>OX101783.1:6081993-6586993 GCA_944452715.1 Ophion slaviceki | reverse complement strand
TATGAAGTCAACACATATATGTATCTTTTTAATGAATACAAAAAATTTCTAATAAACTTGTAGATTTTTTTGTTACATTCACACACCCACACACACATACTCATGCACGCATGCACACATCAATTTACACTCCAACGTTCACTCTATTTTGCCCGAATAGTCTCTCCCAGGCTGGTTTCTTAAGCAGAGGTTTCGCGCACAAAATTCTCGAGCTCGGAATTTGAGTCGGAGTGGGGGAAACGCTCGAGTAAAAAACTGGGGAAAGTTTCTTCTTGCCGGGTTTCTCATTCGGAGGTCGGACTGTAGTTCCCATGCTAATAACATGTAGAAAACTTTGCTTGCTACTTTTGAATTTAAAAGTCGCCAACGGGGAAACTAACAATAATGCCCGAGACATATTTTGGTAGGGAATTGAACTTTTTATAAAAAAGGTCTCTTATCGTTTTACGATAAATCTACTCTTTTAAAAGTTATCCAAGGTCAAAGTAGAATTTACAGTACGTTTCAACATTTTTTCCCTTTTCCGGTGAAACTATCAGACTTATAACAAAACCTTCTGAGACCTTTGTAGTCGATCATTTCGTTTTTGATAAAATCATATCATTAGATCATTCTAAACGTTCAATCGTCTAATTGTATTGCGCGCCGCTTTTCTCAAGATCAATCGTAGTCCCTCTACTTTACACCGATGTCACCACAATATCAAACTTAAAGTGAAAAATTTTTGCTCGTTGCCTATGCCACGAGGTATTCTCATTATTCTGTTTTGTGCCGAATGCGCCACATGTGTCAATGTAAAAAACGGAATCCTTTTCCTTCACCTTTCCGAGGTGAAAGAAAAGAAAAATCGTCGACACAAACGTTTTAACCGAGCCGAGAAGACGTTGCGGAAGCAGGAAAGACGTTGGCGATGAGCGCAAATCCGCTGTAAGTACATTTGGTTTTTTCGGGTTCGGGTAATAGTTGTTTATAATGACTACAAATGAATGAAAATTATAATTCTGACGTAATAGGAAATAATTATTTTTATTTTTTAATTAAATAAACTTCCATGGAAGAGGAATTTATGTTTTAAACTCTTTATTTTAATAAAAATCATAAAGTTTGTAACAGCGTGCGTAAAAATTATTCTGCAGTTCTATATTCAGACATAATCGAGTTAACAAAGTTCTACGAACCTTTGCATAATTAGTTAAGGCCTTATATACCCACCTTTGGATGGTCGGAAAACAAGGTTTTTTCGGATTTTTTAAAAATACGAATAATCCAATCAAAACGAGGTTTAGAGGGTTTATTTCACATATCTGTAGGTATCTCCAACGAGCGGACTCGTTGGAGTCGCACATGTGCACCCAGAAGAATTTTCTTTTCCCCGTAATCTACATGAGTTTTGCTACCGAATTACACACGATTGTTATACAATATTTATTTTTGTACATCTAGGACGATTTTCAAGAAAGTCGCATTTTCGACTGAAACAACGTCCTTTGTTCGTTTCCAAAAATCGCAATTGTTAATCGATTATAAAAATCGTGTGTACATCGCTATAAAATGTATCTAAGAAGTTACAGTCTAAATTTGAAGTCAATTTGTCAAAAATCGCAATTTTTAATCGATTATAAAAATCGTGTGTACATCGCTATAAAATGTATCTAAGAAGTTACAGTTGAAATTTGAAGTCAATCTGTCAAAAAATGCATGACCTACGAGTCCGCCCGGCTTGAAAACATTTATTCATGAAAAGCGCGTTTGAAGTTTTAAAACCATTTTTCTACATGTTTGTAAAAAAAGTCCACCTAAAATAACTTTTGCATAATATTTTCCACATGTTTATACATAATTTAAGTCGGTGAAAAAAAAACAATTTTTTTTTCAAAGGTATATATGGCCTCAAAGCAGTTTGAACGCATGTGACGATTAATGGGACGTTCCCATGGCGATTACCAGACCAACTATCATGGCGGCATGACGATGACTCGTACAACAGCATCTTACAGCCGTTACAAAATATTTTCATGAAAAACTGTACCAGGCATGGGAATTTCACTACGACCTTCTTCTTCGTAATAAAAAACTAGTTAAGAACGACTGAAAATAACTTTTGCTCACTTTCCTAGTTGGCCTATATAAATTTGCTAAGTCAAGCGATCTGCTTAAGGTGACGATTACTGGGCCATCTACCTTATCACTTATAATAATAATATGACTTATGTTCCTTTCTTTTCCGCAATCATCATATAGTGGCTGTTGATTTAGATGACGTATTGCGTTATCCGATTCAACGACGGACTTTAGGTATTTTTCGGCTGTGTCGTTTGCTACATGATACTTAAGGCAGGATTCTACTTTGAAACTTTGAAAAATTTTTTTTTTTTTTTTTACATTTTTCGAAAGTAAATATGTTCAAGAATGTTCGGTCAAAATTTTATAAAGTTCCAAGCAGTCTAACTATCCTTTTTCGCCTTTCGAACGCACCTTGCTTGATACACACCCGTACGGCGAAGACTTCGTCGTGAAAAAGCTGGAGTGTGTGCTACATGTTGCCAAAAGAATTTTCAAATGCGCAAGTGATGCGAAGAAAATTTTAACTCAAAGGAGAAAAGCTGGGAGTGCAGAACTGAAGGACGGAGAAAAAAAAACGAAAAAAGTAGCTGCACCGAAGATAGTTGTGAAGAAACCAAAAGTCGTGATTAAAAAAGTGAAGACTGCTGATCTAACTATCAAATTAATGAAAGAGTTATCTAAAAACTACAGTCTCGCAATTCAAAGGAATTCAAATTCAGTAGAAAGCATGCGAAACGAGATCTGGGCCGGCTATTACCACAAAATATCAACAGACTCCAAACCACAGCATACGTACTGTTCAGACGGCTGGTGCAAGTATAAGAAGGCCGAAGCAAACAACGCTTGAAAAAATTATAAACATTCTCCTGCTCTTGCTAGTAACGTACAAGAGGTGCTGAAGCCGATCTACGAAGATCTAACAAAAACGGAATTACTGGAGAGATGTTTGGGTGGAAACACTCAAAATAACAACGAATGTTTCAACTCTACAGTTTGGGCTATGGCACCGAAACATGTCTTTAATGGAAAAAAAATCGTCCAAATTGCGTGCCTCACTGCTGCCTGCGTTTTTAATGAAGGATTCAGCCCAGTTTTAAAAATAATGGAAGTCATGGGCATTACAATCGGCCCAACCGTCATGCAGTTCGCCACTATGCGCGACCAACATCGCATCGTTCGAGCGAACCGCCGCTCGACTGAGGCTTCTAAGGAGGGCAGAATTAAAAAAAAAAAGGCTAAATTGGATGACAACACCCACCTGGAACACGTCGAAGGCATATTATATGGCCCAGGCATCGCTGATTGAGGGTAAGATTATTTTTTCTACGATTTATCACTCACCAAAACTTTAAACGCGTTTTTCTCGAAACGACATTTTCAAGTACCGTGGTCGTGATAACTCAAAAAGTACTGAACCGATCCTTATGAAATTTGGAACACATATTCTATATATGTGTACCAACCGACCTTCACTACAATCAACTTAAAACTTTTATTAGAATTATTTTTTTATTGCAAAAAAAGACCCAAAAAAACGCATTTTTTCGTATTTTAGCCGCCATTTTGTTAATTTTGCACGTATATAAAATATTCTAGTTAGGTCGGTTCCTGAAGACATACTGAACATGAAACTATTTGATTTTTTTGTTTCAGACCATCCGTCGGGAAGATTTCACGACCACGGCAACGGTACCTGCTTTTCGAGGCGTTGGCTTTAAACATATTTTACGTGCACAAAAAATGAATAAAATACATTTAAAACATTTTTTTTATGTACTTAAAGAGTGTATTTATTGAACAGTTTAAACCCCATATCGATATCTTTAATAGTATTCTCAGAAAAAATTCACGAAAATAGCGTTTTTTCATGGTTTCAAAGTAGAATCCTGCCTTAAAAAAACAGACACTGAGTCACTCAATGTTGTGCAGTGTTGTACAATATCTCGTTTATTTTTATTTTTATTAATTACAAAAGCATGTTTGGAATTTTTACACGGCCAGGGATAGGGAAACTCGATAATTACTTTTAACAGACGTCTGAAATAACATACACTGAGTCACTAAATGTTTTTTAGTATTGTATAATCTCCCCTTTATTTTTATTTTGATTAATTACGAAAGCATGTTAAGAAGATCGATCATTACTTTTAATAAGAAACAAAGTAATACATCATTTCTTGTCGCGATGCGCACCCCGTCAGCCGCACCACTATTGCGAGGAAGTGATGGAGTTCTTTTGGGCATTGTCCAGCCCTCACCAACAACTCACCAATTAAGCGATTTAAGGAGGTACGGTGATGACCATGCTAGTAAACTTAGAGTCTATTTCACGCCGCAATACCGCCACGTTTTAGATATATGTATACGGCCCATTTTGCGAGAAATATTTTTTAAGTATTGAATTTCGAGTTTCCTATTATTTTTTAATATGGAAACAGTTTTATTAATCTACTACTCGACTTCAGTAGTACGCCATATCGTTGTCGTTTAGCATCGTTGCATTTTCGGTGGCTGTCATCGGTTCCACGCGCCCGGCTTATTATTTTTTGTAGCCGGTTAACATGAGTCATTAGTATTTTCCTTCATTTCCATTGTTAATAATTAATTTGTGTTTTTTAGCGTTATTAAAATAGTCGTGGTCCGGTTATTAAGAGGCCATGGCGTTCGTAGAACCCCGTCTGTCCCCGATAACCCGAGGTGTCCCGTAACGTGTAGAACGAGTCTCATGCGAACTAGCGTTTGTTTTCGTTTTTTTTTGGTTATTGATACCTTGCGTACGCGGTTGGCCGCGTTGCCCGAGAACGGCTGGCGCCCAAAAATTAGAGTGAATTTGTAACATGTAAAATATTGAAACGGGTCGAGAAATCGAGTCGGGACTTCGCGTGTCCAGTAACCCGTCAAATTCGAGTCAAGATTATATCATTATTATTTCGGAATTTCTTTTCATTATATCGAGTCTTCCTTTATTCTTTCTTTTTGTAATTATGCCATTAAATTATTTTCTTTTGTATCGAGCTTCAACTATTTTTGTGTAAATTAAATTATATTTGAGTTTACGATTGTTGGACCTTTATTAACTTCCCCTTCCCCCTTCCTCCGTTAACACGCGATACCCGTCACAAAGTATACCGATAGCAGCAAACCAACCCTACTGCTGATCTCAGTATACGTACAATAATAAAACCACGTGCGAAGTAGTATAAATTATTCTTATTATCGTTTTTTTTATTTATTTTACTTTGAGCACACTATAAATCAACAGTAACAGGTTGGTTAACAGTAACAATCCATAGCTCGTAAATAATAACCCAAATACATGAAAGAAAGTTAACAGCAATACAAATATTTGGTGGAAAAATATTATTCCTACGGTTTAACAATTTTGCGTACAATATTTCTACTGAATTGGCTTGGCTAGTTCAAAAAAATATCTGACTTTTTTGTACATTTCATTAATTTAAAAAACACATTGAAACCATTGCTTGAATTAAAATATAAAAAAATTGTAAGGTAAATCAGAATGATTTTATAAGGTAAAACTAGCGACAATAATGCTTTTCAGGAGATTTTTCATTACTTGGCGTTTATCGTTTACTTTTTGAAAGTTTTTTCTATTATACTGGTAAGAGTAGCAATCCATTAGACAAACAGTATCACATGATGAGTGTCATGTTGATAGCAGCGCAGTGGTGTACAGCGCAGCGTTTTTGACAAGCATATCACCTTCGAGCCGTGACTGTGGCGACACGTACCATCGAATAATTGGCTTCGACCGTAATTCGCCGTAAACGGAGCTGAGTATCCACGAGTATACCGGGTTCCCCAAGTCAATCTTACACCTGATTTATCTCGAAAAATACTCCTCCGATTCAAGTATTGAGTCTAGTGAAAGTTTTCGATTCGAAGGGGGATGTCAACATTTTTTTTGTCCAAAATTCAAATTGTCGATATTGAGATGGCCGATATGTTTTAAAAAATGGAAACATGGCTTTTTCCACCAAAAAAATTGTTAGGCCAAGACTAACAACTTTTGTAGGATTAAAAAAAATAAAGTCCATCATTTTTAAGTTAGAACACCATTTTTTATTATTTTAGCGGTATCCACGATGTACCACAAGGAGGTGAAGTCTTTAACATCCCAAGTGTTAGTGTGCGTGAGTGTGTGGGTGTGAGTTTGTTTGGGTTTGGGGTTACGCATACTTATCCTAGGGATGTTAAAGACTTTACCTCTTCTTGGTCCATCCTGGATGACGCTAAAACAGTCACAAATAGTGTTCGAACCTAAATATTATGGACTTTAAAAAAAGTACGGTACACATACGGTTAACAAACACATGCTTAACATGTATCGAAAGCATCTGAATACAGCGTTGCCACGGATGTTGCCAGAATTATTAAATGGCGGCCTGTGACAACTCAAGTCAAATCTGATTGCGATCTTATTTCACTTGCCAAACTATAATACAAACAGTTATCACATGCACTTCTCACATCATTATTTTCCGTATCATGTTTATTATTATACCCAAATACATTATATTTTGCTTTTTTTCAGATTCGATAATTCATAGATTTTCTGTTGACTACTCAATCCGCTAGTACTACCTTAACGCAATCTTATTACGTCCGAGATTCGAACGAATGCTATGTTGATCCGTATATGTTGTTACAATGAATGTAAGACCGAAGTTACAAAACGCACATTACACACCCACAGTACACACACGGTACACAAACACACGCTTGACATTTATCGGCAACGTCTGGGTACAGCGTTACCACGGATATTGCCAAAATTATGAAATGGCGGCCGGTGAGACAGCTCAAGTCAAATGTGAATGCTATTTTAATACTTCACTTTTCATAGCATAATACACAGCTATCACGTACACTTCTCAAATAATTTATTTCCGTATCATAGTTATTATCATACCTGAATGTATTATGTGTGGCTTTTTTCAGATTCGAAAATTTACAGATTTTCTGTTGACTAGTCAATCCGCTACTACTACTTTGGCGGTTGTGAATGATGCTGTGTATGGAAGGCGGTGATTTTAAAGCATTTTTTTCCTACGAACGTTTACGAAAACACCTTCGTGATCATTTTGAACGGCGAAAGAAAAACGCCTCAACGCTCTCACACGTCATTACACAGACACGTACAATTCACTCTTTCACCAATATTCCTTGGTAAATTCGCTACGAAAACTATTTGCACAGAAAGGTGCGCGTAAAAAATTAAGAAAATCACTGTTAACTGCTAGATAAAATGCTCGTAATCCAAGTAGGAATTGACGATGAAAAAAGGGCTCGCCAAGCTCTGAAACAAGGCTCACATTTTTTAATTCAGGCTGAGCACCAGCCTGATTTCAGGCCTAGCTGAACCTCTGAATGATAACGCGGTTTCAGGGTCTTGCACACAGGCTTGACCAAAGGCTGGTAGAAAAGCCTGTACTAAGCCTGAAACGACGAAACAACAAGGCTCAAAACGAGCCTTAATGAAGCCTTCACGAGCATTTATGACCAGGCTTTTCCCAAACTCTTCCCGAGGCTATATGAGGCCTGTTTTTAGTTTTGTATATTCTACATTGGGATAAATTTAATAAATTTGTAAAGAATTCATTTGATTTATTATATGTATTTATTATTTGTTATATTATTTGTTACAAAATATATATAAAAAATATTTTTAAAAACAATACTTTATTTTATTGCGTACTTTTATTTTCGTATATACTTTTTTGTGTACCTCATAAATATCGATAAGAGCATATGTTTAAATATTCTGAGCTGCCTTCTTCGCTTTCGTTTTTCGTGCCTTCGCACCCGACAAATTTATTGCTAAATTTTTTTTTCATAACAGTACAGAAAAAATATTATTTTAAACTTATTTTATTTTATCACAACCTGAAACAAGCCTGTATCCAGCCTTGATTTTTCAGCCTCAAAATTCACCGGCTGAATAAAGCTTGAAATAACCCTGAGTTTAGGCTAAGCAGCCAGTCTCGGTTCCAGGCTGCTCCAAACGATGCAATGAAACCTGGGCCAGGTCTGTCTCACTCAGGCTCGGTGAAACAAGGCTCGCACAAGCTTGTTTCCATCGTCAGCCTTTTGATTTCCTACCTGGGAATTCGTCTTGAATTTACAACTGCATGTAATGTATCTCAAGAGCAGCGAATGCAACTCGTTAGCTGGACGATATTGTTGTACAGGCCGGTATGATGATTTCCTCCATTGGTAGATGGCCGATTATGCACATGATTGAACTATCGACGACGCAATTGACATCCACTTCCTCACTTCAGCAATCACGATTGGTTTGACGCCTACTGGTGCCCACTGTAGGAAGTTATCTTCGGATGCATCAGCGGAACGTCTGGAATAAAATGCATTGGAATATGAAGCACGAATAATATCGTCACGTCTAAATCGAAGAGACGGCTGAATTGTTTAAAACATCTAAATGTAAACATCTACGACTAAGAAGTCTAAATCTAAAAAATTTGAATCGAAAAATCCAAATCCATAAATGCAAATATAAAATTTGAATATAAAAAATCTAAATTAATATCAATCACGATGAAATAGCGTAGAAAGAGAATAAACTGAAGATGCATGCGTTTCGAACGAAATGATCATCGCGAGCGAATGACACCAAAGAAGCGATTCTTTTTAAATTCTCATATCGTCTTTCGACAATTTTATTGGCATAAATAGTTTAGAAAAAAACACGTCAGTCGAAAATTGCTATGAGAACAGCAAGCGCCCAAATGGAGAACCGCGAATTCGTACACGCGCTCCGTTATGAAAATGAAAAATAATTGACATATACTCACATGGCACCACATGCGAAGGGGGTATGTGGGTTGGTCGGTTGTAAGAAATCATCCAAAACTGTTGGACTCTCCGATTCGAGGGCATAAACAACGACGACACGGCCCATAATGTCAAAGTTAGATCGCGGGCTCACTGACCCATAATCCACAACGTTCCCATAGAAGGGTTTAGTGAAAACCTCGAATCGATCCATGGTCACTGGTCGAGTACCATTGAGGTCCTTATTTCGTGTTGGAATAAAAACCGACAAAAACAATAATAAGCAAGCATTCAACTCATTCTCAATCTGGAATGACAACAACGACAACGACGGCTACGAATATAAATTTAAATTATAATATAAATTTTCAAAGTCAAAGAATAGGTGGGGTAAAAAAAGAAAAATTCCCACTTATGGCTTTCCGTAACCTCACATTAGATATTTCCGCCCGGTCGTAGCGAACGAAATGAGAAGAAAAAATATAATGATCGCGGAAAGTAAACATTCTTGGTAAATTACTACATTTTCTATGTCTCAATTGAAATTTAGATTTATTGCTTTGAAACTCCATTTGGGATCCTAAGTAGCCGATCGTCGCAGTTAGTGTAAGAATTGGTTGTGGTTTTGAGAATCAGGTAGATGATGGATGCTTACATCGCGTACTGCAACTGCGGGTCCGGTAGTCACACACACGGGCAAAACATCTTTCGACCGATATACCACGGCAACAGCGCTCCCTTCGTTCGATACATCGTTCAAAGATAAAACTGCTACCTGCAAACTGTCTTCGTTCCATGTCTGGTAAATCACCGATCCCGTGAACCGGCCAGTCTCGGCAGAGTATAGGTCCGTCACAGCTTCGAACTGATGCAAAATAATTGAATTGCAAGGATGACATGATTGCCATATTGTTTTTTTTTCTTTTCAAGAACTACTGCTTTTCATTTAGGCGTAGGCGTGTAGGATAAAAGCTTACACGAGATTCACTATATTACTTCGAAGGCGAAAATAAATGTTTGAATAAACGCTTTGAATTTTGAAACGCTTTGAAAAAAAGTTTTCTTCATTTGGACTGTTGAACCCAAGTTGGAAGAGCGTGAATGTGCTGAAATTTTAGCGTGAATTATCGAAATTGATGTGTCCGCTAGAGACATCGACGCTATTAAAGTATCAGGAAAAAGTTTCCTGTCTTAAGGTTACGACCAATGTCGAATATCAATACCAATCATGTCAGAGAGTTAATGGCAAGTATGTGTGAAAAATAAACATTTTTCCAAAACTGTATTTTTTACATACTACAAACGTGGAGACTTTTATTCCTTGGAATTCTCGTGAAAACGTATTTTACGGATGTATTTTGCAAATTGTGAATGCATCAAAAACAGTAACTATGCGATGTACTATCGTTGAAAAAAAATTGCATTAAACTTGTATAGCTTCCAAGCGGTTGAATGGACAATTTCACTAAATCCCGCCTCGAAGAAAATATAAACAGTTGGATCTTTAAAATGTCCGTACCTGGCGCAACATGTTTATAGATGCTGCTCGATTCGACGGGGATGGTAGATTCGTCGGTTTTGGCTGGCTTACTCTATTGCTATACTCTTCCAAGAAATCATCGGCGGAGGTATTGTCACCGCTGCGAGAAAAGGCATTCGAGCACGGAGTACGTTAAATATCGTCAAAAAAAGAATACACTTAAGGGGGGATTGTCTTTGTTTTTCGCAAAATTTACCGCTTTTTGGGAATTTTTTTGTGAAGAAAAATTCACAATTCCGTTGTATCAATTGTAACAATTTCATCAAAAAATCCGCCTCCCACCCCCCTCGACGCGCGATGGTCCTTTTTTGATGGTGTGCACGATTACAGCCTTTACGTTCATCCTGCAACAAAAACCCAAAAAGCATTTTACTTTAGACACATATAGCTATCGTTCGATGAAGGGGAAAAAAAATTGAAGATTTGGTGACGTTTTGAACTTGAAGTATCGATTTTTCGAAAAAAATTGATCGATTTTTTGTTATAAATAAAAAACTATTAAACGTATTGCTTTTTTGCTTCATCAAACGATAAAAGGATGTCAGCTGAGCATTCTGTCCAAATTTGAAGGCAATCGGTTGAATAGTTTTTGAGAAATCGTGCACACCATCAAAAAAGGACCATCGCGCGTCGAGGGGGGTGGGAGGCGGATTTTTTGATGAAATTGTTTAAACATTTTTTTGTATGTAGTAAACAGATCAATAAAACTATATGCCAAGTTTCACAAGTTTTCCGTTGTATACTTTCTTCACAAAAAAATTCCCAAAAAGCGGTAAATTTTGCGAAAAAAAAGACAATCCCCCCTTAATATTACGTGAGACATGCGCCATTGTATCTTTTGCCGGCCGCGGGACACTATCAGACAAAGGTGGATCGCTGTATCCAACTTCAGCGCCGCGATTTGATTACAAAATCTCGTAAAACATTGTTTTAACGTAGGGGAAGTCAGGGCAAGACGATAACGCTAAGGTCGTGTTCAAATAAAACAATACCTATATGAGTCAAGCAACTTTAATTATTTTTTAAACTAATCAACATTTATTAATCTTTCAATTTTGGAAGCAAAAAGATCAGTCTATCTGATTCGGATTATACAATATATATTTATAATTAACACTTTATTTTTCCCATCTTACCCCGTACGCGGGGCAAAATGAAACAGCGCTGGGATAATAATGGGACACGAATTATTGGCATCTTTCGCGTATAAAAGTGGTTTCATTCTCAATACTATCCATTTGTTAAGGGGCTATACCATTGTGACACTTTCAAAAAATCGATTTTTTTTGCCTTTTTCGACAGTTTATACTTTCGAGAATATCCTGTAAAAATTTCAAGGCCGTATCTCTAATCATTTTGTCTTGCACAAATCGATAGTTAAATCTTTAAACGCGTTTTTCTCGAAATGAGATTTTTCAAATTTGCTGACATGGTAACTCAAAGAGCAATTATCCGATTGACTTGAAATTTGAACTGAATACTCTTGAATATATTCACTCTACAAAGACGTAGGATATTTTTGATTCGATGAAAATTGACGATTTGGCATTGAAAAAACGACCATTTTATAGGCAAGAAAAGAGACTTTTTTCATAACGACGCCATTTTGTTTGATTTCGATATTTTTTCGAAAATCCTACGTCATTGTAAAAGAAATACCTTCCAGTTTAACGACATTTTTTTCCTTTTCGGTTCCAGCTACTCAATCGGCCGGAATCATGTGAGCAGTGGAAGGACTTCTTTTTACGCCTTCGAAGGCAGCGCATAAGTCGCTTGGATCTCAATATTTTTCTATGAAAAAATTATGTTATATAGGTGAAATATAGCCAAATATATTCTTAATTTTCCGAAACATTGAATTGAGTACTTTTCTTCCAAAAAATTCCTAAAAACCACCCAAATTTTCAGCGTTCACACTGGTATAGCCCCTTAAGCCAATCGTTGAATTTCTGTAGGATGTCAGAATAATCTTGCTTCCATATCATTTTGATCATTTGTAAGTTCAAATCTTCTTCTTTCTCTTGTAGAAACACTGGTTGAAGAAGAACCTAATGCTTCACTACTTCCATTTCACCCTTTCTAACGTAAATAGTGGTACGTTGTAAAATATTCCGGGTTTCCGATAGCTTCTATTCATCTTGCCCCATTAGACGGTTAACGAGTTAACAAAAAATCACGCAATAACCTTGAAAATGTCTGACAAACCATTCTTATTATATTGATAATTAGTACTTTCATTGTGTTTACCTATCGGTCTCTAATCAATATCATCAACTCAAATAAACTGAAACAATGTTAAAATGAACCAAAAATTACATCGTTTTGTCAAAAAATCGATATTTTTTTCTCACTCGAGACGCGTGCCTCCGCTGTTGATGTGAGTTGAATCTCAGCTGTGTTGATGTCAGTGTGTTGAATGTCAGTTGATACTTTCACATTCATTCGCTTCACCGCCGCCCCTCCAAATTCCAACAGGAGCACTGTACTCGCACACACTGTTTGATGGCTAGGCTTATGATTCATCTTACCCCGCGTATTCGTCTTGCCCCGAGTTCCCCTGTTTGGAAATCTGTATAATAAAGACCACTATTTTCCGTGCTCTAGATGAGTAGTCTTCCTTGTGACGGACCACTGTGACGGACCGAAGAAGGTTGTTTTTCCCGATTTTTTTTGTCTACTAGATTATTTATTTGGGATTTGGAACAAAAGGTATGTTATTAAGCATACATTAAACGTAATAATAAAAAATTAACATCGTCATTGAGGTATTGTAAAACCCTTTGTATAAAAAATGTGGTACACCATTTTACTTTGGTAAAAAATGTGGTACCAACGATTGTCAACTTGTCGGATCGATAAGTTGACAATCGTTAGTCTGAAAAATACAAATATTTTATAATCCATACAAATGTAGTTCTCATTTTACGTAACGATTTTGCGGAAAAGAAATGTTGGCGAAATTTTTATTTATATTCGGGGGCTTAAGGAATTTCAAAGAAAACAAAAAACGGCTATGTACAACAACAGCTACTGCCATTGCAGAAATTTTGGTTTTTTTAAATTGAAAATCAAAGAATTATAGCTAGAGATATGATTCCGGCCCGGTCGAGAAAAACGCGACTGAAAGTTTTAGTATACATAAATCGTTGCTCTCACTAAATCGTCTTTAACTTGGTCAATTTTCAATACTTTAGCTTAACATTTTTTTTTTCACATATCCTTGAGTATGAATACTTTGAGAAAATGAAAAAAAAAAAAAATGATTTTTTTACCCATCACAGTGGCGTCCCGCATTAACGAACGTTGGCTGATTTATTGATATCGCGAGAAAAGAAATTCTCGATAAAACCGTAAGAAAATTAGAGAAAAAAATAATCATATTTCCATTACAATATGAAACACCAACAAACCCAGGTGGAACATCATATGAGATATATGGGAGAACGTGGTCGACGATCCTTTTCGGTCTTTTTCGGTCTTGTTCGGTCTTTTGCGATCCTACCCAGATAGACGGATGTACCTCATATTGGCATCATATGTACATCATCACTGCGGCATAGAAAGTCTCACAGCTGTGTATCCCTTATGAGTGCTCCCGTTGAAGTCATATTTGCATCACATGATGATTCACAATAATACGTCCAAATGAAGCAAAGTTGTTCTCACGCGAATATGCATACAGTGAATTCATCAGACTAGCAAATTCGGCTCACGAATATCTAACAATAAGTGCGTGCATATGGGGCTCATATGGGTGTCACGGCGTGAAGAAACTGTAGTGCTCATACAGAGCTTATATTAGCGGCATGGCGTGACGTAACTATGCTATGCTCATATGGAGCTCATATGCGTGTCATAGCGTGTAAAATTAAAAAATCCAAAAATGTTGATTAAAAAAATCTGGAACGATTTTTATATCCGCATATGCTTTATTTATGCTCCTGCCTATATGATAAATGGATAAAAACGTGCCCTGCCTAGTTGAATCTCATCGAATGTATCACTTAGAAATATGCATATCGCCGTCATGGAATGTATTACTGAGAAACATGCATATCCCCATCATATTGTGCTCGTGGGATGTATCACTGACAAACATGCATATCGCCGTCATATTGCTTGCATGGCATGTCTACTATCAGTACTAACCCAGTGAATTCATCAACACAAGTCATTGGATGACTTCCATATGACGTAAAATTTGCAGATATTAATTGTGGACACTTGAGCACAGCGATACGAGTTCAACGTGCTCCAAACGTACAATGCATTTGTAAACGACACATTGAGGTCAAAATGCTTTGCACATTCACTATACTAAATGAGTTCACGGCTTTGCATCATGACATGTAGTCAATATGCTGTAAAATTGGCTTCATCAATTGTATGCACGGCGTGGTGATCATGACTGTCTATCTGGGACGTCAGTTGTGAAATAGTCACCGTCAATCACCACTGCACAATTTTTTTCTTAATGCTGCTCTCATTTTCCATGGGAAAAGTTCTCAATAATGGCACTGATAAAAAAAGGGTGAAAAGAGACACCCAATCTTATTGAAATAATGGAATGAGGATAAGACATGAGAAAGATGGGAATCGTGCGGGATAAGATGTTGATTAAATTTTGCCTGGAGCAGTCCCCGCATATATGAGCAATCGAAAGTCCATCAATTACGTGGCTAATTCCTCAATACCCCCTGGGGGGGGGGGGGGGGGGGGGCATTCGCCCGTTTCTTTATTGACTGCGCAATTTCACACCAACCAAGTCTCGCCCGGCTCTTTTATTAGGTTATTTATGCAAATTTTATTTTCATACCAGCGCCACGAGAACTTGCGTTCGATCGAGCACGTATATTCACGTTATTATGATTATTTTAGGGACGTCGAACTGAGTAGGCTATGTTTATGTATGCGATGAATATTCCTTACAAAATAATTGACAGCCCGATAAAATATTGATGAACTTTCTCGTAATCATAATAATTATTGTGTATAATGAACCACAATCAATTATTGCATACCAATTTCAATTCTATTCAATAATCCGTAATCATTATACTCTAATGGTATCTATAGCGGGGCGAAGAGCAGGAGGGGGGGGGGGGGCTTTGTTCAATGATTGATATTTTATAAAGGCGGGACACCACGGTGACAGGTCGAAAGAATCGATTTTTTTGTGCAGTTTTCTCAAAGTGTACACATTTGAGAATATATGAAAAAAAAATTCAAGTAAAAATCTTGAAAATTGACCAACCTACAGACGATTTAGTGACAGCGCGTAGCGCGACGATTTTACGTATGCTATGACTTCCAATCGCATTTTTCTCGAAACGACTTTTCTCGACGTGGCCGAAATCATAACTCTTGCTATAATTGTCCGATTTTCAATTTGGAAAATACCAAAATTTCCTCAATTGCAGTAGCTATCGTTGCACGCAGCTGTTCTTCGTTTTGATTGAAATTTCTTAAGCCCTCGAACGTAAGTTTGTTTGTAATTTGGTAATTTTGTAATTTTGTAATTTTTGTAATTTTGTAATTTTGTAATTTTTGTTTCCTTTTGAAAAACGACTATGCACACAGAGAACTAAATTAATGTAGATTAAAACACTTTTTAATTTTTATTTTTCCGACCAATCATTGTCAAGTTATCGATCCGGCCGTTGGACCACATTTTTTATACAGAGGATCTATGATACCTCAATAACGTTGTTTATTTTTTATTCTTCTGAGTAAAAGTTTACACGAAATGCGTTTAATGTATGCTTAATCACATACCGTTTTCCCAAATCCCAAATAAATAAGCCAGTAGACAAAAAAAATCGAAAGGAACGAGTGGATAATCTTGGATAATTTTTTTTCTCGACCACGGGATACACACAAAACGTTTTTTCAGGAGTATTCCGTACTCAGAATTTATTTTGTTTTTTTTCCAGAATGCTCAATTTTTTCTGATAAATACTACTCGTCACGAAAATAGGTCTCGTAAAAAAAAATAATATGATTTACACGTATTCGTCCGAATAAAACGTTTATAATTTTGTTTGGGTTTGTTTGGTTTGGGTAGGTTGCGTTTGTTTGCTTGGATGTGTTTGTTTGGGTTTGTCTGTTTGCGTTTCTTCGGGTTTGTTCGTTTGGATCGTTTGTTAGGGTTTGATTGTTTAGGGAGTTGTACAGCATCACGCTGTACAAACTGTACTGCGTGAACTGAGCCGCTATCCGGACGAATAACATGAGCTTATTCGTCCGATAACCGAACGGCTAGCCGCAGTGATATTATTTTCACTAACGACACCAATAATTTTTGCGCGAAATAGGATCATTCCTTTTTATTTCTGCGTGCAGTTATAAATTAATAATATTTACTTGTGAGTATAAATGCATGTACTTATACACGCTGGTGTGTGGGGCGGAGGGGGGGGGGTAGTACAAAGGAGCACGGCGTACACCTGTTAAATTTATATTTGCATTATTCTGAAAGTGAATTCGTTGAACTACTCGTCTATGAAACTTGTGGGCTTTTGCGCCCTCGAGTTGTTCCCAAAGACTACAATGCTGGAGATAAGTGACAGACTCGGCTGTTTGAAGTACATGAACGAATTTGCTTTCCGAGCAGCCATGCTACTTAAACGACTTTCGCTTAACTACATTCTCCTCATTCTTGTTGAAATTCAGGCGAAAATGGTGAAAATAAAAATCTGTCTCGGCCTTAGCGCCTTTGGCTATATGAAAAATTATTCGATAAGAAGTCTTACAATTCTGGAGAGTATTATCTTTTTCTGGTCGTGCGGGATTTTTTTTCACAAGTTCAACAAATAAACAATGAAAGTGACGAAAATAATGGACGACTTACAATTAGTTTCATTTTCTATATTAAAAATAATATTTCAGTTTATATGAAATGATATTTTCTATATATTATTGATATGATCATTTAAATTCATTTTGTAATACTTATTAAATACGGTAGTATGAATCGAATTTTGAAAAAAAAATATAACATTTGTTATGAACACAAAATATATGCGTGTGTTTGGCAGAAAGAAACAATTTTTGAACTTCAATTAACATGATAAATAATTGTTATTTAATTATATATTCACATATATATATATATATATATATATATATATATATATATATATATATATATATATATACGTCTTTTAATCGGTATTGAAAACATATTTAAAGTATTCGCATTATGTATGTAAGTCCGCGGTAGTGGGCCACAGTTTTTTCAAGGATCGTCAAAATAAAAGCACAGACGTTTCTTAACATATCTTCATTTGTAATTAAACTTTGAACATTTAACTTGAAGATAATTTACGAAATTAAAACCAACTCATATCAGATC
Organism: Ophion slaviceki; assembly: GCA_944452715.1. Lineage (NCBI taxonomy): Eukaryota > Metazoa > Arthropoda > Insecta > Hymenoptera > Ichneumonidae > Ophion > Ophion slaviceki. The sequence goes on along the minus strand of OX101783.1, from coordinate 6,569,219 downwards.
AACCTTAAAATTACTATTTTTTGAAAATCACGATTGGCCATCTCTTCCGGAGTATCCGGGTGTGATGTCCATAGGAGTGGAGGTTCGATGGCCAGTTACCCAGAATTATGCTCTCGGTTTTCTCGATGGTTTTATTTTTCGATTCTTAATGTTTTTTTCTTTTGGCCACATCTAGAACACATATAATCGAAATCAGTATAATTTTTGTGTACCCAAAGTTGACATACTACTCACTGAAGCCAGTATTCGATGAGACGAGTTTCATAATAATTTTCTCCGTAACATTTTTTGTCATTGTTCTTATATAGTCTTTCTAAGGTCTTCCTAGGCATTTCGTAGGTCCTAGCAGCCGCACAAACCGACAATTCATCATTTTTTACACCACTAATAGCTGCTTTTAATGATTCTTGAGTCCACTTCCCTCGTATAGCAATTGCTTTTCTCTTGGACTTATTCGGCATCGAATTTAAATGTAGAAAAAAATGAATCACTTGAACATATCATAACCAATACTATGGCCATCACACACCGACTGTACGTGGCCATCTCTCCTAATCCCCCGGGACAGATGGCCATATCCAAAATGTAAACAAATAGAAACAATACATGCGAAATCTTGAGGTTGTAACAAAGCACTGTTCGTAAACTATTCAAAAAATACAAAAGTAACCATTACTTTTACAAAATAACTTCATCACAATGTAAAACATGAAACCTTCAAAAAAATTTAGCTGTAGACAGAATAATTAACAAGGATTTCACTTACTTAACATTTTTTGTCATGCTTTTGCTCGTACACTTACATCTGCGCACGACGCAAAGCGAATTAAGCAGTTGGCCAGCTCTCCCTTATAGCCAACTCCCCCGGACTTACCCTACCAATGGCTATTCGTGTGAATATTATGAGAAAAAAAATTGCTACAGCATACATCAATATTAAAATGAACGTGTAAAATCGACTATCGTGATAACTTAAGAGGTCACATAAAACTTTAAAAAATAGATATTTCGTGCTTCTTTTCTCGTATGATTGCTTATCACACCAGTCCGGCGTTAGGAATTTGTTTGCGTTGCAGTATTTTTGTCTGGTGGAAAACACGAAGTTAAGGGAAACGATTAGGCTAGAAATCAGAAAAAAAGATCAACAATTTTTACGGATACCCCGACGATGGAATAAGAATACCGTTTAGTGGCCTTTATCATACATTTCTTCGAATATCGTTACAAATTTTTTCACAAGTTTTGGTCACGAAATAGCCGCCCTGGACCTGGAAGTTTTCCTGATATTGTTTTGCGGCGGGTAACATTTTATCGCCAATTATTCACCGATTGACTTGATTCTTTCTTTGACGCTATAAAAATATTTCACGTCGGAGTACGAAGAGGAATTCTCAAATGTTGAACATTTTGGGCCAAACGATTATTTCGGCGCTTTTTATTAACCGAAAGCAATCTTTTTTTTCAAACACGCACCACTTTATCAAAAATCGATATTTAGCTATTTTTCTACGTACTTCGAAGGCAAATCTTATCTTGAACTCAAATTATTTTGAATTTTCGTACCGCGTGAAAAATTGGAGAACTTTCGCCGGTCGTCGGACACTATCTGACAACATTCGAGATTCGCTTTATCCAGCACTAACGCCGCCATTTCCTTACAAAATCATGTGAAAAAAATTGTAAAAATCCTTGAAGATATGTAGAGTAAAGGCTACTAAACGGAATTTCCAATCTATCAACTGGGTATCCATATAAAATTGTTAAAATTCACCTTTCTCCCTTGCTTCAGACTGGCAATTGCCCTTAAGAATACGACTATACAAATTCTCGTCCTCAAGATACGAGTTTTCGACAAAGTTCCCGAGGTAAAAGGATTGTTCGAATTCGTGTTATCGTCGTATGCATTAAAGGGAGAGATACCTTTAGGCGAGGAGAAAATATGTTGATAGTCATGATTTTTTTTAACGAAAACGTTCTTCACAATTTTTTTAGACTTAGGGTACGTTTTTTTACTACTTTTGGCTGTCACGTGGAATTTTTTATCAATCTTTAAAAATGGCGGAGGTATGGGCGCGGTCTTTCAAACTGGATTTTCAAAACTGGCGTGACGTATAGCAAAAAACCTAATCGACCGATTCTGCTCAAATTTGCTATAAATCTTTCTAACCTTATTGTCTAAACATGACCCTAAAAGTTTTGAAAATTAAAAAAAAGGTACTTTTGATTCCGAAAAGTCGCAATTTTTCGGAAAATTCAATCTTTTCGTTTCCGAGCGTACCGTTTTAACGATTTTCAACATTTCACACTTTTTCTTGGTTCATATTCTGCGTATGAGTGTTAATGAAAGAAAAATCTTTGTCGGTTTTTCTTTCAGATTGATCTCGCTGACGCTGCGCTATTTTTAAATATTAATTTAAAAAACCACGAAAAAGCGAAAAGGAGTAATACAACATATCCCAAGTCTAAAAAATACCGGAGAATTCTTTCTTTTAAAAAAATCACGAAAATCAGCAATTTTTTCCTCACCTAAAGGTTTTTTCCGTCCTTTAGATACAATGACGATAGCAACACTCAAGTGAAGAATCCGCATTTGACTCTTCCTCTAAACCGCCTCATCGGAGTCCTCCTTCCCTCCCGTACTGTCTGTTTCTCCGCGCCTCTCGCTTTTCCATCGCCCATTTCGCAAATTACGTTCATTGGAAGCGCGAGGCTTCGAAAATTGTGAGCGTTGCTGAGGGGCAGCAAAACGACGAGAAGGCGATATCGAATGGAAAAAAGCAAACGATCTCGTGTTGAACTATTTTTTTGCTGATAAAACTGTACGGATATTACAGCAGAATATTTTTAAAAATTAAAAAGGGCAAATCTGCCGCCTTGAAGAGACGAAAAAACATTGATAAAAATAAATAAGCAAATAAAAACATTATGAGGCACGAAACAAAAACGCGTACCACCGAAATCGAGCTATCATTCATAAATTAAAAAATAATGAACTGTGCTTGCATTTCTCTTGAAAATCTCTGATGGAATTTGCGTGGAAGCTGTTTTTTTAAGGTCTTTTTTACGGAAGTAGAATTTCGCATCGTTTCATAAATGAAAGCCGAATACTCATTAACCGATACCATTTCTCGGAATTCTCTGTGAAAAGCTCGGGTTCTATTTTAAAAAAGGTATGTCAAGACCCCATTCATTTCTCATCGAAACTGTTGGAAGCATGGACCACCTTTAGATTGCATACGTTCTACAGAAAGTGTAATATTTTTTTTCCGGTTCCCCGTGTTCAGTGAGAAACGCGAGGGAAAAAAACCCTGCAAACGTAGTACACAAATCGTGTGTGTACTATGTTTAAATTCTCATTAACCAGTTATTTGGTTAATGAGAATTTCTTTCCACTCGATCGTTCCATCACGTATTTCGAAAAGATTCCAAAATCACAAATGTCTAGTCAACATTCGTGGCAGAATCAAAATATATCTATTTAGGCACGCGTGACTGTACACAAACGCAACGCGGAGTTTGGGTCTGGTGTTCGCAACGTGTCCCAAAAGTACCAATCATATTTAGGAGCGAAGGTAGATCGTAAAATACCGAAGAGAAAAGTCCTGAGCCATTTTTCTCTCCGACCAATAATTGCGGAGATATTGATTCGTAAACAAAGACCAATCCAGCGCGTCGACTTACCCCTCACGCCAATCCGCGCAATAGAGCGCAGCGAGATGCGCTCTCCCATTCATCGCTCGCTCCGCCCACTTGGTACATTGCGCGCGTACGGAACACCGAATTGGTCACCGGTAGCTCGTTGATATCGTCATAACGGTGCATCGGAGAGAAAAACCGATGAGGACTTTTCTCATCAGAACTTGGAGTTCTATTCGACCCTCCAGAGATCCGTCGCTTTTCACGAGGACACCCTGTATAAAATTGGAAATGCACGTGGGAAAACGAGAGGTACATCGTCCACTCTCGGTTCCCCATTTCCATATTGATTGACAAACATACATAGTCCGCACTCTCATTTCGCTCGTGGTTCTGCGGATGGTCGCGAAATTCTCGTAACTGACGAATAGACGATTGGGTTCAGCGACGATTGTCACTGTATCCACAGTGCAACATGTTCTCTACGGCGAAAGCGGTAATATAATACAGACGTACCATGGCCGCAATAATGCAACGAAAAAGTGAAAATATGCAAATCGATGCATGTTACGATCCACTGATGATTTTTACTTCATCCCGAACCCGTACTACTGTCAACAGGTACTTTCGCTCAATGTAAATATTCAGAATTCAAACGATAATTTCTGTCAGTTTAACAAAACTAAGTATATATCATAGTTGATTCTTTTTTTATTGAGAATTCTTACTAGATGCATGCTAGATGTTTACAGTGTTACTTTTTTAGCCCTTGTCGTGTCCATATCTATCTTTACATCTAATAAAATTGTCTGTAATTTCTTAATGCTGACGAAAAAATCCGCAGACCACTTGCATCAACTCAAACAAGTAGAAATATTTGATTGCGAAAAAAAATTGGCCGTTCGTTTGTGACTCGAGGACCACTGGAACCTTTTTTATGAATCTTCCACAAAACACAGCTGGAAGTGTGGAGTAAGATTTAGGCTATTTAGCAATACGCTATGCAGCTAGTTATAATCACTATAAGCAAGCATACAAACAAACGATCATAACGTCCAAATTGAAACAATCAAACAGCAATAACAAAAGAACGTAAACAATCAAATAAACGAACAATGATTCACAAACAGTGAGGGGTTGTGTGTAATTTTCACATCTTCATGAATTATCTTTCCAGATCAGTATTTTTAACGAACGAAATATTTTAAAAAAATACAAACGTAAAGACCAAATGAACAAATCAATCAAAATTTACAAACAATGAAGCGTGCTTAAGGGGTTAGGCTACTGTGAAAAATATCAAAACTCTCGTTCAAATTGGAGAGGAAGCTCCCACATATGAAGCAGAAATCGTAGATAAAAGGTTCACTTATACGATAGGACTGCCAGTAAAACTTTAAACGTCTTTTTTCTCAATATTATTGATTTTTCAAAACCGTGTACACGATTTTTCGACCTCAATGAACTGACTGACTTGAAATTTGGTGCACTTATTCAATGTAACAGTAGTTTAGTCCTGGGCGACGTTTTTCTGCTTAACATTTTTTTCCCTTAATTATCAACAATAATGATGACATCTTTCCTCGAAAAATCGAAAAAAAATTCAAACTTTTTTTGATGATTGAAACACGATAGTAAAAAAAGCTAGGTCAAGTCTTAGCGAACATGATCTATTTTAAGAAATAAAATCTCGTTTTCTTTAACCCCAAACGTTCAAAGGTCCTTCACGAGATTCTTTGTAACTTCCTTAATTATTAATATTTTATATGAAATTTTATGCAGAACTTTGTTAATGTACATACTAAATAAATGTCCGAACGATTTTTCAATTATTATATTTCTACCTTTAAATTTTTTTTAAATAACCCCGATTTTTGGCCCGTCAGAGTAGTCTAACCCCTTAACTATGGATAGCATAGAGAAAGCTTGAGATTTTTGCTCAACCGGACGAAAATTTTGCAAATCTGTGAAATCGAGGGAGTAGATTTGCCATCGATAAGATGTCAACGAGGATACAGCTACAATCCTACAGAAACCTGCGCCTCCATTTCCATTAACGTTTATCAGAAATGAGGCGTACTCCTACCATCCTTCTCATGTGTTATGATATGCTCGATCTGAACCGAGTTAATTGCGTATGGAAGATTTATCAGCCATGGTACTCGCTACGATAACGTACTCACGTCAATGATCTACTGCTCGCAACGTGAATACATCGACATGTTAATTTCCAAGGTGGTCACGAGATAACAGCGGTTTAGTCAATATTTCCCATTAATTTCAGAGTGTTCCCGCCTGATAATGAGATCCATTGGGCTACTCGATTTTTTCGAAGACTCAACAGTCACAGCTTTTAAGGGGCTACATCTATCTAGAGGCACGAGAAAAATAGCCAAATTCTGTTTTTTTTTGTGAAACACGGTAGGCGAAAAAAAACGCTTTTTTTAACACAAAGGTACATATATTGAGTCTGTAAAAAAAATCACCATAACATACAGAAAAACAACTAAAACATGGCCATCGGCAGATGATGATTTTTTGCGACGTTTGGCAGTGGACACTCTCCATGTTAAACGCTTCATCTGAAATCTAAAAGACAAACGGATCATGCAAATTAACAATAAATACAAAATCTATGAAAAATGTTTTTTTTTACCGTAACTATTAAAAAATGACGATCGATTTTGAAAGAGTGAGGACGTCAACGGCCTTTGAATGTTTCTCATTGTATCTTCTATAAATTTGGAAAGAACCCATCATGTCGTTCTCGAGATATGTCCACCGACTTTGAAAACAGTAAAGGAAAGGAAGGATATTTGGAATACTGCTGGTAATTTGGAATAGCAGGGTTTCACGGAAACTAGTAGCGCCATCTCGGTTTTATGGCCGTGAAATGTTAAGGGGTGAGATGCAATCAGGGGCGTGAAAAACGAGCATTTTCAATCATTTTTTTTATCGCAATTAAGTTTTTTTTAGAAAAATGGTTACACAGACTTTTTATGTTATATTTCAACTTGACTTCTACAAATTTTCAAAGAAAAATATTGATTATTTATAAAAATATCGCCATCTTTGTCGGACTCCCTTCGGCATGTAGCGCTTTGCGGTGACCATCATAAAATTTTACTGGATCATCTGAAGTAAAAAAAAAACCAAAAAAAAATGATTAGTTTAATAATAAATCTAGTCCTTACTCGAAGCTTTTTTTTCAAAAGTTAATAAAATGGTGGCTTCGGACAAATAACTTTCGATTTTCGACCAAAAAATCGCTCGTTAGTTGTTTTTAAAAAATAGAAATTTTCAACAAAAATGAAAATCCTTGGATTAAGGACTAATTTTTAATGCTATCAATAGGCACACCAAATTTCATAAAAATCCATCGAGTGGTCTTTGAATTATAGTGATCACCGACTTGAAAAACATATTTTGTAGAAAAACACGTTCAAAGTTTTTCGATGTGGACACGGTATTATTGTTCGTAAAATTTTGAGCTCGATGGATGATGCTAAACTTTTTTTATGTATTTTGATCCGCCGAATCCGATTATCACAATTTTTGGCCGAAAAGACGAGCATTCAATTGTTTATAGCTAATTGTTGAAAGAATTTCTCAAAGAATTGAAGTTTTTCGGGTTTAATTTTTTAAAACATTTTGGGCAATTTTAAAACGAAAGTATTCTTTATAAAATTTTGCTAACGGTCAGAGTTTTGAGAAAAAAATTTTTGAAAAATTCTGTAAGAGTTTTCTAATTTTACACTTGATTTATGTATAGAAATACTAATTAAAAAATTACTTACATCGAATCATCAATTCCTGGCCCATGCAATAGGGCTACTGCCGATGTGGAAGCTTCCTAAATATCAATTTGTTTTCGAAGCATTCTGCCTTCCCGGGTATTATCGTTTGCGCGTTTGTCAGCCGCTACCTGGCATGGGGACCTGACGCCCCTTCACTGATTGTGGGATATCCCGGAAGCTATTCATCGGATTGACTTGAAATTTTCAGGTAATATTTTCGAAACATCATCCCGTGCAGAAATTTTGGCAGGGATACAGCTGGATTCTGACTTGTATCCCGGGCTCCCAGTCGGGATCTAGTCCGATATCGGATCGGATTCTAAGACTAAATGTAAGATCCGTAAACTGGATTCCATTAGGGATCCAGAACCGGATCCTTTAATGACTCTAAATAGATTCCCCATGGAATCATTGAGGAATCTTGGAAGGATCACGGGTAAATACAGGCTGAAATAAAATGGCAAAAATGGAAATATTGCATGTTAAATTTATTATAAAAATAATTAACATTTATACATTTTTGATGAATTAAAATATCAATTTAAAAAATGAAAGGTAAGAACACCATAAAAAATGGAAAACTACGACTGGGTTATCGTTTTTTGGACTACTTGGCGTCCTTTGCGTCCATCTCAGTCTTTTGCGTTGGATATTCCTATCTATAGAAATTGGAAATTCCTATCTATAGATAGGAATTTTATAGATAGGAACCTCTAAATGGAAATTCCTATCTATAGATAGGAATTTCATAGTAATACCGAAAATACACGTGACGCTAAAATTTTCAAAGATATGCCATCGTCGTCATACATATTCCGATACGGATGCAAGTTGGATTCTAACCGGGTTACCGGTTTTGGGGAATCCATGACAAATCCTGATCGGGATTTGATCGGACATAGGGTATCCCTGTCAAAATTTCTGCACGGGATACTTCAAGAAAATGTGAAAAAAAAACAGTTTTTTTTTAATTCTGACTACATCTCACCCCATAAAAGAAGGCATCACTTGTCGATATGTTCACCGGTTCGTTTGCGACTAAGATGTAGAGCAGAGTTCGAATTGTGAAGGACTGTTTTTGAAAACTTGCGAGGTACGTTGTTAATGAGTTCAAATCGCTAAATTTCCATTTGATTATGTTGCTTAGCTTTATGTGTACTTTAAAATAAACCATAATTTTATACATTTCTTTGATTTCAAAAATGTGTATATTCATAAACAAAAGAAATGGAGCTGATGCCCGAATACGTCTTATTGCTAATTTGGAGTACCCGATCTGATGATAATTTGGATTATCCCAAATTACCATCAGTTTTGTAAGTAGATGTAGATATAACTAGATCTAGGTTCATCTTGCTAATATACAGGGTGGAACATTTAGTGTGACCACCCCAAAAATCTCCGTTGCCTTTAGAGTAACGAAAAAAATGTCAGGAGGTAATTTGATTCATTTCGAAGGGCTGATACAGTGGTGAAAAATTCATTTTTGTCAAGGTCATAGTTTATAGGTGTTTTACACCTATGATATCATGACCTTGAAATCATATAAGTCGTTGGATTCGTCTGAATATCAGCTACAACGTCATAATAGGAAAAAAACATGTTCCCATTTGAAAAACCATTGATGACCTTGAGAACGCAAAAATTATGACCTTGAAAAAAATGAATCTTTAACCCCTGTATCAGCCCTTCGAAATTCACCAAATTACCTCCTGACATTTTTTCGTTACTCTAAAGGCAACGGAGATATTTGGGGTGGTCACGTTAAATAGTCCACCCTGTATAAAAGAAAAAGTCTGTCTGTTGCTACGTTGGTGTTTTTCAACAATTTAGAGAACTCATTTTATCTACAGATTATGCCGAAACAGAAAGGACAGATCCTAAAAAACAGAAAATGTCAGATCAGAAAATCTAAAAAAGACAGGCAAAAGAAAACACTCAAAGTAGAGGAAAAGGCAAACAGACAAAAAACTACGAAATAAATGGAGAAGGCTAATACAAAATAAGACAAGATAGGGAAAACAAACGATAAAAAGACCAAGAAACGAAGATCTATTGAAAGCGATGATGATGACACTGAAAGTTTGGAATCTTGCATCTCTTATGACAGTCTTGAGTCAAATACGTCAGGAGAAATAGAAACTTCATTCGGTGGAAGATCTCTTGCAGATGATGCAGATTGCATTCTCTGTAAAGGGAAGTATAGTGAAGACAGGGGGAGGGGGGGGATCGGTACAGTGTTTTATGTGTAAGATTTGAGTGCACGTTGAATGTGCTGGCTATGAAGGTGGATCCTATGTTTGCGTTTTTTACAAACAACCCATTCATTTGCTTGTTAAGACGGATTAAAGACATTAAAATCTGGTTAAAGCTGATTATGGAGATAACGATATGTCTTACATTTTCTTCTAAAACAATCGCCCAATAATAATAGCCTACATAAACAAGAATATATTTTGGGATACTCCTATTCCAAAATACCTGCACCCTATCTCGAAAACGGAATTGGCAATTTTGCGTTCAAACTAAAATTGTACCAAGTAGCGATGTTTAGTTATTTGTGATAGCTTGCTGATTGATAGTATATAAATATTGCTTCAATTTCACGAAGGTTTTATTTGTTTCCACCTTACGAAAGAAGTTGCAGGCCTAAAACAAAACGGTATTCCAAATTGCCTTCCTTCCCTCCATTTTCCAGCCGGCGGCTATGTTTTTAAATATTTTTCTGTATTTTTTGGTGATTTTTTGAAGGTAGCAGTCTCGTCACAGTCACGTTGAAACTTTATTCTCCGCTCAATCGATGAAAGCTTCGAAATATCGCGAAATATCTTTATCATGTAAGTTGTACGTATCAGGGTGTAAACGCTTATAAAGTAATAAAGAAAACACCTAATGCAATGTTTAGAGTTCCAAAAATAACAGCGTTCCCTCCATCACCTAACCCTCACTTTTGTATCAAAATATCCATTCCGGCTACTAATACGTAGACACTCTGCGTATCCGAATATTCACACAGTACTGTAGCCTAGCGCGCGCGGAGATCGTGGCAACGTCGCAAGCCCAGCGAATTTTTGTCGTGATATTTAATACAAACGAAAGTGTAAAATTTCAGCTGTGGCCGGAATAATGGAACAAGTGCGACATAAAGGCAAATTTACCAAACGAAAAACGATCCCCAAAAATAGCAAAGCGGTCGAAATTATCATCCATGCAAAAAGAGAAAACGAAAAGAAGAACCATGTATAGGTTATGAACAACGAAAAGGTGAGACATTGTATGGTGAATCATTGAATTTATGAATTTCACTTCGATGAATTTATAATAAACGTTTATTATTGATTCAACGATTTTTTTTAAATTTATTGATGTCATTTATTGATGTCGACCTAGCAATATATATATATATATATATATATATATATATATATATACATTTAGTAATATAAAAAAATAAATTTAAAAAATTTGCCGCGTCTCTAGATACATTTTCTACCAATGAACTCTCCAAACGTTTGCAGCGCTGCCAGATCGACGGCTCTAGTCTGCTCCAGTCGCTTCGTGGCACTAGCATCGCTAGACATTGCTGACTTAAAATCGCTATATCTCTGATACTAAACGGTCAAAAGTCGTGTTTTTTCTCACCCTCTTCATCATATATTCTTCTGCAATTGAGAATTTTTTTAAGCAAGACCTGCAGAAAAGTTTCGTGAAATTGTGAAATTTTCCACCGTTCCCCACAAGAACACGTGTAAAACCGTGCAATCTTCGATTGCCAATATCTCGAATACAGAACGGTGATACCTTTTGAAATTTTGCAGGTAATCACTGAATAGTGTCTTGAACGTGTCCTCAAAATAAAAAATAAATATATAGAAAAACGCCTCGGCGAGACCACTACCTTGAAGGCTATCAATATACCTTTGTGTATAAAAAAATGCGTTTCTTTTTCACCAACCATTTCCCAGGCATGAAATCGGCATTTGGCCATTCTTTTCGGGCTTCTAGGTGGATGTAACCCCTTAAAAATTGAAAGTAATTAGTATTCTTCCTTATTGTGATTCAATATTTCACTTGTGCCAACCGGACAGTACTCGCGTTGGTTTGGGCCAACACTCGGATGGGTGACAGTTTGGTCGCGCAATGACAGGGCCGCCGACTGCCGAGCGGGAGGCAGCTTCACCGAGTTACCTACTGTGCCGGCACACGTTTTCGACAGTTTCCCCGTGCCCTCGTGAAAATGTCATTCAATTGGGCATTAGGAATGATGCTGAAGTTTGCATCGTTAGAAAACAATGAAAATTCTTTTTTGTTCTCTGAATGACCTATTTTTTTTCGCTGACATATTATAACAAAGGTTGCTCCCAAAAGTGTTCAGCATCGTTAATAGAGATCTGTAACCTGAAGGACACAGAGATTTGGGATCATCACCAAGGTGAAGAGACTAAAAAAAAAAGAAATTATTTTTTTGCCGTGTTCCTGGGATCGAAACTTCAACACTATCGTTCGAATACAAATGGATATGCACATAATGGACTGATGAGTGTAAAGTTCAAAGGAATAAGATCGTAAGGGCGGGCATTTGAAGAAAAAAAAGTTTGCTTTTTATAGTACACACATTTTACAGTGAAACTTTATCGACAACCCGATTTGTTTGGTTTACATGAGAGATGATTCGTATTAAGTTTCGTTCGACACTCAACAAGAAGCTCGAAAGCTCGTACATTTTTGTCAGATTTATATTCGACGACTTCGGGTGAGCTTGGACAATAACCGCGTACAGCGTTGATTATATCTTCCGGTGTAAGGCTATAGGTGTCTTTTATTCTCCGGAGAGGGAATTTCAATCGTTCACGAGATGAAGTACACTGTCACGGGAGATACCGTATTCTCTCAATGGAATACCAAATTGATCCAGTCTCTTCCGTTCGTAACTGAAAAAAAAGGTCGAAAATTTTGTTTGCCCTCTTAACGATTCGAATCTGCTTTTAGTGTCATTTAATTTTGCTACTATCAGTCTCTTTGAGCAGTAGCCAAAAGCTAGACGGAAATAAAATTTCATGTACATACTTTTTAAGCCTCTTATACTCGGTGCTTTGTTCATCAGTGTTGCCATTATTGTCACCGGTTACTGCTCAATGGCATATCATATTAATTTGAGGGGGGAGATGCCTTACGCGTGGACTTTTTTCCCTGATTTACATGTTCTTTTTTGGAAACATTTCGTTATCATTTTTGTGACAATAGGTATGTTATATTACTACTTTTGGCTGTTACGTGGTATTATTATTATTTTATTGATTAATCTTTCAAAATGGCCGACGTATAGCACGGTCTTCTAAACTGCATTTTCAAAACTGGCATGGCGTATAGCTAAAAAACTAATCCGCCAATTCTGATGAAATTTGGTGTAAATCTGTCTAACCTGATTGTCTAAAATATGACCCTAAATGTTGTGGAAAATGTTTTCTAAAAAGTATTTTTTAGTGCAAAATGTAGCCATTTCTGTCAGAAAATGCAATCTTTTTGTTTCGAAGCGTACCATTTCATCGATTTTCAACATTTCTCACTTTTTCTTAGTTCATATTCTAGGTGTGAATGTTAATGAAAGATAAATCTTCGTTTGTTTTTTTTTCTGATTAATCCGGCCGACGCCACGTGTCACGCCGTCTGACCACATCCGCCATTTTTAAACATTAATTTTTAAAAATACCATGTAGCAGCTCAAAAATGGTGAGCAAGTATGTCCTTTAAAAAAAATCATGAAAATCAGCAATTTTCCTCTTCTAAAGGTGCCTGCCCCCTTAAGATTGACTGCTCGACAGCGTCGAATATCAGAAACGTTTTCTTTTTAATCTTAAAAATAATGATAGTTTCGATGCATGTATGTAAGTTTAATATAATAAAAATTGATATACACCTAAATATTGAACTTCAAACATTTTTTAGTAGTTTTGCATTTTGATAAGCGTAAAAATAATAATTCTGTTCCAAAAATGTATGACTAGATTGCATCGATTTATTAGGAGTACAACTTTTCAGTGACCGTTTTACTTAGAGAGCCACTGCGGCCGAAGTAGTGGCCCTAGCTCAATAAAAAAAGTGGCATTTTAAACTAGAGGCTCTGCCAATGTAAACAATTTAAAAAAGCTAACGGATACGTGTATGCATTATAAAGTTATAGGCACTCAAACATGGCAACCTACGAACCGAATTCTCAGCATTTGCGGGAGGTTATGATTTACTTCTTCAACATCAAGAAATCTGCGGCTGAGGCCTACCGTTTGCTTGTAGATGCTTATGGGGAGAATTCTATTAGTGAGAAAACGTGTCGGCGGTGGTTTCAACGCTTCAAAAGTGGAGATTTTGAGGTCAGAACAAGCATGGTGGCGGAAGGCAGAAAGTTTTTGAAGACGGGCTGACAGCTGGGCGTTGTGTACTATGAGCTGCTCAAACCATCCAAAACCATCACAGGGGAACTCTACCGACGTCAGTTGATGCGCTTGAGTAAGGCACTCAAAGAAAAACGGCCACAATTCAACGAAAGACATGACAAGGTGATACTGCAGCATGACAATGCCCGACCCCATGTTGCAAATGTCGTGAAAAAGTACTTGGAAACGCTGAAATGGGAGGTTTTATCCCACCCGCCGTACTCTCCAGACATTGCCCCTTCCGATTATCACTTGTTCCGGTCAATGGCACACGATTTGGCTGACCAGCACTTCGGTACTTACGAAGAAGTCAAAAATTGAGTCGATTCCTGGATTGCCTCCAAGGACCAAGACTTTTATCGACGCGGGATTCGAATGCTACCTGAAAGATGGGCCGAGGTCGTAGCTAGCGACGGGCAATACTTTGATTAAAAAATATGTAGCCACTTTTTTATAATAAAGCCTTAAACTTTTGAAAAAAAAACGGTCACTGCAAAGTTGTACTCCTTATAATAATCCTTTATAACTTAATTCAATTCCACTGCAATTTTTCTATCTTCACCGAAAATCATTAAAGCTTCGTATTTCTTCAACAACTTCGCACATGGATTGGTTTCGGAAAGAAAAGTTACTAGGGTACGTATTGTTTTTTCATTCGCTGTTACAATATTTGTTACGTTCAAATAATTTCAACCCAAATATTCGCGATGGAATGAACATACAAACATATTTTCGTATGCGTAACTTTCTGCATAAAAAAGTTTCAAATGGGTTTCTTCGTTTTATTTTGTCTTTTGCCCCAAGCTATTTCGTCCAATTTATTCAGACATGATAACTCACAATACGTTTTTATTTTTCGAAGGATGAAAAAAAGAATTTCAACAAAACATATTTATTCCATTCATTTTTGTTATGTTGTCCAATGTGTTTAGATTCAGTTCTTTTTTCAAATATATATTCACATTATAACTCACAATACGTCTTACTTTTCGAACAATTGAAAAAAGAACTTTAACAAAAAATAGTTACCTTTTTATCGCTATTTTTTAGGAAAAAAAATTAAATTCTTGTCACTCGGTCGATAAAATAGATCTCGTGCACGTCCAATTTATTTAGACGTGACAACTCACGATGCATATTTTCCATGCGATTAATCGTCAAAATTAATTTCTTTAAATTTTTTTTACCAAAAAATGTAATTCTTATCACTCGGTCGATAAAGTAGATGTCGTACATCCCGGTAGATAATTAATAACACGGTAAATACGAGAATTACGGTGGATATAGCTGCCTTACCCACTGACGATAATTTTGTAGCTTCTCTGACGTTTCTTCACGAGCGCCTTGTCCAGCAGTTGATACAATCGCCCGACAGAATCGTCGGCCGACAAGTGCGCGAGAAAAACTGTGCTACCGTTCATCGATCTCACCTTGAGCCTTAGTTCACCGGGTTTTCCGGTCGAGGGGTTGATCTCACGAACTATCGGTAACTCCAATTCACAAGATCGAGATTATTCGCGGTAGCTCAGAACAAATCTAATCGATTAATCTGATTCGCTTTCGAAAAAAATTAATTTACTTCATTCTTTCTGTCCAAGGTGGCTGATCTCGTTATTCTCGGTTTTACCAATGAGCCGCTCGTTCCGGGATAACAATGCCTAGCTGTTCCTTCGTTGCCAGTCGGCGATGAGAACCTCGACCCCACGCGAATCGGAAATCGCGCGCTGTTCAAACTCATCGATCGTGGACGCGACTTCGTGCGGACGGACGGTTTTTCCAAACGACTGAAACGAGGGGAAAATTATTGACATTTGCAAAACAATAAATGTTTTTTTACAACTTTAATTCTGATGGATTTGAAGCTTTTTTTAAAGATGGATTGAGCACCGTTTCATAGGGAATTTAAGGGCTTTTTTGGGTGTAAGGACAAGTAAGAGGATAATAAAATTCAAAGATGTTATTAGTCATATCTTCAAGTGAACAGAACAAAAATTGATATTAAAAAATTATACAAAATGGCGACGCTGGAGCAATTCTCGCGAGGCATGTATTTGACACGCTCTGCGGCAGTATAAATGACGCAAATTTGAATTTGGAAAAAAAATTTAATTCTATTAATTTACATGAGTTAGCTAGAGAAATACGTACGGAATTTTGAAAATGTGATTTTTTGTGTAATTGGCAAGGATTTTGAGTAAAAACTCCATTGTCGACAGGAAAAAAGAACAATCATTTGTTAAGGGGTCTTCTCACTTTAGACGCTAAAAAAGGCTATTTTCATGAACTTTTTTCATAGGTTTATATTACAGATATTGATATAAACGTTGTTACACTTAATAAATACACTTTCGAAATACATGAAAAAATTCTTTTTGTGTATTTATGTAACCTAAACAAACTTTAAACGCCTTTTTCTCGAAACGACGTTTTTCGACGGCTTGTTGATAAAATCTTCGAAACTACTGAACCAATCCTTATGAAATTTTAACCACATATTCTTTACAACTATAGCTATAGAGCATATCAAGAATCTTTTTTTAATTCTAATATTTACTATTTTTTTTGTCAAAAACGGTGAAAGAAACGTTTTTTTTTTCGAAAAATGTCCGCCATTTTGTTATTTTTGCATATATAAAAGATCGTATAATATGAGCTATAGCCATTAACATACTGAATCTGAAACCGTTTGATTTTTTTGTTTCGGATGATCCATCTCCGAGATTTCATCGACAGCGCAGACCTACAATTTTTGTAAGACATTTTTTTAACTACCATTTTCGTCTATAAATAGTGACTTAAATAAATAACTTTTTTTTATGTATTCGAAAGTGTATTTATTAAGGGTAACAACTTTTATATCAATTTTTATAATATAAACCTATTAAAACAATTCATAAAAATAGCCTTTTTAGCGTCGAAAGTGAGAAGACCCCTTAATAACTAATGTTATAATTAACTCATGGAAAATCCCGTATTTCTCTTAAGGTATGTAATTTTAAAGATGTCCTCAAAATTTGGAGTGAAAAGAATGAAAATTGTTGAAGTTATGCTGCTTGCCGTTTTAAAAATTGTGTTCCGAAAAAAACGGTCGACGTCTCGCACACGGGGCAGCCACTACCACCGCAGACCCACACGGGCCACCGGACCTTTGTTTTACAGGTACCTAACGTTTTCCCCCTTATTCTACATGGCTCAAAGCATCTCTTAAGCCAATTTTAAAAAAATCTATTTTTTTGAAATTTCTACAGTGGTGTTACCCCTTTAAAAAATCGACAGGCTGACTCCAATAATATTAAGGGACTTTCAGGGCAGCGTTCCAATTAGAGTTTCGTAAAGGTGTGTCGGGTTTGGACGGCTAAATTAACAGAAACTAGTGAAGAAAGATATTACTAGGCCACGTGGACGAAAAATTAAACATTTTCGGACATCGAACATTTTTAAAATTAGATAAAAAATAATAATCCGTGTTTAATACAATAAGACATATTTTGGAATTTGTTCGGTCTTCGGATCTTTATCATGACGCCTCCCAAATTCAAAATGGCGGATGTAAATTCGACAATAGCGTATTTACTTTAATTTCAAGTCGCTATTCCGAATATTCTAAGCATAACTCAACATTAGGATTTGGTCGTTTTGAAAATACGCAATTTGAGGACTTGGGCGAATTTTTCGAAATCATTCAGCGGCGAGGCTAACTCGTAGAACCTTTCAGGCAGCATTTTAGTTTAGAAATTTGGAAAAATCTTTTCGCGGCATTTTCTCAAAGTATAGACTGTTAACGATATGTATTCAAAAGGAAATTTTGGAATTGCCAATATTTACGCCAGTAAACGAGACCAAAATAGAATCGACCATTTGGAACTACGAACATCAGAAGCTTCTAAGGAAGAAATAATTGGTCGCAGCGAAGAACGAGTTTCAGAAAACCATCATTTCGAAGTCGAGAAAGGCACACTTTACGAGGCTGGCGTGGCCGATTGAGATAACGTAAATCAATGGTATAACATGCCATTATACCATTTAGATAATTGCTGTTATCTGAAATTGTACTCAAAACTTTAAACTCGTTTTTCTCGAAACCACTTTTTTTCCTTCGGTATATATCCCTCTACAGTCCCTACCTCGGACATTGCGAAATTATTATTCTGACGATATTTAAAAAAGGTTAGCTTTGAAAAAAATAAAGCGAAAATTAACTTTGCAGACAGTCGTCATTCAACTTTTTTTTTCTCTTCGCTACCAGCCATAATGGCATTCTTATTGATCAAGAAAATTGGTTTTATTTCCGTTCCAGATGAATGGGAACTTTGGAATCACGTGACCGCCTAAACCCATTTTTTCACGGTCACATTCAAAGGCCCATAACATTTTCAAATTTTATTTTTTTTGCACATACATTTTTGGTCAGTTCTTGAAATGTCGATACGAAAACTGTAAAAAAAAAGATACTAAAAATATGTATATATATTTTTTGTTTAATAAGCCTGAAAAAACTGTCTAACCCTGAGGGCCCTACTAGAATTGAGAAAAACCAATGCAGACTCGACGAAAGCCCTCAGGTGTTTGCAACACTGCAATTTGTTATCAGGTCGGTACGCGAACATTATAATTAGCACGATAAGATATTAGCACGGATAATTTATGAGTATTTGAAATCAGCTCATTATTCAATGCGACAAAGTTGATGCATAATTTTTGCCCCGACCTCCCGACGGACATTATGAAATCACGGCGCGTTATTCAATCAGCATTTGCATGAGATCGGATTCACTATAATTTTCATAAGAGAACGATAAGCTGCGAGCACGAGGAACTCGGCGAACATTTTCCAGCATTTTCCGCATCTTGTACATCGGAGATAAAATCTTCACGCTAACAAAAACCACTCACGACCATTATATTTATTTCTTAGAACGATCTTACCGATCATTGCGTAATAAATTCAGGTGAAAATTTAAGGGGACTGCCAGTCTAGAGACCGGAAAATTATTTTAATAAACACATTATTTTTAAACCACGTTTTCAAACGAATGAAAAAGTATGAAATTATTGATCCTAACCCCATACAGATTTATAACCCAATACAGATTGTCCCGAAAATTTGTGATTGTGAATTTTTGATAGCTACGAAAATACTTGTAAGATTTAAAACGAAAAACGTGGGGCGCATGCAATAGATGAAGTGTAGAGCTGTGTTGAGAAAACCCACACGACATTTCACATCATTCGCAGTGTAATAAAATTGTTAGTGACTTAGGTGAACTATTCATGCATCGATCATCTATTGCATGCGCCCCACGTTTTTCGTTTTAAATCTTACAAGTATAAGATTTTATTTCATAGCTATTAAAAATTCACAATCACAAATTTTCAGGACAATCTGTATGGGGCAGGGAGAAATTATTTCACACTTTTTAGTCAGTTTTAAAAACGTGGTTTAAAAATAATTTTATTTTCTGCTTTTTAGTCTTGTGTGTGGGAAATTTTGCTTCTCCTTCTCTAGGCGTCACTTGCGTTGGAGGGCTGTCTCCTTGGCCATCATAGAAATTGTCACCAATGCACTATTCACTATTAATATTATTATTTTTTTCACATTTTCTCTCTTTCTGTAAACTATATTTTTTATTTCTTAATTTATTTCACAATTTTTTTTCTTCTTTTTCTCTTTCTGTGACAGACTGGCCTGTCTGTTTATTTGCCTGTCATCCAGATCTGAGCTATGTTCGAAGTTTCAAGTATCTAGCTCATCGGGAAGATAGTTGAAAATCGATTGCAAAATTTGTACCGAACAGACAAACAAACAAACAGACAACGAAGAAAGCGAGTTAATAAAAACGCGGTAAAAAGGTGAATTTCGACAATTTTTTTACGGATACCGAATCGATAGAATGAAAATTATATTCAGGAGCCTTCATTCTCCATACCTTCAAGTATTTCACATCAAAGCACGCAAGGGATTTTTGATATGTTAAAAACCTTTTCCCAAAAACATTTTTTTTGTGATTTTTGTTACCGCAAACAATTTTTTTTCAAAACATGCACCATTTAATCAAAAATCGATATTTTTCAATTTCTTTATGTACTTCGGCGGAAAATCTTATCTAAAACTCAAAATATTTAGAATTATGGTTCCAAGTACAAAATTGGAGAGCTCCTGCCGGCCGCAGAACACTATCAGGCAAGGTGACTCTCGTCAATCTGCATTAGAATATCTAGAGAAGTACGTACGGAATTTAAAAAATATTGTTTTATTCAAAAGTTGTAGGCATTTGAACTTGAGAAATGAATTTTCAGTGGAAAATTTCGTTATATCTGCTCATAAAATGAAAAGTTTTCGGTTAATAAAAAATTCCATACGTACTTCTCTGCGAAATGCAATTAGGAACGTGACTTTTAAATTTGAAGTAAATCGAGTGAAAATTGTTGAAGTTATTTGTCACGCCAATTGGAAAAAAACTGTTTCGAGAAGTTTCGAGTAGCTGGCCATTGGTACATGGAAAAAAAAATTATTTTCCTACAGCTTGATATTCATACCAAATAGATGTGTAATTAATTTTATGAGTGAATCACTTTTTCATACGAAAAAAATTGTTAAATTCGCACATGGTTTTAGACTGTTCCCAGTCTATGGACTTTTCATTCTGTCAAGTGTGTGGCGACAACAAAATTCCGAAATTCACCCCGTTACCATACTCTAGACTGGTAGTCTCTCTAAATTTGTGAATCAACTAAAAAATATTCACATTGTGTTTTGGCTGGTGGAAAAAAAGACGTCTCAATTTTGGACTTTTTAAAGTTTATTTGGTCACCTTGATGAGTAACCCAACAACGATCGATCGATGGACCCATGTTGACTCGTTTTGCCCCTCCTGCTGGACAAACAGGCCGAATCTGCATGACTTCCTTTCGAGCTTGCAGATTTTTCCTTAACCGACATGTGGTACTCCGTTGTCTTGGCGGCAGACATTCGTTTCTTTAGAATGAAAAAGAAGAAACGACGTGTAATTCCATACGACATTGCAGACTAAGTGAACGAAGGTTTTTTTTTGCTTAAAAAATGTATCTCACTCGTTCGGCACGAATGCCAAGGCCAAGTTCAGCATTGACGTGCGACTGGAGATGCGAGTGGGAGCATGTGTTGTTGTGGGAGGCAAGAATCTGCGATCGGAGATCGAGAAGTTCGACCGACATTGATGAAGGACAAATTCTTTGATTCGATGCCCTATAGGACGTATTGGAACAGAGTTTTTTCAGATACCGTAATTCACAGTAGCTATACTTCCATCAACTAAATTCCGTAAATTTATGCGTGTAAGAAGATATAAAGAAGTATAATAAGAGCGACGAGCATTTGCTTGGGCAATGTGGGTAAAAAATAGTCCTATCTTAATATTTGACAAATTACAAAGGATAGAATCAAGTGATGAGTATGATTTATGTGGAAAATTATACTTTATCATGTTATGATTTTTTCTGTATTGAAATTAAGGTTCTAGACCTTTCCATTTTGATATTTAAATTTGCACGCTCTGATTGTAAATCCTGACCAAATTCAATTAAAGCAATGGTACCTGGAACCAAGGAAATTCTAATGGTGCCTGGAACTAAGGAATTCCTAATGGTACCTGACACTCGAGGTACCTTCAATTGAGAAAATGGTAGTACGATTACGATATCTCTGGCGCCTTAATTTGACCGTGGATTATTCACATTTGGCCCAAGAGAAATACTTTTTTAAGGATAAAAAAATCGCGATTTCGGCTTCCTTTAGAAGATACAAGACATTTTACGAATTATCTTTTACTTATCTTTTACTTATCTTTTGCTTATCTTTTGTTATCTTTTGTTATCTTTTACTTATCTTATCGCTACGAATTATTCTACAGGACATTTTACGAATTATTTATTATAATTCTCCCTCCACTCGCGGGATTAACGCGTAAATTAACGATTGCCCGCTCCCTCTAACTAAGCGAAGGGAATCTATTTATCTTTTGGAGAAAGAAGAGACCAAACAAACCCAAACAACCTCCACGTGGTGTATTCTGGATAACGCTAATGATCTGCAGCCAACTTCGTTACATCAACGACAAAGTACGACGGAACAACGGAAAACACGCGGAAAATTCGATTTACATCAAAAATTGGAAAAATACATTTTTTCTCTTTGAAGTGCTGTAAATCCAAAACTAATGCTCAAAACGAAAAAAGTTGTTCTTGTTTTTCCTTTTTTTCGGCCATACTTCATAATCCAATGGTCAAGTTGAGGGGCCAGAGATATCGTAATCTCCCCAAAATGATACCTGACACTTGAGGTACCTTCAATTGAGAAAATGATACCTGATACTCGAGGTACCTTTAAGTGAGGAAATGGTACCTGATACTTGAGGTATTTTCGATTAAAGAAATGGTACCTCATACTTGAGGTACCTTCAATTGAGAAAAGGGTACCTGACACTTGAGGTACTTTCGATTAACGAAATGGTGCCTGACACTTGAGGTACCTTCATTTGAGAAAATGGTACCTGACACTCGAGGTACCTTTAAGAGGTCAGTCCACTTTTAAACTTTCAAAAAATCGAAAGCAAGCAAGACTTGAAGAAATCGACGATGATGAGCATTTCAGAAAGGATTTTGTACGGTGCAGGAATTGCCGATTGAGTTTATGTAAGAGTTTTTCATAGTATAAACTTCAAACGCTTTTTTTCTCGAAACAACGTTTCCAAAATCTAGCTCCATCGTATCTCTAAAACCAATAAACCGATTCTCTTGAAATTTGAACCACATATTGTAAACATGATTTGCAACAAGATGACCCTCGATGGTTTTAAAATTTTGATTTTTACTCTTTTTTTTGTGAAAAAACGCGTTTTTTTTACTTTTTTCGTTTTTCATCTGCCATTTTTTTGTTTTTTAAGGTACCTTCAATCAAGGAAATGGTAACTTTAATCGAGGAAATTCTAATGGTACCTGGTACTCGAGGGAACCAAGGGCATTCCCGTCTTGAAGTTGTAACTACATTTCTTTTTATTTTCAATCGGAGATTTAGAGGACTGAACATTGGAGGAATGAACACTCGCGGTTGACTTGACAGTCGAAGTTGAAGCTTTCTTGCCAACCAATGCCTGCTTGCCCAGTCGGTATCCCTGCCCAGGAAAGTCCATCGCGCCCAAAACGTAAGTTTCTTTCCTGTGATCTTCGACCTGCACAGGTAGAGACATCCGCAAACACACAAGGCGATGTGAGTTCTACAATGATTCTAAAATTGATTTTCTTTTCATGGTAAAATTTTCCGAGCGATTGGAATTCTCATACCAGATGTTGACTCAACGCATAGAATAAAGAAGCCGTGAATAATTGATGAACAATTAGCAAGTTACATTTTTTCAACTATTGGTACCAGATCAATAGAAGTTCAGGCCGTATGCTAGTGTGAACACCCTTCTTTAGGGCGATCCTCTAGTTTCTCGGGTCGAAAAAATCGATTTTTTTTTCATAAATCACATCTACTACATGTGTAGAAAATGTGTGCCAAAGGATTTTTCGATATTCGAAGTGGTTCACAAGTTACGGCCCTGGAACGGAGCAGGTATACGGAGCAGGTATACTTTCAAACACGTTTTTCTCGAAACACCATTTTTCGAAACGGTGACCACGATATTTCAGAAACTACTGCACCGATCTTGTTCAAATTTATACAGCATCTTTAATATGTTATAAGCCAGCGATTGAACTAGGATTATCATGATTGCTTCGATAGTTTTTTTTTGTACGAGCGAAAAACTTAAGAAAAAATGAGTAAAAAATAGAATGTAATTTTCAAAAGTGTATAAAAAGTCAATTTTTGTAATTTAGAATTCACTCTAGTTCAATCGCTAGTCTTAAATATGAAGATTAAAATGCCGTTTGGTTTTTTGATTTCAGATAAGCAGAACAGCCGCAATCTTGGTCACCGTCAAGCACCTCTTTTACTTGATGTCTTCCTGTCGGCCACTATAACGTTTATTCTATTATATATTTTGACTTCAAAAAATTTGTAAAGCTTATTTAAATGTTAATAAAGATTATGCAAAAACAATGAGATTGATTATTTCGATGCTTTGCCCGTAAAAAATTATTGAAAAAGCCGTAAAAAAACAGCCGAGAAACTAGAGGACCGTGTTAAGATGATTTTTTGGGAATTGAATTTAGAGAAACGCTTAAATCTACAGTTATAGTATTTCGCAATTATATGTATACATGTTTGAAGTAACATCACAATTTTTTTCAAAGCATTTCATACGAAATTGTACATATTTGATGTTGCGTATAGATCATGTCGTGAAACCTTTTTATCGTTGGGCGTTGTGATTGCACCCGCCCTTGTCAACTGAAATGTGGTTATCATTCGGCCCTCAATCTTCTCGATTGCTTTATAATTACCATTTTTCCGGGCCGCGGGAAGTGAACATTTTATTGCAAAAATCAGAGGACTCTTTTTCAAACGCCTCCATTTCGTAAATGTTTTCTAAACATTTTTATTAGAGGGCCGAACGATAACCACGTTGGTAAAGAATAGAATTTAAAAAAATTGTTTGTTCCAGATGACAAGAACGGCCGCAATCACAACGCCCGAAAAAATAATCACGACATTCCCAGCGCAACGTCAAATATTATGTGCAATTTCAAATACAATGATTTGAAACGAATTTACGACGAAATATTTCATGAATTTTTAAAAATTAAGACGTGATTTTACTTCAATTTTGGAATTTGTCTAGACAACGTTATACTTTCTGCATCATTTACAGTCAACTGTGTAGACTTCCGCTGGTATGATCTTGACATGGGGGCCCGGTTGAAATTCCGAACTTGGAATGCTCCGACGGTTTAAAATTCCTAATCTTAATGTCCCGAAATTACAAGTTTTGTCAAGATCATGCCAGCGAAAGTCTACACAGTAGACTGTAAATGATGTAGAACGTATAACATTGTGTATCCAAATTTCAAAATTGACGTAAATTCAATTCGAAAAAAATAAAAATTCCTGAAATAATTCGTCGATTTATTGAAAATTCTGGAACTTTTAAAACTCCCATAGCCGAATTATTTCGACGTCGTTCAGAATTTCGGAGTTTTGATCGTGTACAATTCTTTCGGAGTTTTGATATTTCGGGGTAGTATTCTTTCGGAATTTTGATCGTTCTGACCATTCGAAGTTCGGAATTTCGACCCAGCCCCGATGTTACTTCTGTTGATGTTAATACTAACTAAAAGATGTTAATACTTTACTTAGATTTAAGGGGTTAGGCCACTCTAGAGGCCGAAAAAATAGACTTTTTGGGGATTTTGTTTTCAGAAAAACTACGAAATAAATCGAGGTTACAAAAATGCGGATTTATCATACATATCAGTGACTGTATACAATAATTTTTTTGAAGCGATTAATTTGAAAAAGGCGGCTGTGCAGCGTTTATCTCAAAACTGCATTTTTTAAGTTGGCCGGAAACATAACTCAGACAATTTTCAACCGATTCACTTGAAATGTTGAATATATCTTGAAAAATACATTATCTATGGAAGTACGTATGAATTTTTTAAATTTTATTTGTTATTAACAATTATCTGACGAAATGTTTCACTTTCCAAAAATTTGCCTAAAAATCGTCAGATAATTGTTAATAACAAATGAACTATGCAATATAAAAAAAACCATTCGTAGTTCCATAGACAATGTATTTTTCAAGATATATTGAACATTTCAAATGAATCGGTTGAAAATTGTCCTAGTTATGTCTCCGGCCAATTAAAAAAATGCAGTTTTCAGATGAACGCTGCACAGCCGCCATTTAAAAATAAATCGCTTCAAAAAAATTATTGTACACAGTCACTGATATGTATGATAACCACCTTTTTTGTAATCTCGATTTATTTCGTAGTTTTTCTGAAAAAAAAAATCCCCAAAAAGCCTATTTTTTCGGCCTCTAGAGTGGCCTAAGTCCATAATCGTTTCTCTAAATTTAATTCTCGTAACATCACCTTCAATTATTTGGACCCAAAAATGTTGTTCAACTCGGTAATTTTCCAATCTGCAGAACATTCTTCTACTCTAAATTGACGTCAAGCAATTCTTGTTTTACTTTGAAATTTTCTGATCAGAAAATAAAATAATATCGTTAAAAAAAATTCGGAAGGAAAAAGTCTTCGACATACTTGGAAAGGTACCCCGTTAGGGTAAGATTTTTGCAATTCCGATGGAAAATATCCATCCAGAATGTCACGAATGAACGAGACCGTGTTCGGATCGTTGTACGGTCGTAATTTTCCATCTTCGATCACCATGCCATTCTTGTAGAATCTTAGGCACATGCACGACGGGGTCTCGAAATTTTTTTGCGGGAATTTCGTAAATTGTAGTTACATTCTCCAATCGTACATTCCAAATAGTTCAAACAATCGAGACTTGTCCATACTCTATGTTCACCTTGAACGAGGCACCACCACCATCCTGATTCAGCTCCACTTGGATCTCGTTCTTTCCCACTGAAATGTTGAGCTCCTCGATATTGGCTGTCAATTGGGCGTAGCAATTCTTGATGAAGTCACTGAAACGCAACGACAACTGCGAGGGTAATGTGAAACGATCGCTCGCAGGGCGTTTTGCCATCAATATACTCGAATTACTTGGGGGCCTTATTTTGATCCTTGCCTGAAGTGGCTTTTGAATCGCCTATCCAAACGAGACCGTAATCAGCCAGAAATTTCTGCGAAATGTAAAATATCCTTGTAAACCACCAAACGTATCCCCAAATTTCATGAAAAAAACGAAACCCAAACACCATTATGCAAAATGATGAAATTTTTTATTGTCTTTTTCTCTTGGATGAAATTTGGAAACCTCCATTTCGAAAATCTTGTGCTCGAGGCCCAAACATCTTTTGTACAGATAGGCTGAATTTTCAACTTCGGATTTTTTCTTCTGCGTGACGTTCTGGCTGATCGTATCTTGATCGTTGCTCTTGGCCTCGCAGTCCTTGATCTGCGCAAGCATCGTCATGAGACAAATGTCATTTCGCAACAACGGTTGATGATATAAGAGGCGACGGAATTGATTCATCCTACCTTCCGTTTCAGACGCGAGATCTCTTGATCTTTAACTCTCAGACGTTCTTCGGCTCGCTTTAATACCAATTGCATCCTCCGCATTTGATTCTCGGCTAGATAAATGTGCCTCGTTAGCACATCGGCGAGCTCGTCCTCTGAAACGACACCGGGATATGCCTATTTGTTCAATGACTATAATGCGTCGCTACAAGGAAACGAGCAGCATGTCAACACGTGAATTAAATAATTAAAAGATAATTTGATGTATGGATACAAATTACGAAAACGTCTTGTATACCCGATCGACCGGTTACATCGTTGCTTCTTTTTTTGAGATTTTCTTCGCGGGTTCATTAATTCGAGGAGAAACATTTGTTCGACACGTACGGATGTATGGATAATTTTTAAAAAGGCATTAGTGCACTGAGAAAAAAACCAATTGATTTAAAAAAAAATACATTGGTTGACCCAAATAAATGTCTGATTATGGAGTGCCACCGTTATATGACATTGTTACAATACTAGAAAATATTGGAAAATGTGATTGATTTTAACAACATATTATTTTATTTGAAAATCTCTTTTGTTCTCTCCATAGCTCCATTATCCTTAAAATAAAATGATAATCTATTGAAATCATTCTATATACAATCTGTAGATGTATGGATCTAATTAAGCGATTGCTACAACAATTTTTATTTCGTACAAAAATGTAATCAAAATAATGAATTATTTCTTTACTACATCAAAACGAATATGCCATTAGACGTAACATTTTTGTACTCCGTACAATATCAGAAGTGTAATATCATGCAACTAGTATGAGATAGAGACAAGTGTATGTCACGATTTAAATAACAACAATATGGATCCGAAATAATTGTTTTTTTTGCTACAAAGTACAGTAGTCATCTGTATGGACGCATTCAGTTTTCGGTAGAAAAGTATATAATATTCGATGAAATAAATGTTCATTGCAATCAAAATAATATATTAATAATTGAAAGTTTTTTATTTTTTTAAATTTTCAATAAAAAGTGAGCATTAGAATGATGATCCAGGATAATAGTGGAGAGAATATCAGATATCCAATGGAATATCCATGGAAAGAATATCAGATACTCAACTGATAAGAACAGATACTACACTTTGAACTTAGCCACAGGCCAAGAAGCGATACTCTTTAGAGTTTCTCCAGCGTTTAACTGGATTTTTGGTTCGCGCTACGCTTACGAGAAACGAGCGCGCGTACGGCTTCTAGCGGTTACTCCGAGAACTACGGGTTTCCTCATACCTATAATTTCGGTGGCGCTCGGCCATGATATGGTTGAATTTTTTCAACCCAATGCGCAAGAAACAAATTATATTTTCGCATAATTTTTTAACCAATTCAGACATTTTCTTCATATTTTTCAATCAAAATAAAATATTAACATTTTAACGAATAATGTACTTGAAAATCAATATCGGACGTGATGAAAAAATGAAATAAAATATTTACCGATAGAAATGTTATCTGAATCAAACGAGCGAAATTCAATTTTTCTTGTGTACTTGAACCAACAATATTCACGTTATGAATTGAAACGCTTTTTTGTTCGTTGCAAAAAATGCATTCAAATCTATATAATTTGTTCGCGATAATTTTGTAGATAATTTAAATAATATATCGTTCTCGGCTAACAATATATCTTTTGAATAAAAAAAACTTTCAATTTTATCATGTTATTAAAGTCAATAGCGGTTTGTCTGGACTAATAAATCCGATTATTTACACCAACAATTTCACAATTTAATCAACGAAATTTCATTCAAAAACACCAATGATATTGGATCAATTATTTTTTCGCAGTGTGTTTCGGAGGTCAGCATATTTTGGTAAATATGTTTTGTTGTAAATATTTTAATGATGTTGAAATTTGTATTGTTGAAATACAACGAAAAACTATTTTCTTTTCATTTGTTCCTTTTTTTTATTGTGAAAATCCCTCGAAAATTTATACACATTCTTGGGCAAATTTACGATCTCAATTTGCCAAAAAGGCTTCGGATAGGCATGAAAATAAGGAAATGAAAAATTAACAAAAAAAAAATCGTTGTGTCCCTACGATGCAAACTTCAAAGTCGTGTATTTTAATTTTTAGCCCGGATAATGTTGAAGTTTGCATCGTAGGAATCCAACGAAAATTCGTTTTTACATCTCCGTTTTATTACCATGAATCTACAAATTCGCTTTCTTTTTGGAGTTTTAGGTTGTACTTTTTCAAATAAAAATCCTAATGTTTCAGTGAATTTTGTGGCTTAAACCTGACGACAGAAAGTTGAGAGTGAAAATCTTTGAATTCCAATGATGCAAACTTCAATCTCAAAAGAGCTTCAGTGTATGTCCTTTTGTGAAAAGGACAAAGAAAATACCACGAATGTAATATACAGGATAAAAAATGTATCATTAGGTATCAGCCCATAACTTCAAGTCTTTTAAAACTAATTTTTTTAAATATATTTTTCATTGATATTTTATAGTTTTTTGATATACCTATATACATATTTCCATTTCTATTTTTTATAGAATATATCGATATACTTTTTATAGAAAGGACAAGAAAAATATTATCAATACAATATAAAGGGTAAAAAGGATATAAAGGATATAAAGGGTAAAAAGGATATCGTTAAGTATGATGTTGCGCAAGGTTCCGCAGGATAAAAAACTTGACGGATAAAGAGAAACCATTGATATCGTCATGCATGTACATTATTTAATTCCCTTATTGTACTCAATCAGATTATTGTATAGTTTATGAGACAACGAAGCAAATACATTTGAATATCATTACCTTTGTCGACGGTGTCTGATCTTTCCGAGGGTAATGTTTTGTCAGGTGTTTTGGCGGACGATGACTAGTTGACCACCATGATGATAAAAATATTACATATCAATTTATAATTAACAATATTTGAAAATATATGAATTGCATCAAAATCATGTATATTCGAAAAATCACAGAATCTTCCAAATCTGAAAATGGAAACAACGTTAATCTGAAAAGTTATTTTTTAAAGACCAAATATGTTTTCCATTACATTTGTAGACCTCATCTCATTTGTAGATCTCAAATCTTTAGAAGTTCATTAAATTTACAGTGAGCAACGCTTTCGAATGTAAATGTCATAATAATATCAGCAAATCATAAATCAATGACCCTTGTACCCACATCCTTTCTACGTATTACGTGAATTTTTTTTTTAAATTACTCTCTCACAAAAAATTCTTAAATCTTTAGGAGTTCATTAAATTTACAGTGAGCAACGCTTTCGAATGTAAATGTAATAATAATATCTGCAAATCATAAATCAATGACCCTTGTACCCACATCCTTTCTACTTATTACGTGTATTTTTTTTTATATTACTCTCACAGAAGTAACAACCTGCATGGCATTGATCAACATCTCCGTTTTATCAAAATTGGCATCCGGAAGTGGCCCCATCTTCGAATTATTTGAACGTTCCATTTTCGATTGATTCTTTACTGTGTCAAATTTTGCTGTACACGAGGCGGTCTCGGAAGCTCCTTTCGTGCTAGACAGGCAATAAGTTGGTCACAAGCGAACTATTTTTACATTTATAGGGTTGAAAAGGGTTTCAATTTCGGCATACTGAATTCTGTTAATTAGTATTATTTAATATAGATCCATTGAAATAATAAAAAAAAGTACAAATCCTGTACGATATTTACTTTTTTTCATTTCAATAGACCTATATTGAATTATAATATTTATTAGAATTAGCCTTCTTTCCAACGGTTAAGTGTTTCAATTTAAAAAAATTTGAACAGAATATGAAAAAATTATAATAAATTGAATAAAAATGTCAAGAAAATTGAATAAATTGCATGAAAATTCCAAAAATCGAATAATCTCTTGGAAATGAAATACTAACAAATTAAATTCAAGACCAATAAATTAGATCTAAGAGTGTTCGATTTTTTGACCTCGCGAAGTATACGCTCAACGACGAATTGAGTACAAAAAATGTATTGTAATAATATCGATCTGCCAGGACAAATGTTACCGGTCAGTGCTGTCAGGTGACGACGGCACGGATTTACGCGATTTCGTTACTTTCATTCCCGAAGGCGACGAGGTCCTTCGCTGACTCATCCTAAAAACGGTTAAACAAATCGACGAACTCGAAACCATTTACGGTACATTTTTCCCTTGTCTATTTACAATTTGGCGTAGACATGTCGTCGGTTCCACGATTCGTACACATGCTAATAAATTCAATGCGTTAGGTTAACGCGATCGATCGAGAGATTTTCCAAAACTAATATGACTGTCTGCTGAAATTTCCAACCTCGGAGCACAGATGGAGTGTAGCTGCGCCGATTTCGGAGTGTCTGTTGCTCCCTTCAAACTATATTCAAGCACCGCAATGAAGTTAGGAATTGATTTTGTACTCATTTGAAATTATTCAGTAATTCGGCAATAAAAAAATACTTTCGTAAATGAAATGAAATAAAAAATTAAATAAAAAATGAAATCGAAAATGAAATCAAAAATAAAATTTGAAATGAAATCGAAAATGAAAGTAAAATGAAATCAAAACCTATAGGTTTTAGTACAAAGTAATTCTATTTTAAGCATTCCAAAACTGAACGGGATCAATATATTATTTATTGAGCTGTTTCTGATGCCAATTTCAAAAATATAGTTGTACGAAAAACGCGTTTAAAGTTTTAATAAATGAAAATTCAACGTTTTCAGTAAATAACTGACTGGTCGCGATATTCTTCAGCCTTCTGTTTATTTTTCCAGCATGTAGATCGTCGGCAGTAACTACATTTAATAACTAAATGCAGTCCAGTAGGAATACACATGAATTCGAATGACCTCCATTCTCTGGATCGCGCACGCTAGCGATTTTTTTGCAGGTACTTTGGACCTCCAGGAATGTACCGTTCAAATATCTCCACCTTTCGAATTGTTTTTTGGCCACCAGAAATTATTTTTAAAAAACGCCACTATTTTAATGTCAGTGTTATTGGAATGAAATTTATCAAAAAATGCTTCCCATGAAAGTTGTGCACCGTAATGACATCTACAAAATAAGTCCTTTATCAAAATCACGTAAAATTCTTAGTTTAACGGTAAATCGTAGGTGAAAAAATATTTTTTTTGTTCATTGTATGTACTTTGATTGTTCATCAACGTACTATTCTGAAACTCATTTATCACCTACAAGAAACTATTCTCAAGAGTTATCTGTAAATTTTATCCATCTATGTTATATATACTTTAACAATAATAACGAATTTGTGTTGATTTGCGTTTCAATATAGACCTGGAACGACAAGGCCTGCAGAAAGCAAAAAATTAGGGTGGATGATTTCAACACGTACATTCAGGATTTAACTTAAAAAAATCATTTCGACAGACCATGTTTTTCGAGGATATCAAATTTTAGCTTATAAACAAATAGAAGTAAGGCCTTAAATTTTGGAGCTGCTTGAAATATTTTTCAAGATTCTAAATCATTTTTGAAGGGTGGGGAAAGAAACGAAGTTCCTATGCTAATACATTGTGTGACGTCACCAGTGCCAACTCATTGTAGCAAAATATTAATAACGTGTACGACTGAATATCGTGAAAGTTTTCCAATGTACGGTAGATAATCGTAATTATTATTAACATTTATGGTAATTCGAAGGGGTTAGGATTATCAGAAAATTGAATGTTGATGTTTAAAAATGTTATTAAAATAGACACGAAGTATGGCAACGTCGCGCGGTTCTGTCGGAATTCGAGGGTTTTTTTTGTATTGGAAAATACATATATTGAGGTGTGTTAAGGATTTTTTTTACATAAATTCGTTGACTGGAAGCGATTCAAACGCGATTATCTCGAAACAAAGTTTTCTAAGTCGGTGCCAGATGTATCTCGAAAACGGCTTGTCCGATTTTGTCCAAATTTGGATACAATATTCTTTGATATTTTTTCTCGTTCGCCACGTAGGGGTTTTTCATTTGATTGAACCATTGCTTTTTTATGCAATATGTATGCAATCCAAAATCGTCGAAAATTGCGAACGAAAAACGAATGTTACATCAAAACAGTCGCAATACTGTCAAAAATGAAAATTACAAAAAAATCCTACGTGGCAAACGAGACAAACTATCGAAGAATATTGTATCCAAATTTGGACAAAATCGGACAAGCCGTTTTCGAGATACATCTGACACCGACTTTGAAAACTATGTTTCGAGATAATCGCGTTTAAATTGCTTCCAGTCAACGAATTTATTTTGAAAAATTCCTAAACATACCTCAATGTGCATATTTTCCAATAAAAAAAAAACCGGATCCAATCGAAACATTAGTTTTTGAGATAAAAATTTCCGAAGCTTATCTGTTTTTCTCGCTGTTTACTCAGGTACCTCCCCTTAAGGCACCACACCACAGTTCGTGCGCCGTACGAGGGTGATTTTTTCGCAATTATTTTCAAGCAAACTGTGAATGGAAGTTTTTTTATTAATACTCATAATCAATATATACATGTAGAAGACTGTATACAAATGTTTGTACTCGAATCTAAAGTATAGTTTGCAGTGTACGCCGCTTTCAAGAGCACTTCGACGAAATTGCTGCTCTGTGGTTGACAGCGATTAAGCCGTGCGGTTCATTAGAAAAATAAAATAAAAATGTATTCAGAAACTAGACATATACACTCAGAAAAAAGCTTTATTATGTTTCAATAAATTGGCACATTAGAACATAATTTCTTAGAAATTAATAAACATTTACTCGTATGGAGACAGTTTTTATGTGATTGTAACTACAGAATTTATTCGGCTTCACTAAATATGTTTCTTTACGTGCCGATTTTTCACATCAATTAAAAGCCATATTTAAAATAGAAAATTTGAATAAAAATTTCCTCAAATCAAATAAATACTACTTTCCAATCACGAAAACCTCTTATTTCGCGACTATGATACTAATGCGCGCATGCGCACTTTGCCCTTCAACGCGACGGGCCCGACAGCAGGCCGCTCGTCAGATGTAGCTCACGCATACGCTTACCATGTAGCTTCTTCCTATGCCAATGCTTTTGGCACAAGTGTCAGTGTTGCGTTTCGGAAGTGAGAAACTCGACAGTGAGGAATGATTTGAGTGTAAGTAAGAATATTAAGTGAGAAAAAAACGATCAAGTGAAAAAATAATGACGGACGAAATAACACAATTCCTCGAAGAAAACCAGCTGGGGGATTATGAAGAATCCTATTAGATGTTAAGAAAAACTCTATTTGTCGGATATAAAAGACCTATTTCTTCTAATTTATATATCCTATTAGATGTTAAGAAAAATTCTTAGTAAATCTTAAACATAAAGTTAAATAAAAAATGTTCTTAGCTGTTAATACAATCGTAGTAGGCCGACATACGAATAAGAAAACTTATTCGGCGGGAGACAAAATTCTTTGTCCTTAATAAATCTTTTTTCTGAGTGTAGGTTTACAGCATCACGTACGGGAATTTCGATATCTAAAAAAAATGGCCGACTAGCGAGCTTTATTTCCGATTTTCATGGAAAATTTTCATCGTTCATGAAAAAAAAAAAAAAATAGAAGCGGGTCCTTTAAAAAAAAATCCCTACGTGGTGCCATAAAAACAGGATTTTCGAACAGTTTAAGACTTGGCGCATGCAAATCGGATGAACAGTTTTTAAAATATGTTGTCAACCAGGTTGAAAAACGTAGTTTCGAGAAAAACGCGTTCAAAGCCGCACATCTGCCGCTCGGCGCGGTTGTGCGCTTCGAACGGTTTCACATAAAATGCTGTTATCCGCCAATTTTACGAATTTCTTTAAAAAATTTGCTGAGAGCATTCTTAAAAAATGTATCTGTAAATGTATAGAAAAGAATGTAAATGTATAGAAAAAGAATGTAAATGTATAGAAAAAGAATGTAAATGTGTAGAAAAAGAATGTAAAGGTATGGAAAATGATTTTAAAAAAATGACAAAATTTCTAACCTGTCTATTTTTTCGGTAATATTGTTCTGTGCACTATCCTGTACACAATATTCGTTTTTTGGGTTACTTTCTTCATGAATGCGGAAAGTACACGCGAGAAACTGAAATGGTAACGACGTTGGCCCGTACAAGCAATGCCATCAAGTGGAGATTGGTGTAAACTTTAAAATTTAATATTTAATAAACGAGTGCGGAAACCTTCGTTCTCCTTTTGCCAGAATATTCAGAAAATATACCATTACGATTAGTAAAATTTTCATCAATATTTATTTAGCTCAATATTTTGAAGCAACAACCTGAAAAAAAATCTCTATGTCTTTGTTACAAGCCGAGATACAGCCATTTTTACGTTTGGTCGATTTGTAATTGTTGTAATAAAAAAATTTGCGAAATTCAAGTTCGTCAGCATTAGCAATAGTATGGGGCATGATTTTTTTTTATTTCACGTTTTTTTTCTCACGACTTTGAAAATGCCCATGGAAATCAATATTTTCTAATATTACTCCGACTGCCATTTGAAAATGGCTAACAGTTTGTCTACAAATGTAATTGTTACTGCGAAGCTAGTTTGTAAGAATGCCTTATCACTATTGTAATATGAAAAATTGCGGACGAACTCATATTTATTTATGATATCCTCACCATGGAAATGTAAGATCATTTATAGGCATATCCACATCAAAGTTGAAGTAAAAAAATGTTATTGGGGTAAATATTGGGAAATATTCATTTTCAGGGGCATTTTGAAATTCGTGAGGAAAAAATACGTTAAATTAAGGGATTACGTAGGTTTCGAAGCCAAAAAAAGTATATTTTCTCTATTTAAAAAAAATATAAAATATACATTATTTTATTCAAAATGTTAAGCACATAAAAGAGCAACATTCTAACAATATTTTAAAAAAATTCCATCCCAAAATTTGGGAAATTCAGCCGGTGGGACCTGGTTTCCGGAGAGCCCTCAAAAAAAGTGTCCTCGTGGTGGTCAGAATAATTCATGATAGCTTTATCTGAAATTAAAAAACCATTTTTTTATGTGAATAGATAAGTATAGCTCGTGATTGAATGAAGGATTTAAAAAAAAAATTCAAATTTGAATGATTGGCAGAGCTGTATGCAAAATAGTTCAATTTTTTTCAATCACAAGTCAATGCTGTTTTGAATAAGTGTGCGAAATTTCAATAACATTGGTGCATTAGTTTTTGAGTAATCGTGTCCACCGACTTCAAAAATCGTATTTAGAAAAAAATGCGATATACCTGCGACGCTCCCGGCCGGTCTTTCCCAACGGGGGGAATTCCCAAAGGCTCTCTCTCCTAGACTTTTACTCCGATTGACTTAAAACTTTGGGAGAATATTCTAGACATATTTTACTATTAGATAATAAAAATTTTTAAATGGATTTTTTTCAAATTTTAGTCCCACGTAACCCCTTAGGACAAGAAATCGTTCTACGTAAATTTATTTAGACCTATATAAATCTTGAAGAATATTTCAAGCAACTCAATAATTAAAGGTGTTACTTCTATTCCTTTACAAGCTGAAATTTTATATTCTCGAAAAACATGGTTTTTTAAAATGATTTTTTAAAAGTTAATTCCTGAATGTACGTGTTGAAAACAAGAACCCTATTTTTTTGCACTTTATAGGCCTTGTGGTCCTACATTGAAATGCAAAATCAACTCAAATCGGTTATTATTGCTAAACTCTATAACATAGCGAAATAAAACTTCCCGATATCTCTGGAGAATAGTTTCTTGTAGGTGATGAATGAGTTTCAGAGCACTACGGTGATAAATAATCAAAGTACATACATTAAACAAAACGAAAATTTCGTTCTTCAACTACGATTTACCGTTAAACTAACTATTTTTCGTGATTTTGGTATAGGACTTATTTTGTAGATGCCAATACAGTGCGAAACTTTCATGAAAAGCGTTTTGTTTATAAAGTCCATTCCAAAAACGATACATTAAAATAGTGACTTAAAAAAAATTTATGATGGCCGAAAAACAATACGAAAGGTGGAGCTATCTCACAGGTGCATTCCGGGAGGTACAAAGTACCTCCACAAAAATCGGCAGCCTGCGTAGTCTACAGAATAGAAGTCAAGTTCATATCTACTAAAATATAAGGTGAATGCCGACGTCAAGCGTGGACATAATCAGCAATACTTTAAATTTTGTTTTCGAACTTTCCTATCATATTCTTAAGGGGTTAGGCTACTGTGACGACCCGTTCGCGGTTTAAAAAAATCAATTTTAAAGCTATAAGTAAGATGATTGAGAAGTCGTTTGGACATTTATTTATATGTACATTAACAAAGTTGTGTACTAAATTTCATTTCAAAATATTTACATTTAGAGAAGTTATAAAAAATTCCGTAACGGACCTTTGAACGTGAGGGGCTCAACGGTGTACTTAAGGGGTTACCCCCACTTGCGATTTTGAAAAAATCGATTTTTTTTATTGCATTTTGTTGAAGTGCAATTTGAAGTGCAGTTTTTTTTTATGCCCGGAATAGATGACTCTGTGTAAGTTTACAAAAAAAAATATTTTCTTCGTGTAAACTGAAATTGAAACTTTAAACGCGTTTTTCTCAAAATGGCATTTCTGAAGTCGGTGACCAAGATTACTCGAACACTAATGAACCGATCTTCTTGAAATTTTGCAGGCTTATTTAATACATAAAAATGTAGTCTTTAATCGTTCGATTTTTTTTTTCGAAAAAAAATGGCCGTTTTATAGCCAAAAAACGGCCGTTTTTTTCGTTAAAATCGAACCATTAACATTGACTGTCCGCCATTTTGTGAAAAATGAATATTTTTTAAAATCCTTCGATTAAAGACTAGTTTATACTTATATTTGACTAAATCCATCCGCATTTTTTTTCAGATGATCCACTTCGCCGCAATGTTGGTCACCGCAAACCGTGTATATAAAAACATTATTTCATTGACGGCCATTTGCCACTAAACAATGTAATATTTTTCAATAAAAAAATTACTGAAAGTTCTTCAAGATGTGTTCTTTAAGATGGTATATTGATCGATTAAAAAAGTTTTGTAGTTTTCTTTAAAAAAATTCATGAAAAAGGCCTTTTTTGCGCTACAAGTGGGGGTAACGCCTTAATTTTGGCCACCCGGTTGATGTGGAACAAAAAACGAGTCTTAAAATAGGTAATACTGACACGACCTGACCGAGCTTTTCTTTGCTATCGTGTTTCAGTAATTTCGATGAAATATTACACCATTATTATTGATAACTAATGAAAAAAAATGTTAAGAAGATAAACGTCGGTGAAGACTAAACTACTATTACACTGAATAAGTGTACCAAATTTCAACTCAATCCGTTCATTACATGTCGAGTAATCGCGTGCACCGTTTTGAAAAACATAGTTTCAAGAAAACCGCGTTTAAAGTTATACCAGCACTTCTATCGTTGTAATCATAAGTATACCTTCAATCTGGAATTGAGTTGTTAAAAAAAAGTGTTCGGTTTTTTAAATTAAGAATTGATCTTTTGTGATAAAAAAAACAGAATGTCAAAAGGGTTTTTCTTTAAAATAATTCTGAAGATAGTTGTTAATTGTTTTATATCACGATAATTCAAACTGCAGATGTTGGCGCCAAAACGGCACGCTATCGGCGCTGGCGCTTGTGACGTCACCGTTCGAATGCGACCGAATAGGCTATGCATACGTCTTACACGCGAGTGCACACAAGTGTACAATTTGGTGTCATTTTACATCGGAAAACATCTTGAGTACTTTCAAAAAGTCGAAAATTAGGTTAATTTTCGTGCAACGATGTGTGAAAGTAGATTTGTGAAAGCAAATTCGAGTAATTTGCCGACTGTGGATTGTTAGGTTAGGGGAGGGTTGCTGAATTGTGTCACTTTTTGTCGCTCCGTATCATAAGCATATTGAGAAAGACGTACTTAAAAAATATATATTTCACTACACTTTATGTTATAACACGTTTACACTTTCATGTAAGTGGTCTTCACAGCAAAAATAAGTAGACGATGATTTCGAATTAGCACGTCGTGCCGCATCGAACCACCAATTTCGACGTTTTGCATCCTATGGCACATTCAGAAATACCTTATTAGGGGCACTTTTCATCGTATTTATGTAAAGAAGAATGAAACAAGCCTTATACGATTTTGTCGTTGCCATCGTTGACAGAAAACTCGTATTACACGAGTAGTTCGTACACCGGCGTTCGAACGGTGATGTCACAGAGCGCTCGGGTAACTTCGGATGCTTTCGGCGCGTTTCCGGGGCTATACCAGTGTGAACGCTGAACATTTGGGTGATTTTCGGGAATTTTTTGGAAGCAAAGTACTCAATTAAATGTTTCGGAAAATTAAGAATATATTTGGTTATATTTGATCTATATTACATAAATTTTTCATAGAAAAATATTGAGATCCAAGCGACTTATGCACTGCCTTCGAAGGCGCCAAAAAAAAAGTTCATCCACTGCTGACATGATTCCGGCCGATTGAGTAGGTGAAACCGAAAAAGGAAAAAATGTGGTTAAACTGGGAGGTATTTCGTGTACAATGACGTAGGATTTTCGAAAAATATCAAAATCTAACAAAATGGTGTAGTTATGAAAAAAGTCTGTTTTCTTGCCTATAAAATGGTCGTTTTTTCAATGCCAAATCGTTAATTTTCATCCAATCAAAAATATCCTACGTCATTGTAGAGTAAATATATTCAAGAGTACTCAGTTCAAATTTCAAGTCAATCGGATAATTGCTCTTTGAGTTACAATGTCAGCAAATTCGAAAAATCTCATTTCGAGAAAAACGCGTTTAAAGATTTAACTATCGATATTTGCAAGATAAAATGATTAGAGAGACGGCCGTAAAATTTTTACAGGATATTCTTGAAAGTATAAGCTGTCGAAAAAGGCAACAAAAAAATCAATTTTTGAAAGTGTCACCCTCGTATAGCCCCTTCAGCCGAGCCGAACAGAATAACAATTTCAAAGTGCTATATTGTTGATAATTGTTGAAAAAAAAATCCTTTGCTTTAGAAACCGCACATGATTTTTAAAATGAAAAAAAAAAAAACAAATCATTTAATGACTCAATTCCTGCACCATATGTTGGAACTTTCCCTTCAATTTGAGTTGCCTCAAGCGACGAACGAGTGTTCGTTATTTCCATAGTACCCTAACCCTTTAAGAGCTTACCATCGTTTTATTTTATTATTAAACCATTTCTAAAGAATTTTACGGTACCTACTTCCCTCCTTAGTTATTCTTTTTATCTTGTCCATCTTCACAATCGCTAAGAAACGTCTGCTTAAAAGACGACGATAAACCACGAGGAAAAATACGTGCAAAAGATGAAAAAGGAAACGCGGAAAGATAAGTGGAACAAATTAAAATATCTCCTTTTTTATCAGCGTTGCTAAAGCTACTTTCGATGCAAAACAGCTTGCCAGCGAATATTAACAATGTTTGTAGAGGTCGATACGCCATATATCTACTCGAAAGAAAATAATGCACGAGACACCATTGCTAACGAATGAATGACGCGAAAAAAAGGAAAAAAAAATATGCGAACTGGTTGGCGCGTGTGATGATTCACGAAAGCGTCCATCAGTAGGCTACTATTGACTGCAGCCTTAATTTATGTATTTCGTGATCATGCATGCGAAACAAAACTGAGCACGAGAGACATTCGTATCCATTACGAAATGCGCTTTATCTTCTTTTTCCAGTGAAACGTAAAATTTCAGCATTCTAACCGCAATCAGAGTGATACTTTATTGAAAAACTCTGTCCGGTATACTTTTTTTTCGCGACGTTGAAAATAATGCATTTGTTCAATATACTTGACTAAAAATTGGAGAAAAAAAAGAATTTCCTTATCTGAGGACGTATAGCAAAAAATATGCTATGAAATCCTACGTTATCGTGCATAAATTATTAATATACATTATATTATTGTGCATTATTCATTAAGTATTACAATACATTATTACTATAGTATTTGATAATGTAATTTATTGATTTTTTATAACGGTAGTTCATAGTAAATTAAACAATTGTGTTCAACAATTAAACAATTGTGTATAACGACTAAACCATTATGCTCAACATTTATGTTAAAAAACGATGCAATCATGCTTGACTTATGGTTGTTTTCAATTATTCAATTATGGTTGTATTCATAGTTGTATTCAATTATTCAATTGAATACAAGTATGGTTGTATTCAATGATTAAACAATTTTGTTTAATAATTAAACAACTTTGCTTAACAATCATATTGAACTATTGAACAGTTTTGTTTCACAATATCATTCAATAGTTGAACAATTTTGTACAACTATTATGTTTAACAAACAATAAACTAAATGATACAGTAAATAATTATGTATCCAGATACATCATTAAAATTTATTTATAAACACTAATCATCCATCACATTGCTCATCTACATATATTATTATGCATTTATTATTAATATACATTAGTATGAATTCATTGTTGATATAGATGATTATGCATTCATTATTAATATAGATTATTATGTCTTATTATTAATATACATTATTATGCATTTATTATTCATTTCCATTATTATGAATTTATTATTAACATACATTATTTCGCATTTATTGTTAATATGCATCATTATGCAGTTATTATTAATATACATTATTATGCGTTTACTATTAATA
Organism: Ophion slaviceki; assembly: GCA_944452715.1. Lineage (NCBI taxonomy): Eukaryota > Metazoa > Arthropoda > Insecta > Hymenoptera > Ichneumonidae > Ophion > Ophion slaviceki. Next base: position 6,527,525 of record OX101783.1, on the reverse strand, counting down.
CACATTATTTTACGTTTATTATAACTGTGCATTATTTTGAATTGTTAGTTGAACATTTCAGTACATTATTTATTATAGCACATCGTATTATTCATTAGCATACGCTATGACCTTTCGTATTTTTCATTAACAACCAATATTATTGTCCAAGTCTAAGTGAAAAACAACGCTGGCAAAAAGTCCACGTGACAAAAGAATTTCATACGTACGAAGAATTTCAATAATCAGCAATAAATTAAGTAAATCGAGTGACAGCACTCGACAGATATTTCGATCTTTTTCCCCAACGTTCTCATTATCCTCAATCAAGAGCAGGTAAAAAATCCTCGCGAGCTCCAAAAATTTATATCGGCTCCGAATTACCGATCTTACCTTCATCGCTACCGGAAGTAATCAACTAGTAAGTAATTTTTTGAAAGTGTGACACTGGTATAGCCCCTTAAGGTTGTTATGGGGTTAAGACAACATGTTACCATCGAGCTGAATTTTGCTCTGCTGATCATCCTGTGCAGTTTGAATACAATCCACGATACTGTTTTTTAGAAAACAAAATCAGCCACTCGACGTATTTCGTGAGCTAATTACATTTCGCTTATGGACAACTCCCGATCATTTTTCAGTACATTATTAATATCTGCTAAGTGAATATTACCACGGGGCTAAAAAATAGGTACTGTTTGACTAATTGTCGGACTAACCCTTGGTACCGTGAAAATGAGGATTCATATTGCCGTTATAAAATGATTAATGTTTTTGATAGCGAATTTGTTATTCGCTATTTGTTATTATGTTATTGTTATTCGCTATAATGTTATTTTTATAACTATGTTCAAAAATGATACATTTCTAGACATTTCCAGGCAAAGACAAAACAACACGGATTTTTTAATACATAAATGTTTTTTTTAGAATACCGGAAAATTATTAAAGTTTTTTATTTCTTCGAGATCACAGACGGTTTTAGTACCCACTTTTTCTTTCCAGCGGAATTTTCTTTACTCGGACCAATATTCATTTTTGACAGCTCCTGGGGCCGATATTGAGGTTACGAACGGGGCGCATATGTCTCAAACTTCGCGACACTTTTGCCAACCTGGGCATTATGATATACCACGTGAATCGTACGATTCACGACGTTGTCAATTCGTGTCGTGTCAATTATGCGAGAAAACGTTACAGAAAATAATTATAAAAAGGAACGAAAACACTAAATGTAATCACCGAATGTTCAAAAATGCATATTTTTACAGATGTAAAAAAATAGTTCGAACACGTACGTTTAATATGACGATTAATTGAAAGCTACACTGAGAAAAAAATCATTGATTCAATATCATTGGTGTTATTGAATGAAATTTCGTTGATTCAATTGTAACATTGTTGGTGTAAATAATCGAATTTATTAGTCCAAACAAAATGCTATTGACTTTAATAACATGATAAAATCAAAAGTTTTTTTTTTTTCATTCAAAAGATATATTGTTAGCCGAGAGCAATATATTATTGAAGCCATCTAAAAAATGATCGCGAACAAACTATATAGTTTTTAATGCATTTTCTGCAACGAACAAAAAAGCGTTTCAATTCATAACATGAATATTGTTGATTCGAGTACACAAGAAAAATTGAATTTCGCTCGTTCGATTCAGATGAAATTTCTATTGAGTATAAATGTTATTTAATTTTTTTCACCGTATCCGATATTGATTTTCAAGCACATTATTCGTTAAAATATTGATATTTTATTCTTATCGAAAAATATTAAGCAAATGTCTGAATTGGTTAAAAAATTATGCGAAAATAAAATTTGTTTCTTGCGCATTTGGTTGAAAAAATGCATCCAAATCATGGCCGAGCGCCACCGAGATTATAGGTGTGAGGAAACCCGTAGTTCTCGGAGTAACCGCTAGAAGCCGCACGCGCGCTCGTTTCTCGTAAGCGTATCGCGAACCGAAAATCTAATTAAACACCGGAGAAACTCTATAAAGCATCGCTTCTTGGTCTGTGGCTAAGACCAAAGTGTAGTATCTGTTCTTATCAGTTGAATATCTGATATTCTCTCCACTATTATCGTGGATGATCATTCTAATGCTGACTTTTTATTTAACGCGGTCCTCTAGTTTCTCGGCTGTTTTTTTACGGCTTTTTCAATAATTTTTTACGGGCAAAGCATCGAAATAATCAATCTCATTGTTTTTGCATAATCTTTATTAACATTTAAATAAGCTTTACAAATTTTTTGAAGTCAAAATATATAATAGAATAAAGGTTACAGTGGCCGACAGGAAGACATCAAGTAAAATAGGTGCTTGACGGTGACCAAGATTGCGGCTGTTCTGCTTATCTGAAATCAAAAAACCAAACGGCATTGTAATCTTCATATTTAAGACTAGCGATTGAACTAGAGTGAATTCTAAATTACAAAAATTGACTTTTTTATACACTTCTGAAAATTAGATTCTATTTTTTACTAATTTTTTCTTAAGTTTTTCGCTCGTACAAAAAAACTATCGAAGCAATCATGATAATCCTAGTTCAATCGCTGGCTTATAACATATTAAAGATGCTGTATAAATTTGAACAAGATCGGTGCAGTAGTTTCTGAAATATCGTGGTCACCGTTTCGGAAAATGGTGTTTCGAGAAAAACGCGTTTGAAAGTATACCTGCTCCGTATACCTGCTCCGTTCCAGGGCCGTCACTTGTGAACCACTTCGAATATCGAAAAATCCTTTGGCACACATTTTCTACACATGTTGTAGATATGATTTATGAAAAAAAAAATCGATTTTTTCGACCCGAGAAACTAGAGGAGCGCCTTAAGATTTTAAACAAATTCAAAAACTTACGTCTCATGGCATATTCGTTTCGATGCAGTAAAGAAATGATTCGTTCTATTGATTACATTTTTGTACGAAACAAAAAATGTTGTAGCAACCGCTTAATTATTTCACCCATACATCTACGGATTGTATATGGAATAATTTCAATGGAATATAATTTTATTTGAAGAATAATATAGATATTCAGAGAACAGAAGAGATTTTCAAATAAAATAATATGTTATTTGAATCAATCACATTTTCCAATATTTTATAGTACTGTGGCACTCCACGATCAGACATTTATTTGAATCACCCGATATATTTTTTGATTCAATTGGTTTTTTTTTCTCAGTGTAACAGTTGGTAACACTCAATCGGCTCAGTGCACAAGCATAGGGCGCTCCCCTCGTACTTCACCCCCGACGGCTAGACCCCATAACAGCCTTAAATAAACGCTTGTAAAAAGAGTCAACTTCGAGTAACAGTAGCGCCGCCATTTTGAATTTGTATGACAAAAACAAATCTTATAGCATTTATTATCAACATTACGATGTTTTTCACCAAAACTTCACAAACCTTTTCATTCTTTATAAATAAATTAGTAAAAAAAATGCTTGTTCACACGACCCTCGCCCATTTACGCGGGTTTTCCATCGCCCGTTCGAATTTGGCGCCGGAATTCGTCGTCCGCGGTGGTGCTCTCTGTTCGAGAGAAAAGAAAAAAATGGATGATCGAGCGAGGGAGCGAGCACGTTGTGTGACGCGCCGACGTGCGGAAATGCGATCACGTGACGCGAAATTCCATGACGTCATACCGCATTGAGCCCGAGGTCGAGGCTACATCGAGCGGTGGCCGCCTCTAGAGAGTGCGTGGCGTTGAGCGTAGCGGCGACTTTTCGAGCCCCTCGCCGACGAGACCGAACGCCGCGCACGTTCCCGCACTCGACGCCCTTACGTCGGCCACGTCGAGCCCTTTTGTCGTGTTATCTCGCACTTTCTTCCCCCAAACCCCACCCCCTTTGCACATTTTCACCCCCTGTTCGACCGCGGCCGATTTATTGCTCGCACTCTTATTTTTTTGCCCTGCCGTCGTCGTGCCGCTCGTCGACGGGAAAAAAGTGCGCATTTCAACGGCAAGAGTTCCGCGGACGGCGCGCGTTTTTATTGTTTGACGCGCGCGTGCACGTCTTGTGTAAGCGTAAAATGTCGGTGATCGATTGAGTGGCAGCAGGCCACTCGGGTGTCGCAAAATCGAAGCGATTCCTGTGCAACGAAAATGACGGAAGAAACGCGAGAGCCTTTCGGATATCATCAGCTGGCGTTCAACGGTCTCAGCGTCAAGGTGAGCCAGGCCACGTTCACTTTTTCTGTTTTCCCGTGCTCCAATTCTCCTCGAACCATTGTGACGTGATTTTTTTTTGTTAACGATTTGATTTAAAAGAATTATTATACTATGTTATTCGGCTATTGAAATACTAATTACTTTTGAATTTACTGTCTTATGCAATTTTTTTTAGTGTACTATACTATTCCGGTACGGAAATACTGATAGACTATTTTAGACCATTTTTTGGTTATGGTGGACCATTTTTTAATATCCTATTTTTGCTACTGAAATACCAATGTACTGTCTTTTAATACACAATTTTACGCAATTTTTTTTTTATCATACTGTACTATTTTACTACTCAATTACCTAATTACGAAGCATCGTGACAAGATTTTTTTAAACGATTTTATAAAAAAAACTATTATACTATGTTGTTCGGCTATTGAAATACTAATTACTTTTGAATTTACTGTCTTATGCATTTTTTTAGTGTCCTATACTATTTCGGCACGGAAATACTGATATACTACTTTAGACCATTTTTTAATATCCTATTTTTGCTACTGAAATACCAATGTACTATCTTTTAGTACACAATTTTATGCAATTTTTTTTATTATACTGTACTATTTTACTACTCAATTACCTCATTACGAAGCATCGTGACAAGATTTTTTTTAAACGTTTAAAAAAAATTATTATACTACATTGTTCGGCTATTGAAATACTAATTTCTTTTAAATTTACTGTCTTATACATTTTTTTTAATGTACTATACTATTTTTGTACGGAAATATCGATATACTATTTAAGACAATTTTTTTTATGTTGGACTATTTTTTAATATCCTATTTTTGCTACTGAAATATCAATGTACTATCTTTTAATACCCCATTTTATGCAATTTTTGTTATTATACTGTACCATTTTATTACTCAATCACCTAATTACGAAGCATCGTGACGAGATTTTTTTTAACGATTTAAAAAAAAATTATCATACTATATTGTTCGGCTATTGAAAACTAATTACTTTTGAATTTACTGTCTTATAAAATTTTTTTTAGTGTACTATACTATTTCGACACGGAAATACTGATATACTATTTTAGACCATTTTTTTTGTTATGGTGGACAATTTTTAAAATCCTATTTTTGCTACTGAAATACCAATGTACTGTCTTTTAATACACAATTTTATGCAATTTTTTTTTATCATACTGTACTATTTTACTACCCAATTACCGTATTACGAAGCATCGTGACAAGATTTTTTTTAAACGTTTAAAAAAAATATTATACTACATTGTTCGGCTATTGAAATACTAATTACTTTTAAATTTACTGTCTTATACATTTTTTTAGTGTACTATACTATTTCTGTACGGAAATACTGATATACTATTTTAGACCATTTTTTTTATGTTGGACCATTTTTTAAAATCCTATTTTTGCTACTGAAATACCAATGTACTATCTTTTAATACTCCATTTTATGCAATTTTTGTTAGTATACTGTACCATTTTATTACTCAATTACCTAATTACGAAGCATCGTGACGAGATTTTTCTTAAAGGTTTTATAAAAAAAAATTATCATACTATATTGTTCGGCTATTGAAAACTAATTACTTTTGAATTTACTGTCTTATGCAATTTTTTTTAGTCTACTATACTATTTCGGAACGGAAAGACTGATATACTATTTTAGACCATTTTTTTAAATCCTATTTTTGCTACTGAAATACCAATGTACTATCTTTTAATACACAATTTTATGCAGTTTTTTTATTATACTGTACTATTTTACTTCTCAATTACCTAATTACGAAGCATCGGGACAAGATTTTTTTTAAACGTTTAAACAAAATATTATACTACATTGTTCGGCTATTGAAATACTAATTACTTTTGAATTTACTGTCTTATGCAATTTTTTTTAGTCTACTATACTATTTCGGAACGGAAAGACTGATATACTATTTTAGACCTTTTTTTATGTTGGACCATTTTTTAATATTCTATTTTTGCTACTGAAATACCAATGTACTATTTTTTAATACCCCATTTTATGCAATTTTTGTTATAATACTGTACCATTTTATTACTCAATTACCTAATTACGAAGCATCGTGATGAGATTTTTCTTAAAGGTTTTATAAAAAAAAATTATCATACTATATTGTTCGGCTATTGAAAACTAATTACTTTTGAATTTACTGTCTTATGCAATTTTTTTTTAAGTGTACTATACTATTTCGACACGGAAATACTGATATACTATTTTAGACCATTTTTTTGTTATGTTGGACCATTTTTTAATATCCTATTTTTGCTAATGAAATATCAATGTACTATCTTTTAATACCTAATTTTATGCAATTTTTTTTTATTATACAGTACTATTTTACTACTCAATTACCTAATTACAAAGCATCGTGACGAGATTTTTCAAACGAATTTATAAAAAAAATTATTATACTATATTGTTCGGCTATTGAAATACTAATTACTTTTGAATTTAATGTCTTATGCATTTTTTTTAGTGTCCTATACTATTTCGGCACGGAAATACCGATATACTATTTTACACCATTTTTTGTAATGTTGGATCATTTTTTAATATCCTATTTTTGCTACTGAAATACCAATAGACTATTTTTTAATACACCATTTTATCCTATTTTTTATTATACTGAACTATTTTACTACTCAATTACCTAATATACTATTTTATACTTTTTTGTCAATTTTTCATATACATTAAACTGTTTTACTATTATTCCATTGTACTACTAAACTACTGATCACTATATCATACGACTTTTTATTATACCACAACATTTCACTACTAATACAATATTTTTAAAGATATTTTTCTATTGAAATACTGATATACAATTTTATACGATTTTTTTTATTATGCTATACTGTTCATCTACTAAAATACTAATGTACTACCTTTTAAATAATCTATAGACGATTTTTACCTTTTTTAAATCTTGTTATTCTTAATTTTTTAAATAGATTTATTCCTCCACTATTCTCATAATCATACTTTTTTTTCTATGTCTGATACATTTGTTTTTATTCAATATTCCAGCGATTCCATTGTTTCCCACTTTTAATATTCAAAAAATACCTCTACAAATAAGCAAACGTAAACTTGTGGACACGCGTGCGAATAATCAATCGAATTAGTCTCGAAATAGACAGTGTCGAAGTTTGCATCATTGAAATACAACGAAAATTCTATTTTTTCCCCTTATTTCCTTATTTCAATTGTAGTTCACATTTTTTTGCCTCTTTATGTTGTAGATACCTAACTGACCGATTCTAAAAAAACTATTGAGCGATTCTCGTAGTTAAAACCTGCCAATAGAAATGTAAACAATTGAACAAAAATTATTTTCGTTGCATTCCAACGATTCGTAGTCCAATTACATCGATATAGTTTTTCAATCATTGAATTCTTCAATTTTTACGACATTGTCACGCGTACAATTCGCCATGATCGTAGTTGCACTTATCCTTGCACAAACTACCAGCATGAAAAGTAAAATTGGCAATTAAAATGGGCGTTTCAAAAGCCGAGACCATCGGGCAACAATTCTTTGGCTGCTCTCGGGCCCACGTTCGAACATTACATCTCCGAGAATTAGCCTCCACAAAAATAATTATTGCAATCGTTAGATTTGATGCTTCTTTCTCTTGCAATATATATTGCGCGGAAAATATTCTCAAATTCAATGTCTGCGGCAATTGATTTTTTTTTCTAATTTTGATATTCACTTTGTCAATTATTCCACGAGGATTTTCCGTGTTCGTTTTTATTCGACGAATTAGAGCCGAGTATACGACCCGACAAAGTTTCACGATAATATATAGCTACGAATATAGTACCTAAGTGTATGTGTGTGTGTGTGTGTGTATACAGGGTGTCCTGTTATGAATTGATAATCCTGCAACTGTCGATAGGTCAGATCATGTCCTACGACATGCTGGAATTCCAGTTAAGTAAAAGTCCGACGGTTTTCGAGATTTTGTGCTTTATGTTATTTTTTTCAATCCTCTGCTTTTGGTTTTTCGCAGGTCATGTGTACAAATGATATGAATCGACAATAATTAAGCAATTGGCATGACATGCGTAGTACTTTTTTTTACACCGCAGGCTATCAAAGTCAGATGTTCGAATTGGTTCGTATGAAAATTCTGCATAAGATCTTTTTTCACAAAGTTTCCTTAACATTTAAGGTTAAAAAGAAGGGTTTTCTTGATAAAACAAACAACCAAGAGTATTTTTTTTAACCGGGCCAAAAAAAGTTATCATTTGCAGCAATGGCATGCGAAAAACCAAAAGCAGATTATTTTTATTTCAAAAACCTTGGGACTTTTACTAAACTGAAATTCCAGCACATAGGAGGACATGATCTGACCTATCGACAGTTGCAGGATTATCCATTTATAACAGGACAGCCTGTATATGTATACAGGGTGTTTAAAGTGAGAAGACCCCTTAATGGCGCGAAACACTTTAATAACACAGCGTACAACACAAACGACTAATTACACCCATTTCCACAGTGAATAAAAAATGCAGCGTAAAACACTAGCATCAAACTACACCAAATTTCACATGTACACATTTATACCACGAATTAGAGATATTATTATATCGAGCCAAAATAAGAAGTCAATAAAGCCAAACTCAAAATATCGATACCCCAAAAGAGTCTACAGGGTGTCCCAGAACTGATGATAGTCCCTGAAATGGGGGGTTGGGGGTGAAATTCTGAGTCGATTGATATGAGCATGTGTCGTTCTCAGATCAACTCCTGAATTATTATTAGTTTTTAAAGGCGGGCCAATCAGGTGCGCCCGATGAGCCGGCGTGGGTGCGGTGCTCCCGCCAGGCACCACGACACGCGCGTATCGCTGACCGACGTACGCCGGCTCATCGGGCGCAGCTGATTGGCCCGCCTTTAAAAATTTACAATAATTCAGGGGTTCATCTAAGACCCATACATACTTATATCAATCGACTCGGAATTTCACCCCCCACCCCCCATTTCAGGGACTACCATCAGTTCTGGGACATCCTGTATATATTCACTTGTAGCTCGCAGCGCGGAGCACGTGAAACGTAATTATAAATACAAATATACATATACCTAAATATCCAACCATATCAGTGCGTAAATTTATATATCATCCAATCAGTCGACTAACACAAGAGTGACCAACACGTGACTAATAGAAAGACAACCAAAATAGAGAAGCACCCGATTCAAATGCTCAAATCATTTTCACGTTTCATGGATTTTAATTTTGGAAGCTCGCGACCCGAACGCACACGCTCACGCATTGTTTTCAATTCTTTAGAAATCATCGGTACTTCCGATATATTTTTTTGTCTTTCGCTACTTCCGATATCGAAAAAAATTAATTGTCCAATGCCTGGCCGCTCGATACGGTTGCCTTATCACACATCCGGTGCACATATTCTCGTATTGCGGTATGTACCTCTGTAGCTCTATATGCAGCGCGGAACTGTACTTCCTATCGACGGGTATATTATCGCTACGTGGGAGTTTGCCAGGGTCGCGAGTTTCAACTTCATTGCCGCTCCGTATGGATTCGTTTTTGCAAATGTCTCGCGTTTGTGCAGCTCGGGGGCAAACTTTGTGGGCGAATGGCAGTAAGAACGTTGCCAAGCGACATGCGGATCAATTTTTGCACTGGAACACAATCGACGTGCGAGTAAAATAGTTCCGAGTGGGAGGGGGTGTCCACATGGTGAAAGCGTCGGGTCATGCGATCAATGAGCATCAATTGGTAATTATTCGAAAATTCGAATCTCGATATTGAATATTATGGCCGATAATAGTCGATGCTGGAACCGAATTATTTGCCCTGAATAATGTTTTATTTTTTTGTAATTATGCAGTTTGAGGACTTTTCCGAAAAACGACGGAAATTTTTTTGTTTGCCATGAGCTGCTTTAATTGGTCACCACTATCGACATTCCGTCGGGAGAGGCTAACATTTTCTATTAATTCCATAAGTTATGGGGTTTTGATGTTACCGAAAACACGTAATGAAATAGGGCATTTTTTAATATTTCGACGCCTATATTGGGTGTTGTAGGTGGGGGGATTTATGAAAGAAACCTTCTGGAATGCAATGCCGAAGAGACTTCGCGGTGGGCACTTCCCCCTCTCCCTGCAGCCGTTGTTTGGGTTTGTTGTTTGTTGTTTGTTGGAATTGTTATCAGGGCCCCGAAAAGTATCAACGTAGTACAATTGTAGTTCATTTAAATATATTTAAAAACTACGTTTATTGCCTTGGGGCAACAAACCCCTCCGCCGCTACGGGCTCTGCCCCTTGACCCCACCGGGGGGTTGCGACCCCCGTGGCCGCATCAGACACCTTCCGCATACAACACACAAAAACACACTGAGAACAAAAACTCCTATGTGCCAGGATTTGTTGACTATTAACAAATGGTAAAGTTGGATATGGCGAAATAAATATCTTCTCACAGTTAATGAACCATTCATTTGAACCTCTGAATTGTCACAAATAAATATTTCCTAATAGTCAAGAAATGGGTACTTTAATGGAACATACCCGTTCCTAACAGCCAATAGATAGGGGAGACCGGGGCAAAATGGTATAGCGGGGCATAATGGGACCGGGGCAAAATGGGACCGGGGCAAAACGGGTTTGGGGCAAAATGGAATAGTGAAAATTAACACTGCTGGAAAATACGTCATTGGGGCAAAACGGGACTGGGGCAAAATGGGCCGGAGAAAATCAGGCTCCTCAGAAAGAGGCGGTTGGGGCAAAACGGGATCGGGGCAAAATGGGACAGTGGAATTTTTGACTTTACAACAACAGTTCGTGCTCGGCTCGTCAGGATTTGTTGAATCCAATAAATTTAAGGACTTCAACATTCAAAAAAATACTAATTTTTCATTTGTTATTAAAGTTTGTTAAACAATTACTTTTGATTCTGCGGTCAGAACAGTACCAAACTTGACGTAAATTGTTATTTGAGCCTTCTTATTCGATTGGTACAATTTCTTTGTCGTTATTAATTATTTAAATAATCAAGTAATTTTTATAATCTGACGCGTGCAATTTGTGGTTTTTTTTTGTTGTTATCTTTCTTTGTTTTTTTTTTTAATTTATTTTCTGCCAACTGCACGTTACTGATACTGATTTTCAAGCCATTGATGAAAATCTCTTGTCAATTTTTACGTAAATTGTTTTATGAAACTAGAACCGCCGCTCCCCATGAAATCGACGGATATGTGTCGACAAATATATCGATCAGTCCGTATTATCTGCGTATATGTGGACTGAAACGAACCACAAGCACCATTTAGATTAGATTATGTTTCAACAGCTCTTTCATAGAGCCGAAGCATGAATTTTCCTGTTATCCCATTTTGTCCCAAATTCAGCGGGCTGCGACACTTCATTTTTGTGTGTCCCATTTTGCCCCAATTTGATATTCCACTCCTCTCTGTCCCATTTTGCCCCTATCCCATTTTGCCCCAAATCAAGCACCAAGAAACTTCATTTTTTTGCTATCCCATTATGCCCCGATCCCATTATGCCCCAGTGCCGTTTTGCCCCGGTACCATTTTGCCCCGCTATACCATTTTGCCCCGGTCTCCCCTATACAGTTGGTCTAACCCGATGCTTGGTATTCATGTACTATAAATACTTGTTTCCTATAACTGAGGCGTTTATTCAATGAGGTTAGTGAAAAAGTTGTCCCAGATGTGAAGGCTAGTTGAGTGAACGATATTTTATATTCGCACAAATCAAGATTCGTGTACCTAGTTACCAAATGAATATTTGGAGAAAGTCATTCATTGATTTCGGCAGACGAATGTGCAGTTGAATCAATGTAGCACTATAGTGCTAGTGGGCAGGTGTACAAGGAACAACTCTCATAGAAAATGAGAGTTGTTCCATGCTACTTATAGAAGACAAATCGTTGGACAACGATTTGTCCTCTACAAGTAGCAAGTCCGTTAATCGGAAGACAACACAGATGGTAGCATCAATACGACGTAGAGCAAGGAACAACTCTCACAGAAAATAGGCAGTCAACCGGGTCTTGGCCACCCTTGCCCTAATGCATAATTAATATTCTCTATATATGCTTTCGAAAGTTTCCTAAAGGTTTGGCAGGTCCCACAAAACAAGCAAATCGTTAATTTATGCCATCAGAGCAGTAGTGTACAAAGTAAAAGATCTTGGCAAATGTACGATACTTATCTCAAGTACAGATTTGTGAACTATTAACACAAATTTTTTTTTTATTTTCATTTTTGACGGAATTGCGACCGTTTTAATTTAACATTCGTTTTTCGTTTGCAATTTCTGACGATTTTGGATTGCATGCACATTGCATAAAAAAGCAATGGTTCAATCAAATGGAAAACCCCTACGTGGCGAACGAGAAAAACTATCGAAGAATATTGTATCCAAATTTGGAAAAAAAAACGGGCAAGCCGTTTTCGAAATACATCTGGCACCGACTTTGAAAACTATGTTTCGAGGTAATCGCGTTTGAATCGCGTCCAGCCAACGAATTTATTTTTAACAATTCCTAAACATACCTCAATGTACATCTTTTCCAATAAAAAAAAACCCGGATCCAATCGAAACATTCGTTTTTGAGATAAAAATTCCCGAAGTTTACCTGTTTTTCTCGCTGTTTACTCAGGTACCGCCCCTTAACAGTTATTTGCGAACCATTAACAGGACTATATTTGATTCAACTGAAGATTTTTTGATTATTACCAAATATTCATTTTGTAATAAGTGTAGGACTGTTATCTCAATGAACTACTGGGCCAACATCTTAAATACAGATTCATTAATAGTTCATAAATCCTTATTTTCGTTGAATAGAGAAGTTGTCGCGTCAACTGTGTGACACTTGGCTCAAATGCAGCCGAGATAGTCTTTTTCAATGAAGATCAGTTAATTGTTGGACATGTTCATTTGCATTGAACACAGAATGGTCGCGGGAACTATACGTCAACGGTCCCAAATCTAAATATATTAAGGCGTTACCCCCACTTGTAGCGCAAAAAAAGGCCTTTTTCATGAATTTTTTTAAAGAAAACTACAAAACTTTTTTAATCGATCAATATACCATCTTAAAGAACACATCTTGAAGAACTTTCAATAATTTTTTTATTGAAAAATATTACATTTTTTAGTGGCAAATGGCCGTCAATGAAATAATGTTTTTATATACACGGTTTGCGGTGACCAACATTGCGGCGAAGTGGATCATCTGAAAAAAAAATCCGGATGGATTTAGTCAAATATAAGTATAAACTAGTCTTTACTCGAAGGATTTTAAAAACTATTCATTTTTCACAAAATGGCGGACTGTCAAAGTTAATGGTTCGATTTTAACGAAAAAAACGGCCGTTTTTTGGCTATAAAACGGCCATTTTTTTTCGATAAAAAAATCGAACGATCAAAGACTACATTTTTATGTATTGAATAAGCCTGCAAAATTTCAAGAAGATCGGTTCATTAGTGTTCGAGTAATCTTGGTCACCGACTTCAAAAATGCCATTTTGAGAAAAACGCGTTTAAAGTTTCAATTTCAGTTTACACGAAGAAAATATTTTTTTTTGTAAACTTACATAGAGTCATCTATTCCGGGCCCATACAGTAGTATGGGCCCGGATACTTATACTTCAAAAAAATGCAATAAAAAAAATCGATTTTTTCAAAATCGCAAGGGGGGGGGGGGTAACCCCTTAATTGTGAAAAAATCTATACTCCTTTGAACTGTATTATCGTATCACAATTTGAACTCGTTATTCGATGACCACAAACACATACTGATTTAAAGCGTTATACGCAGTTGCAAGGCCAAAAAAGTCGTTTTTTCGTTAATTGTTTCTGGAAAAGGATTTCATTTGGGCAAAATGAAAGGTATTAGGCAGTGCAGTGGCATCTTTTAGCTTAAGATTGGCAATTTTTATTTTCAAAAATATTCATTAACATTGCTCCTGTAGGAGGTCTCCTGGAGGTCCCCGAAAAAAGGGTCCGGCGGTGAGCAAAGTATCTCCGGTTTGGATTATCTAAAATGAAAAAAAAAAAAAGATTCTTTTAGGGGATAGATGAATCCAGGTATTGATCAAAGGAATAGTCGAAATTTTAATTTTTGACAAAATGGTGGCTCCGAAATAAACAATTTCGATTTTCGACCAAATTTTTTTCGTTAAATCGTTGAAAAAAAATAGAAATAATTATCGGAAATCTTATTCCTTCGATCAATACCTGAAGAATATATCTAACAAGGTTGTGTTAAAATTGCAGAGCGATCGGTTAAGCCGTTTTTGAGAAATCGTGCTCACCGACTTTGAAAACACCGTTTTGAGAAAAACGCGTTTGAAGTTCCGGGCGCTTATTTTGTGGCGCTTCGAGCGTCCTTACATCGATGTGTGTATTTCTGAGAATATTCGCGGGATCGATTTGAAATTTTTAGGGAATATACTCGCATATTTGTACATTCCGAAAATGCAATTAAAAAAAATCGATTTTCTGAAATTTCTAACTGCGTATAACGCCTTAAGAGAAATAAAATCGACCAAATAAATCATTCTTTTCAAAGCAATACTACGGCTATAAAATATTTTCATGAGAACACGAATATTTCTTAACGACTACCAAATGACTACTGAATAACAGTACCAACTAAATGTAGTAGTATCGAGTTTTATTTGCACAACTTTTTGGCAAAGCTTTTTACAAAACATGACAATTTTACATACAAACTTTTCACTTATTATCTACTCCCTACATTCCTACATTCCGCATTATTTTCACTTTCTTCCTTTCTTAATTTATTCGTCCACTTCGTCGATCTCTCCTCCCCCATGCTCCTTACTCATATTTCTACATATTTCCTCTATTTCCCTAAAATACTCGCATGTCCCTATTTGAATTTCTCCTCCCAGCATATTTTCATTTCCCCCTTTACTGCCAAATCATCCATTCCTTCCATTCACTCCTCTGCTTTCGTCCTCGTTTTCTCTGATACTAACTCCCTACTTTTTTTACATATTATTAGGTGATCCAATGTTTAATTTTTATCTTTACATATCCTGCACCTCCAATCCTTTCCCCCTTTTCTTCACGCCCTTCCTATGTTGCCACATCTTACCCTCGCCCATATTTCTTTGTCCCTACCCTTTGCTCCCTCATCTGACCAATATTTCCATGGCATCTCGTCCTTTTCTATAATATATTTATACTTATCGTTATACGTCGATTTTCTGATTTTTTCCTCTTCCCTCCTTAAAATTCTGTTTTTTAAGTTTTCCAGTCCCTCTTCTATCCTTTCGTCTATTTTTTCACTTCTTTTCGCTCCCTTATCATTTTTATTATATCTTCTATCTCCATATCTCTTAACACCTTCACCAGGTTTTTCCCCCATTTTGACGGGTCACCGTTGGTTATCGCTCTAATTTCGTCTAGTAAGCAAATTTTTGGCCACCTTGTCTCATCTATTCTCATCACTTCTCTAATATATCTCGACGCTCTTTCCCTTATCACATATTCCATAGTAAGCACTCCTGACTCTCTCCTCCATGTATAATTTGGCATCGTTCTGTCCACCCTTAACGCCATCTTACAATACCTGCTCTGTATTTTTTCAAATACGCTTATTTCTCCCATTCCCCATATCTCCACTCTATACATTGCTCATGCTTTTACGATTGAATCTAATAAAAATAATCTCTTCTCCATCATATCTCTTCAAAATTCCCCACACCATATTCGTTATCAACTAAATGTATTTCTTTATCATAAATAAATTGTTTAGAGGGGGCCGATGGTATTTAGGAAGGCTTCTTTTATAAATCACCCCACTCCCCACATCCAATATAGGCGTTCCGATCATGTTCGAAAATACACTATTTTATAACGTGTTTTCGTGAACATCAAAATCCTGTACCGTTTTATGGGAGGGTGACCGACGCGATTTATTTTCGGTATTGCATGTAGAAAGGCTTTTTTATAAATGCCCCCACTCCCCACCCCCAGTATAGGTGTCGAAATATTTTTTTAAATCACGTGTTTCCGCGAACTTCAAAACCCCGTAACTCATGGAATTAATGGAAAGTGTCACTTTCCCCTATAGATATATCACTCGATATAATGGAATAAACAGGTTCGCGGTGAAAAAAAAAATTCCGTATTTTTTCGGAAAAGTCCTCAAACTGCATAATTACCGTTTTTTAGTACTTCCATGACACTTTTAAAATTTATCGCCTGAATGTTTTGTTTTATGACAGGGTTTCAGACCAAGCGTAAATAAATGTTTAAATACTCGTAATATCCTGCGTAATTCATTTGTCTGGAAGATCGAAATGAATGACGAGGAAAGTGCGTCATTGGGCGAATCAACTTTTCGGCTATAATTCAAGCGAACCTCAAAACAAATTTGTATAAGAAACAGTCGGGTGGAAGAAGTGGTTTTGACAGTGAACAAAACTCGCGGGGTCGAGGTCCAAATCTTGACGAATGCTGATCTTGAGATTCGGAGAAAATCGCGTTTTTATACTACGATCCTGACTCGGGCTCCGAATAAATCCGTAGCCAAAAAAAGTGACGTGGGATGTGTGCGTGGCTTGAGCCTTGTCTGAGGTTTGGTCCCGATTTACCTATGTGGGCACAGTGACAATCGGTTGGAGAAAATCTTTACAGTTGTCACCGCACTCTTCGTTAACGGGTCTGCATAATAAGCTTGGGGCTGAAAAAACAAGTGGATTTTCAAAATTTTTTTATGATGAGAATATCGGGGTGACTAGGTCGGGATTTTACACGCAATTGACACATAGTTTTGCCGAATTTGAATTTTTTTTAATCGATAAATATTGATAAACAATGGAGTTATTATTATTTAAACAAAGTGCCGCCGATGCTACATGGCCACATGGTGTAGGTTATTCTGGCAACTAGAGTAGTCCGAAACAAACAATAAAAAATGTCCTAGTACAATAACGAATCTTTCGTATGACCGGAAACTTTTCCGAAACTTTGAAAATTACGAGAATGGCAATCTGTAGAAATAGAGTTCGATTTTGAATAAAAAAACAATAATTTGTAATTAACAAATGTATAAACGTTTTAAAAAATAATTTGGTCACACGATATAAAATGTTATGAATTATGCTCTGTCAGGATTCGAAGTGAATCGGACGGACAGATTTCAAGATTCGACTTGCGGCTTTTCATGAAACATCATTTCGATAGAAACCCAAAAGAAAGAAGGGCGTTTTGACACTTGACAAAAATCGTCATGACACGGTCAATTGTTGAGATTTTTGCGAAATCTTTGTTGCATATTAAAGTTACGACCCGAGGCTATAAAAACGAAGCAAAAATAATGGTGCTTTAAAAATTTCAAGCTCGTGCAGACCCCTTAACGGGGGAGGAAATTCGTCAAAGCCGCAAACCAACCAGGCATCACGAGTTTGACGTTTGCATCGTTGGAATACAACGAAATTCTCTTCAATTTCTCATTTTCATTATTATCCAAAACCGTGCTTTGCAAATTCAGGCTGCAGATTCCTAAATAAGAATCGTAAAAAATGTTTCCGTGGTTTTCGTAACTCAAATCTTGCCTAAGGAAATTTGGGGAAAAAAAATCATTTTCGTTGGATTCCAACGATGCAAAGTTCAACGTCATCATTCAGACATCCATCACTGCCGCACGTCTGCATCTATTCAATTGTCTGCGTACATTCAATTGGAAATATATACAACTGCGTTGAACTTTCAGTCGTCCATGAATAAATTAAGGCGTTACCCCCACTTGTAGCGCAAAAAAGGCGTTTTTCATGAATTTTTTTAAAGAAAACTACAAAACTTTTTTAATCGATCAATATACCATCTAAAAGAACACATCTTGAAGAACTTTCAGTAATTTTTTTATTGAAAAATATAAAAAAAATATTTTTTTTTTGTAAACTTACATAGAGTCATCTATTCCGGGCCCATACAGAAGTATGGGCCCGGATACTTATTCTTTAAAAAAATGCAATAAAAAAAATCGATTTTTTCAAAATCGCAAGTGGGGGTAACCCCTTAAGCCACCTGGTTATCTCGCATATCGATACACCGTGAGACGAGCAGATATAGCCTTTAACATTCAATAAATTACATCGTTTACGAGTTTCCTCGTGACTTTGTATCAGTTGCTCATTTGCCGTCGATTCTGTGTTGCCTCGTTAATCATTCGTTGCCTCCACCGGCGTTTTATTCGGCCATCAATCAACGGAGGAGTAAAAAAAAATACAATACGAGAATGGACGAGAAAAAAATTTGCAAATCTCTTCCTCGTCGTTGCATTTGGCTCGCAAAACTTCCTCATTGAGCAAGTCCAATTGGTAAAATTGTCTCCCTCATGGAAGAGACTTCCGAGCGAAATGAAATAAGGAAAAAATACGCAAGCTTCGAATTTGCACAATTTTCACTGCCAAAACACACCACTCTAGGATTTTGGAAAAATCGTTTTTTTTAGCTAAAAAAATACTTTGGGGTCATAAAAACAATATTCAATTGGTCCTGTAGCGATTTTTTTTTGTTTAAAGGTTCAATTATCGATTTTGCCGCAGCGCCTCGGACTTCTTTCAGGCGCCTCGTACAACATTAAACGCGTTTTTCTCGAAACCGCTTTTTTCTAACTGGGAGGACGGATTACTCGAACACCTCTGCATTGATCAATTTTAAATTTTGATAGTATCTTCACAATTACATTCTCTATGGGAGTACGTAGTCGTTTTTTTGATTAAATGTAAACAATTTTTTTTATAAACAATTCACTTATTTTTTTAGCAAAAAATCGCTTTATGAATTTCAAAATACGCTATTTTTTCAAAATTTGATAAAAAAAATCCCCACGTAGTCCCATAGGTAATAATATATAATCATTGTTTTTTGGTTTTTGTTCCAGGTTTTATACTTTACGAGAAAACCGTCCTCCCGTGAAGCTGTTTGTAAAATTCTATTTGTAAATTTGGCTCTGTCGCCGCCATTTTGTATGAAAATTATAATAATGTTTTGTTATACTTCAATACATGTTAAATAAACCCTCTCAAAAGAAATCCTATTCCTTTTTCATACTCCCAAAATAAATTGTCAAAGTTACTCCTTATTTTCTGCCGCTAGAGTCGTGTTATCCCTTAAATATTCTCTTGCCGATACTAATTTAATGGATGGGCCGGAGACTTAAGGGGCCAGTACACTTTGCAGCCACGAAAATAAAGGCTATTTTCGCGATTTTTTTTATAGGATTTTATAAAAGATATGAATATGAATGTTGTTGGGCTTGATAAATTAAGTCTTGAAATACATTTTTTTTAAATGTTTAATTCATTTTTATTAATTTTTAAGTACAAAACTATAGTTTAACGTAACGCGTCAAAAATAGGTGGGCTAGTGAGCCCCATCACAACTCAGCAACGGCTCGTCTGAAACAAAAAATTCAAAGTCCATTAGATTAAGTATGACACCAGCTACAAAATGACCCTCGGATATAAAGTTTTATCAAAAAATAAAAAAATGGTAGATGAAAAACGAAAAAAGTTAAAAAAAACGCGTTTTTCGCAGTTTTTCGCAAAGAAAGAGTAAAAATAAAAATCGTAAAACCATCGAGGGTCATCTTGTTGCGAATCATGTTTACAATATGTGGTTCAAATTTCAAGAGAATCGGTTTCTCAGTTTTAGGGATACGATGGAGCTAGATTTTGAAAACGTTGTTTCGAGAAAAACACGTTTGAATTTGATACTATGAACCGGCCGAGCGCGCTATACGCTCAGGTAGACGAAATGAGGTCCTTACGTTCAGGTAAAAAAAAATACTTAGAGAGCTCGGATTTTCATAAAATTTTGACACAATATTTCTGAATGTAGGTACTTTTGAAAACAGTAAAAAAAATCGATTTTTTTATATTTTCAAAGTGGACTGGCCGCTTAAGGCCTCAGGCAACAGTAACAGATATAAAATTATGTGCGAATTTAACAATTTTTTTTTCGTGTGAAAAAGTGATTCACTCAAAAAATTAATTATACATCTATTTAGTATAAATATCAAGCGGTTAGAAAATATATATATTTTTTATGTACAAAATGGCCAACTACTCGAAACTTCTCGAAACAGCTTTTTTCCAATTGGCGTGACAAATAAATTGAACAATTTTCACTCGATTTACTTCAAATTTAAAAGTTATGTTCCTAATTGCATTTCGCAGAGAAGTATCCCGAGTCGAAATTGTCAGCCTATTTTGCCCCTCCAGATCCTCACAGTGGTAGGAGATAAAGGCAGTAAAGTAGCTTGGTATTCAATATAAAATGAGCTCCTACTTAGGGCCTAGGACGGGAACAAATTTCCCTTTTCTCCACTTGCAGGCGCTAAGGACGTCTATTGGCACACGTATACCCGCACACGCATACACTCTATTACGCATATAGAGATACATATGCGTGAATACGCGCATGCATAGACACACGTATATACCCGCACACATACACGCCTAGGCATACACCAACACACGTATACTAGTACCTCTACGTATGCATGCGTGCCTTCTATAGAGATCCGCGTATACATGCATACGTGAGGGCAATTCCTATAAAAAATAATGTAACTGTTTGCCCAAAATCCATTTCTTCCACTTTGGAGAGTTGCTGAAGCTGCAGGGGCCAGTTTGAAGCGAATGCAAAAGGTTCGCTGGGTGGAGATAATAGAAAAGCCATTGGAAAAGTACGCCTCTACGTCGAACGCGCGGTCCTACCTAGTCCAACGCATGATGGTTACTGAAAACTATCAGACCCCCTCTTTCGAATGCGACCAGCCCCACCCGCGTTCCGTCGAAACAGCCAATTGCACGATAGGTCCAAACGCAATCAAAAGAGGAGCTGCAACGACTTCAGCTAGGTTAGGTAGGAGTATAAGGGCCTATGCAGGAGGGAAGCAGCAAAGAAAGAGCATGTTAGGAGCCCATAGTAGGAGTTCTAGCAGCAAAAGAGGAGCTGCAACGACTTCAGCTAGGTTAGGTAGGAGTATAAGGGCCTATGCAGGAGGTAAGCAGCAAAGAAAGAGCATGTTAGAAGCCCATAGTAAGACTTCTAGCAGTAAACATACTCAAGTGAGGCTGACATAGGATCACAGGCCTTTAAAGGGTTACCCCCACTTGCGATTTTGAAAAAATCGATTTTTTTGAAGTATAAGTATCCGGGCCCATACAGAAGTATGGGCCCGGAATAGATGACTCTATGTAAGTTTACAAAAAAAATATTTTCTTCGTGTAAACTGAAATTGAAACTTTAAACGCGTTTTTCTCAAAATGGCATTTCTGAAGTCGGTGACCCAGATTACTCGAACACTAATGAACCGATCTTCTTGAAATTTTGCAGGCTTATTTAATACATAAAATGTAGTCTTTAATCGTTCGTTTTTTTTTTTCGAAAAAATGGCCGTTTTATAGCCAAAAAACGGCCGTTTTTTTTCGTTAAAATCGAACCATTAACTTTGACTGTCCGCCATTTTGTGAAAAATGAATATTTTTTAAAATCCTTCGATTAAAGACTAGTTTATACTTATATTTGACTAAATCCATCCGCATTTTTTTTTCAGATGATCCACTTCGCCGCAATGTTGGTCACCGCAAACCGTGTATATAAAAACATTATTTCATTGACGGCCATTTGCCACTAAACAATGTAATATTTTTCAATAAAAAAATTACTGAAAGTTCTTCAAGATGTGTTCTTTAAGATGGTATATTGATCGATTAAAAGAGTTTTGTAGTTTTCTTTAAAAAAATTCATGAAAAAGGCCTTTTTTGCGCTACAAGTGGGGGCAACGCCTTAAAATAGGCTGAAAATTTCGCCTCAGGTATATACGTACGGAATTTTTGATTCATCGAAAACTTTTCATTTTATAAGCAGTTTATGAGCCGTTATAACGAAATTTTTCACTGAAAATTCATTTCTTAAGTTCAAATTACCTACAACTTTTGAATAAAACAATATTTTTTTTAAATTCCGTACGTACTTCTCTAGGTATTCTAATGTAGTGTCACATCCGGAAGGGATGAGAGCATAATATTTTCATCTCTCTCTCTTTGTTGCCTACGCCTGGCGCCCACGGGATGAGGGTAAAAAGGGGTAGTGCGTGGGAAAGAATAGAATTAAGAAATTGACGAGGTATTTCGGTATTGAGGAATAATTCGACAGAATTGGTGTACGATTGACACTATGTTATTTATTATAAGATTACTAGACGGGTTAAAGGAATCAGGCCTACGATGAATGATACAGAAAAGAAAAAGGTATGGTTAGCTTACATTGTTTGTGTTCGACGCTCGGTCGCTCGCTCGCTAGCTCGCCTGGATGTTTGTTGTCGCTCGCGTGACGAGGGCCTTCGCTTTTGGCCTGGTGCGCTCGCTGGTACAATTGCTGCTAAGACGCTCGTAGGATTTTACGCTGGTCGTGTGTATACTCGACGTGTTTACTACGACGGGCAGTACGCGTAGATAGAAATATGAACGGCGCGCAAGGTCGATGACTTGAGATTGATATTCACGGACCGATGATAGAAATTATACAAGTGTAAAATACAAATTTTGTGACTCGAAAAATGAAGACTGTTCGTATGAAAGTTAATTGGAGATATTCGTAGGCTTCTGAATTACGACTTGATATAAGGAGTGATTCGGTTGACGGAAATGTTGGTCGACGGAAGATTGAGGTCTGAATTCGATGGACGTTGTCGGGAGACTGGGATTGAGACTCGATAGAAGAACTTGATTTGGTGGTGGTTGACGGGAGACTGCTTGAGAAAGGAAGTCTTTCTTGATATGAAAATTAGGAGGGGCTCAATAGTGGGAGAAGGAACCTTAGAGAGAGTGCGGTTTTGGTCATCTAGTTCTTCAGGGATTGGACCATTGGTTGTGACAATATCGGTTGATTAGCGTGATTGGTCGCGGTATGGTATGCGAGTAGGTTAGGGAATAACCGAGAGAAGGCACATTCGCTAGAATGTAACAGTAGATTGACGAGAATTTTTGGTTTTTGTTTTAGGTCAAAGATTGTGGATGCTAAAGGTCACGTCGTGGGGCGCCTAAAAAAATATAACGAAAGAAAATTTTAGTAGTCGGCCATTTTGTAGATCGAAAAAAAATTATATACATTTTCAAACAACTTGATATTCATACTAAATAGATGTGGAATTAATTTTGTGAGTGAATCACTTTTTCGGACAAAACAAAATTGTTAAATTCGCACATGATTTTATACCCATTACTGTGGCCTAAGGCCTTAACGCAAATTGGAATAATGGTAGAATGTCAGTCAATCTCAGTGAGCGGGGTATTCGAAAAAAATGACAAAATAATAACGGGAAAAAGCCCTTTCATTGGGTTTCAAATTTCCTTAGGAAGGGGGGGGGGGGGTAATATCTTTAGGCAGGTAATGAATAGGTTAATTTTTACTATTTAAAAAAACGATTTGTTTTACAATTTTTTTTACTTGGTGTGATATTGTGTGACCTTTGACTATTACACCGCATTTTTTGATAAAGTAATTTGAAATGGCGGGATTATGACACTATTTTCCGAGAAGGGTGTGACATGAGTACTAAAACGGCGTGAGCGCTAGCGTCTGTTGTATAGATCTGATACAAAACGGTGAAACTTGTTGTCATCAGTAACATTTATACGTTGTGCGAAAACCAAAAAAAACGTGGCGCGCTTTAAAAAAATTGTTTGAATTATACATAATTTATTCAGCAGTGAGAAAATATTTTTCATTGAATGTTTTTTCCAAAACAAAAAATGCTTTTTGTTCAAGTACAAAGGAATACACTTATCAAAATGTGAGTCAAATTTGAACGTGACCGACCAATTATTTTTTCAGTTATTGCTTACGGCAATTTCGAAAAAACAGTTTAAAAAATCGCTTTCAAAGTTTCGACGAATGAAAATTCAATGATTTCAGTAACGTATTGATTAGACGCGATATTCTTCAAAATTTCCTTTTAATTTTTCTAGAATTTGCATCGTCTGCAGTAACTACTTTTCATTACTAAATCGATAACATTGACTATAAGCGTCGTTACGGCAAATTATACCTACGGTACATGCTGACTTCAAGCGTAGACGAATCACGTTCATGTACATACCAAAAGTGATCCAAAAGTAATGATAATGAATATTAAACACGGTGATTATAGGTAAAAAAATAATTTATTTCTCTACATAGTCTCCTAACATGTCAATACATTTAGTCCATCTTTTTTCTAAACCCAGAATTCCTTTAGAAAAAAAAAAAAATAATCGTCTTGACCCTAAAAAAGCCCTCAACAGCGGCTATTACTTCGCTATCGTCTTCAAATTTCTTGCCTCGGAGGTGTTCCTTTAGAAAAAAGATGGACTAAATGCATTGACTTGTTAGGAGACTATGTAGAGAAATAAATTATTTTTTTCTAACTATAATCACCGTGTGTAATATTCATTATCATTACTTTTCGATTACCCCTCGTAGCATTAAAAATACTTTGAATTTCACTTCAAGACTTTTCTATCATGTTCTCAAGGATTCACACTCACGTTTTATACAAAAAGTACCATTTAAACGTGTGCATATTTTTTTTTCCTTTCACATCAAAGACTATAGTTTTAATTCTCGAACCGAACACATGGAGAACATTCTGAGGATAAAGAGTGTATCGAAGTAGAAGATCATCAGGAAGAAGAACAGGAGTGCGATGAGTTTACCGATTCGGAAATTATTCAATTCATCCATCAATATTTTACTTTTACTATCAATTTTATTTTCTATAAGTGTCCATACTAAACAGCGATATTCAACCCTCAAAACAAATACCCTTTTTTAATTCCCGAAGACTCCCATATTTTTTTTCTGAAAGTTCATCATCTCCAGTAAAAATAACTCGAAGGATTTTTCAAACGAAGTTACTTGACAAAAATTATGAATTTTTCAACATTACGGTGCATTTCCTGCATTCTGTTTCTCAACGATCAAATAAATAATCCAAAATTAATGTTATGACATTGTTATTGATTTAACTTATAGTTGAAACCACAAAGAACACCTATGATTTTTTTTTTTAGAATTTTGTTCAACATTCAAGTTTGTTAATTATGTCGCAGACGCCAATGACCCATATATTCTGTTTGAAGGTGCCAACAAATAGTGTTCAGTTCGAGGGTTAAGTATCTTTTACAATTTTTATTTTCAAGTACATTTATAAATGTGGTAGATACAATGGTTTGTGCAGGCCGTTGTTCGAAAAAAATGTCCTTCGTGTCGACCACTGCTGTTCGGCAACAAATCATCCGAGATTTGAAAAATCAAACGCATTTAGTTTTTGCACGCAATTATCCGGTGCTTCGACAAAGGATTCAATAAAATATTGATTTTTGAAAGAATGGCGGCGGTCCAAAATGAATGTATGGATTTTCGGTGAAAAAGACTCTATTTTCGTTATAAAAAAAAACTATGCGTCGAAAAAAAGTGCCTTCATTCGAGCACTATTTTTTTACATGTGCAAACATTTTGTATAATTTGGAGTTGATCGGTGCAGTGATTTTTTATATATCGTGGTTGCCGATTTCGACAAAGTTATTTTGAGACAAACGCGTTTAAAGTTCTCCAGCTCGCGCAACTTATATATAAACGCCCATAACTCCCTCAATTTTCAATGAATCCACTTGAAATTTTCACAGAATATTTTCGAACTGTTATATTTTGAGAATCCGTTGAAACCCAAAAAACGATATTTTCAAGAATTTCAATGAGGTGTAATTCCTTAAAAATATCCCATCCCTTAAACTCTGAAAATGTTCATCAATTAAGATACGAATATTCGTCTAACAATATTCCCCACGTTTCGGTCCACCCTCATCACATGTTCGTCGCAACATGAAAATGCGTTTTTCTCTTTCCCCGCAAAAAAGAAGCTTCCTCGACGCGGACGCAAAAAGACCATAATCACGGCACAATGATCGTCGCAATTTCTCTTGAGGTCCCCGCGAACCGAGTGTCGCAAAATTGCATCGTCGCAATTGCGCAACGCAATTGCCACTTTTATAGTCGTAACCCGATACTGACTCCTCGCGGGCATTCCGGAGAGACGGAAGAATTTTTATTTCAATTCTAGCGTGTATCGGCGCCGCGTAGCGTTTGTTTTATTATCGGCTCTGTCGAAGGCTCTGGAATTATGATTGCAATATTGTGAGAATTTATTAAAATTTAAATCGCGTCTCAATTGCATGTTATTTATTTCCATTGAATCAATTTGTTCGGCCAAAGACGGCAAGAAGCGTTTTCTTTCGGTAAAGTGAAAAAGTAAGGAAAATTGCCCAAAAATGTATATCTTTGTTCGATTGTAATTTAGTTATAAGACAAGAAAAATGAAGCTATATAATTTCTTTTACTAAAATTTAACAAACATATATTGTTGCTGCATGAATTTATAATATAATAAATCATTATTTTTTTCAGACCGAAATGAACATAATTTGAAGATCAGTTTCGATTGTACTCACAATATCAATTTCCAACTTTGAATTAGAAGATCCAAAAGAAGCGTTTTTTGGGATTTTTTTAGCAAGGAAAAAACAAGCCCAGTAAACATTGAGGTATCTTTTCATGGATATTTGAATTCTATTAAAAAAAATTCAACATGAAACAATAAATTACTGCAGATTTATCAGCCTTTGCCATGTGCGTCTTGCCACTGCAGTTCCTAATCGGCGGAAATATGCAGCTCGTAATTCTTGACAAAAAAAACCAAAAACCTTTCAATTGTCATAAATTTTTCTTCTAGGTGAAATAAGAAAAAGCCGAAAAAATCGTGAATTTACAACTTTTCCCAGATTTGAAGAAAAAAAAATGGGTTTAAGAAAGAAAAAAAAAACACTTTAACGTGCTATAAAAATGATTTAAAAAGACTTTTTCAACGACTTTTTTAATTCCCTTAGAAGAGATTTTCGTACTGAAAAAAAACGGTTTGATTCAATGGATACTTTAATTTTTGTTGCTATCACGCCCGCCAATTTGGAAAAACTGGGAAAATGAAAACTGGAGAAAACGCGCTTAAAAGTTTTCAATAGGAGGGAATATCAATATGAAATATAAATCGCTTTTCTGCTTTTGGCCTTGTATCTTCGGAAATATTTACACTTGGCCTCTGTAACGTTGTAAGTATATTCTTGGATAGTTTATCTGTCGATTTAAGCAATTAAAAAAAAAACGATTTTTCGGACCTTCTAATTCAGGCGCCGGCCTTAAGGCGTTACCCCCACTTGTAGCGCAAAAAAAGGCCTTTTTCATGAATTTTTTTAAAGAAAACTACAAAACTTTTTTAATCGATCAATATACCATCTTAAAGAACACATCTTGAAGAACTTTCAGTAATTTTTTTATTGAAAAATATTACATTGTTTAGTGGCAAATGGCCGTCAATGAAATAATGTTTTTATATACACGGTTTACGGTGACCAACATTGCGGCGAAGTGGATCATCTGAAAAAAAAAATGCGGATGGATTTAGTCAAATATAAGTATAAACTAGTCTTTAATCAAAGGATTTTAAAAAATATTCATTTTTCACAAAATGGCGGACAGTCAAAGTTAATGGTTCGATTTTAACGAAAAAAAATCGAACGACTAAAGACTACATTTTTATGTATTAAATAAGCCTGCAAAATTTCAAGATCGGTTCATTAGTGTCCGAGTAATCTTGGTCACCGACTTCAGAAATGCCATTTTGAGAAAAACGCGTTTAAAGTTTCAATTTCAGTTTACACGAAGAAAATATTTTTTTTTGTAAACTTACATAGAGTCATCTATTCCGAGCCCATACAGAAGTGTGGGCCCGGATACTTATACTTCAAAAAAATGCAATAAAAAAATCGATTTTTTCAAAATCGCAAGTGGGGGTAACCTCTTAAGGACGAAACATGACTCAAGTTTAAACATAAGTTTTGTGAATTATTAATTGGTGTTATCGTAAAAAATTAATTATTTAGAGGTATTGTGAATTATTAATAATTCAAGCTCGTGTTATAAGGCAAACCTCCATTTATTTGACTCCTTAAAAAACTTCTTTAAAAGTAAAACTGCAGCTACCTATTTGCTGCGTTGTTCTAACATCCAATTTGCGCAGGAAATCGATAAAATTTGCATTTATTATTGCTTCCGGTATTTTGTAATTTAAATTACGAGCGTTCTCCCTTATTAGACGGTTTATGGCAATTTTTGTCCACTGCGGGCGCTGCGTTCGATTTCATTACCCCCGCCCTATACTCTGCACGGGGCCAATAAGATACGCGTAAAAATCCGCCTGATTTTGCGAGTCGTTCGAATGGGGCCGGGTTGAAATTCCGAACTTTCAATGATCAGAACGCTCAAAACTCCGAACGAATGCTACCCAGAAAGATCAAAATTCTGAAAGAATTTTACACGAAAGACCAAAACTCCGGAAATCTGAACACCGTCAAAATAATTCGGCTATGGAAGTTTTAAAACTTTCAAAATTTTCAATAAATTGACAAATTATTTCAAGATTTTTTTTTCGTTAAGAAGTGATTTTACGTGAATTTTGAAATTTGTCTAGAAAATGTTTTACGTTTTACGTAATTTACAGTCAACTGTGTAGACTTTCGCTGGCATGATCTTGACGAACCTTGTAATTTCGGAACATTAAAATTAGGAATTATAAACCGCATCGGCGCATTCAAAGTTTGGAATTTTAACCCGGCCCCCATTTCAAGATCATGCCAGCGACAGTCTACACAGTTGACTGTAAATGGTGTAGAACGTGTAACATTGTCTAGACAAATTTTTTAATTGACGCAAAATCACTTATTAAGGGGGAATATACCTTTGTGAGGGCAAAATCAAGAGTCATTTTTGACAATTTAATTAAGAAAAACAAAACAATATTTTTGAATTAGGTTTTTGTACATGTCAGTGCAAGTCTTAAAGTAAAATATATATTTTTTTAAATTATTTTGAAACAAAATGACGGCGCAGTAGTCGATGAAAGAAAACTCCTTTTTTTCATCATACTCTACGGGCACAGGTCATAATGTTCAAGCTAGAACAAAAAACGAAACATATTTTGAAAGTAGATACAAAAAACTAGTCCAGTACGTAAGGGTTTTTAAAAATATTGATTTATAAAAAAATGGCGTGAATGTGAAAAAAAAAACGTAAAAAAATCGGTCGAATATCGATCATAAATTTTTTTATTTCAACTTGTCGAAAAAATCCTACGTACTGGGCTAGAAAATGTTGTCAAGAAGCTACAGTTAAAATTTCAAGTCCATCGATTGAGAACTCGAGGCGCTACGCATACGCCCGTGTCTAAAAACATAGTTTCGCGAAAAACGCGTTTCAAGTTTAAGGCACTGTAAAATCATGGAAATTTTGTGTTTACCTTTAATCGGCGATACCTGGACCATACAATTGTCCTTTTAATTCAACGTTCTCTTGCTCTTCTTCTTTTTTGAAAGAGGTAGGAACGAAATGCAAAAAAAAATTTAAAGATCTATCCGCCCTTAATAAAAATAAAATTCTTAAAATAGTTCGTCGATTTATTGAAAATTTTGAAACTTTTTCAACGTCCGTAGCCGAATTATTTTGACGGTGTTCAGATTTTCGGAGTTTTGGTCTTTCGTGTAAAATTCTTTCGGCGTTTTGATCATCCGGAATAGTATTCTTTCGGAGTTTTGAGCGTTCTGATAATTCAAAGCTCGGAATTTCAACCCAGCCCCATCTTGAATTTCGGAATATCAAAATTCGGAATTTTGAAGGGCTGTGACACTTTCAAAGAATCGCTTTTTTGCCTTTCGAAATCGATAGTTAAATTTTTAAATGTGTTTTTCTCGAAATGAGATTTTTCAAATTTGCTGACATTGTAACTCAAAGAGCAATTATGCGATTGACTAGAAATTTGAATTGAGTACTCTTGAATATATTTACTCTGCAATGACGTAGGATATTTATGATTGGATAAAAATGGACGATTTGGCATTGCAAAAAACGACCATTTTATAGGCAAGAAAACAGACTTTTTTTCATAACTACGCCATTTTGTTAGATTTTGATATTTTTCGAAAATCCTACGTCATTGTACAGGAAATACTTTCCAGTTTAACGACATTTTTTCCTCTTTCGGTTTCAGCTACTCAATCGGCCGGAATCATGTCAGCAGTGGAGGAACTTTTTTTTGGCGCCTCCGAAGGCAGCGCATAAGTCGCTTGGATCTCAATATTTTTCTATGAAAAAATGATGTAATATAGTTCAAATATAGCCAAATATATTCTTAATTTTCCGAAACATTTAATTGAGTACTGTACTTCCAAAAAATTCCCGAAAATCACTCAAATTTTTAGCGTTCACACTGGTATAGCCCCTTAAACCGTCGGAGCATTCAAAGTTCGGAATTTCAACTCGGCCCCGCTCGACTCGTGAAATTCGATAGGAGTTTACTCTTTCGATCGAAAACCGCACCTCTGCGGAGTTTCAGTCACGTGCGTTGTTTTTTTATTTCGTTTTTTTTCTTCTTCGGGACCGCGTCTTTCCCGCCATCCACGACTGAACTTCCTCGGCCGCAAAGATTCGCGTCGAATTACCGAGGCTTACATAGGAGAATCCGATAGATGCCACGCACGCGACGTTGTAATAGAAACGAGTGTGCGTATTTCACGCAGTCACGTGGTGTCAGCTGAGAAATTGATCGCTAATCGCATTATGGAAATTTATTGCTTCTCCCGAAGCGTCTCGTGCTCGCGCACATTTTTATTGATTCAGTACCAAACATCATTCGTGAAGTTCCATACGAGTCGTAAAAATTTGTTCAAGCACGCTGTCTCGTGATCGATGAACTGCCTGGCTTTCGTGACTAAGCTCTTTCCAAGAGCTACAATGCATGGACAATCAGATGCATATGCATGTATATACAGGGTGACCATTGCAAGGTCGCCATGTGTTTTTCAAGGGTCTTACGCGCAGATTTTACGATCGAGAAAAATGTAATTTTCAAGTTTTTCAAGTCCTCTTTAAAAAAAACACCGTATTTTTGTAATGGGTATAGTATTTGCCAAAAAAATTGAGCATTTCGAAAAAAAAAAATCAAAACATCGATTCCGAATACGAAACAATACTGAAAAACGTTTTTCGTGCATCCCGCCATGGAGAAAAAAAAATAATCAAAGATTCATTTTGAAGTGGACTAATGAAATTGAATTCCATTGAACATAAAACGATTTTGGAGCGTTTCGTATTTGGAATTCAATTATCTTAATGAATTATGGAATGAACAAACATCATGAATTATGTTTTTTGTTCATATTTAGTAACTGCCATAAAAAATTGACCTTTCTGAAAAAAAAATGGAATTTCCATTTTTAGTACAGCTGAATGAAGATAATTATCTCCCGAATTAGGCACACTCTTGAAAAACTATTTTGTGTATCCCGCCATCAAGAAAAAATGATCAAAGATGCATTTCAAAGTGAATTAAGGCGTTACCCCCACTTGTAGCCCAAAAAAGGCCTTTTTCATTAATTTTTTTAAAGAAAACTACAAAACTTTTTTAATCGATCAATATACCATCTTAAAGAACACATCTTGAAGAACTTTCAGTAATTTTTTTATTGAAAAATATTACATTGTTTAGTGGCGAATGGCCGTCAATGAAATAATGTTTTTATATACACGGTTTGCGGTGACCAACATTGCGGCGAAGTGGATCATCTGAAAAAAAAAAATGCGGGTGGATTTAGTCAAATATAAGTATAAACTAGTCTTTAATCGAAGGATTTTAAAAAATATTCATTTTTCACAAAATGGCGGACAGTCGAAGTTAATGGTTCGATTTTAACGAAAAAAAACGGCTGTTTTTTGGCTATACAACGGCCATTTTTTTTCGAAAAAAAAAATCGAACGATTAAAGATTACATTTTTATGTATTAAATAAGCCTGCAAAATTTCAAGAAGATCGGTTCATTAGTGTTCGAGTAATCTTGGTCACCGACTTCAGAAATGCCATTTTGAGAAAAACGCGTTTAAAGTTTCAATTTCAGTTTACACGAAGAAAATATTTTTTTTTTGTAAACTTACATAGAGTCATCTATTCCGGGCATAAAAAAAACTGCACTTCAAATTGCACTTCAAAAAAAGGCAATAAAAAAATCGATTTTTTCAAAATCGCAAGTGGGGGTAACCCCTTAATGAAATGTAATTCCATTTGAAAAAGAAAACGTTTTTTAGGAGGGTTTCGTATTCAGAATTCAATTATCTTTATGCTGCTGTACTCGAATTGGAACTTTTATGTTTTTTTCCCAGAACACTCAACTTTTTCCAGCAAACACTACTCGTCTCAAAGTAATGCTATATTTTCTTTCGAAGAGGAATTTAAGGGGTAAGGCTACTATGACAACGCAAAAATCAGTTACTGAAAAAAAAATTGTAGGTATAAGTATGATTGAAAAAGCGTCTGAATATATATTTCTATGTACATTAACAAAGTTTCGTATCAAATTTATTTGAAAAACATTATTGATTAAAGACATTATAGATAGCCTAAACCCTTGAAAAATAATTGAAAACAATATTTTTCTCGGTCGCAAAATCTCCGCGCAAGGTCCTTAGAAAACACATGACCACCCTATAATTGTGTATATGAATGTATGTGAAAACCAACGGGGTAATTATGCGTGAATGTTACGCACTAAATAGTTAATGTATGTAATCGTCCACGTACATACAAATATATATTTGTTATCACGCACACACACACACACACACACACACACACACACACACACACACACACATACACGTACATAATTATTACCCGTGTACGTTACGCACTAAATCGCCAGTGTACACAATCATCCATACTCGTACACATAAGTATGTATCTCTGACTTTCAACGATCTTCAATTGTGGGTGTGGTTCGGAGGGAACAATTAAATGCGGTCAATGAGAAAAGATCTCGGACAAAAAACTTGCTTTAATCTCGCGTATGGCTTTGCAGCTCAATACGCGAGACTCTTTGTACTCATGATCATCATTATTTGTTGCTAGAATTTTTCCCCTGATTCCCCGACCGGTAATGTTAAATACAGATTTATAGCAACAGAAATAGTGAGAATTATTTTTTTGGAGGGTACACTATTTTGCTGTTTTGGGAAATTCTATCAGGAAGAAAATAATATATATATATATATATATATGTATCTGTATATATGTAATAAGCAAAGAATCACAATAATCCTTGATAAGAATTAAACAATATAATAAACAATAAATGAAATTAATCTTAATAATAACAAATCAAAATTCAAAATAAATGCCCACATACATATATGGGCAATGATTTTTTTGCATTTTTATTTGTTATTATTAAGATTATTAACATTAATTTGATGTTTTTTTTAAATTATATTGTTTTCACATTACAAGACTCTATTGTTGACTCGATGTATCTACAGCCAGACGTGCTGACCACCCAAGAACCACAAACACCCGAATTCAATTCCGACGACGAATGAAAAAAAATTATGATTCCCCGTGGCAAAAAAATATATTTAATAGCAGCAAATAAAAAATCAGAACAAAAGAAATAAACACTGAAATAAATAACGAATAATCTGAAGCAACCAAAATAATATTATAATTAATAAACAAAAAATCAAAATAAATCTTTGCTGATATATAGGAGCGAAGATTTATTTTGATTTTTTGTTTATTAAAGTATTTTGATACAAGAATATATCGTTGACAAGATGTATTAAAAAATGCAAAAATCGACATGTTTATAAAAACGACATTTGAACGATCGTCTCAAAAATCGGGCAAAAAAAATCAAGGACCGTTCTCGAAACAGCCAGCCGAACTAAAACGAAATTCGACGTATGTCCTCGAAACGCAAACACGCGAATTTAATTCCGACGATGAATGAAAAAAAAAAGAATAATTCCTCGTGTAAAAAAAAGACGAAAAAAACGTCGCGTGCGCGTTAGTTTCACGCACACGGACACCGCACACACGAGGGCAGGATTGACCGATGGAGGGGTTGAGTAACTCTCGCGAGAGGATAGCAAATGCCTCGTGGTCCGCGAGACCGGCTTTCAGTGTCGATACTTCTGTCTGTTTGGTTCGCTTTCGACAAACCGAACTTTTCGCATCGTCACTCGTTACGTACGCGCAAACGCGATCGGATGTACGCAAATCGATATAATTTTCTGTTCGCAGCGAACAATCGCGCGCTCGTCGGTGATCTCGTTTTGAGAACGTGCCTTTTTTCGGTTCATCTTCGTTGAATTTTTATTTTTTTTGCTTCCTCACCTCGTCACAACGATGTTGAAAGCTACTTGGGAAAATTCGATTTATCCGTAGGTCAAGGCTTTTTCGTAAGAGTGAACGAATACGACAGTACGTGATTCGGGAGAAAATTTGTGCGGGTACGTTATTTGTTTTGCACGTTACGATTTTTGTTGCAGATTTTTTGTGCTCGTGAAAAATGTGGCGGAAAAAGTCTACGCAATTTTTACCGTTCGGGACCCAAAAAACAAGCCGATTTTCGATATTTTTTTCGGATCAGAATATTGGGATGACGAGGCCGGGATTTTACACACGATTGATACGTAGTCTTACCGAGATTAGGATTTTATTTTAGGGAAAAATCTTCATGAACAATGAAATTATTATTATTTGAACAAAGTGCTGCCCTTGCTGCGTGGCCAATCGGCTCAGGTGGTTCCGGCAGGCTCATCTGAAATGAAAAATAAAAATGTATTTTTAGTACAATAATGAAAGTTTCGTACGATCGGAAACTTTTTTGGATCTTCAGATTTTTTCGTATTTTTTGCAATTTCAAATTTTTCCGTAATTTTTGGAATTTCACATTTTTTTAATAACATTTGGAATTTCCATTTTTTCATAATTTTTGGAATATTACATTTTCTCATAATATTTGGAATTTCAAAGTTTTTGATAATGTGCGGAGTTTCAAGTTTTTTTTCATGATTCTTGGATTTTTTTAAATTTTCGTCTTGAAGATACGTGATCCCTCCACTCGTCGGACTTTCCGGTCGTGCGCTAGAACGAAAACGTGCTATACACGCGAAATACTTGAGCATTACCGACACTTTAGTGTTTCGTAAATATACGGCTGACGCGCGCCTCGGTATTTCAAACATTTTTCGCAATTTCCGGTAAATCGTGCGACATTTTGCATTCCGGAATACATGTCGAATTGTTCGTGAAATTTCATAAAAATCGGACGAGACCCAAGCATACCCGAACGAATTGGACGAGTGTGACTTATTTGTTAGTCGAAATTTCGAGAAAGGCGTGATCGTCCGACTTTCTTTCAATTAATATCGTCTGACAAGTCATCAATAATCGTTTCTGTTTATTTCACGCGTTTGTGTTTGCGCTTGTCCATAAAATGTAATTTATTGCCGTTTACCGATAATTATCGATCGTATTGACGAGATATACTATTTATATGTATACAAGGTGACAGTTATAAGGTGGCCCTGTGTTTTCCAAGGGTCTTGTGTTGGAGACTGTGCGACTGAAAAAAATGTGACTGAATGGTTTTTCAAATTCTAAAAAAAAAGAATATATATATATATACCATATTTTTGTAATGAGTAGTATCTGATTAATGGAATTTAATTCCATGAGAAAAAAAAATATTTCGAAGGCGTTTGGCATTTGGCATAGAGAGCTAATTTTGGGGCATTTTCTGCGGACTTATTTTTTAAAAATATACATATTTTTTTACTATTCATTTTTTGCAGTGTTTTTATCGACGTTTCGAGAAGTTACAAAAAAATTGTGCAAAAAGATGAAGAATTGAAAAGGGTATAGGCCTCTAAATATGGCCGCGAAAAAAAATTAGACGGTTGACATGATTCCAAAGTTCCCATTCATCTCAAACAGAAATAAAAACCAGTTTTCTTGATCAATAAGAATGGCATTATGGCAGGCATCGAAGAGAAAAAAAAATTGAATCCTGACTGTCTGAAACAGAGTTAATTTTTCGTTCTATCTTTTTCAAAGTTTTAAATCTGTTAAAAATAGTAATAATATTTTTCTCGCAGTTCCCGAGATAGGGACGATAGAGGGATAGATAGTGAACTTCCATCCTCAATTTCACGTTAATCGGTTCAGTAGAACTCGAGATTTTATGTCAACCAGGTTGAAGAAAGTAGTTTCGTAAAAAACGATTTTAAAGTTTTCAATACAATTTCAGACAACCACAACTATCTAAGTGGTATACGTATGTTTTTTATACTTATTTATCGACTTTTCCTGCCTCGTAAAGTGTTTCTTCCTCGACTTCAAAATTATGATTTTCTGAAGCTCGAACAAAAAAATGCCAAAATATCGATTTTTTCAAATTTCTAGACTAGCATACTGCCTTAATGAATTATCGAGTGAATAAACGTAATTTGCTATTTTTTTTGACGAGTTTATCGCTGCTCTACTGTGATCCGATTCGTATTCTTGTTAAATTTAGCGATTTCGATTTATACGTAATCGCAGTACACACAACTGGCCGAGTCATCGTTTGTCATCGAATTCTAAACGTCGGGACGATGATCGCGGCCTATGTGCATACGTACATACATTAATGCATGCGCGTACGTGTTAGATATCGAGGAAAATGGAGTAAAGCGCTAATAAAAGTTACGCCTGGCAGTGTCTAAGAATATCATTTGCCTAATAAAAAAGTGCAAAGAAAGACAAACAAGCGTCTGATTGGAAAAAGCCTTCGTTGCTAATAATATTTTCGATGTTTCAACATGAAATTAATATGTCTTTCAACATGAAATTAAAAGTCTTCCATGGTGAAATGTGTCAAGCTTGTTCTTTTCTTCCATTGTTAATAAATATTTGAAAAAGAACAACAACCGAGAAAATTTTGTCATTTTGGACGAAATCATATTTTTCAATGGAAGCACGAATTATGGCGGAGAAGAGTGTATAAGTTGAGGCATTTTTGGAAGGGAAAGAAAATTCTATGGTGACAATTCGTTCCTATAAGAAGGAGGGAGAGGAATAATAATAATCATATACAAATAGCAATAAATTTGCATGTGATTGCTAATTTGTATTTATATAAATACAAATAAATATAAATTCTGCATACCTGCAATATTTATTGGCGGTGCCAATCGGGAAAAAGAAGCGTCCATTTTTTAGTAAAGCTCCCCTTCATGAGGGGGGGCGATGAATAAATATAAATATTGATATATCCTCATAATAATAAATATAAACAACATTTCTAAATAGCTAGCATTTTTTCTATCGTGCAGACTGGAAGAAAATAAATTGACCTCATTTTTCGAAAAAGACCGTGGTCCAAAAATGTCTATATGTTTTACGAAATAAAATTGTGCAAAATATTTTTTAAATGGATTAAAACGGAAGCATAATTTTTCCGTTATATCAGTATTATTTTCTGGTCTTAAATATACACGACAAATAAAGTAAAAATGTTACTGCATAAAGAAAACATTAGTAACAATTTTTCGCGACTCTCGTTTCTTTTACGCGAATAATGTTGACGCATTTCGAGAATCTGGGTTACGCGCCCCATCTCCAGAGCACGTGACATGTGTGTGTGTGTGTGTGTGTGCGTGTGCGTGTGCGTGTGCGTGTGCGTGTGCGTGTGCGTGTGCGTGTGCGTGTGCGTGTGCGTGTGCGTGTGCGTGTGCGTGTGCGTGTGCGTGTGCGTGTGCGTGTGCGTGTGCGTGTGCGTGTGTGTGTGTGTGTGTGTGTGTGTGTGTGTGTGTGTGTGTGTGTGTGTGTGTGTGTGTGTGTCTATATAGATGTAAGTAACAAAGATGAATTCCTCGCACAACCCCTATATGAGTTTTGTGTGGGCATTTTTCATTTAATGCGTTTGCGATGGCAGGGAGCGATGAAAATTGGAACAGCCTGCACGAGGTATGCATGCTGATAGTGCGAACCTTTACTTGAACCACGCAGAACGTATGGAGTTCTCATCTTATCGACTATGATCCTCGTGCAGGAATCCGGGTGCCGCAATTCTTTCTTTTTCTTTTGTCCTCCGCCGACCTTATCAAATAAGAATGTTGTGCTTGAGAAGTGCTTGGGAAATTCTTTCGTTGTCCACGCGCTCCAGGAGTTTAATCGACAAAACGAAAGACGAGAGAGAAAAAAAACTTCGACGCCACTGACGAACACGCCGCGTATATACTCTTTATGCACAAAGTACATATATATTGACATCCATCGGTTCGTCATTGAGGTTGATCTGCATATGCTTGGGGCCGAAAAAACAGCTTGATTTTCAACATTTTTTTCCCGACAAGAGCATTGCGATGATGAAGTCGGGATTTTACGTACAATTAATACATAGGCGCGCTAAGTCAAAAAATTATTTTTTTTTTCGAAAAATATTAAAAAACAACGAAGTTATGATTTTTTAAACAACGCGCCGATGTCGCTGCATGCACAATCAGTGGAGGTGGTTGTGGCAAACTGGACGGTCGGAAACGAAAAAAATGTGCTTTTAGAATCATAATGACACTTTCGTGTTACCGGATACTTTAAAGAAATTTTGAAAAATTACGAAAATGGCAAACTGTAGAAAAAAGTTCGATTTTCGACCGAAAAGAATAATTTTTATAATTTGTTATTAACGAATGGATAAACATACCGTAAAATCATTTGGTAACACAAAAAAGGGTTCATCGCAACGAGGTTGTTTGCCGTAGCGTAGTGGGCAATCCAACCCTCCACTTAAATTATCCCCACTCGGTCAATTTTCGGAATGTTTACAAAATCTGTGTTACAAATTAAAATTAGGACCCTAGCCTATACAACTATGCAATAAAATCGTATTTCCGAAATTTCCAGTTTTTCCAGACTCCTAATGTTACCTAATGAGCATATATATTAGGGTGGCCGTTATTTTGGCTTCGGCAAAAAAAATGTAACGTCTAGAAAAAAAAATAATCAAGATATGAAAAAAAAAATCTGTGTAAAATTTGGACGCGTTGGGATAAGGAGAGCAGTTTAATTTGCAAAAATACATGCATTTTTTTAATGGCCGCACTAAAATATTCATTAGTCTCATAATATTAATTAAAAAATCTGGAATTGGGTACATTGATTATATATTTAAGAGGTACAAAATGTATTATTTACTGATTTTTTTCCATCAAATGTGTATAGTCGTGAGTAGATTGAAAAATTAATAGAAAATTTGAAAACGGACGTGGCGGTTTGGCCACATTGTGGCGGGAAATCGAAGCAAGGAATTAATTACCGGAGCGGATTTTTTATGCAAATAATGATATAATAATCGTGTATTGGATGCTTCAAAATGATATTTTTTTCTTGAACCTGCGAGAATATTTTCCAACTGTAGTGGCGATAATACAAAATATAGTGCGGACAAATAGTTCGAAATTTGGTTGTGGCGCTTCGTCCGCTTATTTTTACCTCCCGAGCATTACCGAGCAAGTTGGTTTGCCATTGTTGGACATAGAAAAAATATATAACACGTGAAATCTTTACGTTTCTGCAAATTTATTTCGATTTTACGCTCCGGTTCCAAACGGTATCAGGTTTTCCAGTCAGACTTTACTTTTCTGCTCGATAAAGACATTGATTTCTTTATAAGCGCCGAATCTATGGCGTTTTTTGAACGATTTAAAATTGATTGTACTTTTCTCGACACCGATGTATCTGTTTGGACTCGAACGAGAGTTATCAAATGGACGCGCAATTGATAAAAAAATAAGAGTCTGTAATGATATAGCGGAGCGAGGTATCAAACATATCATCGATTATAACAATCGATTGACTTATGATGAAGATTAAAAACAATTTGTTCTTCAAGTTGTCGCAGAATGTCAAAAAAAAAAATTCCGAACGTAAACAAAACGACTACTATCAAATGTAC
Source organism: Ophion slaviceki (assembly GCA_944452715.1). Taxonomy (NCBI): domain Eukaryota; kingdom Metazoa; phylum Arthropoda; class Insecta; order Hymenoptera; family Ichneumonidae; genus Ophion; species Ophion slaviceki. The sequence continues at coordinate 6,487,319 of OX101783.1, read as the reverse complement.
TACTTCAATCATTTCATAGATGAACTGCAATTACTTATATAATATTTCATGTAAAGGTACGAATTTGCGGTACGTGATTGATGGAAAAAAATCAGTAAATAATATATTTTGTAACTCTTAATATGTATAATCAATGTACCCAATTCCAGATTTTTTAATTAATATTATGAGACTAATAAATGTTTCAATGCGGACTTTTAAAAAATGCATGTATTTTTGAAATTTAAACTGCTCGGTGGCGCGTGTTTTCCTTATCCCAGCGCATCCAAAATTTACACAGATTTATTTTTCATATGTTGATTAGGTTTTTTGCTAGACATTAAATTTTTTTTACGTAAGCCAAAATAACGGCCACCCTAATATATATATATATACACATACATACATATGTATGTGTATATATATATATATATATACACATATATATATATGTATGTGTACTCATATATATATGTGTGTGTGTGTGTGTGTGTGTGTGTGTGTGTGTGTGTGTGTGTGTGTGTGTGTGTGTGTGTGTATGTATGTATGGATAGTTATAATTCCTCTCTCGCCACCCTCTCTACCCCCACACCCCTTTGATATGTGTATTGCAATAAAGATATACTATTAGTTCAATCAAATAGAAAAATGATTGACTCTACGAAAATTCGATTTAATTTAAATTGAAAAAATCAAATGAATCCATTTAGTGGATCCAACTAAATTGTTTTTTGAACATAAAACCGAATCACAGATTTATCAGGATTAAATAAAATATTGAGTTATCGGACGATATTAAATAGATTTTGATTTGAATAAATAAATACATTTAAAATATATAATTCCAATAATGGAATGCAATAGGAAAAATTTGATTCCACGACAAATCTAGTTAATTCAAAATTTTTAAAATCGAATAGACGCGGTTAGTTAATATAGATAGAATTTTTCTGTCAGTGCAGGGTCATTAATTTAATTCCCATTCACACAACAAATCGAGGGTAATCATAGGTTGGGTGGAAAGGATGAGAATAATTTTACTTCGAAATACAATCGAGCAAAATTCGCTAAAATGAGTATGAAATACCTAAACGTGGAAAAGTTATATTCATAATGATGAGTGAAAATTCACCTTCCTGAAGTTACAACACGACTCCGCAGCGGGTCTCGAAAAAGGCCGAGTAAAACTCGTCGTCCGGTACGTTGCTTCATTTCTTTGATTCCGGATTTATACGACTGCGGCATTTCGTATAACAGAATGGTGCACGAAAAGCGCAGAAACTCACCGATCTACGCCATCACGAGAGCCGTTGCGAGTGCAGAGCAATTTATGAGCAATCCGCGAGCATATACGTAGCCGCATTTAAATATGCGCGTTACATAAAGGAGCATTTGAATAATCGTGGAAGTCAAAACGTTTGATAATCATACGCACGGGATGTAGGTCGGTTTTGAGCGATATTGCGCAGCATTTTTCTCGTCTAATTTTTATCGTTTCTTTTTTCTTATTTTTCGGTTTTCTCCTATGCCTTGAAGCTTCGCAGCGGCCCGGCAGAATTTTCCTTAGCCGCGTGGTGACTAGTACAGTCGTGCTGTCGCTGAAAAATCCCGTAATCGGAAAAAATAGGCCAGTTTTTTGACAGGTGATTCTGTAGGTGCCACGGGTGCTTAAGGGGAGATATACACCTAGGAGCCGGAAAAAAGGTCATTTTTGTGAATTTTTTCAAGGAAAACTATATGAAATTTCGGATTGGGGTTTTAATTATCTAAAAGTATATACATTCAAAAATATGTTTAATTTTCTTTATTTAAAAATGTAAAAAATATACAAGGATATTGTATGATCCTTGGAGCGTCGTAAAAAAATCTGCGTATACGGTGCCCACTGGCGTTTCTTCAAAAATCATCTGAAAAAAAACCAAAAAGATTATTAAATTAGGTACTATAATCTAGTACTTGTCATAGCCGATTTTGAAAATATCGACTCATGACAAAATGGCGGACGTTTGAACATAAATAGTGATTTTTGGGTCAAAAATTAGTTATTATTTTGCCTATAAAACAAAAATTAAGTAACGGGAAAAAAAAATCCTATGACAAGTACTAGATAATGGTGTATAGAATAGTCACAAAAACCTCAAGGCAATCGGTTCATTGGTTTTCGAGAAATTTTGGGTACCGATTTGAAAAACGTGGTTTTAAGAAAAACGCGTTTGACAATTTGGGAATGAATAAATCATGAAATTTCTCAACTTACATGGAATCATCGATACCAGGCCCATAGTGTAGGTCTTCTACGGTCGACGGAATGTTCATAGCTTCTGAATCGATTTTTTCCACCATCTAGGTGTATGTCTCCCCTTAAGGCGTTAGGCCACACTAACGGGTATAAAATCATGTGCGAATTTAACAATTTTTTTTCGTACGAAAAAGTGATTCACTCATAAAAGTAATCACACATCTATTTAGTGTGAATATCATGCTGTGAGAAAATATATATATATATATATTTTTTCGAAATACAAAATGACCGACTACTAATATTTTCTTTTGATATGTTTTTTTAGGCGCTCCGCGGCGTGACATTTAGCATTCACAATTTGTTACCTAGAACAAAAAAAAACAAAAATTCTCGCCAATCTACATTAGAATACCTAGAGAAGTACGTACGGAATTTAAAAAATATTGTTTTATCCAAAAGTTGTAGGTATTTGAACTTGAGAAATGAATTTTCAGTGAAAAATTTCGTTACAACTGCTCATAAACTGCTCATGAAATGAAAAGTTTTCGATTAATCAGAAATTCCGTACTTATCTGGGAAATGCAATTAGGAACATAACTTTTAAATTTGAAGTTAATCGAGTGAAAATTGTCGAAGTTATTTGTCACGCCAATTGAAAAAAAGCTGTTTCGAGAAGTTTCGAGTAGTCGGCCATTTTGTACATCGAAAAAAATATACATTTTCTAACAGCTTGATATTCATACTAAATGGATGTGTGATTAATTTTATAAGTGAATCACTTTTTCATACGAAAAAAAATTGTTAAATTCGCATATGATTTTATACCCGTTACTGTGGCTTTATGCCTTAAGGCCTTATACACACTTGTGATGGTCCGAAAGATGGAAAAAAAATTGATTGTATATTCTTTAAGTACAATATTTCAAGAAATATTCTCACCAAATTTCATAAAGATCGGAGCATTAGATTCGCACTTATAGGTATTTCAACGTGTTACGCTTTCCGAGCAGCAAGCGCAAGCAGCCACAAGGAAAGGAAGAATGGCTCGTATGCAGTATCAAATCAATGTTTTAGAGGCTGCAGAGGATGCAGAAGGATTACTGTATGTCCCTGGAATCGACGACTCCACGTTAGTATGAATAAATTAACTTTAAATGTAAAAGAAACACACTCGAATATTAAAGGCGATTATCTCAGAATCGTCTTTTTGTTAGAAACACCTTTGCGGTGGACACGATTACTAAAAAACTATTAATCCGATCCCTACCAAATTTATACCTCTTATTTTTTATGATAATAGCTAGGGCCTGGACGACGGATTTTGAATTTTGTTGAAAAAAAAAATTTGTAACGAAAACACCGAAAATTTAGCACTTCAAAAAATGATTTTTCTGTTAAAATTATAGTCATTTTTGTTTTAATCAAATTTTTCACAAATCCTTCGTCCAGGCCCATGCTAATGCAATATACTAATGAAATCTTTTTCAAATTCTGATTTTAGATGAGCCGTTCTCGAGTTATCATGTCCACCGCAACTGATGCTCAAAAGAAGGCGCTCCTGGAACACAGCTGGAGTTCCGCCATGTTGAAATATTGTTGAATAAAAAAAATTGCACAAGTACATGAAAATATGTATTGATTGATGTTGTTCACAGTTTTTCAATAAACATTCATTGTCCCGTCGAAAAAAAAATAAAAAAAATCACGTCCCTTCGCCCGCTACACGTTTATATAAGGCCTTAATCCAAGTTTGCCCAAAAATCGGGGTGCAGAGTTTTTTTTTAATAGATGAAAGGGGATGGAGCTGGGTTGATGAACCCAAACAAACCCAAACAAACTACAACCCCTACGAGGTCGGCGCCATGAGATAAAATGTTCAGAAAAATCCGGGCTTTAGTTTTGTCCACACCCAGGTAGAAATTGTGTTTGGAATCCTATAGGATTCCCTTACTTCTCCCTACTCCCTGATAGGGATCCAACGGGACACCCCATTAGATCCCTATCAGGAAACGTCACGCTCGTACATTGGATTCCAAGAGGGACTCCCCATCGGGATCCAAAAGGGATTCCCATCGGGATCCAAAAAGGATTCCCATCGGGATCCAGTAGGGATTCCTATCGGGATTCCATAGGGATTCCATAACGATTCCCTATTAGGATCCAATAGGGATTTCCCATCGGAATCCAATGTAAGAATCTTAAAGCTTCCCCACAGTATTGAACGGAATCCGACACGATGCTTGATCAATCATATCGCATTCTGTAAGCCCAAAATGCTACAAAAAATAAAAGCATCGATACACTAAAGAGATCAATTTATTGTTTACAAAGGAGTACATATCGAATACCACAATATACTTATTTTGTTTTTTTTAATTGTTTACCCATACTGAATATTTATAGTGCTTTGTATAGTATTCTTCGAATACTTATATCTTATATCTATATCTTCGAATACTTTTTATGCTGTAACGTAGTTTTTATACACTTTTTATACTATTATTAAGCAAAAATACTTGTGCAGTTATGGGCGGGATATTCTTTGAATCCAAAGCAAATTTTTATGCGCACAAGTATTAAAAATTCAAAAAGTGTGCATATTAAAATTTATAACAAGTTTTTTTATTCGTATAAAAAATACTAGCCCATAACAAACTATAAATATACAATATGGGTAAGCACTAAAGTAAAGAAGTTACTAAAGAATATAATTATATATTGTAGTATTCGATATTTTAAGGCATGGTTTTTTTAAATGTTGCGCGCCGAGCTTCCGACCATTGCCGTGCACGCTACTGCCGCGCAGGCGCGAGAGTATATAGAGCACGACCGGGCAGTACGCAGTCGCGGCATTTCGAGAGACATCCTCGGGAATTTCGTAGTCTGAAAACTCTTCTTTGTTATCGAATAAACATTCTTTCTTATTACCTAACTGCTTAATGAACTAAATCTTAAGTCCACAGGGGTACGCTCTTCATCTGACAACCATAAAATTGCAACAAAATTCCTCCCTACATTGTGCCCTTTTAAAATTTTTTTTTAGGAATTCCTTAGCATTCCCACATCAGATCCCGGTGAGAAATCCTAACGTGCGGTGTCCCTAACAAATTCCTAGAAACCCCGTTGGTGCATCTTGAAACTCCCAAGCAAATCTGTGCACGGGACCATCAAAGAATAATTTTTTACAGAGCGTCGCGAAATCCCATTTTATATAATTTCAAGTAAAAAATTCTCAAACCACGTTAATCTGGAAACAGCCCAGGATCCATTTGGATTCCAATATGGTCTCCCTACCTGGGGTGTCCATATCAAATCCCCATAAGGATCTGGTAGAACCTGGGGAGTCCCCAACAAATACATTTGGATTCCAATGTGGACTCCCTACCTGGGCCGTCCCTATCAAATCCCCATAAGGATCTGGTAGAATCTGGGGAATCCCCAACAAATCTATTAGGATTCCAGTGTGGACTCCTTACTTGGGGCGTCCCTATCAAATCCCCATAGGGATCTGGTAGGATCTGGGGAGTCCCCAAAAAATTTCTGCATGGGCAGCGCCGAAGTCGTAGCAATTCATTTTGGGGGCGAAAAAGTGGGGTGAAATTTTGAAAAATCAGTTTTAATTCAATAACTTTTTTAGTTTTAAGGCTTTCACGGCTCTTTATGTAATGAGAAGAGTATGTGGCTTCTGGATGGAGGCCGTGTTGAGGATCAGCGTTGTGCCGACGTTTCGCAAACGTTACAGTCTGCATCATCAGGGCTGAGAGCTCCGATACTGAAGCTCTCGTGTCTCAGGTATTCCTTATATAGTTGCAGTCATCGTTCCAGATCGCTGCACCAGCCAATCAGATGTTTTAATTAATCAGCTGGTCAATTAAAAAACCGGGAGGACGGTGTGCCAAATAGGATTCACGTGATATCCTCCATCTCTGTTTAGATTGTCCGGATGTTTTCGGATTTCCAAGCCTTCTCGGTGTTTCCTGGAAAAATAGCTGTTTGATGGGGCCAGACTTTGGGCTTTGGCGAAGTGGATGGCATGACCAGTCTCCATCCAATGTTCGGCCAGCGCTGATTGTGTAATATGGCCATATTTGATACACCGTTGGTGTTCTTTGATCCGTGTACTGATCTTCCTCCCGGTTTCCCCTATGTACACTTTACCGCATGAGCAGGGTATTTTGTATACTCCTGGTGCACTTAATGGTGGTCTTTGGTCTTTTGCACTCGGAATCACTTGTGCTAGTTTCTTCTGAGGTTTGAAGATGACTCGCACGTTATGTTTTCCAAGGACCCTGCCTATGCGATCGGTTATGCCCTGAAGGTATGGAAGGGAAGTTGTTGCAGTTATTTGTCCTTCATTCTCTCCATCAGGTGCTGTAACCGTTTTCGGATCAGCACCTATTTCTCTTTATAGATTTTTGATCGTTCTTTCGATGTTGCCTGGCTTGTAGCCATTGTCTCCTAAAGCTTTTCGTAGGTGTTCTAGTTCAACCTCCAGGGAGTCTGGTTCGGAGATCGCTAGAGCTCTGTAGACCAGAGAGCTTATGACCGACTGTTTTTGGGAAGGGTGGTGATGGGACGTAGCGTGGAGGTATCTATCCGTATGCGTTGGCTTCCGGTAAACTTTATGGCCCAAAGTTCCATCGCTTTTCCGTTGAACCAGTACATCCAGAAAAGGGATTTGATTTTTCTGTTCTATCTCCATGGTGAATTGAATATTGGGGTGTTGGGAGTTGAGGAAGGTTAAGAAATGATTGAGGTTTTCTTTGCCGTGACTCCAAATGACGAAGGTGTCATCGACATATCGGAACCAGGTGGAAGGCTTGAGGGAAGCTTCTTGCAGAATTCTGTTCTCGAAGTTCTCCATAAAGATGTTGGCGATGATAGGGGAAATAGGGGAACCCATGGCTGCGCCTGAGGTTTGTTCATAAAACTGGGATTGAAATTGGAAGTATGTAGAGTTTAGGCAATGTTCTATGAGGGACAGTAGGTTAGGGGCAATTTTTTTGGAATTTTTAACTATGCTTAGGGTTTCATTGGTTGGGACGTTTGTAAACAGGGATACAACATCGAAACTCACTAAAATATCTTCTGGTTGTACCTTGATAGACTGGATCTTGTTCACAAAATCCCGGGAGTTTTGGATATAGTAGCTGTTGAGGCCTACGAGTTCCTGCAAAGGTTTGCAGAGAAAACGTGCCAAGTGATATGTAGGACTGCCTATGTTGCTAACAATGGGCCTTAGTGGGATGTTGTTTTTGTGTATTTTTGGCAGACCGTAAAGCCTGGGTGGTAGGGATTCATTGGGTGTAAGGGCTTTGGTTAGGTTTTCCGATAGACCAGCCTTCTTTAGAAGTGTTGTTGTTTTCTTTTCTACACTCGATGTGGGGTCACGTGATAATTTCTTGTACGTGTTGGTGTCCTCGAGCAGGTTCACAATTTTACTGCAGTAGTCCGTTTTATCCATGATAACAGTTGCATTCCCTTTGTCAGCTGGTAGTATTAAGATGTCCTTGTTTTTCTTCAAATTGTGAAGAGCAAGGTGTTCTTCCTTCGTGATATTCTGCTGCAGAGGTTTTGCCTTGTGTAGAATATTGCTAATCCGTTTCCTGATGTCGTTGCCAGTATCTAGTGGCAGACGGTAGATGGCCGTTTCCACCTGGCTGATGATTTCTCTGGTCGGAATTTCTGTCGGTGTAATGGCGAAATTGTGCCCTTTTGCGAGGACTGATGTTTCAGCGTCGGAGAGTGTGTGGTTACTTAGGTTTTTTACTGTGTGGGTTAGGATGGGCTGCTTCGTCTGTGGACATAGTTTCCTGAATTTTTCTATTTGATTCTTGGATCTTAGGTCTGCACAGTGGAGGGCTTGTTCGTGGGTGACACGGTCAAGATCTTCCCACAGCTGTGGTTCCAAAGAGTCAGATAGACGTAGGTGAAGTTTAAGGAGTTTTTGGGAATTTTGGTCCAAAAGCTTTTTGGTGACAGATATTCTCTCCTTTACCAGTCTCAGCGAGGCCTGGTGGAGGATAGTTTTGGCTTGTTTTGATGGAAAGGGGTTTTTTAATTGAAAACATTTTGGTACCACTTGATGGTCGCGGCACCTTTTTAGGAATGTTAACGAGCACAGTTGGATGTGCAGAGTTTTCCTGAGTTTGGAAAAGGTATTAACAGAACCCAAAATAGCCTCTCCGTGTAGGCGTCTGATTTTAGTTTTAAGGCTTTCACGGCTCTTTAGGTAATGAGAAGAGTATGTGGCTTCCAGATGGAGGCCGTGTTGATGACTGCAACTAGATAAGGAATACCGATGGAGGAACGATGAAGGAATATAGAAGGAACGATGACTGCAACTATATAAGGAATACCTGAGACACGAGAGCTTCAGTATCGGAGCTCTCAGCCCTGATGATGCAGACTGTAACGTTTGCGAAACGTCGGCACAACGCTGATCCTCAACACGGCCTCGTACACTTTTTGTTCAAATGGGAACGTTGTAGCTCTTGAAAAGACGCGTCGATCGAGTATTTGATCATCGATCTGCAATAATATCTTCGCTCGCAAAAAAAATTGTTGGAATGCGAAAAAAATTGTTTATTGGATAAATAAAAAACAATCGATTTTTCGGGTATGGTTTAAATGTACGAAATGTGGAGAATAATTTTCTGTATATTTTCGTCTCTATGGACCACCCTTGAATTTTGCTTCCTCCAACGCCTTTCGGGGATTGAAAAAAAAATTAAATTCTGGGAAAACTATTGACCGTATGAATTCACCGCCGTGGAACAATTTGTAACTTGAACCCTCAGCTACATTTTTGTCCATAGCGCCAAACTCGTATCTCTTTATTTTCGGTCAATTGTTTTTCCAGAATTTTATTCTGAATTTTCAACCCCCGACAGGGATTGGAAAAATCAAAATTTAAGGGTGGTCCATAGAAACATAAATGTAGAGAAAATTATTCTCTACATTTCGTCCATTCAAACCATCCCCGAAAAATCGATGGTTTTTGAGTTATTCAAAACACTATTTTTTAAAAATATTTCAACAATTTGTTTGGGGGTGAAGATATTATCAGAGAGGGATGATCAAGTACTCGATCGACGCGTCTATTCAAGGGCTACAACGTTCCTATTTGAACAAAAATTTTATGAATTTTTTCTAAAGAGTTATCGTGTTAAAACTGATTTTTCTAAAATTCACCCCACTTTTTCACCTCCAAAATGAACTTCCACGGCTTCGGCGCTGTGGGCAAAAATAAAGCCCGAATTTTTCTGAACATTTTTCTCCCGGCGCCGACCTCGTAGTTGCACTTTGGCATTAACCCACCGCCATCACCCTTCATCCCCTAAAAGAACCATACACCCCGATTTTTAAGCAAACTTGGATTTAGCACCCGCGGCACCTACAAAATCACCTATCAAAAAACTGGCCTTCTTCTAATTTTTTCTGATTCCAATATACAGCACGACTGTACCAGACGGAAGAAGATTCAGTGAAAAGTTATTGTTAGAGAGGGGGGGGGGGGATGTGTGCGATCAATTGAATCGTACTGGCATTGGCCCAGAATTCCAATACCGCGGATACCAAAGATATGAAGAAAAATATACGCGAAGCGTTATTCGAACGATTCTTTGTGTCATTAGTTGACCGAGTAATGAATAATAATGCAATTAACGCCGCACTGTGTTGGAGGAGACAAGTTATTGAAGGAATGTACATTTGAAATAGCGCTAATTGGAAACCGTGTTGTGAGGAAATATTGTTTTTCATAACGGTTTTTTCATAATGTCAGCTTTCATTGACTATCCATGTGTGCGTGTGTACGTTTACCAAATACTCATGACTTTTGTGGTTGGCACCCAAAAGACATGTCGATTTTCAATAATTTCTTCTGGTGAGGGTATTGGGATGACGAGTCCGCGATTTTACACACAATTTATACACAATCTTGCCAGGTTCGAGTTTTTATTTCATTGAAATATATTGATAAACAATGAAGTTATTAATATTTAAAAAAGTGCAATCCTTTTTGCGTGGCCAATCGGTGTAGGTGGCTCTGACAACTGGGCTCACCTGAAATGAAAAAGAAATAAAACGGACTTTTATTATAGTAATAAAACTTTCGTATGGCCGGGTGATTTATTGAAATTTTGAAAATTACGAAAATAGGGAGCTGTGAAAAATAAAATTCGATTTTCGAACAAAAAAATCAACTATAATGATTTGTTATTAACAAATTGATGAATATATAAAAAAAATCATGCGATCATACGATAGGAAATGTTATAAACGATGCTCAGTCCAAATATGAAGTGAATCGGACGAATAGATTTTATGACGTTTGTCCTATCTTGGTACCCTCTATTCGATCAGGGAGGCGGTTATAATAAACGACACTGCCGGTTCTGATAAGAAAATGAGAGTAGCCTTTATGAAGTGAATCGGACGAATAGATTTTATGACGTTTGTCCTGTCTTGGTACCCTCTATTCGATCAGGGAGGCGGTTATAATAAACGACACTGCCGGTTCTGATAAGAAAATGAGAGTAGCCTTTATTGTGTGGGTATACGAAGTAATCTCGGCTCTCCGTGATACCGGAGCGCCTCAGTATTCGGCCGTTGCCGGTAAGCCACTGACCCACGATTCCAGTGTTTTACGCGGGCCTACTACCCGTTTCGCGTACATCGCTATCACCAACACTATCCATATTGTGTGTATTGTACCACCGGGTACAAATACATCACAACTTCTCCCCTTGTGTAATAATGAACCTCGGGGAGCGCCGCAAGGGTGGTTTGATTAATTGGTCTGCGTGCTGTTTATGCACTTTCCTCGAGTCCGTTTTGACTAGGAACGTGGACGGTGTAGTTTTTTTTATAATCTCGCCTGGGACTCGCTTCTGCTCTCGTACTCCGTGAGCGTCCATGTAAACGTCATCGCCCACATTGATATCGATATTACGGCTGCCGGGCCTTGCGACTATTTGACGCATTTGCTGGTCCTCTACATGCTTAGATACGCTTGGTCTCAGACAATCAAATCGTGTTCGTATCTCACGATTATACACAATGCTCGCCGGGCTTTTACCCGTAGTAAGGTGTGGAAAATTCCTATAGTCGAATAAAAACGCATTTGCCGCGTGTTCCAGGCTCTTCCCCTCTTTCATAATTTTCCTCACCTTATCTTTAAACGTTTGTATGAAGTTTTCCGCCGCACCGTTCTATGCTTCTGAACTGCGGACCGCCGTCTGTAACACAGTGGATTGGTAACCCGTACCGCATAAAAAGATTTTTAAATTCTTTAATCACCCTCTTCGCGTCCGTATTGTTCTTACAGTTTATAATTTCGGGCGACTTGCTGTGCGCGTCGATTATAATTAGATACATGTCGCCTTCGAATTTTGCATAGTCGTAAGGTATGCGCCCCCATACTTTATTCGGCTACGGCCAGGTCGTTAGTGGCGTTTTCTTTGGCGCTTTTCTTTCAATCAAACAAGTTCTGCAGTTGTTCGCCATATCTTCTATCGCAGCGTCGATCCCTGGCCAATATACGTATCAGCGCGCAAACATTTTCATTTTAACTACTCCAAAATGAGTTGCGTGAATCTCATTTAAAATTACCGCTCGCATCGATTCTGGGATGCATGCACGAACTCCCCAGAAAAGGCACCCCTTTTCCACCGTTAACTCGTACGAATTTTGTAGAAGATTTTTTCCTCTTCCGATAGGTCGTTAAATGCAGGCCAATCGCCCGTTACGTGTTGGATTACATTTTTTAGGGTTCCGTCTTTTTTACTTTCCGTTTCGAGCATTTTAATGTCAAAGGCCGTCGCCTTCTCTTAAAAAAAATTAACAAATGATGGTAAGGGGTCGTACATATCTGATATATCCGTGGTGTCTTCTACCGGAAGCCGCGACAGAGCATCCGCGTTTGCATTTTTTTTTTCGGATTTTACGTGTTCTATTGTATATCTGAAGCCGGAAAGGAAATAAGCATAACGCTGTAGTCTGTCATCTGCCGTTTGTGGTATTCCCTTCCGTGGTCCTAAGATAAATTCTAAGGGCTTATTATCTGTTCGCAGGATAATTTCTTTTCCGAAAACGAATTGATAAAAACGTTTAAATCCGAATTCGATCGATAATTGCGCGTTTGGTTTCCGTTGTCGGGATTTTCTTAAACGCGTACGCAATCGGTCTCTCCGTACCGTCTTTGTATCTGTGTGACAGAATCGCGGATAACCCGTGGTCCGACGCATCGCACGCTAGGATTAGTTGTTCTTTTGGGTCGAAGTGCGCTAAGAAATCTGGCGCGATTAATTCGGTTTTTACCCAATTAAATGCCTTTTCACACGCCCCGTCCCAGTTTGGTTTTTTCTTGCAGAGTAAATCGTATAACGGTTTCATATTTATCGACCGATCCTTTAAAAATCTTGCGTAAAAATTCACAAGACCCAAGAAAGCAGCGAGTTCTTTATGATTTCTCGGTCGCGGGGCATCGACCATTGCCTTAACTTTTGATTCCGATTTGTGCAAGCCTGCTATATCTATAGTGAACCCTAATACTTCAATACTTGGTTCCATAAATTTGCATTTATTTATATTTAATCTCAAGTTACAATCGGCCAGCCTTTCGCACACCTTTTTTTAAATTTTCGCGATGGTCTTTTTCACATTAATCTGTTATATAAATGTTATCTAGGTACGCGATGACCCCGTCAATTCCCCGCAAACACTCGTCCATTTTACGTTGAACGTCGGCCGGTGCCGGTGATACCCCTTCCGGTATCTTCGTGTACCTATATAACCCCTTGTGCGTTATAATTATTAATAGTTCCGCGCTGTTCTTGTCGATGGAGAATTGCATGTACGCATGCGTTAGATCAAGTTCAGAGAAGGATACGCCGCCTTGTAATTTGGCAAAAATCTCGTATATGGTATGAAGCGGATATTTGTCGATGATAATATTCGGGTTCAAGGTTAGTTTAAAATTGTGGCCTATAAAGATATGGCCTTTCTTACCACAATAATAACATGACACATTCCCACCACCTCCCGCCGTCGCGCTGGCTGGCCGGTGCTGCTGTTGCTGTTTGTCTCTCTCGTAACGACCGCTCGTGCTATTAGTTACTCTTCCCCATCTGCCGCTGCCTCGTTGATACTGCTGTTGCTTTGATCCGCTTTGCATCGCGTATACATCCGTCTCCATGTTCTTCTTATCTAGAGCGCTGCTTGTTGCTGCCGCGCTTTTCGCGGCTGCTTCCCGCGCCGTTGCAATGTCTAACGCCTTCGCCAGCGTTAATTCTTTTTCTTCAAATAATTTGATTTTAATGTCTTGGGCTTCCACCCCGCACACGAATTGATCTTTTAGTGCATCATCCAAATTTCCGAAGTTACAATTCAGCGCGAGTTTCCTTAGGCGCGCTGCATAATCTGCAATCGTTTCGTTGTGGTCTTGTTTGGCTGTGTGGAACGTGTAACGTTCCATCGCCACCGACGGCTTTGGCTTTAAATGATTGGTCATAGCTGTCATGTTTTTCGCGTATGACTTAGTGGTGATTTTCGCTGGAGCGACTAGCTGTTTCAATAATGCGTGGGCATTGTCGCCCAAACGTGTCACTAATGTTGCTACTTTTATTCTGTCATCCGTTATATTTTTTGTTATAAAGTAGCAGTGGAACTGTTCCTCGAACAGCTCCCAATCGTCGTCCAGTTGAAAATTGGTCTTGTTGTTTCCTTCGCTCATGTCGCTGTCGTTATCCGACTCGGCGGGCTCTATTTCCAATTCAAACTGTTCTCCTGTACCCCCACCTCTTTGACTTTGCCGCGATGCGTTACTGGAAGTCGCCGGGCTCGTCGGTACCACAGTTTCCTCTGTTAACTGCGATTTCGTAATGGACTCGTCCCTTTTTGCTCGCTCACTTCCGTCGGATTTTGCACTCGTTTCCGGGTCGGCTTTTCCCACGTGGCTTTCACTATTCTTGATCGTTTTTCTTAGCAACTCGCGTAGGTCATTGTAATTGTCATTTGATTCGAACGGTACTGCCAGTTTTTCTAATTCCGCGATTATTTGTTCTTTGTTTAAGTTCTGAATCCAGCCCGTTTTTGTTTTATTCGATATCTATTAATCGACCTGCTTGGCTTACGTTGTCTCATTTACGCTTTACCTCGTTATCACTGAGGATTTTATTGTCCCTTTCGACTCTCAACTGAACACGACTTCACCTGGCAGTGGCACTTATTTTACACGCGCAAATTCTATTTTGTTTTTTTTGTAAATCCTCGTCGCCAGTTGTCCTGTCTTGGTACCCTCTATTCGATCAGGGAGGCGATTATAATAAACGACACTGCCGGTTCTGATAAGAAAATGAGAGTAGCCTTTATTTTGTGGGTATACGAAGTAATGTCAGCTCTCCGTGATAACGGAGCGCCTTAGTATTCGGCCGTCGCCGGTAAGCCACTGAACCACGAGTCCAGTGTCTTACGCGGGTCTACTACCCGTTTCGCGTACATCGCTATCACCACCACTATCCATATTGTGTGTATTGTACCACCGGGTACAAATACATCACAACGTTGAAGTTTGCGTCGTTGGATTGCACAAAAAATTAATTAGGCTACTGTGGCGGTCCGAAAATCAGGGTTAATTGGTTCAATTAATTTTGAGGGAATAAGTAAGGTGATTCAAAAATCGTTCGGATACTTCTTTGCATGTACATTAACAAAGTTGTGTGCCGAATTTCATTGAAAAATATTAATAATTAACGAACTTATCAAGAATCTCGTGATGTACCTTTCAACGTGAGGAACTCAACGGTGTACTTGATTTTGGCCACCCGGTTGATCCAAAACAAATAAAGCGAGTTTCTTTCTTAAAATAGATAATATTGGCTACGACTTGACCGAGCTTTTTTTCGTTATCGTATCTCAATCATCTAAAAAAATTTGAATCTTTTTTCCATTTTTCGAAAGAAAATGATACATTGCTAAAAACTAATGAAAAAAACGTTAAGAAGAAAAACATCTGTCAAGTCTAAACTACTTTTACACTGAATGAGCGTACCAAATTTCAAGTCGATTCGTTCATTAGGTTTCGAGAAATCGTGTACACCGTTTCGAAAAACGTAGTTTCGCGAAAAACGCGTTTAAAGTTTTACTAGCAGTTCTATCGTTGTAATCATAAGTTTACCTTCAATCTGCAATTCTTGCACCATAAGTTGGACCTTCCTCTTCAATTTGATTTGCCTCAAGTGACGAACGAGTGTTCGTCATTTGCACACTAGTCTAACCCCTTAAGTGCTTAATTTCCGCCTTCCTGATTTGGGTCGTGAAAATCCCTCAAACGTTTCTATGTATTCTTATTTCAGATTTATGACCTCAATCCGCAAAAGGATGTTTTGGTCAATGATATTGAAAAAAAAAATCGTTGCAGACTTCGTCGTCATGAAGAGGTCTTCTCACGTTAGACGCGAAAAAAAGGATATATTCATGATTTTTTTTTGATGGATTTATATTATAAATATTGATATAAAAGTTGTTACACTTAATAAGTACACTTTCGAAATAAATTTTTGAAAAAATGGTGAATTTATGTAACCCAAACAAACTTTAAACGCGTTTTTCTCGAAACAAAGTTTTTCGACGGTTGTTGATAAAATCTTCGAAACTACTGAACCGATCCTTATGAAATTTTAACCACATATTCTTTACAACTATAGCTATAGCGTATATCAAGGATTTTTTAAAATTTAGATATTTACTATTTTTTGCCATAAACGGTGAATAAAAAACGTTTTTTTTTGTTTTTTCGAAAAATGTCCGCCATTTTGTTATTTTTGCATATATAAAAATTGCCAATAACATACTGAATCTAAAACCGTTTGATTTTTTTGTTTTTGGATGATCCATCTCCGAGATTTCATCAACAGCACAGACCTACAATGTTTTTAGGACATTTTTTAACTATCATTTTTGCCTATAAATAATGACGTAAATAAATAACATTTAAAAAAATGTTTTTCGAAAGTGTATTTATTAAGTGTAACAACTTTTCTATCAATATCTATAATATAAACCTATCAAAAAAATCATGAAAATAGCCTTTTTTAGCGTTTAAAGCGAGAAGAGCCCTTAAATTTTCGATACGACTCACACGATTTCATAGAACATAGTTTCGAGAAAAATGCAAAAAAAGGGGGGTGAACCGCAGCGGGCCCCCCTCGTCGTAGCATTGCAACCCTTCACAAAAATCGTCATAACCCGGTCGATTTTCGGAATTTTGACAAAATCTCTGCTGCAAATTGAAGTCAAAAGCCCAGAATATAAAACGTTGAGATCGGAAAATCGCACTTTGAAATTTTATGCTCGCGAAGACTCCTTAAGGAGGTACACCAGCTTCATACAATGTTGCCATGCTAAACCATGGTAAAATTTCAAAATGGTGATAGATCAATAAAATTTGGTGAATATATTCTTTAGTATTATATATGTCAATACAATTTTTTTCAGATTTTTTCATTGTGTCATTATCGAGTAATTGAACATTGAAGTTCACGTGTATAAGCATAGCGTTTTTATAGATATAGGTATATATTCCGGGTATAAGAATAAACGCTTGTGAATTATTTGTAAGAAAACGGCACAACCAAAAAATCTGAAAAAATTTGTATCTACATGAATAATACTAAAGAATATATTCACCAAATTTTATTGATCTATCACCATTTTGCTGAAGCTGGTGTACCTCCTTAATTAATTTCCTCCGTCTTATCCAATGCATCAATAGATCGTTCAAATGTCACCTCGTTTGCAGAATCCAAGGTGATCGCGGCTGAAAGGTGTCGTCCTGCCTGCAAAAGAAGACATAAGAAGAAAACACGATCGATACACACAGTTGGCAGGTCTCAATTGAATCGAAACAATGGAGGATGCAGAAAGGTATTTAAAAAAAACAACAACAATAAAAACTGTACACCCGAGAGAATCGAATTAACAATAATGAAAGGTCTTACAATGGTGTAATCGTCTGAGCTCGTATAACCGAATGCACACGTCATCGGTCTTTAATCCTGGCTGTTTTATTCTCGACCGAGTCGAGAGAACGTGCATTCTCGATCACCTTTATTGTTATCTCACCTGATCACCCGTAAAACTGTTTCTTGACTCTTATTATTGCACGAGATCAATTCCTGCAGATTCCGGTTGTAGATCCCTATTCAGAACTGAAAAAAACAAACGCTCGAGTGATTTTTGCGGCATTATTCACGAAATAGAAAATTGGGCAAATCAATTAAGGTGGAAGATATCTTTAGGCGAAGAAAAAATTCTTCATTTTCATGATTTTTTTTCAAAGGAAAGATCTCGTCACCATTTTCGAGACTTAGTTTATGTTTTGTTATTACTTTTGGTTGTTACATGGTCCTTTTTTTATTCATCTTTAAAAATGGCGGAGGTATGGTACGGTCTTTTGAACGGGTTGCGGCGGATGTTGTCAGACGGCGTGACACATAGCGTCGACGGGATTCCACTGAAAAAAACGAACGACGATTTTTTTTTCGTCAACACTCATAGGCAGAGTATGAACCAAGAAAAAATGAGGAATGTTGAAAATCGATGAAATGGTACGCTTTGAAACGAAAATATTGTATTTTCGGAAAAAATGGCTCCACTTTGGAATTAAGAAAATTATTTATATTTAATTTTCAAAAACACGTTTTGGACAATAAGGTTAGAACGATTGGTACTAAATTTGGTAATTCTTTAGATAAGTGACTTTCCCGAAAAATGAGTCTAACATTTTTTCATTGCTATTTTCTCATTTATTTGGTTATACATGGTGATATTCAGTCGGGGGAAGCTCACCCCCCCCTGCTCCATAAAAAGTTCTGGGGTTTTCAAGTTCGTGGAAACACGTGATAAAATAGGGCATTTTTTAACATTCCGATGCCTATATTAGGTTTGTTTGAGTCCCAAACCCAAACAATTTAATTATTTTTTGCTCGTAATAATTATTCGTCGAAAAGTCACTTAGCTAAAGAATTACCTTAAATTCATCAGAATCGGTCGATTCGTTTTTTTAGCTATTTGTCACGCCAGTTTTGAAAATGCAGTTTAGAACACCGTGCCATACCTTCGATATTAAAAAAAAAGATTTGAAAAAAAAAGAAATACTATGTAACAGCCAAAAGGAGTAATAAAACATCGTCGAAGTCTCAAAAATCGTGAAGAAATTTTTCCTTTAAAAAGAAAATCATGAAAATCGGCAAATTTTTTCCTCGCCTAAAGGTATCTCTCCCCTTAATTTTCGTTGCACTCCACGAAGACTCGCATTGAAGTCGACGTGATCCTCTATTAATTAACAAACGATCGAACACTTTTATTCCTCTCCTTGCTATTTTTCGTTAAATACGTTCAATACGTTCAAGAGATAAAAATCAAATAGACGTTTGAGATGGCATTTCATTTCGGAGATGGATAATCAAACATATCGAAACGACGAGTTTACTTTTGACTGAGAATTTAGGAATAAGGCAAAAATCGAAAATCCGAAATCGTCGTAAAAATGGAATCTCAGATTATTTGTTACTTTTTGTGGATACACGACAATGCAAAATACAAAATTATGGTGGGATAATTATTATTTATAGAAAAGTTGTATTATTTAGAGAATTTCATCATTGATTTATGTTTTGCATCATTGTATAAATAATACAAATATTTTGGACCCCTTTTTTTCGATGGGCTTTTAATAGTGAGTACTTAAGTCACCCTAAATTGCCTTGAACTCCTGTATAAATTAATTCAATTCTGCCAACAAATCGACTAAATCCTGTCGGCCAAAATGACATATATCTATATGCCATGTTCCCAATCAGCGGGAAAGATGCAGCTCGTAATTCTTTACTAAAACAAAAAAACCAATAAAATTTTCCATTGTCGTATATTTTTATTCTGGGTGAATTAAGAAAAAGTTGAAAAAATCGTGAAATTATGACTTTTTTCAGGTTTGGAAAGAAAATGTGTTAAAACAACAAACTTTAAGGTGCTATCAATGTGATTTAAACAGACTTTTTTAACGACTTTTAAAATTCACTTAGAAGAGATTTTCATATTGACGAAAATAAACTTTGGTTTGATTCAATGGGTTGTTTAGTATTTGTTTGCCATCACGCCCGCCAATTTGGAAAAATCGTGAAAATGAAAACTGGAGAACGCGCTTCAAAACTTTCAATAGGAGGAGATATCAATATCAAATATCAATCGCTTCTCTGCTTTTGGCCTTGTATCGTCGAAAATAATTACAATTAACCTCTGTAAATTTGTGAATATATTTTTGGATAGTTTATCTATCGATTTAAGCAATAAAAAAAACGATTTTGTGGACCGTCTAAATCAGGTTCCGGCCTTAAGTGAGGATACCACCGTGAGGGGCCTCACGAAGGTCGTTTTGGCCGATTTTTTTTGTCTACTAGATTATTTGTTTAGAATTTGGAAAAAATATATATTATTAAGCAATTTTTATTTAAAAAGAATAAAAAATTAACAACGTTATGGAGGCATAGTTGAACCTCTGTAAAAAAAATGTGATCCAACGGCCGGATTGATAACAGCGATGGTTGGTCGGAAAAATAAAAATAAAAAAGTTTTGTAATCTACAAAAATGTAGTTCTCGTCGTACGTAGCCTTTCTTCGAAAAAAAAATTACAAAATGGCGGGTGTTCTAAAAAAAAGTGTAATTTTTGCGACATTTTTACTTATATCCGGGGGATTGAAAAATACCGAATTAAAAAAAAACGATAGCTACTATTACGGAAATTTTGGTTTTCTGAAATTGAAAATCGGACAATCATAGCTAGAGTTATGATTCCGGCCAGGTCGAGAAAAGTTGTTTCGCGAAAAATGCGATCGAAAGTTTTAGTATGCGTTAATCGTTGCGCTACCTGCTCTCACTAAATCATCTGTAGCTTTGTCAGTTTTCAATATTTCAACTTGAAATTTTTTTCGCATATTTTCGAATATGGTTACTTTGAGAAAATGCGAGAAAAAAATTGATTTTTTTTTACTTTTTGATTTTTTTGTGTCTCAATATACAAACGATGGAACATTTTTCCTCTTTACAATCGACAACGAACAATGATTTCGGTGGGGAGAAAATCTTTTCGATGGATCGAGAAAGATATAGTCTCGCGCTTGTTGCGTTTCAGGTACGAGGAGCCGGCGATATACAAACGTTCCTCGACTTTTAGCTTGCGAAAACTCAGCGGTAAGTGACGCAAAATCATTCACAAAACGAATCGACGAGCGTGATGAGCGAAATCCAAAATTTTTTTGTTCACTTTGTAAAAAAAATCTTTGCTATGTTTCGTTGAGAAATATCTGATTGCAAGATATTTCGTTTGCTCAGCACATTGGTGTCAATTGGAAGCAGAGAAAATCCGATACGACGAATGAATGATAAGCGTACGCGAATTCGGAAAGTTAATCGTTTGGCTGGATTTTTGACGGAGACTTTGTCCTTGGAGTGCCATATTTCAGGTGTTTACATTTTATTTTTTTTTTAAGGAAACGAGTAAAGCTTTTTGAGTGCGGTTTTTTTCTTGCTTTTATTCATGATATACAGAACGTTAAAAATTTTTTTTTTTAACCAAAATGGCGGCCGTTGCAGCTCCGCGAAAACAGGTCCTCAAATCGCGGGAGGTAAACGGCTGACATCACTGCCCCCTCTTTGTTGATCTGAAACACAAATTCAAAGCATATTATCAATCTGTGACCCTTTGCTCATTGAATGACGGATGGGTTTTTCGTTTACTACAAATTTCGGAAAATGGCGGCAATTTAAAAAAAATCGAATTTTCGCGGTTTTTTTCGCATAAAAAGATAAATAATAAATGCAAAAATGTATCTATCGAAAAAACGATCCGTCATTCCGTGAAGACATATTTTCTGAGTAGGCTCTCCAAATTTCAGGTCGATATGTTAATTACAGCGGTCAGGAGAATGTCAGCCATTTTTAAAAACGGGTTTTCGAGAAAAACGCGTTTAAAGTTTTGTAATGTGTTTACACAAATGTGTTTATAATTACCGCTAATCGGCAATGCCTGGTCCATAGAGGCATCCCTTCTCTTCTTCTAGCTGCTCATGTTGGTGTCAAATTGATTTTTTGAAAATTTCAAGGACAGTCTCCCTTAATGATTTTTTTTACTTGTTACGCAGACATGGTGCCCGCACGAGTTGTGCTGTACATGCTCTCGTTTTCCGGATTTCTTGTCTCGTTTATGATGCGAACGGACATCAATCTGGCGATGGTGGCGATGGTGAAGCTTCAAGCGACGTCTGGCAACGATTCGCAAGTCACCATGTCGACCCACTGTTACGCAAATTCGTCCATCGGACCGGACAATTCCACTGTCCAAATCGAGGATGTCAGTCACGTTTGTTTTTACCGATTTTTTTTTTTGACATTTCACACAAATCAGTAAAATCGCATAACTATTTCGCGGAACTGTTTTCCCCGTTACAGAAAATTCTACGACACGTACGTAGCAATTTATTCTGGTAAAGAAAAAAAACAATCACCATGCATAATCGGATGTAATACTTTCCTCGAAAAAATAATATGTAAAATCGAACGTTGAATAATTCCGTGGCAAAAAGTTTTAAAATTCTCACGAAAATATGAACGCTCCATTCGTTGGAAATAAATGGGTTTGGGCTCGAACATGAATGATTATGATTTAAAAAATTCACGAATAAGTACGAAATATGATGAAATAGTACGATAAGTATGATAAAAATAATTAAGTACATGAGGGAGAATAAAATAATTTAATATTAAAGTACAATCAAAATCATGCATTAATAAAGTATGCTTTAATAGATTAAAAAATTAAGTATGATTGAAATAATAAAACAATTAATTATGATTAGAATGATTGAATAATTAAGTGCAGTTTAAGTACTTAATTAAGTATCATTTTTAAAGAGATTCCATTTTTATTTCGTCTCTCTAATCAATTAAAATAACTCGATTGAAATAATAAAACAACAAAATAATTGAATAGTTGAGCGCAGTTAGAATACTTAATTAAGTATAATTTTAAAAAAGATTCCATTTTTATTTCGTCTCTCCAATCAAATGAAATAACTCGGATGAAATAATGAAACAATTGTAATTTAAATCATTGAATAATTAAGTGCAGTTAAAATAATTAAATAAGTATACATTTTTTTTATTCCATTTTTATTTCGTGACTCCAATCACTCGAAATAATTCGATTGAAATAATTAAACAATTAATAATGATAAAAATAATTTAATAATCAAGTGCGATAAAAATAATTAAATAAGTATAATTTTTGAAAAAGATTCCATTTTCATTTCTTGAGTCCAATTAATTTTCTCGTATTTAATATTCGATTTTCGTCAACTCCAGGAAATGGGCGAATTCGATTGGAGTCCCACGGTTCAATCGGCGATTCTCGGCTCGTTCTACTGGTGCTACATACTTTCCCAGGTCGTCGGTGGCGTCCTCACTCAATACTTCGGCACGAAAACCGTTTTCGGTGGTTCACAGCTGCTCACCGCGATCTGCAGCCTTCTCATGCCGAGCGCTGCCGAGCTCCATTACGGTGCGATGATAGCCCTCCGGAGTATTCAAGGGATCGCCAGTGTGAGTACGAGAAGAAAATCCATTTGTTTGTTTTTTTTTCTTTCAATCGTCACGTTCGGGTTTCGGCCATTCGAGTAACGCAGCATTATATTTGGCCAGTACTCGGAGGGGTGACCGTTTACCGGTTGGCGCATCAGCCAGTGAGCAGAAGGCCAATACTTCTGAGACCTTGGTGTAAACACTTGAGCAAAACGTCTGTGCACTACAGAGCCAGTAGCTACTTGCATTATAAATATAAATATTTTATATTGTTTATGGTACGTTCATTAACAAATAAAAGTGTTGGTTCATTCATAACTGATTTAAACTTTGTTCGATTAAAAATTATTCCAAATAAAAAATTGTGTTGCAGTATTATTTTGAATATGCCGCGCAAACTCACGTAATTGAATACGTGAACGATGCGGTGTTGCCATATGTCTTCTTATTATAAGGGACAAATATTTTTTATGAAAAATTATTCTGTCTAAATTTCAATGCAGACCCTGAAATTTCAGAACAGTCGACTATTTAGATTGGGAGATAATAGGTTTAAAAATAGCAACTTTTAAAACTGCAGGGTCTGCATTGCAATTTGGACAGAATACTTTTCCGTAAAAAAATATTTGTCCCCTATAATAAGAAGACATATGCCAACACCACAGAACAGTATTGTTCAATATTTCGAGAAAAAAAAATTATTATCGTGTTCCTAAAGTTAAAAATGTTGTCATAAAAAAATATTTGCATTATAAATATTAATTTTTTCTATTGTTTATGTTATCTTCATTAACAAATAAAAGTGTTGGTTCATTCATAACTAATTAAAAACTTTGTTCGATTAAAAATTACTTCCAAATAAACATTTGTGTTGCAGTATTATTTTAAATATGCCACGCAAAGTCAGGTCATTGGATACGTGGAACGATGCGGTGTTGCCATATGTCTTCTTGTTATAGGGGGAAAAAAATTTTACGGAAAATTATTGTGTCTAAATTTCAATGCAGACCCTGCAGTGTTGAAAGTTGCAATTTTACAACCCATTATCTCCCAATCTAAATAGTCGACGGTTCTGAAATTTCACTCAAACATGCACAATGATATGAACAATGTCTGGTTAAAATTTGAACAAAATCTATAGAAATCAAGATTGCGCGCTCGTACTACCTTAATGCAGTATTCTAGTCTAAAGGCCTAAATAGCGAGCGCTTTTTCAAGCTTAATGAAAACAAAAAAAAATATATTTTTAGTATCCATTTTTTACAATATTTTTATCGACGTTTCAACAATATACAAAACAACAAATCTGTGCAAAAAAATAAAAGGTGATCGGCCTCTGAATATGGTCGTGAAAAATGGGTTGAGGCGGTTGACATGATTGCAAAGCTCCCACTCATCTGAAACAGAAATGAAACCAATTTTCTTGATCAATAAGAATGCCATCATGGCAGGTACCCGAGAGAATTTTTTTTATGGCGCCTGTCTGAAAAAGTTGCTTTTTTATCCTATTTTTTTAAATACATTTTTTGAAAATATTTATACTAATAATTTTGCAATGCCCGAGGTAGGGACCGTAGAAGGATACACAGGGTGTCCCAGAACTGAATGCGTTCCCTGCAACGGGGGGTTGGGGGTGAAATTCTGAGTCGATTGATATAAGCATGTGTGGGTCTCAGATCAACCAGTGAATTATTATTAATTTTTGAAGGCGGGCCAATCAGGTGCGCCCGCCTTTAAACATTGATCACAATTCACGGGTTGATTTGAGACCCACACATGCTTATATCAATCGACTCAGAATTTCACCCCCAACGACCCCTTGCAGGGAACGCACTCAAGTCCGGGGCACCCTGTAGACTGAAGGTCGATACCAGGGTATCTTGTTTGAAAAGTTATGGGGCTCTGAATATGGCCGTGAAAAAAGGGTGGGAGGAGGTTAACATAATTCCAAAGCTTCCATTCATCTGGAACAGAAATAAAACCAATTTTCTCGTTCAATAAGAATGGCGCTACAGCAGGTAGCAAAGAGAACAAAATTTTTGAATGGCAACTGTCTGATACAATGTCAATTTTTCAAAGTAATTTTTTTCTTTTGATAGTAATAATAATAATTTCGCAATGCCCGAGGCAGGGTTGATAGAAGGATATATACTGCAGGTCCATATCAAATTTGAAGTCAATCGGTTGAATAGAACTCGACATTTTATGTCAACCAGGTTGAAAAAAATAGTTTCGAGAAAAACGCGTTTAAAGTTTTTAATACAATTTCAGACTAACCCATCTATCTGAGTGGTATAATGGCATGTCATACTTACGTTATATTAATGGAGACTTTGTCCTTGGAGTGCCATATTTCAGGTGTTTACATTTTATATTTTTTAAAGGAAACGAGTAAAGCTTTTTGAGTGCGGTTTTTTTCTTGCTTTTTTCATGATATACAGAACGTTAAAAAAAATTTTTTTGGAAAATAAACCAAAATGTCGGCCGTTGCAGCTCCGCGAAAACAGGTCCTCAAATCGCGGGAGGTAAACGGCTGACATCACTGCCCCCTCTTTGTTGATCTGAAACACAAATTCAAAGCATATTATCAATCTGTGACCCTTTGGTCATGGAATGACGGATGGGTTTTTCGTTTAGTACAAATTTGGGAAAAAGGCGGCAATTTAAGAAAAAATAGAATTTTCGCCTTTTCTTTTTCGCATAAAAAGATAAATAATAAATGCAAAAATGTATCTATCGAAAAAACGATCCGTCATTCCGTGAAGACATATTTTCCGAGTATGCTCTCCAAATTTCAGGTCGATATGTTAATTACAGCGGTCAGGAGAATGTCAGCCATTTTTAAAAACGTGTTTTCGAGAAAAACGCGTTTTAAGTTTTGTAATGTGTTTACACAAATGTGTTTATAATTACCGCTAATCGGCAATGCCTGGTCCATAGAGGCATCCCTCCTCTAGTTCTAGCTGCTCATGTTGAGCTCAAATTGATTTTTTGAAAATTTCGAGGACAAAGTCTCCCTTTATCGGCCATTCCTGCTTCGTGAATTGTGTCTTCCGCGACTTCGAAATGATGATTTTCTGAAGTTCGTAGACCCGACGGGTCGATCTTATTCTGTTTTCATTTGTCGGCGTCAATGCTGGGTATTTTGAAATTTCCTTTCGAGGACATATTCTCAACATTCTATACTTTAAGAAAACACCAATAAACAAAACGATTTTTTCAAATTTGTAGGATGGAATACTTAAGGTAGAACGAGCGCGCGCTCTTGATTTCTATAGATTATGTTCAAATTTTAACCAGACATTTTTCATATCATTATGCACGTTTGAGTGAAATTTCAGAACAGTCGACTATTCAGATTAGGAGATAATGGGTTTTAAAAATGCAACTTTCAACACTGCAGGGTCTGCATTGAAATTTAGACAGAATAATTTTCCGTAAAAAATATTTGTCCCCTATAATAAGAAGACATATGGCAACACGGCATCGAAGTAATTTTTAATCGAACAAAATTTTTTAGTTATGAATCAACCAACACTTTTATTTGCTAATGAAGATAACATAAACAATATAAAATATTAATATTCACAACGCAAGTGTTTTTTTACGATGAAAGTTTTTAACTTTAGGAACACGATAATTTTTTTTCTCGAAATATCGCACAATTCTGCTCTGCGGTGTTGCCATGTGTCTTCTTATTATAGGGGACAAATGTTTTTTTGCGGAGAATCATTCTGTCTTTACTGAACGTTTTTAGCAAAACTGAATAGTAAAGGCAATTCAAACTTTTTTCACTCTTCCCCTTACTAGTTTGCTATCTAAAAATAATTTCCCTTCAATATTTATAAACAATAGAATGGTACGACGAATTATGTGACGTGACTTTCGGTCAATGCAGACCCTGCAGTGTTTAAAGTTGCAATTTTAAAACCCATTATCTCCCAATCTAAATAGTCGACGATTCTGAAATTTCACTCAAACATGCATAATGACATGAACAATGTCTGGTTAAAATTTGAACAAAATCTATAGAAATCAAGAGTGATTGAAATCTATAGAAATCAAGAGAACAGCTGTGGCCGCAACAGAAGTTAGGTTAGGTTAGCGAAGTGCGGGTGGGGGGTGATGGGAAAGGTAATACGTAAAAACCCGCAAGGGCATATATTGGAACTCGGGAAATAAAACAAATAAATATATATTTAACGAGTTACACCTCACTCGTGGCCGGAAAAGTTAGCAAATTTCGTGATTGTTTTCTGAAAAAAAAAAACGTGTGCAGGTTGAAGTGTTCTTTATTTTTCACGTTAAAGAGTATAGTTTCAAGTATCTTTTACAATGTTTGTATTGAAAATATTTATAAATTTGGTAGATACAATAGTTTGTGCAGTCCCAGTGATTACTGCTGCTCGGAAACAAATCATCCAAAATAAAAAGAATCAAACGCATTTAGTTTTAGCTTAAAATCATCTAGTGCTTGGACGAACAATTCGATAAAATACTGATTTTTGAAAAAACGTGACAGTATCATTTTTCGGTGAAAAAAAGAACTATGCATCGAAAAAAAAAAAAATTCCTTCGTTCCAGCAGTGTTTTTGATATGTAAATGAAGCTTGTAAAATGTTAAGTTTATCGGTGCGGTGATTCTAAAATCACAAAATGAGTTGAACGTTCGCCGGTTCGCGGAACCCTACCTATAAACGCCATGACACTTCTCATTTTGAACGGACACTGGGAGATTTTCGGAGAGTATTTTTGAAATGTTATATTTTGAGAATCCGTCAAAAAACAAAAATCGATGTATTCAAAAACTTCAACCAGGTACAAGCCCTCAATATGATTATGAACACAATTAAGCCTTTAGTTATGAAATATATATGAAGCGGAGATGTCCACATTTATGTGCGCATATATTGATAAAATTATTTATTATTGAAAGTTAAAAATTATTTAACATTTTTTTGTTGTATAATTTATAAGTGTTCTGCCGTTCAGCTCATATGTACAAGGCCCATTTTCCGCACACACACGCACACACATGTACATAAACATATATACAGGATGTTAGGAAGATCGATGCAAAGTCTTAAGGGGGTGATAGGTCACCTCGTTCGGAACATACCTAACCTAGGTTACCTTAGTCCAAAGTCTAAGGATTTCGAGTTATCATGGTAAGTATGATGTTTGATAAATTTCCCAAAATTAGGTACTAACTCGTTTACCTCTTACGTTAAGGCTATTTTTCAAAAATAGCATTAACATAAGAGGTATTTTTATTTTTTGACAAGTTTTTAATTATTCAACACGTCCCATTTAGTTAGTTGTGTGGATGTAGATGATTGTATTGGTGTTTGTCGATTGGATACACTTTGAGCTAAGACGCAAATAAGTTATTAGTTACCAATTGATGTCTGTTTGAACATTACGAATGAGTTAGTACCTGATTATGGGAAATTTTCCAAAAATCATACTTACCATGAAAACTCGAAATCTTTAGACTTCGGACTAAGGTCACCGAGGTTAGATATGTTGCCAACGAGGTGACCTATCACCCCCTCAAAGCTTTGCATCGACCTTCCTAACACCCTGTATATGTTCAGCATATACATAAGGTGTCTCAAAATGGCCTAACATTTCAATTGATCAATAAAACGTATTATTTATTTGAAAAGTACGAGTATTTTTATTTTAACATAAGGTACAAACATAGAGGTTATGTGTTGAACACAATATCCGATAAATGGCCGCCTCGTCCCTGTTTGCAAACGTTCACTCTTTTGGCGAAATTTTCAATAACATTTGGCATAATTGCGGACTAATTTCATTAATGGTGCGTCCGATTGCTTCCTTGACGGAGACTTTGTCCTTGGAGTGCCATATTTCAGGTGTTTACATTTTATTTTTTTTTTTAAAGGAAACGAGTGAAGCTTTTTGAGTGCGGTTTTTTTCTTGCTTTTATTCATGATATACAGAACGTTAAAATTTTTTTTTTTGAAAAACATACCAAAATGGCGGACGTTGCAGCTCCGCGAAGACAGGTCCTCAAATCGCGGGGAACGGCCGACATCACTGCCCCCTCTTTGTTGATCTGACAAGGGGACAGTACGGCAGTCGGATTTTTGTAATTTTTCGTACTCATGGTACGTGAAGTTCCGAGCTCGAATATTAATATCCCAAAGCAGTTTGACGCCATATTCAGAAATTTTCGAGAAAATTGACTTTGAAGTTTTCGAGAGCACTCTTATCCGACAAAGATGCAACGATATTCGTACCGGGCTCGTGGCGTACCCGGTAGCGCTCGAGTCTAGTAATCGCGGGGTCGCTGGTTCGAGTCTCACTTCGAATTTTTTTTTTTTTTTTTTTTTTTTTTATTCGCATACCTCCGTCATTTAAATATCCCGATAAATTTTTGTTGTATATAATCACATATTATTATATATAATTAATATAATATATCTATATATGTTTATATATGGACAAAATCCATATATAGTTATTTATGTACAAAATTCATTATAGTTATACATAATTATATATTTTCTCATATATGATCATATATTATTTATATATAACAATAGGTGATTATTTATAAAAAAATAAATAAATAATCCCGGGATAAAAATCATAAAATCTATGCTAATTCACATATATGTAATTATAATTGTCAATGATAAATGCAAGTCTTATTTTTGATTATCTCTTGCTTGAAATTGCGAATAGGCGACGTAAAAATATCCAGTAATAATATTTACATAAACTCCCTTGTAGATTAATAGGAATATAAATAGAAGAATAAATGTTGAAATATGTGAATATAACGCTTGCTTTGGCAACCGTCGATATTGTGAATAACAGTTCTGCGTACATCGTTTGCCTTTGTCCTGATCAACTACCTGCGAAGCGGGCACAGCTGCTTGTACACAAAAGATTTCTGGGAATTCCAGAACGGGTGGAAGGGATACGGCGTCTTCCGCAAGGAATGCCACTTGAAAATGTATGTTTATAATCAAGAGATAATTAAAAATATGACTTGCGTTTTTTCATTTAAAAAAAATGAAAAAAAAAAAAAAATCGAAGTGAGACTCGAACCAGCGACCCCGCGATTACTAGACTCGAGCGCTACCGGGTACGCCACGAGCCCGGTTCGAATATCGTTGCATCTTTGTGGGATAAGAGTGCGCTCGAAAACTTCAAAGTCAATTTTCTCGAAAATTTCTGAATATGGCGTCGAACTGCTTTGGGATATTAATATTCGAGCTCTGAACTTCGCGTACCATGAGTACGAAAAATTACAAAAATCCGACTGCCGTACTGTCCTCTTGTGAAACATAAATTCAAAGCATATTATCAATCTGTGACCCTTTGGTCATGGAATGACGGATGGGTTTTTCGTTTAGTACAAATTTCGGAAAATGGCGGCAATTTAAAAAAAATCGAATTTTCGCGTTTTTTTCGCATAAAAAGATAAATAATAAATGCAAAAATGTATCTATCGAAAAAACGATCCGTCATTCTGTGAAGACATATTTTCTGAGTATGCTCTCCAAATTTCAGGTCGATATGTTAATTACAGCGGTCGGGAGAATGTCAGCCATTTTTAAAAACGTGTTTTCGAGAAAAACGCGTTTAAAGTTTTGTAATGTGTTTACACAAATGTGTTTATAATTACCGCTAATCGGCAATGCCTGGTCCATAGAGGCATCCCTCCTCTTCTTTTAGCTGCTCATGTTGAGCTCAAATTAATTTTTTGAAAATTTCAAGGACAATGTCTCCCTTAAGCTCCGGAATGGTCTGTGGATCATTGGCATACACTTTTCCTTTCAGAAAACCACAAAGACAGAAGTCCAATACCGTCAAATCGCACGATCTTGGTGGCCATTTCACATCGCCACGGTGCGAGATAACACGACAATGAAACTTCGTCTGCAATAACGATGCAGTAACAATGCCGCAAATAACAATTTGTATGCGTTACTCGATCGTGTAATTCTCCATGACTTAACCGCAATACTTCCTGATGACAGTTGTCAAAGATTAGTACTCTATGTCCGCCACAAAAAAATGGCGCGCAATTCAAAATGTCAGGTCATTTTGAGACATTCATTATTATGTATGTTTGTGTGTGTGCGCCGTAACGAAAGGCCGAGTGCGTGAATATTTTTTAATATTTGCCACTTAATTTTTCAGGGTCTGACGTGGCCAGCAATGTACGCCATAGTCGGTCACTGGATACCACCTGTCGAACGCTCACGATTCATGTCTTCTTTTCAAGGTGAGTCATTGATTTTTCAAAGTCGTTTCCAGTTATCGCTCCGCATATTTTCCATTTTTGTTTACCTCATTCCAAGCGGCTCCGAGCAGCTCGAGCCTTATTCGAAAGTAGACTAAAGAAATGTTTTATGTTGCAGTGAAGCCTCAATACGCTCGCCAATATATATATATATATATATATATATATATATATATATATATATATATAATGTGTGTATGTGTATGTGTATGTATATATATATATATGCATATATACGTAAGCGATACGAGATAAAAAGAAAGAAAAAAAAAAATGCGTATGAAATCCTTTGCATCGATGACATTACTAACGCGTATTTCTTTCAGTATAATGACAAAATGCGAAATGGATTTTACCCTCTTGACCCGGAATTACGATAATAATCGGCGGGGAAAAAAAAATGTATCGGTCTCTTTTTTTCAGTATAAAATTGCCCTGCTTCGCCAGTCTACGATCTTTATACGCGTCTATATATATGTATATATAAACTTCGATTCCGTTTCTATATTTCATAATGTGTGTGTGCGTGTGTATCTACAGGGTGTCCTGTTATAAATGGATAACCCTGCAAAAGTTGATAGGTTAGATCATGTCCTACTATATGCTGGAATTTCAGTTTAGTAAAAGACCCACGGTTTTCGAGGTAAAAATCATCTGCTTTTGGTTTTTCGCGTGCCATTTCAACGTATGACAATTTTTTTGCCCGTTTTTTTTTAATACACTTGATTATTTGTTTTATCTAAAAAAAATGTTCTTTTTTTGCCTTAAATGTTAAGGAAACTTTATGAAAGAAATATCTTATGCAGAATTTTCATACAAACCAATTCGAACATCTGACTTTGATAGTCTGCGGTTTAAAAAAACTGTACTACCCATATCGTGCTATTCAATTAAAAAAGTTGCTTAGTTATCGTCGATTCATTTCATTTATAGAAATGGCATGCGAAAAACCAAAGGCAGATAACTTTTTTTTTAAATTACATAAAGCCCAAAATCTCGAAAACCGTGGGACTTTTACTAAACTGAAATTACAGCATATAGTAGGACATGATCTGACCTATCGACAGTTGAAGGGTTATCCATTCGTAACAGGACACCCGGTATGTGTATATATATGCACACACACACACATACACATGCAGGGTGACAGCTATAAAGTGACCATGTGTGTTTTAAAGGAGGACACCACTGTAACGGGCCAAATAATGGTAGTTTTTTTCGATGTTTTTTCGAAAGTATATTATTAAGGCGTTGCCCCCCACTTGTAGCGTAAAAAAAGGCCTTTTTCATGAATTTTTTTAAAGACAACTACAAAACTTTTTTAATCGATCAATATACCATCTTAAAGAACACATCTTGAAGAACTTTCAGTAATTTTTTTATTGAAAAATATTACATTGTTTAGTGGCAAATGGCCGTCAATGAAATAATGTTTTTATATACACGGTATGCGGTGACCAACATTGCGGCGAAGTGAATCATCTGAAAAAAAAATGCGGATGGATTTAGTCAAATATAAGTATAAACTAGTCTTTAATCGAAGAATTTTAAAAAATATTCATTTTTCACAAAATGGCGGACAGTCACAGTTAATGGTTCGATTGTAACAAAAAAAACGGCCGTTTTTTGGGTATAAAACGGCCATTTTTTTTTTCGAAAAAAAAATCGAACGATTAAAGACTACATTTTTATGTATTAAGGCCATGTGCCACATGCCACCGACCGCATCGAAATTTTGAAATGGGATTTCTCCCGAACGGATCAACCAATTGGAATGAAATTTGTTGTGTGCATGCAGGGCGCTTGCTCCGAGAGCATGATTCGCGAAATTTTCCAAAATTTCGAAAAAAAATTTGCAGTTTGTGGTTACCATGCGAAAAACTGTGAATTATTAACCATTGCATCGCATTTTCGTTAATTTGGCGCGAATCATGCTCTCGACAGTGAAAGAGCACACATTTTGAGCTTCGTTTCACCTGTTTTCATGAACAAATGGCGGAGAAAAAGCATTTTGAAATTTTTACATCAATTTAGCAAAAATGTACCAACAAAGCTCAAAATATCAGGTACCGGAGCGAGCGTTCAGTGCATCCGTTTTCTCACTGGCGGCGCGCAGCTCGCTTCGTCCTGTGTTTACCGACCGCGCTCGCCTCCTCCCGGAACAATTTATTTTTTGACAGGTCGAAAGCCGGAGCCATAACCTCCGGCCATAACCTCGAACATTCGTTCGAAATATATTTCATACGATGTGTGTGATAGAATGTAAATAGTGTGTGTGATCGAGTGAAGTTTGTTTTCGTCGCGTTTTGGTGAGTTTTTTTTGATGTGAAGAACGCATCAAGACGCCGGCACACCACCGACGACAAAGAAATAATCTACGAGAAAACCGCCGCGGCCGATTACATGAAGAAGATCGAGAAACACAGTGACAGCGAGAAGTCGAAGGAGAAAACACCGGAAGTCAAGGTACGTACGTGCTATAACCTCAATTTACGTTCTTTGCAATTTGCCACGATCTTCCCTCGCATTGTTTTCTCGCTCGCCGATGTGTCAAACAGCCAACGGCTCCGGTGCAAAAAACTCAAGCTTATTTGCTCTTCGCAGAAATACCTCGGTATTTATTCGTGAAAAAATCGCAGATAGCATATTTTTCGATGATCCGTAGCCATTTCCATTACCCCTCGAAATCCTCGATTTCCTGATCAGTGTGCGACCAAAATTATGCACGAAAGTTCAACACCCTTTGCCTACGAACGCAAAACTGTCACGTTTCAAACACGGATTATTTGTGGACCTTTGGCGATTCCTCGATAGCTTCACCCTGATGACCGAGAGTACTATTGGTATGATGTACAAAGATAGAAGACCCTCGGTGAACCTGTACGGTAGTACACCACTACACGCAAATGTATGTGTTACTAGCATAGTACTGGTACACTGTGCAATAGTAAAATATACCGGTTCCGTATCCTCACCATACTAAACTGGTACCGATAACGTACGCATACACATGGTAGGTACGGTACCTGGGCTATCATGTAGAAAACAGAACTAATGTAGCATCGATTTACCATCTAGATGGACCATTGGATTTATCCAAGGCAGCAAGTACGTACTGCCGAGGATGAGAAACCGCATCAATTGTTGCGGCCACAGTATACAGTCCCAGTATCCGCCCGGATATCACCGCTGTCTCCAATCTCTGCGAGAGCACCAGCGAGGCTGACCTCAAGGAACTTGTTGAACCCTTCGGCTTCGCTCAGAAACAATATCTCACCATGGATGGCACCACCAATCTATGCAAGGTCTTTCGCTTACGTATGTACGTTTCAAAACAAAGGGCGAGGACGCAACGTCCTTCTTGCATCTCAATGTTTACGGCTACCATCATCTCATACTCAGAGTCGACGGGTCCAAACCTCCAGGGCAACAGAATTGAATGGTCAATGGTTGAACGCGTTAAGGTAGAACAAGCGTGCACTCTCGATTTTTATAGATTTTGTTCAAATTTTAACCAGACATTATTCGTATCATTATGCATGTTTCAGTGAAATGGCAGGTCAGTCGACTATTTAGATTCGGAGATAATGGATTTTTAAATTGTAACTTTTAACACTCTAGGGTCTGTATTGAAATTTAGACAGAGTAATTTTCCATGAAAAATATTTGTCCTCTATGAGAAGACACAATGCAATAACATAAACAATATGAAATATTAATGTTTAGAACGCAAATCTTTTTCTTCACGTTAAACGTGTTTAACTTTAGGAACACAATAATTATCTTTTTTATCGAAATATTGAACAATGCTGTTCTGCGGTGTTGCATAATGTCTTCTTATTATAGGGGATAAATGTTTTTTACCGAGAGTTATTCTGTCGTTACTGAACGTCTTTAGAAAAACTGAATAGTGAAGACAATTCAAACTTTTCCACTCGTTCCCTAACTAGTTTGTTATATAATCATATTTTTTTTTTTCAAAATCCATAAACACAATAGAATGGTACGCCGAATTATGTGACCTGACTTTCGGCCTATGCAGACCCTGCAGTGTTAAAAGTTGCAATTCAAAAATCCATTATCTCCCAATCTAAATAGTCAACTGTTCTGAAATTTCACTCAAACTTGCATAATAATATGAACAATGTCTGGTTTAAATTTGAACAAAATCGATAGAAATCAAGAGCGCACGCTCGTTTTACCATAAGAGTAGAGTTTTTTTTGTAGAAGGAGGAATAAGAGAATATTAATATTCAAGGATGTTATTAGCCATATCTTTCAAGTGAACAAAATGAAATTTACATTAAAAAATTATGCCAAAAGGTGACGCTGGAGCCATTCTGGCGAGGCATGTTGAATTTGAGACGCTCTGCGGCACGCAGTATAGCTGACGCAAATTTGATTTTAGAATAAAATTTTAAAAAATCTATTAATTTACACGAGTATAGCTAGAGAAATACGTAGAGAATTGTGAAAATATTAATTTTTGTGTAATTGGCAAGCATTAAACTAAAAACTTAATTTTCGACAGAAAAAAAGGACAATCATTCGGTAATAACTAATGTTATAACTAACTCATACAAAAGCCCGTACTTATTTCTCTTCGGAATGTTATTTTAAACATGTACCCAAAATTGAGAGTGAAAATGATGAAAATTGTTGGAGCTATGCTGCGTGCCGTTTTGAAAATTGTGTTTCGAGAAAAACGGTCGATGTCTCGCACACGGGCCAGCCACTGCCACCGCAGACCCATACGGGCCTGCGGATCTTGTTTTACAGGTACCAAACTCTTTCCCCTTATTATAGTTGGTTCAAAGCATCGTTTAAGTCAAGTAAAAAAAAAACAATTTTTTTTAAATTCTACAGTGGTGTGACCCCTTAGATGGGAGTACACGGTGACGATTTTTTTCAACAATCTTGAAAAATGGTTGGAGGATTATTGTAAGCAAAGGTTGCCGAAATATAAAAAAGGACTTAACAAATTTTAATTTTTATTGCGTTCCAACGTTGCAAACTTCAACCTCATACCCTCTCCATGGAACGCAGTAAACTATCGTCAATTTAATCGTGGAACTAAGAGTCAAATATTTTCGTTTATTACGTTAGTTTTAGCAGTTAAATGAGGGGAAACTTTAAAATAATTAAAGAAAAGAGACGAGTTAAAAAAAAGTTCGTTTTTTTAACCATAATTTTTTATATACGACTCCAAAAATTGCAGGAACAAAATTTCTTCATTTTTTAGGGTTTGTTTAGGTCTGTTTGATTGGTTTGATTTATGCGCTGTGTCTATGTGAAAAATTGTCGCATCGAGATGAAAAAAGCCTTTTGAAGCTTCAAGATCATAGTTTCGAGTTCTTTCGGCAAAAAAATTGTGATCTACGGCTATCGCGCAATCATAAGAAATACCGGGAGAAAAAATTCTAAATTTGTTTTTTTTTTTCAGGGGTCATCGGACTAAGGAATTTTGTTTCAGTTAACTCAATGTATAGGTCAGTTAGCTTGTTTATACAGCTTTAATTTGGTTATCTCTCTACGTCAATTTTTTTGCTGAGATATCCGACTTCGAATGAAAAAAGATCCTTTTGTCTTTGATTATCGATATCTCAGCAACCAATTATCGCAACGGGAATTAGAGGGCAGCTTTGAAAAGTCGAATGAATTTCTTGCCAGCCCCTCCCGTTGGTTTTTGTGATTTTTTTCACCCTTAACCGTTATTTGGTAAAGGACAAAAAATGACTTTTTCTGGATTTTCAGTAAATCTACCACTACGTTACAAATATTGATGCAAAGACTAATGTGACCCCCAATACCCCTGTTAGTCTGCAAATTGATTCATCGAACCGTTTTCCATCAAAAGTCAATCGAAGTGTTACAAAACAATTAAAGGAACAAGTGTATTATTCCTAAACATCTTGTAATCATCATCAAAATAAAAATACTAATTTTCTTCGACTTTTTTCACAACTTGGCACTAGTTGCTTGTTAAATATAAGAAAAAAAATCGAGAGATGGACATTTTGTTTTAATTTGTAAAATATTTCAGGAAACAATACTGACTCATTTTTTACACGATTCGCCCTTTGCGCTCTTTAATTTCACTCGTCTTTAATTGCATCAATTAAAATTGATACTCCCAAGCTGTATTTAATAGTCGATCTGAGAACATTTATGCAATTAATTCTCAATATTTTCTACGAAGGTTATTAGGGTTATGGAAAAAAATCTTTTTTTCAAAACTAGGCATGATAAAAAATTGAAAAAAAATGAGAGTTTACAAAAACATTAGATTAATTTTGTTTACCAAAACGTAGAAAAAATTGACCAAAAAAAGATTAGTTTTTGAAAAAAATTGTTCATTGGTTTTTCCTTCTAAACGAGAGATCATTTTTGAAAAAAAGTGTTTTTTGTATCCCTAATAACCTTCGCAGAAAATATTGATTTAATGGCATACAAGTTCTCAGATCGACTAGTGAATACCGCTTAGGGGTATCAACTTTTAATCAATGCAATTAAAGATGAGTGAAATTATGGTGCGCCAAAGCCGAAGCGTGGCAACAACGAGTCACCATTGTTTCCTGAAAAATGTTACAAATTTAAACAGATTAGAATTTTTTTTTAATTTCCAATTTTTTTTCTTAAATTTAACAAGCAATTACTGCAAAGTTCTAAAAATAGTCGAAAAAATGGGTGTTTTCATTTTGATCATGATTACACGATGTTTAGGAACACTTGATCCTTTAATTCTTTTGTAAAAATTTGATCGATCGGTCCGGAAAAACGGGTCGGTGGATCAATTTGAAAATTTCCACGGCTATTGGGGGTACATTAAGCTGAAAAATAAACGTGGTGACATTAGTCTTTCTACCAATATTTGTAATGGAGTAGTAGATTTACTAAAAAACCATAAAAGGTCATTTTTTGTCTTATTTTTCAAACTATTGTTAATGGTGAAAAATAATTTTTTTTTTCTCAAAAATCAACGAAAGCGTCTTGTACGAAGTTGATTCAACTTTCTTAAGGCTGCCCAATAATTTCCTGTGCGATCATTGGTTGCTGTGATATCATTGATCAAACACAAAAGGAACATTTTTTATTACAAGTCGGATATCTCAGCAAAAAGTTGACGTAGAGAGACCACAAAAAAACCAAATTGGAACTGAATAAACAAGCTAACGGACCTATGCATTGATTTGACTGTAAAAAATCCCTTGAAAAATAAAATTGGAAAAATAATTTTCTCGCTACTCTTATGATTGCGCGATAACCGTAGCTCACAAAATTATTTTGCCAAAAGATCTCAAACTATAGACTTGAAGCTTAATAATGTTTTTCTTTTTCATCTTGATACGACTATTTTTAACATTGATACAGCCTTTCAAAAAACACTTTAAAAAGTGAAGAAATTTTTTGTTTCTTTAATTTTTTGGGGTTGGGTATAAAAAGTGATATATTTTTGACAATTTTCAGTCAATCGAAAAAAAGCGCTCGTCCTTGACTGTTAGAGCAATCTAAGAAACTACAGTTAAAATTTCAAGTCGATTGGTCGAACATTGTTTGAGTTTTGCTCCGTCCCGATATCAAAAACATGGTTTCGAAAAAAACGTGTTTGAAGCCAACGGTTTCAAAGACGCTACAGCTGAACAAGTTTTTTTTTCCCGTAATCTAAGGGGGCATCCACTAATTACGTGAGGTGATTTTGGCGATTTTCGACCCCCCCTCCCCCCCTCTTCCCCTGGTGAGATGTCGTGAGATTTTGCTCGACCCCCTCCCCCCTCCCCTAATCTCACGTGAAATTTTTCAAAATGCATACGTTCATGGAAAATAAATTGTAGTAGAAGTAACTGCGGTTGTAGTACCATTTACTCCACCATGTAAAGTAGTAGGGAGACTCTCCCTACGTGATAAAAATTATATGATTACTAAAATTACTAAAATTACTAAAAGTACGTGATATTTGCCGAAGCCCCCCTCTCCTCCACGTGAGATTGGGTGAGATTTCGCTCGACCCCCCCCCCCCTCCCTCCCCTAAACGCCTCACGTAATTAATGGACGCCCCCTAATGCCACCTATTGGTCGAAAATAAAACTATTTTTAGTCGGTCATTTCGTTCCCACAATAGGTTTACAAGAGTTGAGAACTGCGCCTACCGGCATGAGACATCGCCAAAGACGGTTTTCAGCGGCGGAGACTTCCTTAAAAAATAGGTCCAAAACCACTTTATAATGGTTTTTTTTTCAGCTACAAAGGAATATGCATCATATTTTTTAAGGTTCCAAGGATTTCTTAAAAGTGTTTCAAACAAAACGATTTTGTGAAAATTTTACACCGATGACCTCTAAACAATTCGCGATAGTAAAATTTTACGGCTCTTCTGTAGAGGGAGACTTCTCCGATCGTCATTGCTAGAAAATTCGATCCTTGGAGAAACCTGCCGAAGATGAATTCCGGCAGAGGAAATATGCAAAACGTATTTTTTTTTTTGCATAATTAGTAATAATTTAGTAATAATAAAATTTTACCACTCTTTCGCAGAGTGAGACCCGGTCGATCTCATTCGCTCGCGAATTTGGTCGGCCGCAGACAACCTGCCGAAGATAAGCCATGGCAGAGAAAAAAATGCCGATCGCAATTGTTTAAACAAAGAGCATTGTAAAATTGTTTAAGTTTCCAAGGATTTTTTTAAAGTGCTTCCAACAAAACGATTTTTCGAAAATTTTACACCGATGACCTCTAAACAATTCGCGATAGTAAAATTTTACCGCTCTTCTGTAGAGCGAGACTTTTCCGATCGTCATTGCTAGAAAATTCGATCTTTGGAGAAACCTGCCGAAGATGAATTCCGGCAGAGAGAAAACATGCTAAACGAATTTGTTTTATCGTAATTAGTAATAATTTAGTAATAATAAAATTTTACCACCCTTTCGCGGAGTGAGACCCGGTCGATCTCGTTCGCTCGCGAATTTGGTCGGCCGCAGACAGCCTATCGAAGATAAGCCGCGGCAGAGAAAAAAATGCCGATCGCAATTGTTTAAACAAAGATCATTGTAAATTTTTTTAAGTTTCCAAGGATTTTTTTAAAGTGCTTCCAACAAAACGATTTTTCAAAAATTTTACACCGATGACCTCTAAACAATTCGCGATAGTAATATTTTACCGCTCTTCTGTAGAGCGAGACTTCTCCGATCGTCATTGCTAGAAAATTCGATCTTTGGAGAAACCTGCCGAAGATGAATTCCGGCAGAGAGAAAACATGCTAAACGATTTTTTTAGCGTAATTAGTAATAATTTAGTAATAATAAAATTTTACCACTCTTTCGCGGAGTGAGACCCGGTCGATCTCGTTCGCTCGCGAATTTGGTCGGCCGCAGACAGCCTGTCGAAGATAAGCCGTGGCAGAGAAAAAATGCCGATCGCAATTGTTTAAACAAAGAGCATTGTAAAATTTTTTAAGTTTCCAAGGATTTTTTTTGAAGTGCTTCCAACAAAACGATTTTTCGAAAATTTTACACCGATGACCTCTAAACAATTTGCGATTGTAAAATTTTACCGCTCTTCTGTAGAGCGAGACTTCTCCGATCGTCATTGCTAGAAAATTCGATCTTTGGAGAAACCTGCCGAAGTGAATTCCGGCAGAGAGAAAAAATGCTAAACGATTTTTTTTAGCATAATTAGAAATAATTTAGTAATAATGAAATGTTACAACTCTTTCGCAGAGTGAGACGCGGTCGATCTCGTTCGCTCGCGAATTTGGTCGGCCGCAGACAACCTGCCGAAGATAAGCCGTGGCAGAGAAAAAAATGCCGATCGCAATTGTTTAAACAAAGAGCATTGTAACATTTTTTAAGTTTCCAAGGATTTTTGAAAAGTGCTTCCAACAAAACGATTTTTCGAAAATTTTACACCGATGACCTCTAAACAATTTGCGATTGTAAAATTTTACCGCTCTTCTGTAGAGCGAGACTTCTCCGATCGTCATTGCTAGAAAATTCGATCGTTGGAGAAACCTGCCGAAGATGAATTCCGGCAGAGAGAAAAAATGCTAAACGATTTTTTTTTAGCATAATTAGAAATAATTTAGTAATAATAAAATGTTACCACTCTTTCGCAGAGTGAGACCCGGTCGATCTCGTTCGCTCGCGAATTTGGTCGGCCGCAGACAACCTGCCGAAGATAAGCCATGGCAGAGAAAAAAATGCCGATCGTAATTGTTTAAACAAAGAGCATTGTAAAATTTTACAACTCTTTTGTAGAGTGAGTCTCGAGCGATCTCGGTCGTGACTCGAGATATTAGCAGAGATCGAATTTGTCGACGATGAGCGACATCGAGATGCCAAATAGTCTTTGAGCTTATTTGTTTAAATTAATTAAAAAAGAATGGGAAAATGCTAGCACCCTTCCACCATACGAGTTTCTAGCAAACCCCGTTTGCTAGAAAGTTCAACCATAAAGAAATTTCCACCGATGACCGCCGTCGACAAAAAAATCGATTCGAGGGCATTTGTTTAAACAATGCGCGATCGCAAAATTTCACCGCTCTTCCATAGAGCGAGGCTAGCGATCTTGATTGTTCAAGAAGCTGACCAGCAAAAATGCTGCCAAATATGAACCCTGGCAGAGATAAAAATGCTGAACGCATTTCTTTAAATAATAAGCATTGTACAATTTTACCACTCTTTTGTAGAGTGAGTTTCGAGCAATTTCGGTCGCTCGAAATTTTGGCAGAGATCGATATCGTTAACGATAAGCGGCATCGATGTTACAAATTGTGCTCGAGCTTATTTGTTTAAATGATATAAATAAGTATGGGAAAATGCCTGACTCTTTTGGTTGTGGCCATCGTCGAAAAAAAATCGATTCGATGGCTGCATATACAAAGTAAAATGCAACAAAGTTTCACCCCGCTCTCCTGCCGAGCGAGCGCATGCTTCCAATACAAGCGTACCATAGTCGCTACGCATAGTTGTATGAATTGTGTGATACACACATAGACGTAAGGTGCTTGCGTACGACCGAACGGCGTGCGAGAATGTATTCGTTCTTTCTCCACGCGGTTGCCGCGGCGTAGCAAACACACACACACACACACACGCGCGCGCTCAGCGATCGCCGTCTATTTGGCTTCGACTCTTCGTCTCAGTGCGAAGCATCGAGACCGAATTCGCGATCGCTGCGCTGTCCGTCGGTAGCGACTCGTAGCTAAAAACTACGAGATCTGCGCTACCGACGTAATGAGAGGCCGCGTCGAAATTTTCTGGCGTGTGGCACATGGCCTTAAACAAGCCTGCAAAATTTCAAGAAGATCGGTTCATTAGTGTTCGAGTAATCTTGGTCACCGACTTCAGAAATGCCATTTTGAGAAAAACGCGTTTAAAGTTTCAATTTCAGTTTACACGAAGAAAATATTTTTTTTTTGTAAACTTACATAGAGTCATCTATTCCGGGCCCATACAGAAGAATGGGCCCAGATACTTATACTTAAAAAAAAATGCAATAAAAAAAATCGATTTTTTCAAAATCGCAAGTGGGGGTAACCCCTTAAATAGACATTGAACTTATCTCGTCTAAATTTTTATTATAAAAAAAAAACTAAAAATTAACAACGTAACTGAGATATAATGAAACCTCTGTGTAAAAAATGTGGGCCAACGGTCGGATTGATAACTTGACACTGGTTGGTTTGAAAAAATAAGAAAGTTCTATAATCGATATAAATGTAGTTCACGCGGCGGGTGTCCAAAAAAAATATTTGTAATCTTGGGAAAATTTGTACTCATGTTCAGGGACTTAAAAAGTACTAAATAAATTTTGAAAAAATGCTACGCATTACGATAGCTACCGCAAGGACGGAAATGTTAGTTTTTTTAAAGTAAAAATTGGACAATTATAGCTAGAGTTATCATTACGGCCAGGGCCAGCAAAGTCGT
Organism: Ophion slaviceki; assembly: GCA_944452715.1. Classification (NCBI taxonomy): domain Eukaryota; kingdom Metazoa; phylum Arthropoda; class Insecta; order Hymenoptera; family Ichneumonidae; genus Ophion; species Ophion slaviceki. The sequence goes on along the minus strand of OX101783.1, from coordinate 6,444,249 downwards.
TTCGAGAAATGAAAACGCGATAGAAAGTTATTATAGTATACGCAAATCGTTGCCCTACCCGTTCTCACTAAGTCGCCTGTAACTTTGTCCATTTTTAATATTTTCACTTTGCTATTTCTTCTCATATTTTCGAATATGTATACTTTGAGAAGATACAAAAATAATAGAGTGTTTGACCCGTTACAGTGGTATCTCGCCTTAAGGTAGCACGAGCGCGCAATCTTGATTTCTATAGATTTTGTTCAAATTTTAACCAGACATTGTTCATATCATTATGCATGTTTGAGTGAAATTTCAGAACAGTCGACTATTTAGATTGGGAGATAATGGGTTTTAAAATTGCAACATTTAACACTGCAGGGTCTGCATTGAAATTTAGACACAATAATTTTCCGTAAAATTTTTTCCCCCAATAACAAGAAGACATTTGGCAACGCCGCATCGTTCCACGTATCCAATTACCTGACTTTGCGTGGCATATTCAAAATAATACTGCAACACAAATGTTTATTTGGAAGTAATTTTTAATCGAACAAAGTTTTTAATTATTTATGAATGAACCAACACTTTTATTTGTTAATGAAGATAACATAAACAATAGAAAAAATTAATATTTATAATGCAAATATTTTTTTATGACAACATTTTTAACTTTAGGAACACGATAATAATTTTTTTTCTCGAAATATTGAACAATACTGTTCTGTGGTGTTGGCATATGTCTTCTTACTATAGGGGACAAATATTTTTTTACGAAAAAGTATTCTGTCCAAATTTCAATGCAGACCCTGCAGTTTTAAAAGTTGCTATTTTAAAACCTATTATCTCTCAATCGAAATAGTCGACTGTTCTGAAATTTCACTCAAACATGCATAATGATATGAACAATGTCTGGTTAAAATTTGAACAAAATCTATAGAAAACAAGATTGCGCGCTCGTACTGCCTTAAGGTCTTGCACGGAGATTTTGTGACTGAGAAAAATATGATAATTAACGGTTTTTCATGTCTTCTTCGAAAAAGAATTTCGCGTATTTTTGTGATGAATAATATCTGCCAGAAAAAAATGATCATTTGTAAGAAAAAATATGGAAATTCCATTCTGAATACAGCAGAATGAGGATAATTAAACTCCGAAAAAGGCCTGAAGAACTTTTTTTTCTGAATCCCATTGTCGAGAAAAAAAATTGTCGAAGATGCATTTAAAAGTGGATAAATGGAATTTCGTTTCACTTCAAAAACCTTTTTCAGGATTGTTTCGTATTCGGAATTTAATTATCGCCATTCTGATGTACTCAAAATGGAATTTTTTTTCCAGCATGCTCAATATTCTCTGGCAAATACTACGCGTCACAAAAATACGATATATTTTTTTTCGAAGAAAATTTTAAAAAACGTCACATGTCATATTTTTCTCGGACGCAAAATCACCGCACAAGGCCCCTAAAAACATTGTCATCGTATAATAATATATGAATCACCTTATATATATATATATATATATATATATATATATATATATATATATATATATATATACATACATATATTTATAACCTTGCGTATGTTTACCGATATGCGAATGATAATGACTGTTTACACTGATTTTTCGTTGATTCAGCTCTCAACACGTGTTACTGGTTGAATTCGCCGGATCGCTCGGGGTATACTCGATCAGCGACCGCTCAACAGCATGAGAACGGCAAGAGTATACTTCCAGCCTGGTTAAATCAGCCTTAATCTTCTTGTGTATATATATATATACATATATATATATATATAAACATATATATATCTATTTATATATAAATACGTCCTCTTTCTACAACTTATTCGCTCTCTCTCTCGCTCTTTCTCTTTACACACACTCACACGTACACAAACTTTCTTTTTCACGCTATTCAAGAGTCTATGATTTTTTTAGCCGCCCTGTAAACAATTTATGAGAGATAATAGAAATCGAGTACACGTTTGACTGCGCATTCAATTTTGGAGATGGAAAATCGAACGGATCTCAATGACGACGTAATTTTTGATGGAGGATTGAGAAATAAGGCAAATATTAAAAATCCGAAATTGTCCTTAAAATGGAATATAACGTTTTTATTTGTTACTCTTTGTAGATACACGACAATGCAAAATGCATAATTATGATAGGATAATTATTATTTATAGAGAAGTTAGTTTATTTGGAGAATTTTATTATTGATTTATGGATTGCATCGGTGTATGAATAATAAAAATATTTTGGACCCCTCTTTCGGTGGGCTTTTGATTGTAGGTACTTTCTTGCTTCGATTTCGATTTTCATTTTCATTTTGATACTCCAATTTCATGCTTTGAATTTGATTTTGCTAAAAAAATCTATTAGATCTTCGTGGCTGAAATTTTCATATCTCTATTCTGTGGTGGTCGAAACTTCGAAAGGGAATTTTTTACACGACGATCCTCGGATTCTGTTAACGGGTCTGCATAAGCTTACGACCCAAACAACGGGTCGATTTTCAATATTTATTCGGCTGGTAGCTTTCGGATAACGCGATCGGGATTTTACACATAATTAATACATAGTCTTGCCAAGTTTGGGTGTTTTTTTTATTGACAAATATCGATAAATAATAGAGTTATTATTATTCAAAGAAAGTGGAAATTATTCAAAGAAAGTGATCTTAAATAAAAAATTAAAGAATGTACTCCTGGTATCATAATAAACTTTGGCATGACCGGAGACTTTTGTGAAATTTGGAAAATTGCGAAAATTACGAGCTGTATAAAAAAAGTTCGATTTCCGACGGAAAAAACCACGTTAATGAATTGTCATTACTAAACGGATGAACGTATGGAACAAAATCAAGCGGTCATACGATACAAAATGTTATAGTTCTATCGTATTCAATTCACTTCAAATTTGGACAGAATTCGAAGTGAATTGAACAACTCGATTTTGATATAATTTTACCGAAGTATTTTTCGCAAATTAAACTCCGCACTCTAGTCGATAAAACTATGCAACGAATAAATCGTATTTAAGGGACTATACCAGTGTGAACGCTGAAAATTTGGGTGATTTTCGGGAATTTTTTGGAAGTAAAGTACTAAATCAAATGTTTCGGAAAATTAAGAATATATTTGGCTATATTTGACCTATATTGCTTAATTTTTTCATAGAAAAATATTGAGATCTTGTATTTCCTGTACAATGACGTATATACGTCATTGTATTTCCTGTACAATGACGTAGGATTTTCGAAAAATATCAAAATCTAACAAAATGGCGTAGTTATGAAAAAAAGTCTGTTTTCTTGCCTATAAAATGTACGAAAATTTACGAATTTGCGAATACGAAAATTAAACTCAGGGCTCTAGGCAATAAAAAGATGCAATAAATAAATAGTATTTTCAAAATTTCAAGCTAATGTTGACCCCCCAAATGAGCGGATACAATACGTATCAGACTACCGTTCAAGATCGTAGAGACAACACATTTGAACGTTCTCAAGTTGGGCGCGATTGGTGGTGAACGTCTTGAAAAGATGGCGAAATGGAAAAAAAAGTAACACATCCGGAACACACACCCACCCACAAACACACACACGTACCCGACACATGCACAGCTCCATCGACGTTTTGTTGGTCCTCGTCATCTCATTACTAAATGTTCATTTGAATCGCATTGCAGAAATCTCCGAATGTGACAAAAAAGCGGAATTGCAAGGAGCAAAAGAAACGGGGTTGATTACGCGAGAGCAGAATTACCGACCTGCGAGAAACAGGGAGAAAGAGAGAAAGAGAGAGAGAGAAAGAGAGATAGAGAGAGAGCCCCCGATGCTTCTCTCCAAGTTCATCATGTTTCATCCTTCTACATCGGCGCGCGAATGTGTGGGTGAGCTACCGCCCCTAACGTCTAGATTATCTATATTCAAGGGTTCAGTTTCGGCATCGGGATAACCTACTTCCTGTGCGGATTCATCATCGCCCACTTTGGCTGGCGCGTAGTCTTCTACACGACCGGAAGCATCGGGGTTTTTTGGTGTCTCTTCTGGTATCTGCTCGCCTTCGACACACCGGCCTCCCATCCGAGGATAGCGCAGCAGGAATTGCGCTACATTCAGGGAAGCGTCGTTAATCAGGTCGCCGGTAATGAGGTGAGCGTTCAGACGTTTGCTGTTCATGAAATGAGTGAGGCAGTGCTGAAGGCGTGATAAAAAGGTTGTGAGTCAATCGAAGCATGCAGTGCGTGTGCCAAGTGGCCAATGGACAAACTACGATTTTTCCCGGCGGATTATGAATTGCGCAATCGCTGATATCAAAATATAAATCCATTTGTTTCGCTAACAGGAATGGCAATCTGGTTCTACTTTTCATGGCCATTTTCTTTTCTTGCGCTTCATTATCACGAGTCTCTTCAATATAGGTCCATTTGGAATAGATCCATTCGAAATAGGTCTGTTTAAAATAGATCCATTTGAATTAGGTACATTTAAAATAGTCCTATTTAACATAGGTCCATTAAAATGGGTCCAGTAAAATGGGTCCATTTGAAATAGTTCTATTTAACATAGGTACATTAAATTGGGTCCATTAAAATGAGTCTATTAAAATGGGTCTAATAAAACGGGTCCATTAAAATGGGTCCATTAAAATGGATCCATTAAAATGGGTCCATTTGAAATAGATCCATTGAAAATAGGTCTACTTGAAATAGGTCTGTTTTAAAATAGATCCATTTGAATTAGGTATATTTAAAATAGTTATATTTAACATAGGTCCATTAATATAGGTCCATTTGAAATAGATCCATTCGAAATAGGTATACTTGAAATAGGTCTGTTTTAAAATAGATCCATTTAAATTAGGTATATTTAAAATAGTCCTATTTAACATAGGTCCATTAAAATAGGTCTATTATAATGGGTCCATTTAAAATGGTCCCATTAAAAAGATCCATTGGAAATAGGTCTACTTGAAAAAGGTCTGTTTTAAAATAGATCCATTTGAATTAGGTATATTTAAAATAGTCCTATTTAACATAGGTCCATTAAAATGGGTCCATTTAAAATGGATCCATTAAAATGGGTCCATTTGAAGTAGATCCATTCGAAATAGATCTACTTGAAATAGGTCTGTTTTAAAATAGATCCATTTGAATTAGGTATATTAAAAATAGTCCTATTTAACATAGGTCCATTAAAATAGGTCTATTATGGGTCCATAAAAATGGGTCCATTTAAAATGGATCCATTAAAATGGGTCCATTGATATGGGCCCAATAAAACAGTCCATTCAAAATGGGCCCATTAAAATGTGTCCATTTCAAATAGTCGTATTTAACATGAGTTCATTTAACATGGCCCTATTTGACATAGGCCCATTTAACATCTTTCTATTTAACATAGGTCCATTTAACATAGGCCCAGTTAACATAGCTCCATTTAACGGAAGGCACAAACGAAATGCTGTGGGTCTTTCGTAGCATGCAGCGCATGTGTCAAATGGCCAAATGAACGAACTACGATTTTCTTTCGGCCGTTTACACCGGAATTACAATTTGTTTTGTTAATATGAATCATCTTACTGATCGCCATTCAACACAGGTCCATTTAACATTGGTCCATTTGACATTCTTCGCTTCTGATTCAAAGTCGCGACTCTGCGTGCGTCTGGATTGATTCTTTGATTATTATGTGACCGTCAGAGCATGCCAGTGCCATGGAGGTCAATCCTCACCTCGTGGCCCGCATGGGCAATCGGTATAACGACATTCGGCAGGATATGGGTCCACTATGTCTTCATCATTCCCGGTCCCACGTACATGAAAACCGTGCTTGGATTCAGCATTCAAACCGTGAGTATTATCCAAAGCTTGCGAGAAACCTCCATTCAAGACTCACAAAATTCTCGCGCACTTGTAGAAACGACGAGTTGATGGCAATTTGCTTGTACGGTAATTATTTGCAGAACGGTCTCTTGTCCGGGGCACCATTTATCTGTAGCTATCTCAGCTCCGTCGTATTCTGCTACGTCGCCGATGTTCTCGTCACCCGAAGAATAATGACGCTCACAAACGTTCGGAAGCTTTTTACCGCACTTTGTAAGTGTCGATACAGTTAGATGTGACAAGCCTGGGGGGGGGGGGGGCGTTTGGGTTCCGACATGCACTGGTCGAAAGAGAGTTTTATCATGAAAATCTGCATATACTTACTCTTATTTCTGCGACAAAAAATCAGTTTTCACATCCATTTGGAAAAAAATTGGGATTTTAATATGACCTATAAAATAAATCTAATCATGGCAAATTTGTTGCTATAAATTCACAATCGATTATAAATTTGCTAATTATTTATTCTTGGGTGAATTTCACGGATTTAAATTTGTTTTCGGGCTGTAGTTCTCGCGCAACGAGCAGCTGTCCAATAATGTTATCGGTGAAAATCAACATCTTCATTTCTCTGATTTCAGCACAAGTAGTGCCGGGTATTCTCGTTCTAGTTATCGGCTATTTGGGATGCAGCATCGTTCTCGCGTTGATCGTTTGGTTCATAGCTGTCACCCTGATAACGGCCGCGTACGCGGGCGCCATGGCCAACATTGTCGACATTGCGCCAAACTTTGCCGGTAAGACATCCTTGCAGCATCGAAACGAGAGCCGGATTCTTTTTTTCAAAAAAATGTCGCACGATTAACGGATAGAATTGACGAGTCACTCTAATTATTAAAATTGATCAATTATAAATCATGTTTGTTAACAATTATTTAATTTATGTTTATCGACAATTATTAATGATAATTTCGTACTTTCGAATTAACACAGGACCCGTATTAGCATTCGCCCAGACAATTCACATGACAGCGAGTTTCTTATCGCCGATTGCAGCTGGTCTGCTCACTCAAACTAGCGTGAGTAGAAATAATAATAGTTTTATCGGTTTTTTAATGTTTAATTAATTAATCGAAAGTCCGATTGTTGCGATACCAATATTGCCGAGAATTTTGCAAAAAAAATCCCAACGTCCATAAGTATTTTACACTTGTACATATATACCTACACGATAACCTCAAATTGCATTTTTAATTAGGTAACTAATTATAAGTGTCAAATAACTGGTATAGGTTTAAAATATTTATAGACGTGTAATTAGACATTTTGTGGATTTTTCTTTGCATTTTTCATTTCAATTAGTTATCTAATAGAAATCCAAGTTGACGTTAATATATAAATGTAAAATATTTATGGACGTATAAGTTTCCATTTTTTGTTTCCATTTTTTTTACATTTTTCATTAGTTACTCAATTAAAAATGCAATTTGATGTTGATATATAGACATTTATGCATAAGTGTTAAATATTTCCAGGCATATACTTATATATGTTATATACGTAATATATACATAAATATTTTACAACATATATTCAATTGTAAAAGATATTTGCTTTCGAAATATATTCAATTTCAGAATACATTTACTATCGAAATATATTTAATTTAAAAATATATTTGCTCCCGAAATATATTCAATTTCACAATACATACGCTCCCGAAATATATACAATTTGAAAATATATATGCTCTCGAAATATATTCAATTTCAAAATATATTTGCTCTCGAAATATATTTAATTTCAAAATATTTTTGCTCCCGAAATATCTTCAATTTCAAAATCTATTTGTTCACGAAATATATTCAATTTCAAAACATGTGCTCTCGAAATATATTCAATTTCAAAATATATTTGCTCCCGAAATATCTTCAATTTCAAAATATATTTTCTGACGAAAAATATTCAATGCTAAAATACATACGCTCTCGTAATACATTCAATTTCAAAATATACACGCTCCCGAAACATATTCAATTTCAAAACATATTTGTACCCGTAATATATTCAATTTTAAAATATATTTTCTCCCGAAATATATTAAATGTAAAAATGTATTTGCTCCCAAAATACATTCTACTTCAAAAATACAAATTAGTTGCCTTCCACCGTAAATATGGAATGAAGAATCTCAATTTCCCTTCGCTCTTTTTTTTTTGACAACAGCAAACGCTGGACGCTTGGAGAACCGTGTTTGGTCTGACCGCTTGTATAGCATGCGGTACGTACATTGTGTACCAGATATTCGGCACTGCCGATATTCAAGAGTGGAATTATCCCGACCAAAAGCATCCACAATCAATGGACGAGGATTCGGCACCGTTGAACGAGTCCCCGCATAAAAATGGCAAAATCGTCGCGAGGAAATCAAGCCAAACGGAACACGCGTAATATTAAATATGTAAATTAGCGCTGTTTTCTCGTGTATACAAGCAAATATACAGGGTGTCCCTTTTATCTCTGCCACCCGAAATAACTCGGTAATTATCGACGTCGCAAAAAAATGTTCCAGACAAAAGTTTTACGGTGTGAAGGGGGCCATCAAATGCGTCCAATTTTTTTTTCATTTAGGCGAAGGCGCTGCCGCACAGTGAAGGTCACCTCCACTTTTTTAAAAATGGAATGCTACATTTTTTTTCAACCATCTTGTGGAGCACCTCGAGCTGCACAAAAAAAAACATTAGGGAGTCAAAGTCGTTCAAGGTCATTCAAGGTCACCTATTAAAATTAAATACAAATCTCAATATCTCGGATCACTACCAAATATTTGGTAGTGATCCAAGATATTTAGATTCGTATCATCGATAATGACCTTGAATGACCTTGAACGACTTTGACCCCCAAATGTTTTTTACGCGGCTTGAGGTTTTCCATAAAATAGTGGAAGAAAATGTACCATTCCATTTGATGAAGTGGAGGTGACCTTCACTGTGCATCAGCGCTTTCACCGAAATAAAAAAAAAAGGTCGCATTTCATAGCCCCCTTCACACCGTGCAACTTTTGTCTGGAATATTTTTTTGCGACGTCGATAATTACGGAGTTATTTCGGGTGGCAGAGATAAAAGGGACACCCTGTATATACAGGTTGATTCACAACTATCCGGTTTCTCCTAGCGAGCATATAGAGTCTGTCATTGCAAGCAAAACCTCTTTTTATTTAATGTCGCGTGACAAAAATTTGCCGAGGTATTCGACTGCAAAGTCCAAGTGGTGAAGAATGGCACACCAGTCCCTCATCTGCTAAACGTGCAAGGCGGATCCAGCGCGGCTTCGAATCCACCTTCAGGAAATGAATTTTTTTTTAATTTTGTTTTTGCGCCGAAAAAAAAAACAAACACAGAGACTCGGTTCGCAAATCGATAATGTGATTTAAGATTTTTTGTTTATTATTCAATACTCGAAGAAAAAAAATCGCGCGTGATCAAGTGCTGTGCTATTGTTTGCTCAGCGTCGTACTTTGAACATCGAGCACGATATTTAATGAACGTTGAGCACGAAATTTAAAAAAAAAGCATTTCCTCGCTGCACACTCTACATGCTCACCAAGTGTTTCAATACTTGTGAATCAGCCTGTATACCGGGTGAGACGACAACTACTAGCAGTAGGAATATTTTCTAACCTGTCAGACTTAGGAGAAAACTTTTTCGAGAAAAGTTGCATAAATAGAAGGGGGTCATCGAGTGCTGGAGTCGAGGTTCATCCAGGTATAGGCCCTTCGGAGATTTCAAGGTCACCTCCATTTTTTTTTAAATGGGACCACTATTTTTTGAGAATTTCATCAAGGAACTGAAAATAGAAACTGAAAATCACACACCAAATTTCAAGATGATCGTGGACGATTTAGTATACAAAATCGATTTAAGGGGAGATATACACCTGGGAGCCGGAAAAAGGTCATTTTTGTGAATTTTTTCAAGTAAAACTATTTGAAATTTCGGATTGAGGTTTTAATTATCTAAAAGTATATACATTCAAAAATATGTTTAATTTTCTTTATTTAAAAATATCAAAAATATACAAGGATATTGTATGATCCTTGGAGCGTCGTAAAAAAATCTGCGTATACGGTAGCCACTGGCGTTTCTTCAAAAATCATCTGAAAAAAAAACCAAAAAGATTATTAAATTAGATACTATAATCTGGTACTTGTCATAGCCGATTTTGAAAATATCGATTTATGACAAAATGGCGGACGTTTGAACGTAAATAGTGATTCTTGGGCCAAAAATTTGTTATTATTTCGCCTATAAAACAAAAACTAAGTAACGGAAAAAAAAAATCTTATGACAAGTACTAGATAATGGTGTATAGAATAACCACAAAAAACCTCAATGCAATGGGTTCATTGGTCGAGAACTTTTGGGTACCGATTTGAAAAACGTGGTTTTGAGAAAAACGCGTTTGAAAATTTGGGAATGAAAAAATCATGAAATTTGTCAACTTACATGGAATCATCGATACCAAGCCCATACTGTAGGTCTTCCACGATCGACGGAATGTTCATAGTTTCCAAACCCTCGACCTCGACCATCTAGATGTATATCTCTCCTTAAAAAAAAAAAATTAAACTTGTTCAGCCTGGAATCGAATTGCAAACGGTGCAAAAACTTGCAACGTCGCAAAGATGCGCTTCGTAGTCACAACTCGATGGGTCCCTTCGAACTATCCAACTTTTGTAGGAAAAGTTTTCTCCTAAGACTTATAGGTTAGAAAATATTTCATCTGCTAGTAGTGTTGCCTCTGCCGATATACACACATATATACAGGGAATTCGATTTAAATCGACCTACTTTGTTACTTTCGAAACTAATGATAATACTCAAATACGATTTAGACAAAGTTGAGTAGTCTCAGGGGGCACGTTATTTCGCGTGATTTATTGTTTTCCCTACGAACGCACACGAAGACAAACTTCATTGTTTTTTAATCGAATCATATATTTCTCATTGCGACAATCAATGCAGTACTTTTTCGTAGGGAATAATTAGCTCAGCTTAGTTAAAAATACACGATACCAGTAAAAAAAAAACAAAATTTAAAAGCTACAAATTTGCCATTACCTCATAGCGTGCTGCCTGATTCAACTTGACTCTCAGTTGAAACATATTTTGGTGTCATCGACAGTTTTGAAAATATTGAAACTCGGTCGGTAAGAACGGAAAGCTCTATATAGGCGGTTAACATTCGTACTCCACGGTAAGAAGTTTTCACAGTTTGAACGATATATATGTATATGTGTATATATATATATATATATATATATATATATATATATATATGTGTGTGTGTGTATATATATATATATATATATATATATATATATATATATATATATATATATATATATATATATATATATATATGCAGATCTGACACTAGACTTCGGGGTACAATGATAGGTAATTGTAAAAAAGAAAAGAAGAAGAAAAAAAAAACAAAAAGGAAAAAAATAGTATTTTTGTGGAAATGGGCATCTCAGGAAATCGTTGATAATCGCTGGAGAAATATATTTCCGAATTCCCGAGCGAAATTTCTCCCGAGACAAGCCGTTTTAGCGAAACAGCAAATGTTATGTACCGCATAAAAGACGTTTCGAAAAAAAAAAATCGAAAAAAGAAAACGTAAATTGAAAAATAGAGCACAAAAAGACGATGAGCGAGCCATCCCCGAATTAGGCTTATTTTCAATTTTCTGTGATCGAATAATACGTTCAGCATTTCCCCACGGAAATACAGTCGTTCGATATGCTACGAAGAAAAAAGAAAAAAAAATGTCACCAGAATGATATGTACAGGGTGATTCACAGTTGGCAGAGTTCCCTCTGCGAGCATACAGGGTGCGTCGTTCGAGCAAAACGCTTTTTTTTAAGTATCGCGCGACAAAAGTTGGCGATTATATTCGGGTTCAAAGACCAAGTAGCAAAGAATGGCACGGTAGTTGTTCACGCGCGGAACGTGCAGGCCGGATCGAGCGGGTAAAATTTTGTTTGCTAACGTAATGAGCACGGAGACTCGCTTTGTGAATCGATATTACGATTCAATAATTTTCGTTTGTTGTTTAAGGCGTTTGGGTATTTTGACGACTCGAAAATCGGGTTTATTGAAAAAAATTAATTGGAAGGTATAAATAGGATGATTCTAAAATCGTTTGAACCTTCATTCGTATGTACATCAACAAAGTTGTGTGCCAAATTTCATAAAAAATATGAACGATTCAAAAATTTGTCAACAATCTCGTGAAGGACTTGATGATGAAGGAAATCTCCTTCCGTGTATTTGATTTGGGCCATCCGAAAATTCGGGCATCTGGAAAAAACGAGTTTTTTTTTTTCTTAAAATCGATAATATTGGCTGAGACTTGACCGAGCTATTTTTTGTTATCGTATTTCGATCAAAAAGAATGTTGAAATGTTTCTTTTGATTTTTCGGGTAAAATCGTCATCACTATTGTTAATAACTAATAACAACAAAAAGTTAAGGAGAAAAACGTCGTTCTAGACGTTTCATTAGATGTCGAGAAATCGTGTACGCCATTTTGAAAAAAATAGTTTCGAGAAAAACGCTTTTGAAGTTTTACCAGCACTTCCATCGCTGCAATTGTAAGTTTAACTTCAATTTTCGATTCCCGCGACATATTCCGGACCTTCCTCTTCAGTTTGAGTTGCCTCAAGCGACGCACGGGCATTCGTCACTGACGGTAGCCTAAGCCCTAAATAAAATAGGCGAAGAAAGAAAAATTCCCTCGTAAGAAATTACTGCGCCATTGGTTAATTTCTGTCGCAAGGCGTTTAAAAAAAAGCTCATCAGGGGAATGCAAATTGCAAATCACCCTGTATACGTGTGCAACCGAAGAGCCACAAGTTTATAGAATTGTGGTGGCACGATTTCTACGTGTACGTTTATATGTACACACGCACACGTATTCCCGTGGGGTGTAATTAATTGCGGTAATTAAGTTAAGCAAAAACACGGATCTCATAGAGTAGTCAGTAACGTTTTCGTGTTATTATTATATTCCAATTTGTGCATCACGACGTATACGAAAAAAAAACACCCAAAGGACAGATTTACAAATAAGACACGACGAATAAAAAGCTCTGATCTGTCATTGTCAATGTCCGGATACGTGTCGAAAAAAAAGTAAATCAATTTATCTTTGGAGTTCCTTCTATTTTTTTTTTTTTTTTTTTTTTCATTGGCAGAAACAAAGTTTTGGCTGCAGGAGGATTTATTTATCGACGAAAAAGAAGAGAAATGATTTTGTCTCGTTGAATAGGCACACGATATAGCCAATGTACAGTATATATTGTTATCAGTGCCTTGCAATAGATCTCACACAGTGGATTATCAATTTCAAGCAAGAGAGTGAAACACTCGTGAGTTTGTCGTTGGCTCAATTTTTTTCTCTCACGCAATAAAAAAAAAGGTCGTGCGGGCACCGTTAATTAGCGTTTCGAGCGTTCGCCGAGGGGCGAAAAAATCGCTGGACACACGTGACTCAAGGAGAAAAATGAAAATTTAAAAAGAAAGAAAAATCGTGTCCTCGGGACATTCTACTCTACGCGTGTGCCTCCATTGTAATTATCCTTCCATTCGTGAACTCGTTTTTTGTCGTCACAACTATTTCCATCGATACTTCGTTAGACGGATTGAGATCTGCAAAAAGGCTATCTACGATGAGAATATTTTTTTTCTTTGTTTTTCGAGCTTGGAAGATTAAAATGTATTCGAAACGTGCGTGAAAAAGGCCATGTGTGACGGAAAAAACAGTTTTTTTTTTTCGAACATTTCAAACGAATTTTCAAATGTACGAAAAGAACGACCTCGTGAAATTTGATTTCCCTCGTCGTCACACGAAATTCCAACGATGAAAGACATTAGATCGTTCGAAAGATATTGCGCGAGTATTGTAATTTTCAATATTTTTATACTTGTCCCTGGATAGCAGTACGAGCCACACAAGTAGAAAAGCATCCCCCCCTCTTCTTTCCACGATTCATCAAAGCTTAAGGGAGACTACCAGTTTAGAGCCCGAAAAAAGGTGAATTTCGACAGTTTTTTTTGGATAGTCGGTTGAGAGAATGGAAATTCTATTCGGTACCATTTATTCTACTTATCTTCAACTATATTTACAATTTTTTTTCCCAAAATTTCGTAACAAAATGGCGGCGCTCAAGCTGCATAAAGTGCTCTACGGCTGGCGAGAGTTCTCCAATTTTTTACCTGGAACGAAAATTCAAATGATAAATAAAAAAGTATCGATTTTTCATAAAGTGGTGTAGGTTTGAAAAAAAATCGGTAAAAAAAATCACTTATAATAATTCGTTTAGGAAAAAAATTTTCAACGTAAAAGAATCCCTGACGTGTACATCGATGTAAAATGTTAAGGGGTGCAAAAGAGAAATTCGAGTCAATCGGCAAAGAATTGACGATGTAATGTCTGCCGAGCGCAGGACACTGTCAGACAAAGATGACTTCATCCAGCTGCAGTGTCTCCATTTCGTCACAAAAGTTGTGAAAAAAAATTGTAAAGACACTTCAAGATACGTCGAACGAAGGCCACTGAACGGAATTCCCATTCTGTCAACTGGGTCTCCATAAAAAATTGTAGAAATTCTCCTTTTTTCAGACTCTAGACTGGTAGTCTCCCTCAAGGCGGGAGTCTGAATTAGCAGGTCCAAAAAAAGCGTTTTTCGGGATTTTTTTTGGAAGGGAAAAAAACAAGTGAGCCCAGTAAACATTGAGGTATCTTTTCGTGTATATTTGAAATGTACAAAAAAAAATGTTCAACGTGAAACAATAAATGACTGCAGATTTATCAGCCTATTCCATGTGTGCCACTGCAGTCCCCAATCGGCGGGAAACATGCAGCTCGTAATTCTTGACTGAAGCAGAACAAAAAAACAATAAAATTTTCAATTGTCACATATTTTTCTTCTGGGTGACTTAAGAAAAAGCTGAAAAAATCGTGAAATTGTAACTTTTCTCAGGTTTGAAAAAAAAAATGTGTTTAAAAAAAACACTTTAGCGTGCTATAAAAATTATTTAGAAAGACTTTTTCAACGACTTTGTTAATTCACTTAGAAGAGATTTTCGTACTGAAGAAAATGTAGTTTGGTTTGATTCAATAGATCGTTTAGTTTTTTGCTCAGGCCCGCCGATTTCCAAAAATCGTGAAAATGAAAACGAGAAAACGCGCTTCAAAGTTTTCAATCGGAGGAAATATCAATATCAAATATCAATCGCAAATAATGCTCGGATGGTGGTTCTCTCGATTTAAGCAATTAAAAAAAAACGATTTTTCTGACCTTCTAATTCAGGCTCCGGCCTTAGCAAACAAAAATCCGATCGACCCAGATTCGTCGCTCGATCCTTCGGCTATTTCGGTGGGAATAAAGTTTCGAATGCCCGAAATTATTGGTCATCGATGACAAATTCGATTGTTGTACGTTGCAAATGCTGGCATTTCACACGTATTAACATTTTTTTTTTCATTCATCACAGCGAGCCATCCCTATCGTTTCCTTCCCACTGATCGTCGACGGATCAACGATACACGTTTTTTTTTAAAGCCACTACATATAAAATCGCCTCGTACCCAAAGTGTATATAGAGCTACGAGGGAAAAAAGGCAGAAAGACAAAACGAAATAAAAATGCGAAATTACACGTTCTCAAATTCTGATAAAGTATATGACGACTGCGTCGAGCATTTATTTACGATTAGTGATTTCGTATATAACGGATCGACGATACCGATAATATTATTTTTTAGTATCGATAACATCGTCGACCGATAATATCGTGCGACTTTCACGATCGAGCCTCGACTACACATACACGTGTGCGCGTGTGAAATTCGCCACCTTTTCAGTTCTCGAATGTTGAGACGAAAAATGTACTTTAACGACGTACTTATATATATATACGAACATAAATTCTATATGTACAAGCCACTGTATAACTACCCGTCAATGACGGGTAAATACACGAATATAATTTTCGTAAAACATTGTCATTTACTCAGTTCGTGTTCCCTAGTCGTGAACAATTATTATATATTTTCAGAACGGTCATTTTAATGTACCAACATTTCGTTTCCAAAAAACTATTTTCAAATTCATTTTTTTTTGCTCAATAACGGAAAGCTCAGGTTCGCAAATAATACTTTATTAATCGATGCATTTTTGACGTAGAAAATGCGTTAAGGCGGGATATACATTTAGACAGGAAAAAAATAAGCAATGTTGAGGGATTTTTTAAACTAAGAAATAATTATTCTACAATTATCAAACTTTAGGTACACTTTAATAGTATATTTAAGTATACGAAACAATTTTTATTTATTAATTCATCATCAATATGACGGAGCTATGGCAGAGTGTTACAGCAAGGTCGCCGCGGGAGTTGCGAATCGACGTGCAGTCTAGCTTCCCGTAGACTTTGATTTGCAAAAAAGTTCAAACATTTTTTCAGTTAGAACATGTATAGTTTCTATGTGACGGTAATTAAAATGAAGAAAATGCAAATTTAAGAAAATAACATGCATTTAAAAAAAATCAACATTTCACGCAACATTTCTGTAAAATGTGGATTAAAAAAATTGTTTTTTTTTTTCAATTTTTCAAAACAATTCTCGTCAAGTAGAAGGTACCAATATTATCAATATTTCTACCAAGTTTCAACTCATTCGGCTTAATGGTTTTTGAGTAATCCTGCACGCCAATTTCGATAATGCATTTTTGAGAAAAATCGCGTTTGAAGTTCACGCCCGCTCCGAATCCGAGCGGTGAGGCACAGCGTTGACGGGCTGTAACGTTTGAATATAGTTCTATCGTTTAAGAAGAAAAAAACATCGATTTTTTTAATCGTTGTAAATGTATATCCCGCCTTAAGGGGCTATAGCAGTGTGACACTTACAAAAAAATCGATTTGGTTGCCTTTTTCGACAGTTTATACTTTAAAGAATATCATTATCATTTATATAATTTACATCAATACCATTTAATCTCGCAAAAATCGATAGTTAAATCTTTAAACCCGTTTTACTTGAAATGCGATTTTTCAAATTTGCTGACATTGTAACTCAAAGAGCAATCATCCGATTGACTGGAAATTTGAACTGAGTACTCTTGAATATATTTACTCTACAATGACGTGGGATATTTTTGATTGGATGAAAATTGACGATTTGGCATTGAAATAAACGACCATTTTATAGGCAAGAAAACAGACTTTTTTCGTAACTACGCCATTTTGTTAGATTTTGATATTTTTCGAAAATCCTACGCCATTTTACAGGAAATATCTTCCAATTTAACGAAATTTTTTCCTTTTTCGGTGTCAGCTACTCAATCGGCCGGAATCATGTCAGCAATGGAGGAACTTTTTTTTGGCACCTCCGAAGGCAGCGCATAAGTCGCTTGGATCTCAATATTTTTGTATGAAAAAAATTTGTAATATATAAGGAGTACAACTTTGCAGTGACCGTTTTTTTTCGAAAGTTTAAGGCTTTATTATAAAAAAGTGGCTACATATTTTTTAATCAAAGTACTGCCCGTCGCTAGCTACGACCTCGGCCCATCTTTCAGGTAGCGTTCGAATCCCGCGTCGATAAAAGTCTTGGTCCTTGGAGGCAATCCAGGAATCGACCCAATTTTTGACTTCTTCGTAAGTACCGAAGTGCTGGTCAGCCAAATCGTGTGCCATTGACCGGAACAAGTGATAGTCGGAAGGGGCAATGTCTGGAGAGTACGGCGGGTGGGATAAAACCTCCCATTTCAGCGTTTCCAAGTACTTTTTCACGACATTTGCAACATGGGGTCGGGCATTGTCATGCTGCAGTATCACCTTGTCATGTCTTTCGTTGAATTGTGGCCGTTTTTCTTTGAGTGCCTTACTCAAGCGCATCAACTGACGTCGGTAGAGTTCCCCTGTGATGGTTTCGGATGGTTTGAGCAGCTCATAGTTCACAACGCCCAGCTGGTCCCACCAGATACACAGCATCACTTTGGATCCGTGAATATTCGGTTTGGGCGTCGATGACGAAATATGACCAGGCAGTCCCCATGGTTTTCGGCGTTTAGGATTATCGTAGTGAACCCACTTTTCATCTCCAGTTACAATCCGGTGCAAAAATCCCTTCCTTTGTTGTCTTTGGAGCAGTTGTTCACAGGTGAAAAATCGGCGCTCGATGTCTCTCGGCTTCAACTCATGCGGGACCCAGTTTCCTTGCTTTTGGATCATACCCATATCCCGGAGACGTTTTGAAGCTGCTTGCTGGGTTACTCCTAACGTCTCGGCGAGTTCCTCTTGAGTTTGGCACGAATCCTGGTCCAGCAAGGTCTCCAATTCTGCGTCTTCAAAAACTTTCTGCCTTCCGCCACCATGCTTGTTCTCGACCTCAAAATCTCCACTTTTGAAGCGTTGAAACCACCGCCGACACGTTTTCTCACTAATAGAATCCTCCCCGTAAGCATCTACAAGCAAACGGTGGGCCTCAGCCGCAGATTTCTTGATGTTGAAGAAGTAAATCATAACCTCCCGCAAATGCTGAGAATTCGGTTCGTAGGTTGCCATGTTTGAGTGCCTATAACTTTATAATGCATACACGTATCAGTTAGCTATTTTAAATTGTTTACATTGGCAGAGCCTCTAGTTTAAAATGCCACTTTTTTTATTGAGCTAGGGCCACTACTTCGGCCGCAGTGGCTCTCTAAGTAAAACGGTCACTGCAAAGTTGTACTCCTAATAGGTCAAATATAGCCAAATATGTTCTTAATTTTCCGAAACATTTAATTGAGTACTTTTCTTCCAAATAATTCCCGAGAATCATCCAAATTTTCAGCGTTCACGCTGGTATAGCCCCTTAACGGGTCTGCATAAGCTTGGGGCCCAAAAAACATGTCGATCTTAAATATTTTTTTCCAGGCAGAGTATTGGGCTGACGAGGTCGGGATTTTACGCACAATTAATCCACAGTCTTGCCAAAATTGCCCTTTTTTGTTGAATAATATTAAAGAACAATAACGTTACTATTATTCAAATTCATGTGGTTTTAGTATGATAAAAAGACTCTCGTATAACCGGATACTTTTTTTTTATTTGGAAAATTACAAAAATGACAAGTTGTAGAAAAAAATCGATTTACAACAAAAAAAAACAACTTTAATGATTTGTTATTAACAAATGGATAAACATGTCAAAAATCATTTGGTCAGAATATAGAAAATGTTATAAACTATGCTCTGTGCGAATTTAAAATGAATCGGACTAATAGATTTTGATATACGACTCCAGAAACGCAGTTCCAAGAAAAGCGAAAAAAGGGTAAATCTGCCCCTTCGCAAAAATCGTCATTACTCGGTCAATTTTTGCAATTTTCACCAAATCTTCCTCGCAAGTTAAAGTTATCAACCCAGACGACAAAATTATTTGAAAAAATCGTATTTTTCAAAGTACAAGCTTACGCAGACCCCACGGAATATTAAAAAAAAAAACTCAAATTAAACGCATGCTTCGTTCTCATTAGTCCAAAAAAAGTCAACGAAGAGAATCCTCGTGCCTTCTACAGGCCATTGCCCTCGAAGTATTTCGTCCCGGGGAGCTTCGACACAAGCAACAGAAGACGCCACACTCTTGGTGAGAAATATTCCGAGATTTATTTCCTACCACAGGTACAACTATCCGTACACGCTCGCGTAGTGAGCAAAGGTGCGTCGTAAGCTGTGCCATCAACTAGTACACAAAGATCTCGATCACTGACGTCAAATTCAAGATATACAGTAATTCGACTCGATTGTTTCCTCGCGACACTTCGGAGGTTCCAGTACCTCAGCGTAAATATATATAAGCTACACGAGCCATCGTGAGAGGTCGTTATCTTATCGAGCACAAAGACGTCGACTTCTGACGACGATCGGCTAAATTTTGCATACCTTGCCCATTTTGATTGCTCAATATTGATTCGATGCATAGCATTTGAGAAAATTAAAAATAAATCAATTCATATGCAAATAAATAAAAAATATATCAATTAAATTTGATGCAATTTGCATTGAGGTTCGGAATTTTTTTTTCTTCGGTGGTGATAAGATTGTTCATTTTCGATGAAAGTGATAAATTTCGTGCGTAGTTAACGGCATTGACAAAATATCCAGGAGAGATCGAAACAAGTCCATCGACGGAATATTATTTTTCTCGAGGTATCGGATAATCAATACTCTTTCTCCGTCTATTTTTTTTCTCTCTGTCTCTCTCTCTCTCTCTCTCTCTCTCTCTCTCTCTCTCTCTCTTTGTACTATCGCATAATCAGAGATATGCAAGACCAACGTGTATGGAAAAGATATCAGTATTATTCGGTTACAAAGAGGGGTAACCGCAGTTAATTATCGCACACGATGATTGTTCAAGGATTTTCGTCGCAGTCACATGAGATTGTATAAAGGGCCATAGTCTTATTCGATAACGAGCACTCAACGTGTTCGCTGCTCTCCCGATCTCATTCGATCCGGGTTATTTTTTTCCCTCTGTCCCTGACGCCTGCAAGCGTTGGAACGGTGCAAAACTCGCGATGCGGTGAGTCAAAGTGTTTTCGTGTTGTTTTTTTTTTAATTTTCTTTGTAAAAAAATGAAAAAAATCCTTCGAACGTGTAGAATTTTTCGAAATTCCTTTTTTCTTCAACGATTCGATCGTATCGCTGAAACATTTTTTTCTTCCGATTCAGGATTTGGGTGGCCGTCAGTTTGTTCGTTCTCGTCGTACTCATCGTCTCCAACGATGTCGCGGCGAGGAAATCCGAGAGGGAAAAGTCCGGGAAGAACAAGCGGAGCTTAGCAGTCGAGGAGACGAGTGATCGTGAAAGGTTAATCTCGTTACCTCGTTGACGGAATTACGAACGACATTTGCGTACCGTTGAAAATCATTTTGCCATGTGGGGCTCGTGATAGTGGACTGATGAAATACAATCGTGGACAATTTCTTTACGCGAATTTGAAAACTTCGAATGTTTTTTTTATCTTTCACAATGAAGATGAAAGATGAAATTAACAATTGTAGAATACTCGAGAGTGGCTCGCAAAAATTCATCTTTCTGCACAAAATGATTTTCAACGGTTCGCCAATGTTGTATCATACGGGAAAAAAATGCACTTTTTTCTCGAGTCGTGGATGAGGATTAAACGTGATTTTCTTTTTTTTTTCGCAGCGATCAGTCAACGGATTATGGAAAGAAATCCAAAAGCGTCAAGAGTCAGGACAAATCTCGTGGCAGAAAGCAGCGCCGTTCGGTCGGCGAGGTCGATCCGGAAGTTCCACGCAACAAGGAGAACGCGAAAAAGGAGGCCGAGCCGTCGGAGGAAAAGCACGGGAAAAAATCACGTTCCACCGATCCGAAAAACAAGAATACCAAAAAAAACGAGGTACCGTTGAAAAATAAAAAAGTCGCGAAACAAGAGAAAAAAGTAGATTCGACGAATGTGCGATCGGCAAAGAAGATCGATAAATCGGCAAGCGTGAAAAAACGATCGCTGGACGAGTCCGTTCGTTCTGACGAAACGAGCGATCACGCGCAAGCTTCCCCCTCGAAAGTTTCCACCCCGAAGTACTCGAAACGCAGCAAAAGTGTGGAAAAACGAGAAAATCGGTATTCCGAAGACAGCGGGACGGAAACGAATGAGCCGCAGGAGAAAAGAGTACGCGAGCACAAAGTGAAGTCCAAGAAGGAACGATCGCGGGACAAGACTGTAAGCGCTGAGGCCGAGCCTCGAAAAAATAAGATAATTAAAAAGAAAGTGGAAAAATTTCATAAATGCGAGATGGGACGCGATCCAAAAAGAGAAAACGTGGTGGAAAAATCGAGGACAAAATATTCGAGCCCTAAGCCCGAGGCCGTCGAGTTCGAAGACGAGAAATCCGAAGCCTCGGTCGAATCATCGGAAGACGATGAGGAAATCGCTGGTGACGAGGAAGAAGGAGCAGACGAGGATATTCAAGTGAACGAGGACGAAGAGGCGGAGGTAAACGAAGACGAAGAAGTAGAAGCGTGCCACGATGAAGCGGAAGAAATCATCGACAACGAAGCTCCTTTGGGATCTTGTCCCACCAACGTGGCCGACGACACCAGCGAGTGTGATACCGATCGGTCGTAAAATCGAAAAATTATAAGCGACTGAAAGATTCTCTCGAAAAAGGATTCACACACAGATAAAATGCGCGTTGCGAAAGAAAAAATGAACAAGATTCGCCAAATTGTTCGTGTAAACAATAAAAATGCAGCTGCCATGTACTTGGATCTTTTTTCTTTTTTCCTAAACAATCGGTAAAGAAAACGTGAAGACGAAATGATGATTTATTCTTTGGTTCTCTTGCTCATTGATACATGTGGTTGCAAGTTTTCTCATTGATAGAAATTACAAGAAATTATTGACAATTGACATCGGGGAAAAAAAGCAATGTCGAATGTTCTTCTCGATACCGATTGCTCTTTGTCGATGCCGATTTCTCCTTTACGATGCCGATTTTTCCTTTTCCAAGCGGTTTTCTCCTATTTGATGCCGATTTATCCTTTTCGATGCTGATTTCTCTTTTTGATTGCCGATTTCTCCTTGTTGATGCCGATTTCTCCTTTTCGATGCTAATTCCTCCGCTCCGATGCGGAATTCTCTTTTTCGATGCTGATTTCTCCTTTTCGATACCGATTTCTCCTTTTCGATGCCGATTTTTTCTTCGATGCCGATTTCTCCTCTTCGATGCGAATTCCTCCTTTTCGGTTCCGATTTCTCCTCGTCAATGCCGATTTCTCCTTTTCGAGGCCGATTTCCTCTTCTCGATGCCGACTTCCTCCTCTTCGATGCCGATTTCTTCGTTCCGATGCCGATTTGATTTTTTCGATGCCGATTTCATTTTTTCAATGCCGATTTCATTTTTTCGATGCCGATTTCATTTTTTCGAAGCCGATTTCTCCTTTTCGATACCAGTTTCTCCTCTTCGATGCTGATTTTTCCTTTTCGGTCACAATTTCTCCTCTTCAATGCCGATTTTTCCTTTTCGATGCCGATTTCCTCTTTTCGATGCCGACTTCCTCCTCTTCGATGCCGATTTCTCCGTCCCGATGCCGATTTTTTCTTCAATGCCGATTTTTTCTTAGATACCGATTTCATTTTTTCGATACCGATTTCTCCTTTTCCATGCCGATTTCCTCTTTTCGATGCCGACTTCCTCCTCTTCGATGCCGATTTCTCCGTCCCGATGCCGATTTTTTCTTCAATGCCGATTTTTTCTTAGATACCGATTTCATTTTTTCGATACCGATTTCTCCTTTTCCATGCCGATTTCTACTTTTATATGCCGATTTCTTCTCTTCGATTTTTTTCTTTTCGATGCCAATTTGTTCGTTTCGATATCGATTTCTTCTTTCGTTGCCGATTTATCCTCTTCGGTGCCGATTCCTCCTTTTCGATGCCGATTACTCCTTTTCGATGCCAATTACTCCTCTTCGATGCCGATTTCTCCTTTTCGATGCCGATCTTTCCAATCCATTCTACACAAAGGTCATTTTTGCAAATGAAAACTCGCTAAAAGACTGCAAAGTACGCGAAGAGCTGACGATCGTTTTTTTTTTTTTCGTTCTTTTATTGATACACGTTTATTAAAAATTGACTAACAAGAAGATCGTTCCGGTCGGATTAGACTTGGAACATTCCTCCAAATTGCTGTAATCTGAGCCTGCGAGACATCGGGAAATAGTTGATGACTGTAAAAGAATTGAATGATAGCGAGATTGCACCATGTTTTTCGTTGCGCGATCTTTCGAAAGTCATTAACCAGTGATAGCCAATAGCGAAATCGCGCTCGTCTCTTGAGAAGAAGCTCGGACCGCCCATTGACTATAGAAGGTTTTTGAAATGACTTTGATAATCGCGTCGCATTCAACGAATTATGGAATCCCCGTACGTGGATTAAGCGGTTCGTTGTTCTGCACTGCCGCAAAGCGTATCTGCCAACCGGTACCGCCGTTGTTAACGCTCGAGACGTAAGTTACTTTGACGCTGTTGCCGGAAGCCGTGAACGGCGCGGGTGTCACCTGCGCAAACGAAAAATTCATTGTTCTCCCGTTTTATCTATATTTTTTCGAGGTATTTTCTGTAAAATTTGAACAAACTTTCGTATGGAGCACTGAACCCAGATACAATCGTATTAAGGCGTTACCCCCACTTGCGATTTTGAAAAAATCGATTTTTTTATTGCATTTTTTTGAAGTATAAGTATCCGGGCCCATACTTCTGTATGGGCCCGGAATAGATGACTCTATGTAAGTTTACAAAAAAAATATTTTCTTCTTGTAAACTGAAATTGAAACTTTAAACGCGTTTTTCTCAAAATGGCATTTCTGAAGTCGGTGACCAAGATTACTCGAACACTAATGAACCGATCTTCTTGAAATTTTGCAGGCTTATTTAATAAATAAAAATGTAGTCTTTAATCGTTCGATTTTTTTTTTCGAAAAAAAATGGCCGTTTTATAGCCAAAAAACGGCCGTTTTTTTTTCGTTAAAATCGAACCATTAACTTTGACTGTCCGCCATGTTGTGAAAAATGAATATTTTTTAAAATCCTTCGATTAAAGACTAGTTTATACTTATATTTGACTAAATCCATCCGCATTTTTTTTTTCAGATGATCCACTTCGCCGCAATGTTGGTCACCGCAAACCGTGTATATAAAAACATTATTTCATTGACGGCCATTCGCCACTAAACAATGTAATATTTTTCAATAAAAAAACTACTGAAAGTTCTTCAAGATGTGTTCTTTAAGATGGTATATTGATCGATTAAAAAAGTTTTGTAGTTTTCTTTAAAAAAATTCATGAAAAAGGCCTTTTTTGCGCTACAAGTGGGGGTAACGCCTTAAGGGGTCTGCATGAGTTTAAAATTTCGGAAAATCGATTTTTTTATTGCATGTTATATATACTCCAGGTTCTTAACTTGATTGGCAACAAACATTTTGTAAAAATTCCTAAAGTTGACCAAGTTATGACGATTTTTTCGAAGCCCACTGCCCTTCGGCAGATTTTTTCTCTAAACTGTTTTATGAAACGGTGTGATCGTATCTCAAAATGTATTCATCCGATTCACTTCCAATTCGGACACAGCATAGTTTATAGCAATTTCTATTGTATGACCGGATGGCTTTTTGATATGTTAATCCATTTGCCAATAACAATTTATTAAAGTTTTCCTTGTCATAAAAAATTGACTTTTGCAGCTTGCCATTTTTGTAATTTTCAAAATTTCCAAAAATATTCGATTATGCGATAGTTTGTTTGCTACTCTACGAGTGAGTTTTTTATTTTTCATTTCTGATCACCCAAGTTGCCAGAGCCATCTACACCGATTGGCCATGAAGTAACGGCGGCACCTTGTTCAAATAATACTCACTGCATTGTTTATCGACGTTTGTCAATTAAAAACGAACTCAACCCTGGCAAAACTATGCGCTGATTGTGCGTGAAATTCCAATCACGTTATCGCAATAGTCTCATCGAAAAAGATATCGAAAATCGACCGGTTTTTTGGGCCCCGAGCTTACGCAGGCCTGTCAATGACTTTTCTGTCATTGTCATTGTTTCGGAATTTCTTTCCGAATTGTTAGGCAACCTCCCCTCTATCGCCGTTTCAATTCCTTACAAACTTTCTTCCGGAAACTTTTCGCATAATCGCTTGTTTGTTTTAAATTGTTTTTCTTTCCCTTATCGCTTCCGATTGGCAAAAATAAAAAATTATGCGTTGATATGTATATACATTTGTTAATAACAAATTAGTGAAGTTATTTTTTAAATTATTAAAATTATTTTGTAAATCGAACGTTTTTTCTACCGTTTTCGAATTTTCGTAATTTTCAAAGTTTCAAATGCGGGGAATTGTCAGTTAGGGGCGTCAAAATCAAAACGATAAAAAGTGTACTTACGCCCGGACAGTACAACTCGATTCTTGCGCCATCCCCGGACTCCTCCACCTGGAGGTTATCCGATGTGCAGAGTTCAGCCGTGCCGAGGTCGAAGAAGCCGAATTGCAGCGCTACCTGATAGCCACGTGGTACACTTATTTCCCAAACGCACACGCTGTCGTTCCTGTAACTGCTCGGATACATCGGCGATGTGAACAACCCTTCGTAGTTGTACAATTTACCACCGCATCCGCGACCTGCTTGGAAATGCGATAAAAAAACACTCAGAGGCCCGATGTTCCTTCAAATTAAGGGGTTAGGCCATTCAAGAGGCCGAATAAATAAATGCAATAATTTTTTTGAAGCGGTTAATTTCAGAGGCGGCTATGCAGCGTTTATCTCAAAACTGCATTTTTTAAGTTGGCCGGAAACATAACTCAAACAATTTTCAACCGATTCACTTGAAATGTTGAATATATCTTGAAAAATACACTGTCTATGGAAAAACGTAGGATTTTTTTTTATATTGCATAGTTCATTTGTTATTAACAATTATCTGACGATTTTTTAGGCAAATTTTTCGCTTTCCAAAAATTTGCCTAACAAATCGTTAATAACAAATGAAGTATGCAATAAAAAAAAAAATCCTACGTACTTCCATAGACAATGCATTTTTCAAGATATATTCAACATTTCAAGTGAATCGGTTGAAAATTGTCTGAGTTATGTTTCGGCCAACTTAAAAAATGCAGTTTTGAG
Organism: Ophion slaviceki; assembly: GCA_944452715.1. Taxonomy (NCBI): domain Eukaryota; kingdom Metazoa; phylum Arthropoda; class Insecta; order Hymenoptera; family Ichneumonidae; genus Ophion; species Ophion slaviceki. The sequence continues at coordinate 6,417,666 of OX101783.1, read as the reverse complement.
ATAAACGCTGCACAGCCGCTATTTTGAAATTAATCACTTCAAAAAAATGATTGTATACAGTCACTGATTTTTTCTGAAAAACAATCCCCAAATAGCCTATTTTTTCGGCCTCTAGAGTGGCCTGAGGCCTTTAAGGGAGACTTTGTCCTTTGAAATTTTCAAAAAATCAATTTGAGCTCAACATGAGCAGCTAGAAGAAGAGGAGGGATGCCTCTATGGACCAGGCATTGCCGATTAGCGGTAATTATAAACACATTTGTGTAAACACATTACAAAACTTTAAACGCGTTTTTCTCGAAAACACGTTTTTAAAAATGGCTGACATTCTCCTGACCGCTGTAATTAACATATCGACCTGAAATTTGGAGAGCATACCCAGAAAATATGTCTTCACGGAATGACGGATCGTTTTTTCGATAGATACATTTTTGCATTTATTATTTATCTTTTTATGCGAAAAAAACGCGAAAATTCGATTTTTTTTTAAATTGCCGCCATTTTCCGAAATTTGTACTAAACGAAAAACCCATCCGTCATTCCATGACCAAAGGGTCACAGATTGATAATATGCTTTGAATTTGTGTTTCAGATCAACAAAGAGGGGGCAGTGATGTCAGCCGTTTACCTCCCGCGATTAGAGGACCTGTTTTCGCGGAGCTGCAACGGCCGCCATTTTGGTTTTTTTTTTTCAAAAAAAATTTTTTTAACGTTCTGTATATCATGAATAAAAGCAAGAAAAAAACCGCACTCAAAAAGCTTTACTCGTTTCCTTTAAAAAAAATAAAATGTAAACACCTGAAATATGGCACTCCAAGGACAAAGTCTCCGTTAAGTCGAATGGAGTTGGGTCAGGATTTTTATCCAGCGGGTCAACAAATTTAATGGTAAAAATTGCAAAATAGCAGATGGCAAAATTAATAACTCGAGCACCTAGAAAAGATTCCTGCAATTCTTATGCATATCGAAGTGAAGTAAGAGTTTCTCTCAAAGCGGCCACCACTATGACGGGGAAAAAAATGATTTTTTTTTGCATTTTGTCACAGTATATATATATTCAAAAATATGTGAAAAACACTCTAAGTCAAAATATTGAAAGTTGACCAAGTTCCGGATAATTTAGTGAGAGCAGATAGCGCAACGATTCACGTATACTAAAACATTCAATCCGTTTTTCTCTAAACGACTTTTCTCGGCCTGGCCGGAATGATAACTCCAGCTATAATTGTCCGATTTTCAATTTACAAAAATCAAACTTTCCGTGATTACAGTAGGTATCGATGTACGTAGCGGTTTTAAAAAAATATTTTTTAAGGCCCCTAATTTAAGTAAAAATTTCGCCACAATTACACTTTTTGTTTGAACAGCCGCGATTTTGTGAACGTTTTTTTTTTTCGAAAAACGGCGACCTACGACGAGAACTACATTAGTGTAGATTATAAAACTTTTATATTTTCATCGTTTAGACCAACCATCATCAAGTTACCGATCCGTCGTTGAACCAAGTTTTTTATACAGAGCCTCTATTATACCTTTATGAGGTTCTTAATTTTTTATTTTAAAAAATGTACATGAAATAAGTTCATATTAGGTACGCTTAATAACATACCTTTTTTCCAAAACCCAAATGAATAATAGTAAGCAAAAAAATCGGAAAAAATACCTTTTTCGGCCCGGCACAGTAGTCCGACCTTCAAGAGTTTGCGAAAGCGTAGCATTTTTTCTAATATGACTTTTTTGTCGCGTGGTTTCATAGACCAAGGGCTTGACTTTAATTTGCAACAAAGATTTTGTAGAAACTCTAAAAATTGACCGAGTTATGACGATTTTTCTCAACAATTTGTTTTATGAAACAGTGTAAGTCGTGTGTCGAAATGTATTCATTCGATTCCCTCAAAATTCGGACAAGGCATAGTTCATCAAATGTTCTATCGTATGACCGGATGATTTTTCAAACGTGTTTATCCATTTGTTAATAACTTGTTAATAATAATTTCTAATAATTATGTAATGTAATTAATTGTAATAATTTGTTAATAATTATTTAAGTTTGTTTTTTTATCGAAATCCGAACTTTTCGTTCTCGAACTTGCCATTTTCGTAATTTCCAAAATTTCATAAAAGTATGCGGTCAAAAAAGAAGAAAAGGACATTTATTATTTTTTCTTCCAGATGAGCCTAGTTGCCAGAACTATCTACACCGATTGGCCATGCGCCAACGGCGGCACTTTCTTTAAGTAATAATAGCTCCATTGTTTATTAAAATTTTTCGATGAAAAAAAATCTCATAGCTGGCAAGACTATGTATCAATTTTGTGTAAATTCCTGACCTCGTCGTCCCAATACCCCCATCAGAATTTTTTTTTTGAAAATTGACCCGTTTTTCGGGCTTCAAGCTTACGCAGACCCGTTAACAACTTTCCAAGTAAGTCTGCAACGTTCTTCCAAGCAATTATTTGAAGAACTTTCTTCCGGTAACTTTTCGCACAATTGTTTTTTTGTTCGAAACTGTTTTTTTTTTCATCGTCACTTCTGACTAGAAAAATAAATGAAAATTGTGCGCACACTGATGCGCAAAACACGAAATATATGGCGTCGTCCGAAACTCACCCTGATCGGTGGTGGTGTAGAGAATGTCATAATGTTCAATTCCGAAGGATTGGTCGGAGAACGTTTTCGCGTGGATGGTCAATTTATTGCCGGTACTGTACAAAGGACTCGGGTCTGCGAAGCCGCAGAGCCTCTGCATGACCGGAGCGTTGGAGTCGCCGTCGTGAATCTCGTGGAATAATTCGCATTTTATTATTTTGAATGTAAGAAGAAACAAACACCACGTGGTGGTAAAAAAAGACTAATTCACTATGTTTGCATAAAAAAAATCAAAATCCGTCTTGGGAGACGGAGCTTGATATCTCACTAATTGGCAAATACAAAAAAAGTTATAATTTTCATTAGCCAACACTGACGACTTAAGGGGTCAAGCTGTGAAAGTCATGAGCACTCTCTCGTCGCTTGAGGCAACTCAAATTAGAGATGAAGGTCTGACATATGGCGCAAGAATTGTAGATTACAGGTAAACTTGTGTCTGCAACGATAGAACTGCTGGCAACATTTTAAGGCACTACACCACGGTAAAAAAAAGTTTTGTCATTTTTTTGTCATTTTTTGAAAGGTACATTTGTTAAGAATGCTCTCGCCAATTTTTTAAAAGAAATCTGTACAATTGGTGGAAATACAGCATTTTATGTGAAACCGTTCGGACCGCGCCGAGCGGCAGATGTGCGGCTTTGAACGTGTTTTTCTCGAAACTACGTTTTTCAACCTGGTTGACAACATATTAAAAAAACTATTCATCCGATTTGCATGCGCCAAGTCTTAAACTGTTCGAAAATCCCGTCTCTATGGCACCACGTAGGGATTTTTTTATAAAGGGCCCCCTTCTATTTTTTTTTTATGAATGATGAAAATTTTCTATGAAAATCGGAAATAAAATTCGCTGGTCCGCCATTTTTTTTTACATGTCGAAACTCCCCTACGTGATGCTGTAAACCTATATGTCCAGTTTTTAAATATATTTTTATTTTATTTTTCAAATGAACCGTATGGCTTAATCGCTGTCAACCTCCGAGCAGCAATTTCGCCGGAGTGTCCTCTTGGAAGCGGGGTACACCGCAAATTATACTTTAGATTCGAGTACAAAAATTTGTATGCAGTCTTCTATATGTATATATTGACTATGAGTATTAATAAGAAAAATTCCATTCATCGTTTGCTTGAAAATAATTACGAAAAATACACCCTCGTACCGCGCGCGAACCGTGGTGTGGTGCCTTAAACGCGTTTTTCTCGAGACTATGTTTTTCAAAACGGTGTACACGATTTCTCGACATCCGAACAACGGAGTGACTTGAAATTTGACACACTTACTCAGTGTGATAGTAGTTTAGTCTTGACCGACGTTTTTTTTCTTAGCATTTTTTTTCGTTAATTATTAACAATAATGTTGTAATTTCTCCTCAAGAAATCGAAAAAAAATTGAAGATTTTTTTACGATTGAAACACGATAAAATCAAGTAAATTGTCGAGTCCCTCACGTTCAAAAGTCGATCACGAGATTATGTTCTTTGGTTATTCATATTTTTTAATGAAATATGGTACACAACTTTGTTAATGTACGTACAAATAAATGGCCAAACGATTTTTTAATCATCTTACTTATTCCTGCAAAATAAATATTTTAAATAACCCTGATTTTCGGGTGGTCACAGCAGCCTAATCTCTCAAGGAGGACCGAGCGTTTCATCGATGAATGTTGGAGGAAGCTTATATATTTTTTCAGACGCAGATGCCTCCGGTAGCTAATGAATTTTGAAAGTTTTATAAATCCCACGACACCATTTTCAGGGAACGAAAATTTAACTTCGGACAATTTGAGGCTTCTGGGAAAAAACGCAAATTTAGCGGGAATCTTCGAAGGAGTATTTCACGTCCAAAATGTTTGAACACTTCTATTTCAGGAACGAAAATGCGAATAAAACTGAAAATTCCGAAACATGTAACATTTTTCTCGAAACTATATTTTACAAAATGCTCTAAGTCGTTTCTCAAAATTTATTCTTCCGACTCACCTCGAATTCGGGCAGAGCATAGTTTATAACATTTTCTATCCTATGACGATATTTAAAAATATGTTTATCCATTTCTGTATACCAAAGCATCAAAGTTATTTATTTTCGTCAAAAATGGAACTTTTCTACAGCTTGCCATTTTTCCGAGATTTAAAATATCAAAAAAAGTATTCGTTCATGTCAAAGTTTCATTATTATACTAAAATTACATTTTTCTATTTTTTTATTTCAGTCGCCTCTAGATGCCAGCCCCACCTATACCTATTGGCCATGCAGCAACGGTGGCACTTTGTTTAAACAATGATAACTTCATTGTTTATCAATGTTTTGCAATTTTTTAAAAACTCACGCTTGGCAAGACTATGTATCGATTGCGTGTAAAATCTCGACGTTGTCATCCCGATAATCTCGTGAAAAAAAATATTGAAAATCCAACAGTTTTTTGCGGCCCAGAAGAATAAAAAATGTGTAAGAAATTTTCAATGTGTTTTTTTTTCTCGAAACGTCGAAACAGCAATTGAACATATCTACGTATGAAAAAATCAGTATCCTTCGGAATCCATCGATGAAACGTCAGACTCAAGTCAGGACATCAGTTCGTTGGCTAGAGGAACGAAGTAATTTCGAAATCGTTAGTACCGTACCTCGACGTAATTGTTTTTGCATTCCGATGAATCGTAGAAATAGAAGTGGTAGAAGTAGAGCGAAATCGTGCGATTTGGACTTGTCGTTATTGTTGTCCAACAATCGGCAATTTTCTGCTGTACTATGCGTCCCTGCTCGGATGTGTAATTACGTTTGCACCCCGACGTTTTGCCCACGTCGAATTTGAATTTTCGCGGTTTTGGCATATGGTTCGTGGTCGATTTCAACGACACGCGAATTTCTGAACTGTCGCTGCAAATATATCGTCGAATTCAGGGCGTTAGTCTTGCTCACTCAACAATCCAGCAAATTACGATCGTTTTTCGATTGTGAATAACCCAAGAATACATCAACTTTTGTATTGATTGATCAATTTATTCTATACCGTCATCAATCTAATAAATAATATTATGAATTCGTCCCTGCCGTCGTACTCTCGATGCATATTGTTGTTAAAAATTGATCACAATTTGTTCTCTCGTAATCTTTAATTCTATGATGAAATAAATCAATTAAAGGAAAATCGGTAAAAAAAATTCTCGAAAACTTCGAATATTTGTTTATTTAACGCTTAACGAGCACCGACAGAATTATTTCGTGCAAACCAACTATTTGATAATATTCGCTCCATCAGTAATAATAATAATTACGATAGTATTTGCCTTTATGAATAATTACACAAACTGGAACAAAAATGTGCAAAAATAATCCAATTTGTAGGAAATAGTTATTTAAAGTATTATTACGAAATTATCCATATTATTAAATTGCAAAGAAAAAACGCGTCTCTAAACAAATACATAAAAAGTTGAGAGAAAATTATGTAAGAAATAATGTGTCCTTTTGAATAATAATTATTCTGGTGTATCTTAAAAACTATATATTCGTTCAAAGATGTTTATGCAAAAAAAACACAATAAGTGTACATCCTACTTGTGATTACACACTATTACAGCAACGTGTATTTAAGGCCTCAGGCCACGGTAACGGGTGTCAAATCATGTGCGAATATAACAATTTTTTTCGTATGAATAATGGATTCACTCTAAAAAATAATTACACATCTATTTAGTATGCATATCAAGCTGTTAGAATTTTTTTTTTTCGATGTACAAAATGGCCGACTACTCGAAACTTCTCGAAACAGCTTTTTTCCAATTGGCGGGACAAATAACTTCAACAATTTTCACTCGATTGACTTCAAATTTAAAAACGATGTTCCTAATTGCATTTCGCAGAGAAGTACGTACGGAATTTCTGATTAATTGAAAACTTTTCATTTAATAAGCAGAACTTGCGCAGTTGTAACGAAATTTTTCACTGAAAATTCATTTCTTAAGTTCAAATACCCACAACTATTAAATAAAACAATATTTTTTAAATTCCGTACGTACTTCTCTAGGTATTCTACTGTAGATTGACGAGAATTTTCGTTTTTTGTTCTAGATAAAAAAATGTGGAAGCTAAATGTCACGCCGTGGAGCGCTTAAAAAAAGACAACAAAAGAAAATATTAGCCGTCGGCCATTTTGTACATCCAAAGAAAAGAAAAAAATTCTAACAGCTTGATATTCATACTAAATAGATGTGTAATTAATTTTATGAGTGAATCACGTTTTCATACGAAAAAAAAAAATTGTTAAATTCGCACATGATTTTATACCCATTGCTGTGGCATAAGGCCTTAATATGGTCTGATATACAGGGTGTTCCAGAACTGAATGCGTTCCCTGAAATGGGGGGTTGGGGGTGAAATTGTGAGTCGATTGATATAAGCATGTGTGGGTCTCAGATCAAGCCCTGAATTATTATTAATTTTTAAAGGCGGGCGCACCTGATTGGCCCGCCTTTAAAAATTGATAATAATTCAGGGTTTGATCCGAGACCCATACATGCTTATAGCGATCGACTCAGAAGTTCATCCCCAACCCCCCGTTTCAGGGAACGCATTCAGTTCTGGGACACCCTGTATATGTATAACGATATTAAATAGGTGATTTTGCTGTATATGTATTATTCGACTAAATATTTTTTTTTTATAAATATAAAAATAATTTGAGATTTCATTTTATCATAACATTAAATTCCTTCAAATACTATGTTTGTTATCATTCAGTTTTTTATCTCAATACTTTAATTTCAAACATCGTTTGGTGGAATCAAAAATATATGAACGAATATTTAAGATTGTAGTTTATTATTTGCATATTTATTTCAGAATTGATATTATAATTTCGAGAATTATTTGATGTTTTATTTTTTATTTAAAACATTTCTATTATTAATTGAATTTGGAATTTTTAAGTTAATATTTATTAAAATTGAATATATATTTTTCCCCTGAGTTCCAACGTTAAAATTCGATTATCATAAACTTGAGATGCGTATAGGCAGTATTGTTGTCTAGAAATTTCAAAAGATCGTGGTTTTTTAAAACCTCGTTTTTAAATTATGAAAGGTCTGCAACCTTTCTGACTACGTCCGTGAAAAATCGTTTAATGATACTCATAAAATTAGCCGAGTTATAGAAATCATAAGGAGTACGTCGGGGAGCGCGGTCTAGACGCAGCAGTCTTGAAACGCGTTTTTCTCGAAATGATATTTATCAAATTCGCAACCATGATATTTCGATAACCAATTGGCCGATTGAGATCCTATTTTTAATACACCTTCAATAGACAGTTTTTCAATGTTGCTAGGAGAATTGAGCCGAAATCATGTTTTTTCCTCATATAACTCGTAGAACGGTCAGAAAGATAGGAAAAATTGGATCAAAGTTTAGCATGCCGCCATTTTGTATATTTTGTGACTGAATCTGGTACCAGACATAACAATACTTGTGCAATTTAAGAATACGTTGGGTTTTTCCTCCTCCACATTTATAAAAGGTTGACAATACTACAAACGTGCAAAAGTACATTGTAATAATTTTTTTAATTTTTGTCATATTCTTGGAGGAGCGCTAAAATAGTAAAAAATTGTATTCTAACCTGAAAATTATGAACTTTATCAAAAATGATTTCCTACAAAAGTTGTTAGTTTTCGCCTGACAGATTTTTTTGTGAAAGAGGTCATGTTTCCGTTTTAAAATAACATGTCGGCCATCTTAACGTCGCCATTTTGAATTTTGGAACAAATTTTTTTAACGTCTCCGTTTGAACCCTGAAAGTTTTACTACACTCAATACTTGATCGGAGCAGTATGTTTCGGGATGAATCAAGTGTAAGATTAAAACGGGGCAGTTGGTATATATATGGTTCCATGCCACCTGATCACTCGACAAAACAAACCCAAACAAACCCACTCTCGCGTGGGGAGAATAATCGGATTGTGATATTTTATGGTCGTGATGTTTTGTCGTGTGACATGATACATGCTACCATATATATATGGTAGCATGTATCATGTCACACGACAAAACATCACGACCATAAAATATCACAATCCGATTATTCTCCCCACGCGAGAGTGGGTTTGTTTTCGGATATATATATATATATATATATCCGAAAAAGTTCCAGACAAAAAATGACCTTGAACGACTTTAATCCCCTAATGTTTTTTATGCAGCTTGAGGTGCTCCACACGATGGTTGAAAAAAAATGTACCATTCCATTTAAAAAGTCGAGGTGACCTTCACTGTGCGTCAGCGCCTCCACCGAAAAAAAAAAATTGGTCGCATATGATGGCCCCCTTCATACCGTACAACTTTTGCCTGCAACATTTTTTTGGGACGTCGATAATTACCGAGTTATTTCGGGTGGCAGAGATAAGAGGGACATCCTGTAAAATAGCGATTTTACTGTAGATAAATATTTATGGTGGGGATTTAAGATAACTATTTTTTATTCTATATATATATATGTAGATATATATATATATATTCATATGTATGCTTGTATGTTAACTAACCTGTAATGGTCCAGCATAGTCGCCTGCCCGCAATATTTATAAGCGGCATCACGATTGTAGCTATTCTGAAAACGACGGTTCCACAACAACAAATAAATCCAAATTGGTCGAAAAAACAGATTCAATAATCAATATCATCTGATTCAAAAATCAGATTCGTTAATCAATAAAATTCAATCTCAAGAACAAAATCTTTGTAGTAAAAAAATCGATCAACGTTAGGCTGCTCACCACTCTGAACAAATAAACACAAATTCGGTGAGAAACAAAATCAACAATTGATAGGATTCTATTTCATCAGGGTACAAACCTGATACAAAGGATGAAGAAAAGAATGGATGAATGTCAATAAAATGAATTTTAATAAAATAATATTTTCATTAAATACAAATATTAATAAAATAATATTTTCGTTAAATACAAATTTTGATAAAATAATATTTTCATTAAATACAAATTTTGATAAAATAAAAAAAAGGATACAGCTCCTCACCATTCGGTGAATCATCGGTCGGTTTGATCTTCCGTTGAATACGAAGTCTTCGCCGAAGTCTTCACTCACATACAGGCGGTTCTATAGCAGCGACACGTTTTAGGAATACGTAAAACACCAAATGAAAAAATGGATTTATTTAAGGGAATTTGAATAAGAACGGCCATGATGCTTTCTTCCATAACAATAGAAACTAAACTCTCCAACTTTGGAATTACTTATTTAGCCCAATTAATCGATAAACCTGCTTGAGTTTTTACACATACACGGCTGTGCGCATTATCCTTAGAATATGGAATAATAAAGAGGCAAATATTGAAGACTTGCCACATTTTTTATTTCGAGGTGATCGCCGTCGCAATCCTTAGTGTCTTCCATGTCCAGCATCTCGAAGTGCAGCTGCAATTTGACGTATCGCTCCGAGGAACGGAAGGTCCAACGGCACTGCGTACCTGCAGGATAATTCGCCGGAAAATTCGGTGAGGCGAATACCTCCGTGTTGTTTTGAATATCCCAGAAGCTTTTACCACAAACCGCTGCAATGTTGAAATAGCGACGCATGAAAACATTTTTCACTGCGTATCTATGATTTTACTTTTTTGCAAATGCTGGATATAATTATTAATATGTGTAAGATATAATTGTAATATGTAAATTACAATTATGTAACAATTGTAAATATGTTTGAAAAATCAAACTAGTCATTATTTAAGTGATTAATTAGTGATTGATTAATCAATTAATAATTATTAATCTCGATCGATCGATCGATAATATTCAATTAATCGATATTATACATACATACATACATACATACATACATATATATATATATATATATATATATATATATATAATATCCAAAATAAATAAATATCCAATATTTCAAAAAATGGTTCTCCATTAATCGAGTTTTGAAAATTCAGTCGAAAGTTTTTCGTCAAAAGGCGACAAAAATAAAATAAAAAATCATCGCAGTCTCTTCAAGGTTAATATTCCTAAAATCTTGAGATTTATAAGAAATTAATTTAATGAGAAATTATTGAATCCTTGAAAAATTATTTTCAAACAAAATTATTGTAATAAATGAATATTCTGACAAACTATGATCATAGTTTTTCAGAATAATCATTCCCTAACTACAATTTCCTTCCTAACCGCCCAAGTAATTCTGTACAGAAAAATAAATATATATATATATATATATATATATATATATATATATATATATATATATATATATATATATATATATATAATATCCAAAATAAATAAATATCCAATATTTCAAAAAATGGTTCTCCATTAATCGAGTTTTGAAAATTCAGTCGAAAGTTTTTTGTCAAAAGGCGACAAAAATAAAATAAAAAATCATCGCAGTCTCCTCAAGGTTAATATTCCTAAAATCTTGAGATTTATAAGAAATTAATTTAATAAGAAATTATTGAATCGTTGAAAAAATTGATTTTCCAAAAAAATTATTGTAATAAATGAATATTCTGACAAACTATGATCATAGTTTTTCAGAATAATCATTCCCTAACTACAATTTCCTTCCTAACCGCCCAAGTAATTCTGTACGGAAAAATAAATAAAAGAGAAAAAATAAAAAACGTAGAACAAAAATTTAGAAAAAACGTAATGATAAATAGAAAAATTGAACGTTATCTTACACGCAACGGGCTCGAGTGTAGCGACGACTCCTTCGCCTTCGTAAGTCGCGTCGGTGAAGAGTCTTATCCACATTAGATTAGTCGACGACTCAATCGGCGGCGGGATCGTATTGCCGCAGTAACGACCGATCAATTCGCTCACCGGCCCAGTACCGTCGCGAACCTCCAAATAATCGCCGGGACAAGGGTCCCCGGCACTCGCGCGCGTAGCGTTCGTCGATGAGTTTCTCAGGTCCATTCGACTTATCGTCAGCCTCACGTTCTTGCCGGCCTCAGCAACGACTCGCCAATGACAATCCTCGAGAGGATCGTAATGGGTACTTTTTTGCGTTCTGAACGGCTTGGAACTCGTCAGATTTATTTTTCCACCGCAACCGTTCGCCTCGCTCGTAGCAAACGTGATCTACGGATTTTCTTTTCTCAATAATTGCAAAAAAATGACAATGTGATAAAAAAAAGTTTTTGAAGGACAGGTCACCGTTCACGACGATGAAAAAATTCGATTTTTGGATAATTTTCCGAAAAATTCATATCGCCGATTAATGTGGAATTTCGTGTACCCACGAATTTTGACTCGCTGGTCATGAATATCATAGTGAAAATACCTGCAAATTTGATTTTCAAGGTCAAAACTAACGAAAACCGATTTTTTTACCGTTTTTCTATTTTATTTTAATAAGTATTGATCTTAGAGAAAAATGTTTCCCGTAAAAGTTGTAGCCAATAAAAAGATTTATCTTTTATGTTTCGTGCAGGTTTTGTCTAAAACCATTCTGTTTCGAGAAAAATGGGATAATACTCCAACAAGTACATTTTGCTAAACTCCATTAGTTTCGATTTTATCTACTTACGCACTTTACCGCGGAAGTTGAAGTTTAGTTTTTAAAGTACAGTTTAGTCTTTAAACCCAAACAAAAAAGCACAAAATAAAATAAAATACAAAAAAGCAAAAAATAAACATGCACTTTACAGGCTAAACTCCAACCTTCCCGCGATAAAATGCGTAAGTAGATAATGACGAAACTAACGGAGTTTAGCAATATGTACTTATTGGAGCAATATCTCATTTTTCTCAAAACAGAATGGTTTTAGACAAAAACTGTATAGAACATAAAAGATCAATCTTTTTATAGGCTATAACTTTTGTAGGAAATTTTTTTCTCCAAGCTCAACATTTATTGAAATAAAATAGAAAAACTTTTGAAAAATCAGTTTTCGTGAGATTTAACCTTAAAAATTAAATATCCGGGTATTCTCACTATCATATTCGTGATCAACTAATTAAAATACATGGGTACACGAAATTCCAGATTAATCAACGGTATGGGCTTTTCGGTACACCCTGATTTGTTTTTATCATAATTTGTAGCCTTAAAGTGTTTGGAACACGTAGATTCGTGGGTTGTCAAAAACAAGCATCAAATACAATTTTTCGTAACGTTAAACTTTAAATGCGTTTTTCTGGAAACTGCATTTTTCAACGCGCGGAATGCTCTACAGCTTGAAAGGAAGAACCGATTCACACGAATTTTTGCGCAATTGGAGGGAAATTCAATTTGCGGAGCCATGAGGAAGGGATTTTTATTAAAAATTAATTTCGACATTTTTTCGTCCGTCGAAGCAAATAAAAATTGGGTTCTTTTTCAAACTGCTGCCATTTTGTTTTCCAGGGATTTTTCAGAAAACAAAAAAAGATGAGGACCGCCGAAATCAGTCTAGTTAAATAATTTTCAACCCGTTTTTGTTTCAAGCGAACTGGCAAGGCTGTGGAGCGGCCCGCGCAGACCAAAATACGCCGTGAATGGTTTTATTTGACGGGAGATGAAGCCGCCATTTTGGAATTTTTTAAAACAAATAAAATTGGAATTTACTCTTCATTGATAGATGAATAAAATACGTTGAGACCCAATCCCAAAAGTATTTATTTTATATTTAAAAAATTGTCGAATTTAATGCATTTTTCGTGCCTCTCGAAAAACCCGGCTTTAAAATGCTTTTTTTACATGTCTATATAATGATTATTTTATTCTTCAATTCGTTCCTAAATGTGCCTACTGTCGGTACTTAATTTTGTTAATAAAGTATATCAGGGCTGACAACGTACCGACGCCGACATTCCCCCGTAATCGTTGCTCCCGTCGGATCGGAACATCACGATCATTGCATTACCGCTGCTCTTCACTGGCAGCATATTCGTAATGTTTCCGCACAACTTTCCGAGCCGTTTCCCCGTCATGAAATTATCACCCTCGACTATTTCGACGCGATCGTATACGCAGCTTTGTTGAGAGCATAAAATGAAAATAAATATTAACTTGTTTTTTTATAATTTCACGAATCTATTACTGTAAGGATTAAAGGGTTAGGCAACTGTGGAAATTGGAAAAAAAAGTCACTGGTTTCTTGGGCCAACTCAAATTGGATGCAGGAATCGCAGATGAAAGGTACACTTATGATTAAAACGCTAAAAGTGCTGTTAAAACTAAGCGTTTTGCTTGGAATCGTTTTTCAAAACGGTGTACACGATTTCTCGACATGTAATCAACGGGTCAACTTTAAATTTGGTATACTTATTCAGTGTAATAGTAGTTTAGTCTTGACCGACGTTTTTTCTTCTTAACATTTTTCTTCATTAGTTATTACCAATGATGTCAATTGTCATCGAAAAATCAAAAATAAAAACGCAATTTTTTTTTATGGTGGAAACTTAATATCAAAAAAAAGCTCGGTCAAGTCTTAGCTAACATTATCTTTTTTAAGTAAAAACTCGTCTTTTTCGTTTCAGATCAACCGGGTGGCCAAAATCAAGTACACGAGAGTGTCCCTGAGTTTCTTCATCATCAAGTCCTTCTGAATCAAGTCCTTCACGAGATTGTTTATAACTTCCTGAATTGTTAATATTTTTGAATGACATTTGGTCCACAACTTTGTTAATGTACATACAAATAAATGTCCAAACGATTTTTCCATCATTTTACTTATTACTTAAGATGTTTTTTTGTTTCCAATAGCCCTGATTTTTGGGTCGTCACAGTAGCCTAAGCCCTTCATATAATTTTCATATCTATTTGTATATACAGGGCGGAATGTAAAGGTGTGGAGGGCCTCGGACAACGAAAAAGTAGGCGACCTCAAATTGTTCTTCAACGATGATTTTTTTATAGTGTTTAAATAACTAATTGCGAGGAAACAATATCCTTTTACACAAGGTACGTTGTTTGGAGTTAAGGGCAGAGATGTTTCCTGACATCAGTTAAATTCGATTACAATTATAATGTTTTATCCATTTTTTCGTGTGAATAAATTAATTCGTTTAGTGTGTAGGTACACACTTTACAGTGTAATGCATTGTAATGATGAACTATGCATTGCTATATAAAACAGCAATGGCACACTCTGTATATTCACCAAGGATAGATGTCCAATTCGATAAAAGTTGGCCAATTTTCGGGAATAAATAGTCCATGTCATAATTTCTAAACATCTCTAGCCTAGGAATTATTTTCTTCGTAGCATTTTCGTACATACCCGTGACTCGACTCGATTTGGAATTTCTCCAGACGTAGCACTACACTTTTTCCTTCCGGTGCTCTGATTATCCAAGTACAATTCAATCGCCCGTAATAACGATCAACACTCTTTGACGGAGGGCTTATCATTTTGGGTTTCGTTATTTCGCCCCCGCACTCTGAGAGATTTGTAATTGTACCATTATTATCGTCATTGTTATTATAACCATCTGTTATTATCATTATTAACATCATTATGATAGCAATTGCCATTGTTATTAGTATTATTATTTGGCATTGTCATATTGGTATTATTATTAACAGTATCAATATTTCTGTTTGTATTAGTATCATCATTATGACTATTATTGCCGTGGATATTGTCATTGCCATTGATGTAAATGAGAATTGTCATTCCCATTTACATTGTCATTGTCATTTATATCGTCAGTGTGATATAGTGTCATCGTCATGATGGGGATCGTTTTCGTCATCTTTATGTCACTGATATTCTGATTGTGTTTACCTTTGTCATTATCGGTTATATTGTCACTGTCATATTGTCATTGTCATTTATATAGTCACTGTCATATTGTCATTTATATTGTCACTGTCATGTTGTCATTGTCATTTATATAGTCACTGCCATATTGTCATTTATATTGTCACTGTCATGTTGTCATTGTCATTTATATAGTCACTGTCATATTGTCATTTACATTGTTACTGTCATGTTGTCGTTGTCATTTATACAGTCACTGTCATATTGTCATTTATATAGTCACTGTCATATTGTCATTCATATTGACACTGTCATGTTGTCAATATTGTTACTGTCATATTATCATTGTCATTTATATTGTCACTGTCACATTGTCACTGTCATTTATATTGTCATTGTCATGTATATTGTCACTGCCATTTCTATTGTCAATGTCAAGTATATTGTCATTGTCATCTATATTGTCATTGTAATTTCTATTGTCAATGTCAAGTATATTGTCATTGTAATTTCGATTGCCAATGTCGAGTATATTGTCACTGTCATTGTCATTTATGTTATCATTTTCATTTACATTGTCATTGTCATTATCATTTATATTGTTGTTGTCATTTATAATCTCATATTGTCATTGTCTTTTGTCACTGTCATATTGTCATTGTCATTTATATAGTCACTGTCATGTTGTCATTGTCATTTATACAGTCACTGTCATATTGTCATTTATATAGTCACTGTCATATTGTCATTCATATTGACACTGTCATGTTGTCATTGTCATTTATATAGTCACTGTCATATTGTCATTGTCATTTATATTGTCACTGTGATATTATCATTGCCATTTATATTGTCATTGTAATTTCTATTGTCAATGTCAAGTATATTGTCACTGTCATTGTCATTTATATCATCATTATCATGTACATTTTCATTTTCATTGTCATTTATATTGTCGTTGTCACTTATATTGTCATTTATATGGCCATTGTCAGTTATACTGTCATTGTTATTACAGGGTTCGTTGCCGTTATCGTCATCCTTATCCATATCGATATCGTTATCAGTAAACGTAAAACAAAAAGGAAGCAACTAACTAAATGAGAATAAAAACGCCTACCGTTCGTGAAATATTTGAATTGGAAGCCGCGTTTCTGTACATAACTGTCGGTCTTGAAGATCAGAGTGAGCACCTCCACCGAATTGATGCTCGGTGGTAGTACAGTACCGCACCAAACGTCTTCCTTCGTGTGATAATTATTCCAGGGATGTGATAGGACCGTGACGTTGTCGTATTTACAGTTTCCGCGTCCTCGAAGAAGAAATAAAAATAATAAATAAGCGTTTAAAAACATTTTGTTATCGCCAATTTTCATACGTAACTATAATTTCAAAAAGTGAAAGGGAAATCCAGTGAATAAAGTGGTAGGTGAACGAAAGCGAAAAATATCGAAACGATCTTGACTCACTGCCCTCGACCTCGAACTCGACGAATTGGACCCATATCTCCCGATCCTTGGGCGCTATTAGCGTATAATTGCAGACCTGATTGCGCAAATAAACGTCCGGATAATTCGGCGATTCGATGTATTGCTCATGCGCCTTTGCCTCGAATACACCGCCGCAATTTTGTTCCCATCTTGCGCGAAAACCGTCACCCCGTGTGACCTCGTTCGAGCGGAAAAGCACTTTTAAACGGCTCGAGGTAGCGTTGAACGTCGACGGTATGTTGCGTCCGCAAAGCTTCGGACCCTCCCGCCAATCGCCCACTCCATTCGCGTCCCAATACCAGTCGAAGATCTGTAAGATTTTCGTCGTTGCCTCGTCAATCTTCCTATCGTTCTGCGAGAAATCTTCCGAAGATTCATGATTCACGGGGGTTCGAAAAACTCAACATTTTCCTTGACACTACGGTTTTTCAAAGTCCCTTGCGAAAGTTGCAATTGATGTGGTCATTTTTATATGATTATTATTGTTCTTATTTTATTATTATCGTTATCATCATTAATATTATTATTATGACAATGGCGATAGTGATAATCATGATGATCATTGTGATGGCTGTTTTCGTTATTTTCATGATTATTTTAGTTGTTATTCTTTCATTGTCATCATTATTGTTGTGGTAATGGCGATGGTGATAATGACGATGATGATTATTATCGTTATTATCACATTCCTTATCACCATTTTTATTGTAATTGTTATTCTTTTATCGTTATTTTAGTTATTGTCGTTTTTGTTGAAATCGTTAACTTACTATTATCATTTTTGTTGTTTTTATTATTGTTATTAACGTTATCTTTGTTTTCGTTATCCTTATTATTTGTATTAACGTCATTATTGTATTCGTTACCCTGGGTTTTTTTTTTAATGTGTAGTAGGCAGGTGGAAAATCCTTCGAAAAGCTCGATGGCGTGAGTATTTTAATTATTATTGCTGTTATTACTATTACGGTTGTTTTGCTATTACTTTTCATTTTGTTATTATTTTTGTTATTAGCGTCGTTTTCGCCATCGCGGTTGATGTGGTTTTGATTGTTGTCTCTATTATTATTACTATTACTATTATTATTCTTGTTGTTGCGGTTTTGATATTGCTGTTATTATTGTTAGTTCTACTGTTGCAGTTGTGTTGTTGTTGCTGTTATCTTTTTCGTTATTATTACCATTATCATCATTATTATTATTCGTGTTGCTGGGGTTGTCGGTGGTAATCTCGTAATTGTCGTTATTGTTATTCTTATTATTTACATCGTAACTATTATTAATTATATTACTCACATTATCGTTACTAGTATAATTGTTATTAATATCAAGCGATGCCCCATACCTGCACAAAATCGTTTGCACACAAGTTGCTGGTTTCCAGACTGAATCTGTCGACAAAGACGAGTCCAACGTTGTGTCCACTGGGGACGGTAATTTCCCAGGTGCACTCAGCATTGTTGGGATACTGCTTAGGGAATCTGGTGGAATAATCGTCGTGTTTTCAATTTTTACTTTTCGCGTTACTTGGCAGGTCCCACAACGCAGGCAAAAAATGAGAAATTCGATGACTTTACCCGGGTGACATGATCTCCCTGTTGTCGCCGCGTAAAATACCGCCGCAACTTCCGGAATTTTGACTGAGCTGAATCTCGAAATCACCGGGTTCTTGCACGGCCCAATACTCGATCCACATTTGATTCATCGAGCTCGTTATGTTCCGGGGCTTTATGTTGCCGCAGAATTTGCCTACTTCCGGACTCTGCGGACCACCGTTTCTGCAAAACGTATATTCGTTGAATTTCGTTTCTTTTTTCGCTGCGGTTACCCGTCCGGTTACCGGACGAATAAGCGTATGTTGTTCGTCCGGATAGCGGATCAGTTCACGTTGTACAACGCCCCAAACAAACAAATCTAAACAAACAAATAGAAACGAACAAATCCAAACAAACATACCCAAACAAACAAAACTAAACAAACAAACACACCCCAACAAACAAAAATACCCTAACAAACAAATCCAAACAAACAAACCCAACCAACCCAAACCAAACAAACCCGAACAAAATTATAAAGATTTTATTCGGACGAATACGTGTAAATTATTTCGTCCGGATAGTTATTTCGTGATAGTTACGGCCGATAGTTACGGCGTGAACTGAGCCGCTATCCGGACGAATAAGATACGCTTATTCGTCCAACATCCGGACGGGGAGACACTGCGTTCCTTTTTTACGGGGGGGGGGGGGGAATTCTTCGATCGAGCTTGACTTTTCGAGCAAGCTTGATGAGATGACAAAAATGGAAGATGCTGCATGTCAAAAAA
The DNA here is from genome assembly GCA_944452715.1 of Ophion slaviceki. Classification (NCBI taxonomy): domain Eukaryota; kingdom Metazoa; phylum Arthropoda; class Insecta; order Hymenoptera; family Ichneumonidae; genus Ophion; species Ophion slaviceki. The sequence goes on along the minus strand of OX101783.1, from coordinate 6,398,495 downwards.
GTACCTGACAATGATGTAGGCTTTGTCGCAGCTTCCCATGTTCATACGATTGAAAGTCAGCGTAATCGAGGCAGCCGGATCCTCGAATTTCGCGTGCCAGACGCAGCTTTTAGGATAAGCCACGTTGCCGGGTGCACTTATCGTGTTCGAGGGGCCAGTGATGACACCACCGCACGCCTTCCATTCGTACTTGAGGTCGAAACTTATTCGCGGGCCTATAGTACTGTTCATTATCTAGACAAAAGTGGAGGGTGAATTATTTGCACGTGTGCAGGGCGTCCCCTGTTTGTTGACATCGAACGTGACTAAACGTGATTCGAACGAGAAGCGAAATGGCGAAAAATGGTCCAGTGGACTTTTTCAAGGTGATTTCAAGGTCAACTTTGAGAAAAATTGTCATCTCTATTCTATTGGCTCCGTGCGCAACACTTTCAATCGCGTTGCTTTCATACTTTTGTCGGCTCTGTCAAAAACTCTGTGAGGACGGTTATGATATTGTGATGAATTATAAAAATGGAAATCGCGCCGCGATTGCATTGAATTTGGTTGCATTAAGGGGGGAGATACCTATAGGCGAGGAAAGAATTTGCTGATTTGCATGTTTTTTTTTTAAAGGAAATATTTCTTTACCATTTATGAGACAAGAAACATCACTCAAGTGTCCGTCTCCAATTTTGTTGAAACTCATATATGTGATAAAATATTGAAAACTAGTAGACCCGTATTTTTTTATATCTGCGGCAAAACCGTTTTAAGGGAGGAAACGACCGCCCAAATAAATGCGTGTCAGCACTTAATTTCATTTTTTTCAATTATTCTATAGTGAATTTTTCGCGACTTCAATGAAATTTGGCACGCTTGTGGAATGGGTAAAAATAGGCGATACGATTTTTTTTATATCTGCGGATCCCAATTTTTAAGGGGTGACACGCATTTTCGAATGTAGGGGTGTTATTCGTTTTTCGTCGATAACGTCATCGTTCTCATCTCCAATGCATAGTACACGAAAAAAAATAAACATTGTTGCAATTTGAATTGTTTTCATATCTCGTACCGTTAAAACGTTATTGACGAAAAACACTCAAATTTTCGAGGGTGCGTTTCAACCCTTAAAAATTGGGTTCCGCGGATATAAAAAAATACGTGTCGCCTACCTTTACCCATTCTACAAGCATGCCAAATTTCATTAAAATCGGAAAGATCGACCTCGCACCCTTTCCTTGTAAGTCTCAATAAAAGTAAAGAAATCTTTCCTTCTAAAAAAACCATGAAAATCATGAATTTTCTCCTCGCCTAAAAAAGGTGTCTCCCCCCTCGAACCAAATTGTCTGGCCAAAGGAGGCAAGATGCGTTTTCTTCCAGGGCAGTAAAAATAAGTGAGGAAAATTTCCTTAAAATGAATATTTTTGTTCACTCGTAATTTCGCTACAAGACGAGAAAAAATTAAGCTCTGTAATTTCTTTCATTAACATTTAACAAACATAAATTGTTGCTGCTTTGGAATATAATAAATCAAGTTGCTACTTTATAAATAAAGTTGGTAAATATAATAAATAAAGTTGCTACTTTGAGATATATTAAATAAAATGTTGTTTTTATAACGAAATGAGCATAATTTTAAAGCTCGGCTTAGAGCGGATAACTCACAATGTTAATTTCCAATCTCAAAATCATTCTAAGGAATCTCTGAGTTGAATAGCTCAAGCTCGTGTCATGAGGCAAACCTATATTTATGTGAAGCCTAACAAAATTTCATTAAAGGTAAAACGGCAGCTATCCATTGGTTGCGTTGTTCTAACTTCCAATTTGCCGTAGAGAATTGCTAAAACTTGCATTTACTATTCCTTACGGTATTTTTGCAATTTATTACACAGCTACTGTCGTGGCCCATTTTTAATACAGCAATATTTTTTATTTTATTGCATAAATATCGTACTACGCTCATACAGATTTGACAGATAAATAGCCGAGTTTATTACAATTTGTCACCACTCCGGGCGCTGCGTGCGATTTTATTACCCCCACCATATACTCTGCACAGAGCCAATAGCAGCATCTTATTGTACGCAAACAACAAAAAAGGTTAATTTTGTCCGAAAAAATCTATTTGGCCATTATTTGCGGATATTAAAAAAAAATATTAACAAACACGAAGCAATTTTGTATGTAACGATGGCCATGATTTTAAATATCTTTTGTCATTAAAAAACAAACTAACGGTAAAATGATTCGGTCGAAAGTTATACGTTATTTTACGGACAATAAAATGCTGCTGTGAAAAAATATTGATTTTTGCGGGAAAAATAAAAGTTGACCTTCAAATCACGTTGAAACCGTCCACTAAAAAAAAATGTATTGCCATTTTACTCCTTGTTTGAATCTACTCGATACGCGTCTCAGGATTGCTCGATTCATTTCGCAGTTCCTGACTTATTTCGATGTCTAAACATAAATGGGCCACCCGGTATATATCTTTCTTTTCATCATAAATGCTATATTAATATATAATAATAAATAATAGTCATAATTATTAATTTGATGAATAATAATATATAAACAAAATAATAATAATAATTAATCTAATCGGTTAACGACTTACACCTAATTCGTGGCCGGAAAATAGATACATTTTCGGGAATTTTTTCTGAGAAAACTTGTACTGAATTAAAAAGAAAAAAAAATGTTTGCTTTAAAGAGTATGGTTTTAAGTATCTTTAACAATTTTTGTATAGAAAAATATTAATGAATGCGGTAAATAAAATGGTTTGTGCAGAGCACTGTTTGAACAATGTCCTTCGCAGTGAGCACTGCTGTTCGGACACAAATCATCCGGAATGAAAAGATTCAACCGCATTTAGTTTTTGCACGAAATTTTCTGGTGCGTGGACGGAGATTTTAGTAAAATATTGGTTTTTGACAAAATGGCCGCTCTCCAAAGTGTAAGTATCGATTTTCGGTGCGAAAAACTTGCTATTTTCGCGACAAAAATAAAATTCGCATCGAAAACAAAAATGTCTTTGTTCAAGCACTGCTTTTAGAGAATCCGTCCAAAACTAAAAATCGCCACTTCCAAAAATTCCAATCAGGTGTAAGCCCTTAAATGTAATTGCTAAATTTAAACTGATCACGAATGTTGTCTTTTTCGAACTCTTGCAAATTAACGAATAAAGAATTGCGATTGTTTAAAATACTTATTTTCATCTCTGGATTTTTCTTACATCGATCACATTCAGGGGCGAAGGACTTCGGACCGTGTACTTTTCGTCGGTCATGTTGCCACAGGCGACTCCAACGTTTTCCTCGCCGTCTACGATCAATTTGGCCGAAAACGAACGAAGCGTTATTGCGCAACGAGTAAATAAATTAAGGGGTAATAACTTTAGGCGAGGGAAAAATTTGCTCACTTTTATGATTTTTTTAAAGGGGTCAGTCCATTTTGAGAATTTCAAAAAATCGAAAGCAAGCAAGGCTTGAAGAAATCAACGATGATGAGCAATCGGAAGGGATTTTGTACGGTGCAGGAATTCCCGATTGAGTTTAGGTAAGAGTTTTTCATAGTATAAACTTCAAACGCGTTTTTCTCGAAACAACGTTTTCCAAATCTAGCTCCATCGTATCTCTAAAACTAACAAACCGATTCTCTTGAAATTTGAACCACATATTAAAAACATGATTCGCAACAAGATGACCCTCTATGGTTTTAAAATTTTGATTTTTACTCTTTTTTTGCGAAAAACTGCGAAAAAAACGCGTTTTTTTTTACTTTTTTCGTTTTTCATCTGCCATTTTTTTATTTTTTGATGCAACTTTATATCTGAGGGTTCATTTTGTAGCTGGTGTCATAGTGAATCTAATGGACTTTGATTTTTTTGTTTCAGACAAGCCGTTGCCGAGTTGTGATGGAGCTACCTAGCCCACCTATTTTTGAGGCGTTACGTTGAACTATAGTTTTTGTACTTAAAAATGAATAAAAATGATTAAATTTTTTTTTATGTATTTCAAGACTATTTATCAAGCCCAACAACTTTTATATTTATATCTTTTATAAAATCCTCAAAAAAAAATCGCTAAAATAGCCTGTTTTCGTGGCTCCAAAGTGGACTGGTCCCTTAAAGGAAAAATTTATTCACCATCTTTGAGACTTATGGTATGTTTCGTTACTATTTTTGACTGTTACATGGTACTTTTTTAATTAATCTTTAAAAATGGCGGAGGTATGGCACGGTCTTCTAAAGTGCATTTTTAAAACTGACATGACGTATAGCTAAAAAACGAGTCGACCGATCCCGACGAAATTTCCCGATGAAAGCATGATCCTGAATGTTTTCGAAAATTAAAGAAAAAAAGTATTTTTTGATTCCAAAATGTATAGATTTTTTCGCAAAATTCAATCTTTTCGCTTTAAAGTGTACCATTTCATCGATTTTCAACATTTCTCAATTTTTCTTGGTTCATGTTCTGCGTATAGGTGTTAATGAAAGAAAAATCTTCGGCGGTTTTTTTTTTCAGATCAATCCCGCCGACGCTAGGTGTCACACCGTTTGACAACATTCACCGCAACCCGTTTAGAAGACCGTGTCACGGCTTCGCCATTTTTAAATATTAATTTTAAAAAACCATGTAACAGCCAAAAGTAGTATTAAAACATACGCCAAGTCTCAAGATGGGTGAAGAAATCTTACCTTGAAAAAAAAATCATAAAAATCAGCATGTTTTCCTCGCCTAAAGGTATGTCTCCCCCTCAATGCCAGATGTGTAGAGAGGAATATTCCGACTGACCGTTGATGCGGATGTACTTCATTCGATAGGCGCAGGCGCCGTTGCGGCGACCGTAGTCGCCGACCGTGCCGGAAATCGTCACCGTCAACGTGGACCCGCTACGGTTACGCGAATTGATCATCGATCGTGGCGCTCTGAGCTTCCACGAGCAGAAAAACGAAGTATTGCCGTAGGGTGGCGAGGGAGGGAGCAGGGAGCCCGACATATTCTCGATTATGCCACCGCATGCTGCAATGCGATTAAATGAATAAAAGAAAAGTGCAGCATCAAGTATCGAAATCTGTTGGAATGCAATGAAAATTCTCTTTTATATTTTTATTTACGTACTTTAATTGTTTTGCACTTTTATGCATATATAGGTTGTGGATTTCTAAATAGGCAACGTTAAGGGGTTAGGCCATTGTGAAAATGGCGAAAGTTCGTCGCTTGAGGCAACTTATTGAATCGTTACTTAATTGAAGAAGAAAGTTCAACTTATGGTGCAGGAATCGCAGATTGAAGGACAACTCATGATTGTAACGATAGAACTGCTGGTCAAACTTTAAGGGGTTACCCCCACCTGAGATTTTGAAAAAATCGATTTTTTTATTGCATTTTTTTGAAGTATAAGTATCCGGGCCCATACTGCTGTATGGGCCCGGAATAGATGACTCTATGTAAATTTACAAAAAAAAATATTTTCTTCGTGTAAATTGAAATTGAAGCTTTAAACGCGTTTTTCTCAAAATGGCATTTCTGAAGTCGGTGACCAAGATTACTCGAACACTAATGAACCGATCTTCTTGAAATTTTGCAGGCTTATTTAATACATAAAAATGTAGTCTTTAATCGTTCGATTTTTTTTTTCGAAAAAAAAAATGGCCTTTTTATAGCCAAAAAACGGCCGTTTTTTTTCGTTAAAATCAAACCATTAACTTTGACTGTCCGCCATTTTGTGAAAAATGAATATTTTTTAAAATCCTTCGATTAGAGACTAGTTTATACTTATATTTGACTAAATCCATCCGCATTTTTTTTCAGATGATCCACTTCGCCGCAATGTTGGTCACCGCAAACCGTGTATATAAAAACATTATTTCATTGACGGCCATTTGCCACTAAACAATGTAATATTTTTCAATAAAAAAATTCCTGAAAGTTCTTCAAGATGTGTACTTTAAGATGGTATATTGATCGATTAAAAAAGGTTTGTAGTTTTCTTTTAAAAAATTCATGAAAAAGGCCTTTTTTGCGCTACAAGTGGGGGTAACGCCTTAAGGAGGTTAAGTGTTAGCCGTAATCCAAGATGCATTTTTTTTTAAATATATGTTATTGTCTAAACCTTGCTGAGTCTTTACGAATTTTGAGATTTTTTTTCACCACATATCACCAGAGATAAAGAATAGTTAAATGTGTGTAATTTTACGTGCAGTTAGACAGGCAAGATGTTCATGCTACGTTCATGTAATTTTTTTGGTTATTTAGCACCAAGATGAACCATTTAAAAACATTTAGAAAAAAACCCATCTTGCCCATCGTAAATTCTATTTATTCAATATTAAACAATCAAGGTTTGATGAAAGATTACGAATCTTGGCTGGCGAATCACGAGCATAGCTACCAACCTCGATGTCCGCGAAGTTACCGTATTTCGGCAACATTTAATACTGATAGATGTTAATAATGAATAATATCGTTACATGAATCTAAACAGGCATCATTATAAATTACTATTACGAAAAAGTACAATATTATCGACGATTTTTATGAGAAAACTGCGTCAACGAATGTTTTATATAACTCAAAATTTCATTTTGAGTTATATAAAACATTCGTTGACGCAGTTTTCTCATCAAAATCGTCGATAATGCTGTACTTTTTCGATTTAGTAGTAACACATAAGTTTTTCTAATTTACGTAATAAAAATATAAGAATGCATAACCTTGCCCTTCAATTATATAATTTATGAAAAATTAGCATCTACAGAATAAATATATACCTCGTATGCATTTTTTTGAGTTCATTGAAAGAAAAAGTTCATAAACTGTCATTTGACTCAACTGGACTGGTCCAACCTCCTCAAATGCGTTTGTCTCGAAACTATTATTTTCACAACGGTGTGCACGATTTCTCGACATCTAATGAACGGATTCACTTAAAATTTGGTACACGCATTCAGTATAATAGCAGTTTAGTCTCGACCGACGTCTTTCTTCTTAACATTTTTTTCCAGTAGTTATGAACAATGATGATGTCGTTTTTTTCTCAAAAAATCGAAACAAAAATTCAAATTTTTTTTTTTGATAATTGAAGCACGATAACAAAAAAAAGCTCAAATCTTGGCCAATGTTATCTATTTTAAGAAAAAAAAAAAAACATTTTCTACATCAACCGGGTGGCGAAAATCAAGTACTCCGTTGAGATCCTCACTTTCAAAGGTCCATCATGAGATTGTTTACAACTTCTTTAATTATTGAATTTTTTTAAATGAAATTTCGCACACAATTTTGTTAATGTACATACAAATAAATGTCCAAACGATTTTTCATTCATCTTACTTATTCCTTCAAATTTTTTCAATCACCCTGGTTTTCGGGTCGTCGCAGTAGCCTAACTTCTTGGGGAGTTTCGTGACTTGAAGGAGCTCGGGGTAAGGTCCCCCCCTCGATCAAGCTGAAATTTTGCACAAACCTTCCTCTTAATATTCTGAGACAACCCTCAGAAGAATTTTTGGCGACGCGAAATAGTTTTTGGGTTTGGGTGTGTTTGGATTTGTTTCCTAAGGTTTATTCGGATATTTTTGTTTGGATCAAACGGAGAGCTCGATAACATATTTTGGTATGAACGGAGACGTAGCAGATATGTATGAGGTATATTCCACGTGAATCCGCTGGACTTTTTCTCTGACCCCCGCCAATACGATTAATTTTTTTTATCCGATTCCGTACCCTGAATTTTTTTACATTTTTCGAAACAACCCTTACTAAAAAAAATGTTTTCTCCGAAAAAACGCCCCGATTTAAAAATCTGAAAAAATTCCCAAAAATGCGTGATTATATGTAAAAATTTTCAAGCTATCAACCGCAGTGGAAGTATAATTTTTTCTTTACTTTCTGACTGATTAACGTTAAAAAAATCCGAAAAATTGACGGCTAAGTGTTCAAAGTCCATGATTGTGATTTGGTTATTCAAAAATGGTCAAAAAAATACATTGTGGGTATCAAAATATTTAAGTATCCGCCCAAAGTCAGCGGATCTTGATTTTGTCGGATTTTTTTGAACGTTAATCGCTAATGTTTTAAAATATTAAAAGGGAGGTTTGTGCAACATTTCACCTCGATCGGAGGGGGGGTTGGAACCTTATTCGGAGCTTGTACGATTGGGAAACACACGATATACAAAATAGCCAGGTAAAAAATGAAAGTGGAAATTGATTGAGCATCACTCACGTGCCGGTGCTACGGCGGTGAAACGTGCCTTGATGCCCCGATGTCCGCTATTGAACCAATATGCGACCATCATGAAATTCGACGTACTGTAGATCTTTCGGGGAGTCGGTGGTGACCGAACAACCGCAATTTTCGACATCGATCCTTTGTCATTGTAAAACTAAAACGAACCGTCACTTTTCATCTCACTTACGTTCGAGGGATTGAACGAATATTCGTGTAAGGTCAAGTATCTGATTCGTTACCGCGAGATAAAAATCGTAGTTATCGCCGCTGGAAACCTCGCCCATATCCAAATCAAGAATCTCAACCACCACCTGACTTCCCTCCGGCACCGTTATCGACCACTCGCAATACCTATCGGCAAATAATTAATAATTCTAACAAACGAATAATAAAAAAGAATTCATTTTTCGCAAAAATCGTTAATAAACAAAACTCAGGTTGCATTAAACTTATTGAGGATACATGCAATTAATTTATACGTAAAATAAAATAAAATAGAATATGTGTAAAAATAATAAGATGAAAAACTAAAAATGAAAAGGATGGATGAAATGACTTCTCTTTTTATTTCCATTTCCTCTGATAGGAGTATTCTTATCGGTGGAATTTATAAATTATTTGAATATTTATAAGAATACTTAGATCAAAGCAAATGTAAATTGAAAGAAAAACAATACATTCTATGTATTTTTTAAATTTATTTTACTATTTTTAGTTATTTTATTCTGTTTCGTTTTATTTTATTTTATTTACATTTATTTTATATAGCATCAATAAGTTTCACGTATAAACAATCCAAAATTCGTTTATTTATACAGATAAAAATAAGTTTGATTCATAAAAATAAAAACCGAATAAATCACTTCAATTTTACGTACATTTACGAAAAAATATTATCGACAAGGAGTAAAAGGTCCCATAAAATTGTACCCGACAGAAACATTGGGTTTCAAGTGCAAACAAATTAAGCCCAGAGATGCCATCACATTGAAAATGTTCTATGTACGAAAAAAATCGATTTCCTGAAAATAAATAAAAGTGTTAAATAAAAATAAAACAATTCCATTTTACTTGAAACTCGATCTATATAGATGGACTAATATATTTTTTAAAACAACCTATCGGAAAGGTCAATAAAAAACGATTGAAAAATGTAAATAAAAATAACAAATATAAACTGAACAAGAATTATATATTTAAAATGTATTTTTCATAATTATACTCAATAAATAAACCCATTTTAAGAAGAGATATACACCTAGACGGTCGAGGCCGAGGATTTAGAAGCTATGCACATTCCGTCGACCGTAGAAGACCTACACTATGGGCCTGGTATCGATGATTCCATGTAAGTTGACAAATTTCATGATTTATTCATTCCCAAATTTTCAAAAGCGTTTTTCTCAAAACCACGTTTTTCAAACCGGTACCCAAAATTCCTCGAAAACCAATGAACCGATTGCCTTGTAGTTTTTCGTGGTTATTCTATACACCATTATCTAGTGCCTGTCATAGGATTTTTTTTTTCGTTACTTAGTTTTTGTTTTATAAGCAAAATAATAACTAATTTTTAGCCCAAAAATCACTATTTGTGTTCAAACGTCCGCCACTTTGTCCTAAATCGATATTTTCAAAATCGGCTATGACAAGTACTAGATTATAGTATCTAATTTAATAATCTTTTTGGTTTCTCTTTTCAGATGATTTTTGAAGAAACGCCGGTGGGTACCGTATACGCAGATTTTTTTACGACGCTCCAAGGATCATACAATATCCTTGTATATTTTTGATATTTTTAAATAAAGAAAATTAAACATATTTTTGAATGTATATACTTTTAGATAATTAAAACCCCAATCCGAAATTTCAAATAGTTTTCCTTGAAAAAATTCACAAAAGTGACCTTTTTCCGGCTCTTAGGTGTATATCTCCCCTTAAATGAAACTTCAAATCACTTACCGTGGACGCGTGTTGGGATTCGGATAACCAACTGACTTGAATTCGCCAGATGTACCGGTGAGTGAACCACCACAAGCTAAGTACAAATTAAATACTCAATTTACACGAACCAACAGATTTTTATCACTTTGCATAAAATAGATTTTGAATAATTCATCCACATCAGAATTGCCACCTGCCCCCTTCTCCTCTATTGTATTGTGTAATAATGATCCCGGATCATGTTGGATAATTATTCAGCATGTTCATTATTTGATTCGATAAGCCTGTTGTTATTTGGTACTTTGGATCTTGGATAATTTTCCATCAGTTTTTTCAATTTTCCAATGTATATGTATTTTTGAATTTTTTTTTTCGCTCTTTGTTCTTTTTGGCTTCACATTGAGAGAGCTGAACTTCATCGTCTCTTTACCAGCTTTGCCCCAAAATTTACGAACTAGGGTATCAGCAATTTAACGATCCGTCAATCAAACAAGCAATTAGTCAATTAATTCATCTTTCTCCCCCTTTCTTTTCCCTTCGGATGACCACATAGCATCCACCAACATCCGTCAATTTTTTGTTAATATTATTTTCTTCGCATCTTATTTTGTTCAGTTTCATCAAGTTAATTTTAGGTTCATAATTTCATGTTTGCTTATATCGTGACTTTGTATTTCAATATGCAGTTGTATTTCGTTTTTTATAGATACTTTTATTTTGTGTTATAGTTTGTTTTCTATTGCATCGCATATTGGTTTGGTATTTTGATCGATGATATCTTTAACGTCTTTTTAATTTGTTGTTTTATATCGGAACCCTATTTCTTTAGGGATGAAATCCCTCTAGACGCCCGGAAATGAGTCATTTTTCATGAATTTTTTTACACATGATAAAATAATCGCATAATTTTTTTATTTTGACATTATCTTAAGACAACATTCAAGTATTAAGATTTTTGTTATCTCTGTTAAACAAAGTAAAATGGCGGCGTTATAAGGTATTCCTTTAGGCGTCGTTTGAAAAATTGCTCATGCTATAGCTCAAAAAGTTATTGATCGATCTGGCTGAAATTATGGGAGGCTTCACACTATAACATTATTGGCAGAATATACTTATAAAAATATGGAACAGTATAAAATTAAAAATTAAGTAGGCTTCGTAATCAAATTTTCATATTTTTGACCATTCTCTCGACAATTTTTGCCCCAAAAAAATAATTTATTTACGCGATAAGCTTAAAGCTTTAGGTATATCCTTCCAATAATGTTATAGTGAGAAACCTCCCAAAATTTCAGCCACATCGATCGATAACTTTTCCAGCTATAACATGAGCAGTTTTTTAAAAGACGACCAAAGGAATACCTCATAACGCCGCAATTTTATTTTGTTCAAAAAAGAAAACATTTTTTTTCACTTGAAAGTTGTGTTAGGATAATGTCAACATTTTTAAATGATGCGATTATTTTATCACCTTTAAAAAAAATCATGAAAAATGACTCATTTTCGGCGTCTAAAGGAATGTGGGGAACATTCCTTTAGACGCCCGAAAATGAGTCATTTGTTATGATTTCTTGAGATCGATTCCTTTTTTTTGTTTCATATCGGGGTCCTATTTTCTAAGGTTGGGTAATTTTTTTCTTATATCGAATGCTTGCTTCTTTAATTTCCGTTTATTAATTGTTTTATGTCAAATTTTTATTTCTTAAAATTCCTGTTGATGTTTTATTTTATTTTATCTGTAATTTTATATTCGTCCGAAAGTTTAGTAGGTCGTAATAATTATTATCAATCAAACAATCTCTCTCACTCTCTCTGTCTCTCTCTAAAGTGCTCTTTAAGGGGGGATGGGTCCTAGAGCACGAAATCTCTCTCTCTCTCTCTCTCTCTCTCTCTCTCTCTCTCTCTCTTACCGTCTCTAGTGGCTGTGTAATTCAAGCTGAACCCCCGGAAATGCTCCCTCGTTCTATTGTCGCTGTGAAACGAGATTACTGCCTCGTTCGAAGTTGTTTGAGGAATTTCCGGCTTCGCCGTTCCGCACCAATCTCCAAACGTGTTCACTGTTAATGTTCATTTTGAAAAATCGGTCAAATTTTTCGTAATCCAATTATACCGGTTCCGCCCTTTTTTCATCGGCCCTCCAGTTACGCCTCGACTTCGGAAAAATTCATTTACGGCGGTTGAAAAAAGTCTAAAGTCGAAATGACTCACGGGTGTCGTTCCACGGTAACTTCTCGGCGACGGTCACGTGATCGGTATTCTCGCACCTTCGGAAGCCCGGCAGATGAAGATCGCGGAACTCGAGTTTGATGGTGTGATCGGCAGGCGCGACGATCCACCAACCGCAAAACTCATTGGCCGGATAAGGAGCCGGATAATTCGGCGATCTCACCACGCCTGTCTTGCCGCGAAGTATTCCACCGCAGATTTCTGCATTAGCCCAGTCAAGGACGAGACAAAAAAATGCCCTCAGGTTTTTCGGGGTACTTGCACGGGGCAGGGGCCGATTTCTCCAAAGGTCGAGTGGGCCCTGACTTGAGGGGTTACCCCCACTTGCGATTTTAAAAAAATCGATTTTTTTTTATTGCATTTTTTTGAAGTATAAGTATCCGGGCCCATACTTCTGTATGGGCCCGGAATAGATGACTCTATGTAAGTTTACAAAAAAAAATATTTTCTTCGTGTAAACTGAAATTGAAACTTTAAACGCGTTTTTCTCAAAATGGCATTTCTGAAGTCGGTGACCAAAATTACTCGAACACTAATCAACCGATCTTCTTGAAATTTTGCAGGCTTATTTAATACATAAAAATGTAGTCTTTAATCGTTCGATTTTTTTTCGAAAAAAATGGCCGTTTTATAGCCAAAAAACGGCCGTTTTTTTTCGTTAAAATCGAACCATTAACTTGGACTGTCCGCCATTTTGTGAAAAATGAATATTTTTTTAAATCCTTCGATTAAAGACTAGCTTATACTTATATTTGACTAAATCCATCCGCATTTTTTTTTCAGATGATCCACTTCGCCGCAATGTTGGTCACCGCAAACCGTGTATATAAAAACATTATTTCATTGACGGCCATTTGCCACTAAACAATGTAATATTTTTCAATAAAAAAATTACTGAAAGTTCTTCAAGATGTGTTCTTTAAGATGGTATATTGATCGATTAAAAAAGTTTTGTAGTTTTCTTTTAAAAAAATCATGAAAAAGGCCTTTTTTTGCGCTACAAGTGGGGGTCACGCCTTGAGAGTGGCTAACTTGGGGGGACGGCGCAGGCGAGGCACTTACCATGCCATTTCAAATCACGTGCGGCGGGGGGGGGGGGGGGGTAGAAATGTATCACATGATTCATGAATGTCTCCTTGGAGTGTCGTATTGAAATTTTGTATACAGGGTGAGGCACATAAAGTGTTACAGAGCAATGGCACTCAAACTATTGATCATATCCAAAAATGTTTCCGACATACGTTTCAGTGTTCGAGAAGGCCGTCATATTGGACCACCCTATTTTTTTATCGGTGGAGGTGCTGAAAGTACGTCAAGGTCAACTCCACTTTTTTTAAATGGAACCATGTCTTTTTTTCGATGACATTATTACCGATTTTACGACGAATTCAGTGACCTACAACACAAGGTCATTCTAGTCACGCAAAGTATGAAAATAGTCGAAAAATCGAAAAATATCGGAATAATCACTTTCAAAGTATCCGCTAACCTTGGTTTGGGTCTACTGACAAAAGATGCTCGAAGTGATGACCCTCGACTTGTAAGCACTTGTTAATTCGCTGATGAAAAGACCGTCTGTCTTCAGCCAACATTTGCGGTGTAATTTCGGTACATGCTCGGCGTATTCTTTCTTTGATGTCGTCAGGCGTGGCAGGTGCTACCGCCATTAAGCGTCATTTTTCGTCATTTCGCGATTTTTTTCGTCGGAAAAAGCACATGACTCAAAAATGAGACATCTGTACGCATTTTTCTACGAATCCAGTTACAGAAATTAACGCGATTTAGGGAATCGTTGCCGTACAAATCCTGATGTAATGACATACGATACGGATGGAACTTGTGTTGATGTAAGATTCTCAATACAGATCGTTGACCAACTCCACTCTCTCTTTCCATTTGCCTGCTGCTCGCATGTGGATTTAGTGCAGCAAAACCTAAGATAGCAGCCGCATTATTTTCATTAACAATCGGTCGACGTTTGACTCGTGTTTGTTTCACTGTATCGAAGCGATAGAAACGGTCAGCTAATCGCTTAAAAGCCATGTGCAATTTTTGTTGCCTATCCGGATAACGAACCGCATACAAATCTTGGGCGTTTCTGTAATGTTTACGGCATTCCCCCAGCACCATCAACATATCAAAAGATTCTTGAAAACCGTTCATTCTCGCGATCCGATGTACTCACATTAGAAAGTAATGCGTGACTAACTGATATGTCAACAGAAAATGCGTACTTGCTGCCGATAAGAAACATTGGTATCGTAAGAAATGAAAACAGCGATCAAACAAGTGTTTACAAGTCGAGGGTCATCACTTCGAGCATATTCTGTAGGTAGACCCAAACCAAGGTTAGTGGATCTTTTGAAAGTGATTGTTTCGATATTTTTCGATTTTTAGACTATTTTCATACTTTGCGTGACTAGAATAACCTTGTGTTGCAGGTCGCTGAATTCGTCTTAAAATCGGTAATATTGTGATCGAAAAAAAACATGGTTCCATTTGAAAAAGTGGAGTTGACCTTGACGTAGCTTCAGCGCCTCCACCGATAAAAAAAAGTCGGGTGGTCCAGTGTGAAGGCCTTCTCGAACACTAAAACTTTTGTTTGAAACATTTTTGGATATGATCAATAGTTTGAGTGCTATTGCTCTGTTATACTTTATGTGCCTCTCCCTGTATATTAGTACTACTAGTATGTAAAGTTAGGTGTAGCACTGGTGTTACACCTAATTCAATTCAGATTTTGACGGTTCAAAAGTGTTGTTTAATTCAATCTGGCGGTTGTAAATGCGTTTCAAGGTTCCTAGGACTTCAATAACTACTAAAAATAAAATCTAAGGTAAAAATAAAAACTATTCAGTTTTTATTTTTCACGTAGTGGATGTCATCAATAACGAAAGAGCCAAAGAACGAACTTTTTACATCATAAATCTGATTACGACTAATCTGGCAGGTAAACCATAAGCAAAAAGTAGGTAAAACTTGGTTTTTGATCCACTGAATACGAACCCGAAGTCTCAACCGACAAATTGAAAATGGCGGATCCAATATGGCGGCTGTAAATGGCAAAAACTATAGGATTTTCTCCAAATTTGATTAACTCTTTGGGGGGGGGGGGGGCTTATTTCATGTAACAGCGACCCCGAAAACCCCCGAGTACCAACTTTCGCTATCATCAAACAACGTTTTGCATTCATGGTCCGCCATATTGGATCCGCCATCTTGAATTCCCGAATTTTGATTGCAGATTCATAATCAGCGACCCCGTAAACCCCCGAGTACAAAATTTCAAGCACGTAAAGAAAAATGTATGCTTCAAAGGGTTAACAGGCCATGTGGGTCGAAAAATTGCATTTTCCACAAATATTTTTTTTTTCGATAGTATCACGTTTTAGCTACATATAGTCGAACCTCGATATAACAAATCTCTAGGGAAGTTCGTTATATCGAGATCATGTTCTTTAAAATGCTCTTAAAAAAATATATATTAGTATTATAAATATAGATTTATAAATATATTAGTATTATAAATATAGATATTTTTTGAAGAAAGAAAGGTTTTAATTGGCGCAATTTTTACAAGTAATTAGCAATTAGAGCGCAATGTATATTATTATGTTGTTGTATAAAGGTTTCGGGTGTATATCGGAAGGGAATGGACAAATCTTCGTTGAATCGAGGATTTCGTTGTATCGAGGTTCGACTATACCCTAAAAAATTCATTGAATTATTCCTAAAATTGAACGGCTTCTGACATTCGGCCGGGCGAGCGGTGACAGCACTATCCTTCAAACTTTAAGTGCTTACACCACTGTGAACGTCCAAAACTAAATGTTTTTTCGCGATTTTTTTTTTGGGTGGTAGAACAAGTAAGAGGATAATAATATTCGAGGATGCTGTTAGTCATATCTTCAAGTGAACAAAGAAAAAATTATAAAAAATGGCGACACTGGAGCCATTCTCGCGAGGCGTGTTGAATTTCAGACGCTCTGCGGCACGCAGTATAACTGACACAAATTTCAATTTGTAATTTTTTAAATTTCCCATTAATTGGCATGAGTATAGCTCGAGAAAAACGTAGGGGATTTTGAAAATATGAATTTTTGTGTAATTGGCAAGCGTTTAAAGTAAAAACTCAATGTTCGTCAGAAAAGAAGAACAATCATCCGTTAAGGGGTATGCATAACTTGGCAATTTTGTATCAATAGCCTCTAAAATCCCAATTTCGCCATCCCAATAATCACACCAGAAAAAATGTTGAAAATCAGCCTTTTTTCGAGCAAGTTTATGGAAACCCGTTAAATCCGCCCCCGGAACGAGAAAAGGACAAATGGCCAGTTCCGTGGACTCATGTCCTGAATAAAAATCTCTAAAATTCGCTTGTTATTGGCTGCCTTGAGGGACCCCCCCCCCCTTTAAAAACAAATAATTAATTCCAACAAAATCTCGAAAATGAATTATTTTTCTCTGTCTTGTCATTTTCATAATTTTCAAAATTTCCCCAAAGTACCCGGTCATTCGAAAGTTTATTATACTAGCATTACATTTTTCTTCTTTCCCTTCGAATCATGCTAGTTACCAGAACCCCTTGCACCGATTGGCCATGCAGTAGCGGTGGCACTTTGTTTAAGGGATTAGGGATTAGGGATTGTAACGGGTATAAAATCATGTGCGAATTGAACATTTTTTTTCGTATGAAAAAGTGAATCACTCATAAAATTAATTACACATCTATTTGGTATGAATATCAAGCTGTTATTGAATATATTTTTTTTGATGTACAAAATGGCCGACTACTCGAAACTTCCCAAAACAGCTTTTTTTCAATTTGCGTGACAAATAACTTCAACAATTTTCACTCGATTTACTTCAAATTTAAAAGTTATGTTCCTGATTGCATTTCGCAGAGACGTACGTACGAAATTTCTGATGAATCGAAAAGTTTTCATTTTATGAGCAGTTATAACGACATTTTTCACTGAAAATTCATTTCTTAAGTTCAAATACCTACAACTTTCGAATAGAACAATATTTTTCAAATTCCGTACGTACTTCTCTACGTATTCTAATGTAGATTGACGAGAATTTTGGTTTTTCGTTCTAGATAAAAAATTGCGGACGCCAAATGTCACGCCGCGGAGCGCCTAAAAAAAGATAACAAAAGAAAATATTTGTAGTCGGTCATTTAGTACATCGAAAAAAAAAAAAAAACATTTCTAACAGCTTGATATTCATACTGAATAGATGTGTAATTAATTTTATGAGTGAATCACTTTTTCGTACGAAAAAAAATTGTCAAATTCGCACATGACTTTATACCCTAACTGTGGCCTAACCCCTTAAACAGTAATAACTCCATTGTTTATCAATATTTTTCAATTAAAAAACCTCAACCTTCGCAAGACTGCGTATCAATAGCCTCCAAAATCCCAACTTCGTCATCCGAATAATCACACCAGAAAAAAAAGTTGAACATCAACATTTTTTTTCTGGTTGGTTTAACAAAATTGTATCTTTAAATACGTTCAACTTGATTTTTGATTGGCATAACAAAACAGTATAGTTGGGCAGTAACCAAAGATACATTTGAACTATCTGCTTATTTAGAATGTCTGAGCAACTGTTAAAACAACAACATTTCGAGACAACAAAATGCATTTTGCACATTCAACGATTCATTTTTGTCAGTGTGGAACGAGAAAAGGACAAATGTCCAATGTTTCGTGAACTCACGTCCGGAAGTGACAGCAGCCTTGAAGCCGTTCTTCGGATCGGCAAGTTCGGTGTAGAAGTGAACATAGAGCATGTCACCGGTCGTCGTGATCGTACTCGGCGGAGTATCGCGGCAGTATATACCGAGTATTTTTGAGTGTTCCGTACCGCCGTCCCTCACCTCGACGTACTCCTTCGTGCAACTTCACACGATTGTCACCGGGTTAAAAAGCAATTTTCATTGCTTGCTCATGTTTTTTTTTTGCAATTTCGATTAAAAGTGTCATAAGAGCCAAAAAAAACTTACTTTGGACTGGAGGCCAAATCGAATCTCTCGACGAAGTGAAGGGACAGCCGCTCGCCGTGGACGGCACGGAATTTCCAGACGCACTCGGTGAAAGGTGGTGGTATGTTCGGATAATTCGGAGTATTGAATTGCATTTGCGTCTTTCCCGTTCCGCCCAAATTGTGCGAACCTCCGCAAGACATGCCAACCTCCTCGTACGACATTCGGAAGCTTATTCGGGGCCTCGAACCGACCACCCTCACGTAGAGCTTGTTGCCGGTCGTCTCGAGGGTCTCCACTGGACCAGTGTGGCCGCAGTACTTACCCGCACCCAAAAGCGGCGAGTGCGCACCCGCGCCGTTCTTCAACTGACAATATGCAATAAGAAATATTCGATTCGTTTAAGGGGTTAGCCCCACTTGCGATTTTGAAAAAATCGATTTTTTTTTATTGCATTTTTTTGAAGTGCAATTTGAAGTGCAGTTTTTTTTATGCCCGGAATAGATGACTCTATGTAAGTTTACAAAAAAAAAATATTTTCTTCGTGTAAACTGAAATTGAAACTTTAAACGCGTTTTTCTCAAAATGGCATTTTTGAAGTCGGTGACCAAGATTACTCGAACACTAATGAACCGATCTTCTTGAAATTTTGCAGGCTTATTTAATACATAAAAATGTAGTCTTTAATAGTTCGATTTTTTTTCGAAAAAAATGGCCGTTTTATAGCCAAAAAACGGCCGTTTTTTTTCGTTAAAATCAAACCATTAACTTTGACTGTCCGCCATTTTGTGAAAAATGAATATTTTTTAAAATCCTTCGATTAAAGACTAATTTATACTTATATTTGACTAA
Organism: Ophion slaviceki; assembly: GCA_944452715.1. Classification (NCBI taxonomy): domain Eukaryota; kingdom Metazoa; phylum Arthropoda; class Insecta; order Hymenoptera; family Ichneumonidae; genus Ophion; species Ophion slaviceki. The sequence continues at coordinate 6,379,267 of OX101783.1, read as the reverse complement.
ATCCATCCGCATTTTTTTTTTTTTAGATGATCCACTTCGCCGCAATGTTGGTCACCGCAAACCGTGTATATAAAAACATTATTTCATTGACGGCCATTTGCCACTAAACAATGTAATATTTTTCAATAAAAAAATTACTGAAAGTTCTTCAAGATGTGTTCTTTAAGATGGTATATTGATCGATTAAAAAAGTTTTGTAGTTTTCTTTAAAAAAATTCATGAAAAAGGCCTTTTTTTGCGCTACAAGTGGGGGTAACGCCTTAAGCGATCTATATATATAAATATATATGTATATATATATATATATATATGTGTGTGTGTGTGTATATCGTATGCTGTTTTGTACAATACGAATTGGATGAAAACAAAAAAAACTGGTTTTGCAGACCAAAAGAGTCACAGCCAAAATTTGGGGGTTTTTTTCCATATCTACATGTCAGCTGGCTCAGTTTTTTTGTACGTAGAGACTTCCAACTGATTTCAAGGTCGATTTCACTTTTTGAAAGTGAGAATTCTCCCCTTCAAATTCTCTTTGTGATTATGTTTACTTCTCGTAACCTTGGGATGACTTTGAAAGACTTCTTAAAATGGGAATTAGCTCGTGGTGGATATTAAGCGTGGTTTTTTCGGAGGCGTGCAATGATTTTTGTCGATGGCACGTACGGCGTAAACATAACCTCACAAATTTTCGAACAAAATTTTGCCATGGATGTTTGATTTTGTTTAGGAAAAACGAAGCATCAGGCTGTGTAGAATTCACTGGCGAAGAGCTTGACGGTGTTCGTTTCCCTTAAATGTCATTCATCTCTGAGAAAATGTTGTTCGATAAGTTCAGCTATCAATGGCGCACTCATATGTCACGTGGTACGGCTTCTACGTTACCTACATATTTATGATGAGTCACTGGAAATTACACACTCGAAAAAGGTCGAGTCATAGAGCTTGCGTATCGTTAGGTGACTGCATATGAAACCGCCTGCTGGCAATAGATGGCGTTAGGTAGGCTGTTTTCTCAAATTAAAAGGTGACAATACACATGAAGATAAGCCCGGAAAGCCCCGCCGAAATGCCATAGATGACACTTGTGCAAGGCGTAACGTCGTCTATTTTAATTCTATTTACAATAGCAAGATTTGTTCTCAATAAGTCAAATTTACGGGAAGTTATGGTCAATTATAACCTGGCAAAGAAAACCGCGGAAACTCGTCATTTGCTTGAGTAAGTGTGTGCCGAAGATGCCCCATCGAGTAAAACGTGCAAAAAGTGCTTTCGCGGCTTTCAATGTGGTGATTCCTCTACGGACAACAAAGACCGCGGAAAACCACCCAAAAGAGAGCTGTCGTGTGTTACGAGCTGCTAAAAGCGACGGAGAGCATCACTGGGGATCGTTGTCGCCTGCATCTAATGCGTTTTGAAAGGAGCTCAGCACGGGAAAAGGCCGGAATGGGAGACCCGCCATAGTTGATTTTGGATCACGACAATGCCAGGCTGCATGTTGCTCAACCGGTTAAGAAGTTCCTAAGGTGCTCTTATACGGGCAACCAAAATTGATCAATTCTCATCCAGCAATTTACTGCGATTCCTATATGGAGCAATTGTTGCTGGATGTCACCACACCATAGTGAGCAATATGGAGCAACTTCAGTAAACTAGGCAATAGATGCATACACTAGTAATTCAGTCGAGCTACTGTCATCAGGCTATACGTACACGTTTGTACGTATACTCTGACGACAGTAGCTCAACTGAATTGCTAGTGTATGCACCTATTTCCTAGTTCACTGAAGTTGCTCTATATTGCTCACTATCGTGTGGTGACATATGCTGGTGGCAATAGAAATAACCTTGACATATCCTGGTGGTGACAGAAATAACCTTTAATTCACCTAAACCTAGAAGCCTTGAATTTTCCATACTCACTGGATATGAGGCAATCCATAGCGCCAACATTTAGCAATAAAGAATATATGGAGCAACTAGAAGCAATATTGCCGTAACAATTGCAGGAATTTGTAGGAATCGGTCCAGTTTGCCTCGCTAATTGTCTCACTACCTCTGGCAGCTGTTGGCGGGCAATTATTGCTGAAAAATTGCCCGTATAAGTGCACCTTTAGAGGAAGAGAACTGAAAAATCCTACCCAACCCGCGATATTTCCGAGACATCGCTCCCTCCGATTACAATTTGTTCCGGTCGATGCAGCCAGTGCTTACGGCTCAGTACTTCACCTCGTACGAAGGAGTCAAATGGCTAGAAGACTAGATTGCCTGTAACCCGAATTTTTCCTGCGTGAAATCCGATTACTAGCCGAAAGATAGGCCAGGGTTGTCTGCTCTGATGGCCGATACTTTGAATAAACGAGTTCGTCGATTTGCTTCGGACCACTTACTTTTCTTCTGGGAGTACAAATAAGTCTCCAGCGTTTTTTAAAATATAAGATTGGGCATTTATTGTGAAAGAACGGTACTTTATGTTTTATTCAAAGTATTGTCCATCGCTAGCGACTACTTTTCGCCATCTTTCTGGCAGCATATGGATACCGCGTCGGAAGAACGCTTCATCTTTTGAGGTTATCCACAAATCGACCCAACTTTTGGTATCTTCATATGATGTGAAGTACTGCTCAGACAGGCAGTGCGTCATAGATCGAAATAAATGATAGTCAGAGGGAGCAATGTCTGGTGAGTACGGCGGGTGGGTTGAAACTTCCCAATTGAAGGTTTCCAAGTGGGTTTTGGCCTATGCCTGGCAAGCAGCATTTCACATGTGCAAAATCGGCGTTCAACGTTTCTCAGCTTCGGTTCATGTGGAACCCAATTTCCTTGCTTTTGAATCATTCCCAACGATTTTAAACGATGTGAAATTGCTTGTTGAGTCACTCCCAACGTAAGTGCAAGTTCTTCTTGCGTCTGGCATGAATCTCCCTCCAATAATGCTTCCAACTGCGCGTCTTCGTACACTTCCGGCCTTCCGCTACGTTCCTTGTCTTCGACGTCAAACTCACCGTTCTTCAACTTTTTAAACCACTCACGACAGCTTCTCTCACTTAAAGCAGCCTCACCGTATGCTTCTACGAGCAATCGATGCGCCTCAGGTGCAGATTTCTTCAAATGATGGAAGTAAATCAAAAGTTCACGCAAATTACGCTTATTCGGCTCAAAACTCGACATTTTCGCACGAAAAAAATTATGTGATGCTGATACAAAATCGCTAATATATCAAGGTTATGGTCTTCCCAGATGTCCAACCTTACGATATGACGTTTTACATCTGACAATTTTAACCATAGCTTCCTGGTGGGGCCATCTTTTGTCAAACGGCAGAAACTTATTTGTACTCCCAATAACCATTCCCAAATAACTGCTAGCAGTCTTTTTTCTCACCAAGATGTAATGGTCTTTGCAAACGGAGCCCTCGGTGGTCGGGAAATCGAAAGCGCTGAAGCCGACGGAGATGGTTCTACCTGGTCTCACAGTGACATTCCACTCGCACGCGTAGTTGTACATTCGACCACCGTACATGGCCAATGTCTCGTTAAAGTCTATGACACCGTTAGGCCCGAGAAGTTCACCGCCGCATTCTAATGAAAAAACAAAAAGACGCCTTCGATCAATAAAATTGAATCGCCAATCCCCGATCATCAACGCAGATCCATCCAATTTCAGCACGAAGCTGAAAGAACACATGTTCAAAATCTTAGATTCTCAGCGCGAGAAAGATGCGAAAGTATGCTGGATTTGTTCGAAAGTTTAAAAAATTCACAAAGTCCCGCGATTGAAAGATTGAACGACGTTGAGGGTTGTTTGAAAAATGGTCAAACCTCGCCAGACCAGAGCGCGAAAGCCCGTTCTATTTTGGTAGAAATCTGTGTGGAAGTTGAGCGTCATCACAGACTTTCCAGTGGTCACCACGCTGGTCTCGTTGCTGAGGCAAAGTTTGTTCAGGAGTGGCAAATCTTCGCGGTCACTCGACAGGCCGTACCCGTCGTAAATGGCCACCCAATCGCTGACGCAGTTCAAGCTCTGCTCGAGATCGATGTCGTTCAGTCGTGCAACCAGGTGATGACCCGGTGGTGACTTTATGATCCATGTGCAGTCGAGATTGGCCTCGTAACCGTCGGGCCATCCCGGCGAATGGAAGCTCACCGAGGCGTTTTCGGGCGACGTCAGATCGTATATGAAAACGCACCCAGAGGCTGCGAATATGGATGATTATTTTAACAAAACGAACTTCCACTTTGGTCCCATAGTCACTTCAGTTATTTCATTTAGTTATTTCATTCCTATACAATTTACATCTCAGTATTCAATTTCCGCCCAATTCATGTTATTTAATTTGATGTTCAAACCCAGGACAATATTCGTCAAAGCCCGTAGACAAAATGGAATGCGATGGAAAAGACGTTCGAAATGTTCCACGTGACGACACATGTTCAGACTAGAAATATTATTTACATTGTCTTTCGGCACCATCGATGAATAATTCCGTACTCACTTTGTTCAATCGACGTTGCCGGCGTCGTCTCCCTCGGGACTTGGTACCAATTCAGATGAAACCAATTTCCATCGCGGAAGTACTCAGCCATGAATTCAATGTACACAACGTTGCTGTTCGATATAAACGGTTTTTCAGGTGGGGTGACACCGCACACGGTCGCCAATACCGGGGCCTCGTCGTTATAGCCATCGTATATCTGAAATGTATCGAGAAGTTGAGTCGTGGTCGGGCTCCACTGCTAAAAAAGCTCTGCTAAAAAAGTACTGCTAAAGGCTCTACTGCTAAAACTGTACTGCTAAACGGGCTCTACTGCTAAAAGCTCCACTGCCAAAAGCTGTACTGCTAAATGGGCTCTACTGTTTAAACCGGACGATTTTTTGGGATTTTTCTTAGAAAGCTTACCGTGCTATCGGCGCCATTGTGCTGCACTCAACGGAATGCGTCCGTAGACATCTTATTTGTACTCCTGTGACGTCACGAACGTCAAAAGTTAGAAATACCTACCGCCAAAGTTTGTTTGGGTTTGTTTGGGTCATCTAACTCATCATCTAACATTCACTACTGATTTTCATGTCATTTTCCCTTTGTTTTCAATGTTCTATTAACTTTTCAATGATTTTAAATTATTTCCAATGAAACTTTTCAATAACATACCCTTTTGCGTTGTAGCAGTTTTGATGATTTCCAATAAAACTTTTTAAAAACATACCCTTTTACGTTTTAGCAGTTGAGACTCTTTAGCAGTGCTGCTTTCAGCACTAGATTCTATTTAGCAGTGCAGTTTTAGCACTAGAGCTTTTAGCAGTAGAGCTTCTAGCAGTACAGTTTTAGTAGTAGAGCCTGTTTAGCAGTAGAATTTTTAGCAGTAGAGCAGTAGAGCCAGCTGAGTTTCTAATCAAAGTAGAAAAAGTTTCTAATCAGGAAGAACGGACAAGACCAAGAAGCGGAGGCTTGTTTGGGAATCCTAAGTACAGACTTACCGCGATTTTGGCCGAGCAAGAATGGCTGTAACTCTCTACGTGAACGTCATCAAACTGGATCTTGATTGCCATACCGAATTCGACCGTAATTCGCCAAGTTATCGTGCTGTCCTGTCCCCAAGGATGCGGATAGAGCGGTGAGGCTATCTCGCCATTGATGCCAGTCAACTCATTGCCGTGAAGGAGATTGAATTCGCCGATAAAACCCTTGGCAGTTCCACTCTCGTCGCTTCTGAATTTAATCCACAAGGTTTTCGACGCCGCGATGGTCGTTGGCATCTCGGCGCAATAGACACCGATGAGTTTTCCGATACCGGAATCCTCGCGTATCTCGAGATAATCGCGATCGCAATTCGGACTCGTCTCGATCTCAAAATCACTGAAAGTCAGACTTATACGATTGCCGGGCGATGTCTTCAGCAGCCATACGCACTCGGCGTTCACGGGATAGCTGTCCGGATACATAGGTGACGTTATCGTCCCAGAAACCGAAAGATATTCGCCACCGCAAGCTGTAAAGCGAATGACATTTATTGGTAACACCTGCCATTTGGGTTCAGGAAAACGCGGGTAGTTCACTTTTTCGAGTCTCGCTAGAAAATGATAGTCGATGGTGAAACTATTGAGGCCTGTCATTGGAAAAGTTGCCTGTGGGAGACAATTTGATAACATTACTATGTTGGTGAATTCCTACGATAAAGGAAGTTGTCGTCGACTGAAAAGGACGCATGCAGAGCCTGCGAATCGTCTTGGATCCTAGATAACTAGAGGCAGCATCCAAGAAAGACTGATTCCAGAATTACCTAGATGATTCTACTTAGTTACCTCCATATTTGAAGTGAACACCGTGCTCCCGAAAAACCAAGCCTATAAAGGATCCAGGATTCTAAATGACCAGCGTCTTAGAAAAGCTAGTTCCAGGATTACCTAGGTGATGTCACTTGGTTACCTCCTTTTATAAAATGAACACCGTGCTCCCTGATATAGAGCCTATCAATGATCCAGGAATCTGAACACCAAAGTCAGCATCCTAGAAAAGCTAGTTCCGGGACTACCTAGGTGATTCCACTTGACAAAGTGGGGTGATCAAGTGGAATCAAGAAGAACTAAAAAAATCAAGTGGAACCGCAAAACAAAATACATTACTATACTGCTAAACACGCATTACTCTACTGCTAAAATACGCATTGCGCGTACGCATATGCTGTAATAATAAATTCATACGCATATGCTTGAACCCAGTGCTCCTTCATGTGGAGCGTCTGAATGATCCACGAATCTAAACACCAATGACAGCATCCTAGAAAAGCTAGGTCCAGGATTACCTAGGTGATTCCACTCGGTTGCCTTGCTTTAGGATGTGAATGCCTTGTTCCCTGATACATTCCGTATGAATGATTCAGGTTTCAGAATGTACGAAGACCGCCTCCTAGAAAGGCTACTTCCGGGATTGCCCAGCTGGTTCTACTCGGTTACCTCCCCTTATAAAGTAAACACCGTACTCCCTAATACAGGGCCTATGAAGGACGCAGGTTTCTAAATGACCAAAGGCAGCATGCCAGAAAAGTTACTTCCAGGATTTTCTAGGTGATTCCACTTGATTACCTCCCGTAACGAAGTAAACACCGTACTCCCTAATGAAGAGCATATGAATGAACCCGGTTTCTAAGTGACCAAAGACAGCATCCTAGACAGGCTACCTCCAACATTGCCTAGGTAGTTTTAATAGTTTATCGCCGTTTAGGAAGTGTGTACCGTAAATTCTAATCTCTATCCGACAATCGCCCAGATCCGAACATACCTGAATTGAGGACAGAGTAGGTAGCACCGAAGCTGTTGTCCGTGGAGGCGAAGTCCGCGTACAGGTGAACCGTCAACGCGTTTCCGGTACTCGTCAAAGGAGGTGGAGTTTTGGAGGAGCACCAAGTGCCACGAACCGGGCCATGAACGCTGTCACCCTCGTAGACGCGGATGTAATGCGACTCACAGCTCTCATCCCAGCTATAAGTATTGCCGATATCCATGTGGAAGAAATTGATGGTTACGTGATCCGCTGCAACGGATTGCGGTTCATCATCAATAAAATCGATTTGGATTAGGTTTTTTGGACGTAGGTTTCAATGATCGTCGATGAAATGATAGAGCATGGATTTTTATGCGCCTACATGGATCTTCGGCGATGACTGTCCAGGTGCAGTTAGTGTTGGAGTCGTCCATATGAAGGAGGGACGAGGTCTGGAGGGTTCCTTCCCCGTTGGTGACGATCCGGGCTCCGCAAGCCTTGCTGAACTTCGCGCTGAAGCCTTTGGCCGTAATAAAACTGTCGCTCCTCATCACTACGAGCATGGTATCTCCGCTGGAAATTATCGGATCGGGCAGGACATTCTTGCAGAATGTTCCTAGCAGCGTGGCATTCCGCAACGCACCATCGTACACCTGCGATTCGCGGACATTGACTTCTTTGATTTCAACATAAATTGGATAAATGCAAACTTGAACATTGCTTTCTTACCATTTGTTTCGTTCATTGGTAAAGCGGTATTTCAAAATTGGCTTTAGCATAGTGGAAGCTTTGCGATCAAAATCAAATGATGAGCAGGCAATGCGCAAGTTTCTAATTCGCACAACTTTTTCTTCATAAACGTATTTTAATAATGCGATGGCAAACATCGCTAACCGGCCCTATGATTGATATAAAATTTGTATCATTACTTCCCGTGTACGAGAATTTGCAGCGGCATCTGTCATTTGAAAAAAAATGTTTAAGCATGAAAAAAGGGATTGTCGAAAATTGTAACCGAGTTTTTAAAAAAATCCAAAGGCCGCTTCTTTTAGCGGTGCTGTTCAAAATTCAATCCTGATGTATATTTCGTCAGAGACTAATTTGCTAGATGTTGCAGAGGAATGACATCAATTTTAGTGCTAGTGGAATGTATAATTAGTACATTACAGTAAACGGAGAATTTTTGTCAACGTTACAGCGTGAAGAGGTTTTTCCTGGAAATTCATACGCCTTTACAATCTAATATGTTTCAGCGATTTTTTTCAAAATTTAAAACAGCAGTACCCTCTATAATTTTCGTACAAAATTAGCCATTTCCGTACAAAAATTTCACCAGCTATCTATAATTAAGGAGTCTTCTTACTGTAGAAGCTAAAAAAGGCTATTTTCATGGATGTTTTTCATAGGTTTATATTATAGATATTGATATCAAAGTTGTTACACTTAATAAATACACTTTCGAAATACATCAAAAAAAGTTTTTTTGATGTATTTATGCAAGCCAAACAAACTTTAAACGCGTTTTTCTCGAAACAACGTTTTTCGACGGCTTGTTGATAAAATCTTCGAAACTACTGAACCGATCCTCATGAAATTTTAACCACATATTCTTTACAACTATAGCTATAGCGCATATCAAGGATTTTTTTAAATTTTGATATTTACTATTTTCGCCAAAAGTGGTGAAAAAAGCTCGTTTTTTTTGTTTTTTTTTCGAAAAATGACCGCCATTTTGTTATTTTTGCATATATTGAAAATCGTATGATATGCGCTATAGCCATTACATATTGAATCTAAAACCGTTTGAGTTTTTTGTTTCGGATGATCCATCTCCGAGATTTCATCAAGAACGCAGACTTACAATTTTTTAGGACATTTTTTAAACTACCATTTTCGTCTTTAAATAGTGACTTAAATGAATAAATAGAAAAATTAAATGTATTTTAAAACTGTATTTATCGAGTGTAACAACTTGTATATCAATATCTATAATATAAACCTATCAAAAAAATTCATGAAAAGAGCCTTTTTTAGCGTCTAAACTGAAAAGACCCCTTAAAAAATCTGAAAGTAACGGCTATAAAAAGCACATTTTCAAAAATTGAAACTCACTCAACGTATCAGGACCTAACCTTCCTCAACGTTAACGGCACAGCGTGAAGAGGCGTTTTTTCCTGCATATCATACCCCCTTATAATCTAAAATAGTGCACAAAAATGTTTTAAGATATTGGATAAACTTCCGAAAAGCCCACACCTCCGAATAATTTAGAACATTGTATACTTATGTATTTTGACTCGCTGAAAATACCCGAAAATTTGATTTTCAAGATCAAAACTGAAAAAAAAGGTTTTGTTTGTGGTTTTTCTATTTTATTTTAACAAATATTGATCGTAGAGAAAAATGTCTTCTACGAACGTTGTAGCCCATCAAAAGACTGATAATTTATGTTATATACAAATTTTGTCTATAATCATTACTTTCCAAGAAAAATGGGATAATACTGCAATAAGTATGTTTTGCTGAACTCCATTAGTTTCGATATTATCTACTTACGCACTTTACTGCATATTGGCCCAAATAAATCCAAGTAAAACAAACACAAACAGCAATCAAAACTAACTCAAACAAACTCGGGTATGTCGAATCGTGGGGTATATAGTTCACTGGGGTAGGCGCAGGGCACTTGGATGGTTGCGTGGAATTGTGGGGTTCGTAGAACACTGTGGTGGGCAGCGAGCACCTCGGATGGGATCCTTTCACACAATGTATCGCCAAACTTAAAATTGGCTATCCCAACAAAGCCACATAAGTTTTTCGTTTTCATATTTCTTACCCTTCAATATTTTCCTCTATAACACTAAAATCACAAAAAAAGAACAGAAAACAACATAACGTACAAAAAATACCAAAGTACAAAAAAAGCAAAAAGTAGAATAAGGTACAAAAAAATAAAAAACAGACTAAAATACAAAAAAGAATAGAATACAAAAAAGCAAAAAAAATGCACTTTAAAGACTAAACCGTAACGTCCCCGTGATAAAGTGCGTAAGTAGATAACATCGAAACTAATAGAGTTTAGCAAAATATACTTATCGGAGTATGATCCCATTTTTCTGGGAAAATAATGATTTTAGACGAAACCTGTATGAAACATAAAATATCAGTCTTTTAATAGGCTACAACTTTCGTGAAAACCATTTTTCTCTAAGATCAATATTTGTTAAAATAAAATAGAAAAACTTAAAAAAAAAAACGTTTTTTTAGTTTTGACCTTGGAAATAAAATTTGCGGGTATTTTCACTATCATATTTGTGATCAGCGAGTCAAAATACATAAGTACACGAAGTTCTAAATTATTCGGAGGTGTGGGCTTTTCGAAAGTACACCCAAGATATTTAAGCTTTCAATATAGTTACAGCATGAAGGCCATTTTTCTGAAAATCAGAACTCCCTTAAAATATAACACCCTCCTGCCGATTTTTTTTACGTCCGCACCAAAATGCAAATCCATACAGGGACAACTGTCCAAAATGTATTTTTCCGCTCTTTCGGAAAATTCCGAGTCCATTTCCATCATAATCTCGAGAATGAAAAAATCACGAGACCCAAAGCAAGAATGCCTGGACCTTGATCAGGTACAGAAAAAGCCCTAAGTTTGGGGTACTGGTATGGAAGTTTTACCGCTTACCTCCACGTAATCGTCGGTGCAATTGGTCGTGTCCTCGATGTCGAAATCGGTGAACGTCAAATTGACCACGTGATTACTGTCAACCTTGATGAGCCACTCGCAATTCTGATTCCTGGGGTAATCGAGTGGATAATTGGGGGAGTGTATGAGGCCTTCGAGAGCGTTGAAATTGCCGCCGCAAATAATATCGACGGCTCTGTAGGACGCCTTGAAGCCGCGTCCAGCGAAGGAGAAGTCACCGACAAACTTGACGAAGAGTTTGTTACTCGAGCTCGTGTATTTGATCGGTTTTTCGGAATGACAGAGTTCCGCGAGTTTTGGGGCCGTCTCATCGGCACCCGCGTACAAGGTGATTTTGTCGTATCGGCAACCGAGTGCCTTTTCCGTATTGACGTCGAGAAAAGTGATCTCGACGCTTTGATCGCGATCTACCTCGATCAGCCACTCGCACTCGACGTTTTCTTTGTACGCGTTTGGATAACCGGGCGACGTGAATTCACCGTTCGGCCTCGTGAGGCGACCACCGCAACCCACGGTGTTCCATTCGAGCCGAAAACCCGGTCTCTCGTCGTAACGATCGGTCACGAAATTAATGAAAACTTGAGACTGCGTCGATGATATGCGGGGGAGCGTTTGAGTGCCGCAGAACTTTCCGAGGTCCGTATTCGGCAGGTCGTCTTGACCCTCTTTGATCGACATATAGTCGTAGGTACAGTTGCCCGACGAGCTGCTCGCCTCGAGCTCAAAGTGCGAAAACGTCAGGTTCAGAGTGTTTCCTTGGGGAGCTTCGATCGTCCATGTACAATTCGACGAGGGCGGATAATTGTTCGGGAAATTTGGCGACTCTATTACACCGTCGAAGCCACGGATTTTTCGCACGCAATCTGAATGGACGGGAACAATATTAACAACGGTCGAAAAGGTGTCGGGCGGGCAAGGATTTTTAAGGGGTCTTCTCACTTTAGACGCTAAAAAAGGCTATGTTCGTGCATTTTTTCGATAGGTTCATATTATGGATATTGATATAAAAGTTGTTACACTTGGCCACTCTGGAGGCCGAAAAATACGCTTTTTGGGGATTTTTTTTCAGAAAAACTACAAAATAAGTCGATTTTACAAAAAAGGGTGTTTGTCACTTTCCAAAAATTTGCCTAAAAAATCGTCAGATAATTGTTAATAACAAATGAACTACGCAATATAAAAAAAATCCTACGTACTTCCATAGACAATGTATTTTTCAAGACATATTCAACATTTCAAGTGAATTGGTTGAAAATTGTCTGAGTTTTGTTTCCGGCCAACTTAAAAAATGCAGTTTTGAGAGTAACGCTGCACAGCCGTCAATTTGAAATTAATCGCTTCAAAAAAATTATTGTATACAGTCACTGATATGTATGATAAACACCCTTTTTTGTAATCTCAATTTTTTGTAGTTTTTCTGAAAAAAAAAATCTCCAAAAAGCCTATTTTTTCGGCCTCTAGAGTCGCCTAACCCCTTAATAAATACACTTTCGAGATAAATAAAATAAAAACATTCTTTATTTAAGTCACTATTTATAAAAGAAAATGGTAGTTAAACATTTTTCCTAAAAAATGGAAGGTCTGCGCTGTTGATGAAATCTCGAAGATGGATCATCCGAAACGAAAAAATCAAACGGTTTTAGATTCAGTCTGTTAATGGCTATAGCGCATGTCATACGATTTTTTATATATGCAAAAATAACAAAATGGCGGATATTTTTCGAAAAAACAAAAAGAACGTGTTTGTCACCGTTTTCGGCAAAAAAGTAAATATCAAAATAAAAAAAAAAGTTCTTGATATCCGCTATAGATATAGTTGTAAAGAATATGTGGTTAAAAGTTCATAAGGATCGGTTCAGTAGTTTCGAAGATTTTATCAACAAGCCGTCGAAACACGTTGTTTCCAGAAAAACGCGTTTAAAGCTTATTTGGGTTACATAAATACAAAAAAATGGTTTATGTATTTCGAAAGTGTATTTATTAAGTGTAACAACTTTCATATCAATATCTATAATATAAACCTATCAAAAATCATGAAAATAACCTTTTTTAGCGTCGAAAGTGAGAAGAGCCCTTAACGTGGTACAGCCACTTGTCCAAAGGGCATTTTGTTGTTAATATGCTCAAGTACTCCTTTTATAGTACCGAAAAAAATCGATATGTGGGAAAGTGTAATTTTACATGGACTTGAAAGAACTTTATTATATACTTTGCAATTTGTAAAATAAGACAAAAACTGTTTTCAATCATTTTGATCTATGGGGCGAAAAATTTGACGCGTAAACGTTATCTGTGAAGTGTATTCGAAGCATATTTGTGGCTATAAATTCACGATTGAGTATAAATTTGCAAACGATTGACTCTTCCATAAACTCAAATGGAGCCTGCATAAGCTTAAAATTTCAAGAATACGATTGTTTGCATAGTTTATATTATTGCATTATTTATTCTTCAGTATTTCATTATTATATTAATATATTATTTATAATAATTATAATTTTTTTATTATTCTATTATTTATTATATTATTTCTATTATTTTGTATAGTTTCACGGTTTTTTGCATAGCCAGGGTTTTAACTGCAATTTGTAAAAAAAAGATTTTGACAAATTTCAAAATTGACCGGGCTATGCCGATTTTTGTGAAGGGTCATGGAAAATGTTGAGCAACAATCTAGAAGTCATGCACGTGCTCGTGATACCCGAAAGTACGATGTTGAAGTCTGCATCGTTGGAATGCAACGAAAGTTCACGTTCTTTAATAGTGTACATTTGTTTTCACCGGTTTTGGCCGCGAAAATAACTTGAAAAGTTTTTCGTATAATGACTAACCCTTTGCACGCGAGGCCTTTTTCGCTCGGATAGAAAGTGGTTATATCTCGAGAGTGCAAAGGGTTAAAAATCTTCGAAATCGATCTACAAACAAAATTCAGATCATCAAAAAAAAAAAAATTAAATTTTCAAAATGGAAAAGAAATTACTTCGCACTACAGCGATGCAGACTTCAACGCAATCTCGAAGTAAGGTTTCCTAACTTGTATTTGACTGAAGTAATCATTATTGACGTAACTAGATAACTATAATACTGATTTGAAGTTCGAATCCCTTTAGAAAACTTTGCAATTTAATCGGTTATGTATCAAGCCCTAAAAACTCCTTTTAGGATTCCTTAAGCCCTAAAAAACCCTTTAACATCCTCAGCCATTCCAGGATTCTCCAGGTTCATTAGGGCACTCTTATAAATTATAATTTCGGGATCGAATAGTTGAATGCTCCTTTGCCCAGGCTAAGAAACTCTAAAAACCCCTTTAAGGGTTCTTTAAACCTAAAAAATCCGCCTAGGATTGCTCGAAACGAAAGCAACGGGGGCCGGGTTGAAATTCCGAACTTTGAATCCTCCGACGGTTTAAAATTCCGAATTTCAAATTCCGAAATTCAAGATGGGGCCGGGCTGAAATTTCGAACTTTGAATGATCAGAACGTTCAAAACTAGGAAAGAATACTACCCCGAAAGATGAAAACTCCGAAAAAATTTTGCACGAACGACCAAAACTCCGAAAATCTGGACACCGTCAAAATAATAGGCTACGGAAGTTTTAAAAGTTTCAAAATTCTCAATGAATCGACTAATTATTTCAAGAATTTTTTTTATTAAGAAGTGGTTCTGAGTCAGTTTCGAAATTTGTCTACACAATGTTATACGTTCTACATCATTTACAGTCAACCGTGTGGACTTTCGCTGGCATGATCTCGACATGAGGGACGGGTTGAAATTCCGAACATTGAATGCGCCGACGGTTCAAAATTCCTAATTTTAATGTTCCGAAATTAAAAGGTTCTTCAAGATCATGTAAGCGAAAGTCTACACAGTTGACTGTAAATTATTTAGAACGTATAACATTGTCTCGGCACATTTCAAAATTGATGTTAAATCACTTTTCAATTAAAAAACAAATTCTTCAAGCCCTTAGGCCACTCTAGAGGTTGAAAAAATAGGCCTTATGGGGATTTTTTTTTCAGAAAAACTACAAAATAAATCGAGTTTACAAAAAAAGGTGTTTATCATACATATCAGTGACTGTATACGAAAATTTTTTTGAAGCGATTAATTTCAAAATGGCGGCTGCGCAGCGTTTATCTCAAAACTGCATTTTTATAGTTGGCCGGAAACATAACTCACAAGGAACATCCCTCAGGTGTCCGCCTCCGATTTTGTTGAAACTCATATATGTGATAGAGCATCGAAAACTTTGAGACACGTATTTTTTTTATCGGCGGCAAAACGGATTTAAGGGGGGAAACCGCCCCTCAAAGAAAGGCGTGTCGAGGGGTGATTTTGCAGTTTCACCCAGAAGCAATCCACCGATGTGAATGAAACAAAAACGAAAATTCTTCTAATGAAAAGCGATGAAAAATCCACTATGAAAATGTTGAGAAAAAATTATATTAGGGGGTAAACCACCCCTCAGTTTGCCTTTTTTTCACCCCACACTTAAGAGGGTTGTATGCAAATTAATAAAACAGGTATCATTTTGAAGGGCAATTAAAATTAAAGTTGACGGGTTTTCGCGTTTTGGCGGCATAGCAAATTTAAGGGGGTAAACCACCCCTAACATAAATTTATTTATCATGGTCGTTTTTTCTGTGTTTAAAGTATATCCGCTGATTTTAAATATTTCTATAAGCTACAATTCAATGTTTTATCATATTTTAAAATTGTTACATTCGTCTTAAGGGGTAACTACTCGTCTGACGAGAAACATCATTGAAGTATCCGCTTTCGATTTCGTTGAAACTCATATATGTGGTAAAGCATTGCAAACTATTAAACATGTTTTTTTTATCGGCAGAAAAACGGCGTTAGGGGATGAAACCACCCCTCAAAGTGTCTCCCACAAGCAGTCCACCGATCTGAATGAAACAAAATCGAAAATTCCTCTAAAATTAAGCGATGAAAAATCCACTACAAGAGTGTTGATTAGAAATATAATTAAGGGGTAAACCATCCCTCCATTTGCCGTTTTTCACCCCACGCTTAAGAGGGTTGTATCAACAATAATTATCAGATGTGCATGGTGCAAAAAGTCGTTGTGTTAAAAGCATTTTTTTGACGATTATCATTATTGCAGGAATTATGAGCCATGATTGTTGATGGTTGATAGTTAATAGACTAGAAAAAAAAGTATATATCACAAGAAAATGATTTGACGGCATATGACTGCGATACTTTTCACAAGTACTATTAATTAAATCAGCTGATATGATTCCCAAATGAAATATGTCAAAATAAATTAAAAACATGTTCGTTAACCAACTGTAAAACCCTCAGTTTCATTAATATGTTTAATTAAATAAACGGTAAAATAATAAAAATATACATTCCTCCACAAAACTACATCGCTGGCTAAATTATCGCTTGATCCAGGCGCATCATCGTTCCGAAATATAAGAAGTGAGCCTTATAACTTATTCTGGAAATTGTTATAATTAATGATATAGTAAAAGTGTATGTTTATTCCTATGGAGATGCTTAATGGACGTGCATATTAAAATCAGAAGCGTTTCGACACGAAAATATGAGTCTTATGAGTAAGGGGTAGCCCCACGTCCCCACTCTTAAAGTACCGCTCCTAAAGCTCAAGACTAATATGCCTCCACACACAAAAATAAAATTGATATTACCGACGAAATGAAAACAGTTTTAACGAAATTCGTGAAACCTTTCGCGAAACTTCAAACGAAAAGCAATTAGAGGGCGTAGTTTACCCTTAAAATGTAGAAATTTAAAAACGTAATAATTTTAAAACGCGGAAGAATATTTTGAATCCGCGGAGACATGTTAAACACAGAAAACACGACGGTGATGAACAAATTTATGTTAGGGGTGGTTTACCCCCTTAAATTTGCTGTCCCGCTGAAACGCAAAAACGCGTCAACTTGAATTTTGATTCCCCTTCAAAATGATACCTGTTTTATTAATTTTCATACAACCCTCTTAAGCGTGGGGTGAAAAACGGCAAATGGAGGGATGGTTTACCCCTTAATTATATTTCTAATCAACACTCTTGTAGTGGATTTTTCATCGCTTAATTTTAGAGGAATTTTCGATTTTGCTTCATTCAGATCGGTGGAGTGCTTGTGGGAGAAACTATAAGGGGTGGTTTCATCCCCTAACACCGTTTTTCTGCCGATACAAAAAAAACATGTTTAATAGTTTGCAATGCTTTACCACATATATGAGTTTCAACGAAATCGAAAGCGGATACTTCAATGATGTTTCTCGTCAGAGGGGTAGTTACCCCTTAAAACGAATGTAACAATTTTAAAATATGATAAAACATTGAATTGTAGCTTATAGAAATATTTAAAATCAGCGGATATACTTTAAACACAGAAAAAACGACCATGATAAATAAATTTATGTTAGGGGTGGTTTACCCCCTTAAATTTGCTATGTCGCAAAAACGCAAAAACCCGTCAACTTTAATTTTAATTGCCCTTCAAAATGATACCTGTTTTATTAATTTGCATACAACCGCCTTAAGTGTGGGGTGAAAAAAAGGCAAATTGAGGGGTGGTTTACCCCCTAATTTAATTTTTTCTCAACATTTTCATAGTGGATTTTTCATCGCTTTTCATTAGAAGAATTTTCGTTTTTGTTTCATTCAGATCGGTGGATTGCCTCTGGGTGAAACTGGAAAATCACCCCTCGACACGCCTTTCTTTGAGGGGCGGTTTCCCCCCTTAAATCCGTTTTTCCGCCGATAAAAAAAAATACGTGTCTCAAAGTTTTTGATGCTCTATCACATATATGAGTTTCAACAAAATCGGAGGCGGACACCTGAGGGATGTTCCTTGTTAGACAATATTCAACGGATTTACTTGAAAAGTTGAATATATCTTGCAAAATACATTGTCTGTGGAAGTACGTAGAATTTTTTAAAAATATTGCATAGTTCATTTGTTATTAACGATTTTTTAGGCAAATTTTTGAAAAGTGAAAAATTTGCCTAAAAAAATCGTCAGATAAGTGTTAATGACAAATAAACTATGAAATATAAAAAAAAATCCTACGTACTTCCATAGACAATGTATTTTTCAAGATATATTCAACTTTTCAAGTGAATCGGTTGAAAATGGTCTGAGTTATGTTTCCGGCCAACTTAAAAAATGCAGTTTTGAGATAAACGCTGCACATCCGCCATTTTGAAATTAATCGCTTCAAAAAAATTATTGTATACAATCACTGATATGTATGATAAACACCCTTTTTTGTAATCTCGATTTACTTTGTAGTTTTTCTGAAAAAATATCCCCAAAAAGCCTATTTTTTCAGCCTCTAGAGTGGCCTAACCCCATAAATAATTCGTCGATATATTGCAAATTTTTGAACTTTTAAAATTTCCATAGCCGAATTATTTCGACGGTGTTAAGATTTTTGGAGTTTTGGTCTTTCGTGTAAAATTCTTTCGCAGTTTTGATCTTTAGGGGTAGTATTCTTTCGGATTTTTGAGCGATGTGATCATTCGAAGTTCGGAATGTCAACCCGGCCCCAAGCAACCCGTTCCGGATCTGTAAGTCCTCCTTGGCCAAGGAACTTAAAAAAATCCTTCACTTTCTTCGTGAATTTTTCTGCTTACCGAATGATACACTTACCCGTTTCGTATCTGATGTGAAAACCACGTCCGGCGTTGGTGTAATCACTCTTGAAGCGTATATTGAGGGCATTGCTTTCCAGTTCAATGTAAGGGGGGACATTAGTGCCGCAGTATTTCGTGGCCGGTTTTCGCGAATCATCAAAGCCCGATCTGATCTCGAGATAATCGTAACGGCAATGCATCTGATCCTCGATGTCAAAATCAATGACGTACAGCTTAACCTTACTTCCCGCTGCAACGACTATCTTCCATAGGCAAACGGCCAGACGAACGTACGGCTGAGGATAATTCGGTGAAATGATTTCACCCCTCGAACCACTGAGAGTACCGCCGCAGCCTAGTGGGATTCAATCAAATGGAATGAGATCAAAATTTTACAGTATGCGACAACCTATACCGTGCCAAATATCAATGGCGGTCCATTTCTCGAGTACGTAAAAAAGTCTGACCAGAAGTCGAGGTGTCCCATTTGAAGCTGAAACCTCCCAAGTGCCTCGAAGAATCCGTAACTAGTTTGATGTACAACTGATTCGTCAAGCTCCTTATATTACGAGGGATGTTCGTGCCACAATATTTGTCAATCAATGGCGAACTCTCGTAAGCACCGTTTCTGCAATCGTTTCGAAGATTTGTCAGATTTCATCCCGTGTGGAACACCATTGCAATGTGATCATAATTGATTCCTGAGATTGGCTCGTTCGAAGGATTCATTGATTCATAAGATTCATGAGGAATCTTATGGTTCAATTAATCATGCCAGACTCCATTTAAGATTGGCATGATTAATAAAAATCAAAGGATCGAAAAATGAAAACAGTTTTTTCAGCGTAACCATTATCTAGCTACATTTTTTTCCAGGTGACATGATTTTGAGTACACTGAAAAACATTAGTTGCCCCATAATGTTGTGCTCAATTTTCCCAATCAGACTTCACAATGCCAACAGACCGATAGAAAATCGATAGGTGTCTTGTTTGCATAAAAAATGAACAAAGAGCAGCACGGTGACTCACCTTATTTCGAGATAATCGTAAATACACCTTGCGGTTCCCTCGAGCTCGAACTGCACAACCTCCAGATTCACCAGCCGCTTGTTCGGTGCTGTTATCACCCAAATGCATTCCCTGTTCGCTGGATATGGGTGAGGATAATTCGGAGAGTTCAACACGCCAGTTTGCGCGTAATAATGTCCACCGCAGACTTTCGTGGCATCGATAAACGCGTAGTGGGCCGTGAAGCCACCGGCATTTACACTGCCGTCCGTCCGAAACACTATCGACATACTCTCAGTCTGGCTCGTTAGCGGTTGCAGTCGCATTGATCCGCAGAACCTTTAAATTAGTGCGAATTTGATTCAAGCGATCGACCAATCCATCAATACCAATTCCAAATCGAACGGTTTCAAATCAGTTTAAAAAATAACATGATTTTCTATGTCCTCGATTGATCTCATTGATTTGATGTGTTGATCAAATCAAAACATAAAAACTCAAAGGAACTGCATTGATTTGATTTATGAACGAATACAAAGGATAAAAAATGAAAGGAACGCTATTCGTTTGATCTATTAAAAGTTAAAGGAACTTGATCTATAAACAAAATCAAACGATAACAAAACAAAGAATCTCCATTGATTTGATCAATAGATCGAATCAATGAGGTTCCTTTGATTTTTATCATCTGTCGTGACATGTTTGATCACTAAATCAAATCAATAGAGTTCCTTTGATTTTTTTAATGACGTAAAACCTGTCATGACACTGAACTTGGTACATTTTTTTAGGAGATTTAGTAGGTACTTTAAACAAAAGAAAATAATATCGAGTACACTTGACGGAGGCCGTAGGGACTTTTATGGGATGGGGAAAATCAAAGGAACTCCATTGACTTGATGTATCAATGACATGAAAAGATGAAAAACCAAAGCTATTCCATTGGTTTGATCCATTGATGAAAACAAAGATATCAAAAGTTAAAAGAACTTGATCTATTTACAAAATCAAACGATAACAAAACAAAGAAACTCCATTAATTTATCGACAGATCGAATGAATGAAGTTCCTTTGATTTATATTATCTGCCGTGGCATGTTTGATCACTAAATCAAATCAATGGAATTCCTTTGATTTTTTAACTACGTAAAACCTACCATGACACTGAACTTGGTACATTTTTTTAAAGGATTCAGTAGGTACTTTAAACAAAAGAAAATAATATCGAGTAGACTTGACGGAGGCCCTAGGGACTTTTATGGGATCGGATGAACGTGGCGTCTTCTTGGTTGCAGCATTTGGCTAGATTTCGGCTTTAGGAAAACACAATCAGGGGATCAAATAACGAGACTGCTTCTCAATATTACGTGCGTATATACTCCCAAGTACTGGAATGAATTACCTGGCTAACTCTACACCCGCCGTGCTAGGACCGTCGTACACCAGTACGTAATCGTACAGACAATTGGAGATCATCTCGAGATCGAAGGATGTGAAGGTGAGTTGAACGACATGACCGGCAGGTGCTTTGATGGTCCAAGTACAATCCGCATTTTCTTCGTACGAATCACCACCGGTGTGACTTTGAATTATGCCAGTGGGGGACTTCAACAGGCCACCGCATTCTTGGGAACAAATTATTAGGGCAATCAACAAACGAGTCTAAGCATCGATACGACTGATTGATCATTTTAAATAAATGTCATTAATCGGCTAAAAACTCTATTTGGCAACAGTGCAATTTGAGGTTGCAACGCTCATAGATTTCCAATCGAAAGGCTCATTTTATTCCCATCTCAGTGATTTTTGATTTGATAAAAAATCTGTTACTGTTTTCAAACAATACCGCCAAAAAGTTATGAGCAAATTGTTTGAAGCAATAGTTATTCAATGACTGAGCAGTTAAATCAAACGTTTTTAAAATCGAAGCAATTTATTTATTTTTTTCAATACTTATGAGTTTATTCCAAATGTTCTCCCTTTTTTTCTAACCCTGCTTTCCGATTTTTTTCTCCAAATGTATGTGTGGAACTTTTGTTCATCGTTCGAAAAATTCTCAATAAATTCCTATAAATAATTTAATTGATGAACCAAGTTGATATATACCCATAAATAATTTAATTGACAAAATGAGTTAGTAAAACAATTTCGGAGCTCCTATTGGCAAAAAGAATCGTATCCGATGAAAAATACCAACTTCGATCGATGGTCGTGTAATTGGCCGAGAACCCGCGGTTGCTCATGCTCGAATCGGTGACGAATTTCAAATACATGATGTTGTGGGTGGAATAATACGGTTCGCTGGGTATTCTGTTGTGGTCGCCGCAGAGGACTCCAAGGCTCGTGGCATTCTCATTGTCTCCGTCGTAAATAGCCAGCCGGTCGAAGTAACAAGACTCACCAAAACCGTCCTCGATATCCATGTCGGTCAGAGTGAGTACAATGGCTTTGCCAGGTGGCTGAATTATTTCGTAAACGCATGTGCGCGACGCCGGATAACTCTGTGGATAGTAAGGTGACTGAATGACACCGGTGGGCTCGTGAAATTGACCGCCGCATATGGTCTCGTATTCCAATTGAAACCCTTTGAACTCGTTCGACCAGTCGCTCTTGAAGACTATGAGGGCTTCGTTCGACTCTATCGTTACTGAGGCTGGCAGAGTGCTGCCACAATATTTGCCTACGACTGGTGACGACAGATCGGGACCGGATATAACCTGAGATCATGAGGGAAGAAAGGTCATACCGATCAGTCAACCAAGTGGACATTGTGATTGGGCTACGTTAGGTTACGTATCACAACAACAATCGCAAAGCAAAATCCCCAAGTGTAGAATTATCGCAAAGTCCTCAGTATTCCTGACACAATTCTAATGTACAATAGCCTAATCAGGTACGAAAGAATATAAGTGCCGTTGTGGTGACGTTGTGACAATCGAATTGCGTACTCTGACGAAGTCGTAGCTGCAGACCCTGTGCCTCTCGAGCTCAAAGCTGATCCAGTTCAAGCGGAGTCTCTCGCCTATGGGCAGTTGTATCTTCCAGTCGCAGATCATTTGAGGCGGATAGTTCGATGGAAAACGGGGTGATGTTATGGTACCGGAGGGCGCCGTGAAAACTCCTCCACAGCCGGGAACACCTTCAAGCGAGTGATTCGAATGAATTTTCAGGAGAATGAAGCTGAAGATGGCTGAGTAAGCGTGTCAATTGTAAGGATCATAGAGATTCTGACCTTCAATAGCGGAGTAACTTATCTGGAAGCCCATATCGCTGCCAGCTCCATCCGAGTGGAAATGTAGCACAGCCTGAGAGCCGGAAGTCGTGAGAGGCGCAGGATGCGTGTGATTGCAGTATAGAGCCAGTTGAACGTCCCTGCCGCCTAGTGTCTCGTTTATCTGTATTCCAAGAATCATTCCATAATTTAGGATGGTCGCTTACTCTTGCTTTGCCGATGTGTCATTTGACGATAATTGACAGCTGGATCCCCCAGGCTTGTCCATTCTTTTCCACGTTCGAAGCAAAGAAAGAAACGCTTCTCTCGAGAAAAAAAAACGAAAATACTGCAGAACTGTGATGATGTTCACCTCAAGATAGTCGTTTTCGCAGGTTGGATGTTCCTCCATCATCACACCGAAGAAGTGGAACTGTATTCTCTTTCCGGGCATGACGAAGACATTCCACTCGCAATCTCTATTGTTCGGATATCTGCCGGGTGAACCTGGTGAGCTTATCGTCCCGTGGTCACCGCGGAGGAAGCCACCACACGTTGGAAGAACCGAGTTCCACTGAATGGCAAAACCTCTATGCGACCTGGAACCGTCGGTTCTTAGCCACAGATAAATGGCGTTGTGAGTCGATTTGAAGTTTCCATGCAATGGGAAATCACTGCCGCAGAATCTTCCGACCTGATGTGCCCCGGCATTTGCTCCATCGTGAATCTACGTACGAGCAAAATTTGTCGTTCCACGTTTAGCAAGACTGCCAAATCTGCCCCGTCAATTTTCATTTTTTTCTTATTTTTGGTGGGGTGGTGGAAAATAATACGTAAGATACTAAGAAGGGTCTGCACTACCCCCACTGTGTGGGATTTTTAGTCACGAAAGTCTCTTTTGCCCTCCCTCTATCTTCCCTTCCATCAATTAAGCTTAATTTTTAAGTTAATTTTTTCTGAAAAGAAAAATCCCCAAAAAGCCTATTTTTTCGGCCTCTAGAGTGGCCCAAGGCCTTAAGTTGGTCTAAATTTAGTAAATTTTTAGTTAAGTTGGTCTAAGTTTAGTACAGTTTGTTTGGGTTTGGTACAGTCGGTTACTAAACTTAGTTTAGTTTACTAGGTTACTAAGTTTAGTACAGTTGGGTACTAAGTTTAGTACAGTTTTAATACAGTCAGTCTAAATTTAGTAACGTTGGAGTAAAGTTAGACTGAGTTTACTAAAGTCTTAGTAAAGTTGGATTAGGTTCCGTAAAGTTTTAGTTAAGGTAGTCTAAGTTTAATAAAGTTTTAGTAAAGTTGGTCCAAGTTTAGTTAAGCTTCGGTAAAGTTAGTGTAAGTTCCGTGAAGTTTACGTCTAAGTTTAGCGATAATATTAACGAACGGCAACATTTTTTTGTGAAAATAAAAAATCCCGAATGAGCGCCCCTTGCTGTTTTATTGAAAGTACAGATATAGATGGAATTTTCGCGGTTTACTCACTTGCAAAAAGTCAAATCGACAGTTGAGCGATTTTTCGAGGTCGAAACGAGTGAAGGTGATGTTGAGGACCATCGAGGAGTTCGTGAGTATGACAAAGGCACAATTAAGATCGTGAGAGTAGCTCTCTTCGGTATTAGGATACTCCAACGTGCCGTTTGGAGCTTTGTACAGACCACCGCACGATTGCTTCTGGTTCTCGCATCTCGGGCCTGTGAATTTCTGGGGGCACTCACACGTGATCGTTCCGCCTGGTGATCTGCAAACTCCCTTGTTCTGACATGGATTTGGTATGCACGGATCCACTCCACTCTCGCAGTGCAGACCTTCCCAATGAAACAAAAATGTAAACAGTGATCGTTTGTCTCAAAAAACACTACAATGATCGAAATTCCAACTCCTTTTTGGTGCGACTAATCGTTCAACAGCTTTTCGTATTGGGGAAACTCATGAAGGATAAGAAGACAATCACTGAACCCTTTGAGCAGAACTATGTTTTCAACATAGTTGATCAAGAACTATGTCTTCAAATTGGACTTTCAGCCCGCGGTCGTATGGAAAAGGCTTCCCACGTTTGAATCTAATAATTCAAGTTTCAAAAAACTCTTCATCTTTCATGCCGAAAACGCCATGTGTAAGAAAAATATGGGGAATTCATAGCGTCGATAAAAAAAAGTAAAATCGCCGAATGTTTAAACAAAACATATACATAAAAACTAGAAAAACCGTGGCTGGCAGCCGCATTTTTGTAACGGGAATGTATGTATAATAAGTGTGACCGTTCGCGTCGCCTCAAAGGGCTGTAGCCGGCCACATCCTTCTAGCAACGGATATTCCGAAAAATGTCAAAATTTTCCAAATCTACCCCATGCACTCCAAATTTACAAGTTTCCATGAATGTCGAGGCAAAGAATATTCTAAAGTCCAAGAACATTGGACCCACCTGCCTTCAATAGTGGAATCTGCTAGGATGCAAGAGGAATCTAAAATATACGTCCGTAATGATATTCCATCTAACCTGTGAATCCTGGATTGCATTGACAGGTGTAAAAATAAGCACCGTTGGTGTGACAAGTGCCGTGAACGCAAGGATTGCTGCTGCACGCATTCGCGGCGTCCGCCCCGGGCAAGCAGCCGTGCGGCCCAACACCGTATCCGTGATAGCCAGCTGGACAGTTGCATTGTGGATAGGCATTGTTGTAGCCGGGGTTTTCGACGCAAGTAGCGAGCGGATGACAGCCGCCATTGTTTACCGCGCATATGCCGACGTAATTGCAGACTCTCCCGTTGCCCTGATAGCCCGTCGGGCATGGACCACAATTCCAGGATCCTATGGTGTTGATGCACTGGACTCTGGGTGTCGAACTGCAACCGCCGTTGTCGATCGCGCACTCGTCGATGTCCGTGCAATAATGGCCATTTCCAGTGTATCCTTCGGGACAGGCAGCGCAACGATAACTTCCGGGCAAGTTCATACACGACACGTAAGGATTCATCGAACACGCGGGATGCCTTCCCGTGCATTCGTCTACGTCGGTCAAGCAGGCAGGATTCGTGCCCGATGACTTCCAACCCTAAAAACGAATGACCCATTACAGCTTGATGAGCGTGGTTGTCTACTTTGCAAGATCATTGTTGGGTCAAAGATTCTTGATGTATGTTTTTCAATGGTGACTTGGTCTTGTTTTTAATAACTGGCTGTTTGAAAGAACCGTTTTTATTTCGCTGATAACATGCCAAACTTTTGTCTCATTGATGTGACATTTTTCATTGGTCACAGCCATTCGAAAGATCAACCTGGAGCACGGTCTCATTTCCAATGATAGACCTTCGCTCGAGGCCCTTCCGATGAATTCGAATTGAATAACATTGATTGAAGAACATCTTTGATAAAATCGACATCACTGGAGTGATTGATTACTGTGATGGGTGTAAGTATTTGCATTGGCTATTCTGGACAGCAACCCCTCCTCTTCCACTACGAAGAGTTAGAATGATTGGCTGCATGCTGAGTGATTGACGAATGGGATCACTAAGTGATGAGGCATGAGATCAAGCCAATTGTAGCCACAAAGGCAATGAGTGGATAATGAACCGGAGTTTAAAAAATCAATCGTCCGTCCAATAGCGTCGCTTTGGAAATTGCAAAAAAGGAAAAAACCGATGTTGATTTCCTATATAGTAATTTGGATCACCTCTTCGCAAATGCAGGCATATCCGAGCACAGTTCCAGTCTTGGGCACGCAAATTCCGTGACCGCAAAGTTCTCTGGAGTCCTGAACATCGCAGACATACGATTTGGATCTGCAATGAACTCCGTACCAGCCAGATGCGCAGCTGCAGCTGCAAAGCGAAAAAAGGAACATTGCCTGAATCTACTTATTGGTTTCCATTTTCCGATGAATAATCCTTTGATTGCCCACCTATAAGAACCCGGCAAATTTATACATGTTGCTCCATTCTGACAGCCCAAATCCGTGCCGGCGTAAATTGCGCATTCGTTGACATCTTCGCTGCAGCTTTGTCCCTGTCAAAATTCATCCCAACTTTATTCCCGTCGCGTCGTCCACCAACAGGGCTCGAATTTATTTTCTTCCCTGTCACACTTACCTCCCAATTCGCAGTGCAAAGACACTGGTATCCGCCTAAAAGTCTGATACACGTTCCGCCGTGTCTGCATGGACTACTGGCGCACTCGTTTGTGTCCATTTCGTTTCGAATTATGTTCAGGCTGTTCTCCACGTTGCGAACCTTCGGAGCCAAATGGGATATTCTTATTATTCGTTAATGCTACCAACATTTATCATTTATCAATATATGTAGATGATAATCTTACAATCAACTGACCAGGCTTCCTTAGCAATACGCGAATCTAAATCCATTTTGATAAACGAACTTACCCGTCTGGTCAAATTACGCAGAGCAGCAACGACGGTCGGATCCAAAATCTGTAAATCAAATTTTCACGTGACAACAACAGTTAGGCAAAAGTCTTGGTAGACGTGGGAGGAAAGTTTATTTAATTTCTTGATAAACTATTTATATAGTTTTTTGTTGTTTTCGTAGGTAATGAAAACAAATGATGAGGTACAGGACGTCATTTCGTTTTTCAGGTACCAATGGTTAACGGAAGCTTGAATATATTAGGTGGTTGTATATGAAATCGCCCACTGGCAATAGATGGCGTTATTTATACTATTTTCTCAAATTGGCAATACATACGATGATAGATGCACAGAGACCTGCTAAAACGCCATCGGTTTCCCCCCTCAAGGCCGTTTTTCCGCATCATAAAAAAAATACGTGTCCAATGCTATGTTTTCGATGCTCTATCACATATATGCAATGTCTAATGCGTGTTTCCAATGCTTTATCACATATACGAGTTTCGACAAAAACGGTCGACGCAGTCAGCGCTTACGACACAACACTTCACCTCGTACGGAGGAGTCAAAAAAATGACTGAATTACTGGATTGCTTCTAAAGAACCGGAATTGTTACTGCGTGAAATCCGATTTTTTGCAAAAAGATGGGCCAAGGTTGTTCGATGGGCAAAGCTTTGAATAAACCAGTTAATCCATTTACTACCGAACTGCTGTCTGTCCTTTCACTAAAAAAATGGCTATTTCATGTGCAACCACCTACTATGTAAGTATCAAATATATGCAGACAGAAAAAATATCACTTGGGAAATTGTTCAACCGCAGGTGACCAACGAAATATTCAGATGAAACGCTAAAAACATGTATTATTCGGGGTACTTCCAACTTTGGTGGAAAAAATCATTCTTAAAATAACCTAAAATTTCACATTTTCAAAAAGTAATTCGTTGGTATCCTCCAATGATGGATTTAGTCAGCCCAAGTCATTTTTTGTTGTTTTTTTTTATTTGCTAATTTTTTTCGTTATAAATATATGTGTCTATATATATATATATATATGCAATTATTAAATAGTTGTTGAAATTCAGAATAGTTATATCTATATGTAAGAAAAGCTGATTGAGCCGCAGATTTTTGTAAAATCATTATTGAGTACGTTATTACCTAATGAATTATGAAAAAAGTGGTTTCTTATTAAAATAATTTTTAAAATAATTTAAAATAATGCAATCACTCTGTTCGCTTCATACCCGAAATCCTCTGGGCCTTCCTGTGTAATTCGCATCACCTCCGCTTTCGAGGATTCGCAGTCGTCGGTTCAGACCTCTGGGGCCTTCGATCGTTCTGCTGATTCGATCCACGGCTTCCGTAACCACCCGCAAATGGCCCGTTTCCCATTTCTCAACGATTCGCGCAGCTTCCTGCGCCTAAAATAGTCACAAACGGAACAAATCGTTTTATCTTCGATCGGTTGTTCAATTGTTGGCTATTTTGGCCATCACTCGTTTGCCTTCACTGTAAAGTAATATATTTCACCCTTTTTTGGCAATTTCCGTACTTACCCTTATCGAAACATCGAGGAGATTAATGTCGTTGACGTTAATGGTACTTTTTCCAAAAGTTAGCAGTGTTATGTTGCGATCTTTGGCACTTCCGATTATGAGATTCCCGTCTCGCGTCTCGAGGACAGGTCTGCCAAAAAGCATTAATCGATTAATCGTACGATTGCACAAAGTCCACGAGAATTTGCGACGTCCATTTTGGTTAATAAATTTGGGTACCTTTCTTGCACCCATGCGAAGCACAAGCCAATTTTTAAAACTACGAGCAAGAATGACCTTGGGGCCATTATGCTTCGTACCAAATCAATCAACTGCGCAATTGAGGATTCGCCTTGCCGGATGACGATTGAAAATTTTAATAAAATTAACAAAAAAAAAAAAACAAGAACCCAGGACGCGTGTCAACGACAAAAAATGCTCGTCGCCGACGAACTCGTGACTCTTGACTGATCTCAAAATTTTCTCTCTCCGCGAGCGTTGTCGCACCGCGCGGGTGGGCGTGTTTCGGGAATTTATCGAGTTCCGCCCAGTATCGAATTACAATGATTGATACAATCACGTACGGGGATTTTGAAAAAGAC
This sequence comes from Ophion slaviceki, assembly GCA_944452715.1. Lineage (NCBI taxonomy): Eukaryota > Metazoa > Arthropoda > Insecta > Hymenoptera > Ichneumonidae > Ophion > Ophion slaviceki. The sequence goes on along the minus strand of OX101783.1, from coordinate 6,349,935 downwards.
CAGTCGATGTTTCGCCCCATGGAATTGTCAATTCGTTCGAGTTTGGGGAAAATCACGGAAAGTCTACTAGACGCAAATGATAGAAAATTGACTTTTTTTATAGAGCCTAGGAATGTTATTAATTCGCGGATTAAAGTGGAACTCTTTGCAGCCGACACGTTTGAAAGGGTAAAAAAAACTGTAGCTTTACAATTTCCGTAAAATAACCCTATGTCATTGATATAACTGTTGTAAAATAAATTATGTTACATAGGGTGTCTCAAAATGACCTGACACTTAAATCTATTAATAAAACGTTTTATTCATTTGAAAAGTACGAATATTTTTATTTTAATATAATGTACAAATATGGAGGTTACGTGTGGAACACAATATCCGATAAATGGCCGTGCAGCCCTGTTTGCAAAAGTTCACTCTTTTGACGAAATTTTCCATAACATTGTGGCATAATTGTGGACTAATTTCATTAACGGCTTAGGCCACAGTTACGGGTATAAAATTATGTGCGAATTTAACAAAAAATGTTCGTATGAAAAAGTGATTCACTCATAAAATTAATTACACATCTATTTAGTACGAATATCAAGCTGTTAGAAAATATATATTTTTTTTCCTTTTAGGATCTCCATTTAGCATCCACAATATTTTACCTACAACAAAAAACAAAAATTCTCGCCAATCTCAATTAGAATACCTAGAGAAATACGTGCGGAATTTAAAAAATATTGTTTTATTCAAAAGTTGTAGGTCTTTGAACTTAAGAAATGAATTTTCAGTGAAAAATTTCGTTATAACTGCTCATAAACTGCTCATAAAATGAAAAGTTTTCGATTAATCAGACATTCCGTACGTACTTCTCTGCGAAATGCAATTAGGAACAGAACTTTTAAATTTGAAGTAAATCAAGTGAAAATTGTTGGAGTTATTTGTCACGCCAATTTGAAAAAAAGCTGTTTCGAGAAGTTTCGAGTAGTCGGCCATTTTGTACATCGAAAAAAAATCTCACAGCTTGATAATCATACTACATAGATGTGTCATTTATTTTATGAGTGAATCACTTTCTCATACGAAAAAAATTGTTAAATTCGCACATGATGTTATACCCGTTACTGTGGCCTAAGGCCTTAATGGTGCGTCCAATTGCTTCCTTGAGCTCCGGCATGATATGTGGATCATTGGCATACACTTTTCCTTTTAGAAAATCCCAACCAAAGAAGTCCAATGGCGTCAAATCGCACAATCTTGGTGGCCAATTCGTACCGCCGCGGCGTGCGATAACATGACCATGAAACTTCGTCTGCAAGTTGTCTGTAGTCGCAATTAACAATGAACAAATTGTTAATCGTGACTTTCCACAATTAAAAACTAATAAATTTTCAATCTTTTTAATGTATTTGATTAAAAACTAACAATCGAAATTAATTATTGTATAAGGCGCGAAATCTCGTCAGAACGAATGTAGGTATACCATATGTTATTGAAATACGTACATGAGATTGTTTGGGTTTGTTTGATTGAGATATTGCTTCATTAATACGATTCAATACTACCCTTTGGATTTGTTTGGGTTTGTATGGGTCCAAACAAACCAGAACTTTGGATTTGTTTGATTTCAATATTGCTTAATTAATACAATGCAACACTGCTTTTAATACAATTCAACCCAAAGAATAGCGTTGCATTGTATTAATGAAGCGATATCTAAATCTTTTTTATCTGACATCTGTAAAGTTAAATTGGTTAATTGTTAGTTTTGATTGTTTCTTAAAACAGTTAAAAAAGTTAATTGCAATTGTTTTAATTGCAAGGTGCAATTAACATAGATAAATCCAAATAAATTGATTGCAACATGCAATTAATGTTGCATAAAACATAGCGTTAATCAATTAAACTTTCAATCAGTTCATTGATTAACTAAAAAAAGTCATTGAAATTAATTAAACTGCAATTACTTTTTTAGTTAATAAATGAACTGATTGAACATTTAATTGATAAACGCCCAACACTGCGAGCCGCAGTGCGGCAGGTTGCGCCATCTTGTTAAAAGAATATGTCTTCCAAGTCTATGCCGTTTATGCCATTTATCGGATATTGTGTTCCACGCATAACCTCCATATTCGTACCTAATGTTAAAATGGAAATATTCATACTTTCCAAATAAATAATACGTTTTATTAATAAATAAAAATGTCAGGTCATTTTGAGACACCCTTTATATAAACTCATTATACAGGGCTACTGGTTATTAGCCACGATCCCGTGGGAGGTTGTAGGACACATTTTTCGCTATCAAATAACCCAGTAATGCTTATGCAAAAGTGAACCATTTTCGAGATATTGTTATTTTTTTATATGAGGGGTAGGAAACTTTAAAAATGAATTTAAAAAACTGTTGTATGGAATACATTTTTAAAAATTATTTGTAGTTTGAGAACACAATAACAAAGAATCATAAACAGTAAAATAAGAATAATTATTAGGGTTGCAGAGTTTTGGATCACTAATTCAGAATGTTTGCAGTTTTTTTTATTATTACAAAAGTATGTGGTTTTCGGATGGAGGCCGTCTTGTTGTTAATGTTGTTATTTTATCTTGATAAAATGTTATGCTTATCTAGAAAAAGTGGCGTTTGTGTCGCAAGACTAACTTACCAACCTAATATAAAGGGTGACGATTATGAGGTGGCCATGTGTCTTTTAAGGGCCTGGGGCGGAGATTTTGCGACCGAGAAAAATGAGATATTCAACGGGTTACACGTAACTGATGGCCGGAAAAAAGGAATTTTCGTGATTTTTTATCATAATTATATTAATTAATTTAAAAAAAACCAAACGCATTTACGTTTTGCGTTGAATTATCTAGTGCTTGCACGAAGGATTTAATAAAATACTAATTTTTTTTAAATAGCTGCAGTCTAACTTTAAAATATCGACTTTCGGTAAAAAAAACGCTCTATTTTCGTTGATAAGAAAAACTATGCATTAAAAAAATGCCTTCCTATGAGCTTTTTGATATGCAAAAGGGGTGGTCAAATTTGAAGTCAATTGGGGCAGTGATATTTGAGATATCGTGGCCACCAAATTCGAAAAAGTCATTTTGAGAAAACGCGTTGAAAGTTAACCGGTTCGCGTAACCTTCCTATAGACGAACATCACTCCCTCAGTTTTGAACGGATCGACTTGAAATTTTAGGAGAATCATTGTGAAATGTTATATTTTGAGAATACGTCGAAAACCAAAAATCGATATTCAATAGAATTTCAACTAGGCGCAAGCCCTTAATGATGTTTAAAGTTCTCTTTCAAGGAACATCCCTCAGGTGTCCGCCTCCGATTTTGTTGAAACTCATATACGTGATAGAGCATCGAAAACTTTGAGACACGTATTTTTTTTTATCGGCGGAAAAACGGATTTAAGGGGGAAAACCGCCCCTCAAAGAAAGGCGTGTCGAGGGGTAATTTTGCAGTTCCACCCAGAAGCAATCCTCCGATCTAAATGAAACAAAAACGAAAATTCTTCTAATGAAAAGCTATGAAAAATCCACTATGAAAATGTTAAGAAAAAATTAAATTAGGGGGTAAACCACCCCTCAATTTACCTTTTTTTCACCCCACACTTAAGAAGGTTGTATGCAAATTAATAAAACAGGTACCATTTTGAAGGGCAATTAAAATTAAAGTTGACGGGTTTTTGCGTTTTGGCGGCATATCAAAGTTAAAGGGGTAAACCACCCCTAACATAAATGCTTTCATCATGGTCGTTTTTTCTGTGTTTAAAACATATCCGCTGATTTTAAATATTTCTATAAGCTACAATTTAATGTTTTATCATATTTCAAAATTATTACATTCGTCTTAAGAGGTAACTACCCCTCTGACGAGAAACATTATTGAAGTATCCGCCTTCGATTTCGTTGAAACTCATATATGTGGTAAAGCATTGCAAACTCTTAACCATGTTTTTTTTTGTATCGGCAGAAAAACGGTGTTAGGGGATGAAACCACCCCTCAAAGTTTCTCCCACAAGCAGTCCACCGATCTGGATGAAACAAAATCGAAAATTCCTCTAATATTAAGCGATGAAAAATCCACTACAAGAGTGTTGATTAGAAATATAATTAAGGGGTAAACCACCCCTCCATTTGCCGTTTTTCACCCCACGCTTAAGAGGGTTGTATGAAAATTGATAAAACAGGTATCATTTTGAAGGGGAATCAAAATTCAAGTTGACGCGTTTTTGCGTTTCAGCGGGACAGCAAATGTAAGGGGGTAAACCACCCCTAACATAAATTTGTTCATCACCGTCGTGTTTTCTGTGTTTAACATGTATCCGCGGAATCAAAATATTCTCCCGCATTTTTTAATTGTTGCGTTTTAAAATTTTTACATTCTAAGGGTAAACTACCCCCTCTAATTCCTTTTTGTTTGAAGTTTCGCGAAAGGTTTCACGAATTTCGTTAAACCTGTTTTCATTTAATCGGTAATATCAATTTTATGTTTGTGTGTGCAGGCATATTCGTTTTGAGTTTTAGGAGCGGTACTTTGGGAGTGGGGACGTGGGGCTACCCCTTACTCATAAGACTCATATTTTCGTGTCGAAACGCTTCCGATTTTAATATGCATGTCCATTAAGCATCTCCATAGGAATAAACATACACTTCTACTATATCATTAATTATAATAATTCCCAGAATAAGTCATAAGGCTCACTTCGTATGTTTCGGAACGATGATGCGCCTGGATCAAGCGATAATATAGCCAGCGTAGTTTTGTGGAGGAATGTATATTTTTATTATTTTACCGTTTATTTAATTAAACATATTAATGAAACTGAGGGTTTTACAGTAGGTTAACGAACATGTTTTTAATATATTTTGATATGCCATATTTGATTTGGGAATTATATCAGCTGATTTAATTAATAGTACTTGTGAAAAGTATCGCAGTCATATGCCGTCAAATCATTTTCTCGTGACATATACTTTTTTTTCATATGATAACTATCAACAATCATGGCTCATAAATCCTGCAATAATGATAGTCGTCAAAAAAATGCTTTAAACACAACGACTTTTTGCACCATGCACATCTGATAATGGCCAAATTATTGCAACCGGGTATTTTACAATGTGTGTTCGATTCACCAAAAGCAAAGGTAACAGGATTTTCAAAATCTTCTGGTTTTTTAGATATATAATTACTTTTATACCATGAATATTTAAAAAGATTAGAATACCGCGGTGATGAGAGTTGATTGTGTGTAAGTGATTGCAGTTTAATTATATTATTCCTCAAGTGTAAATTCATATCAGATTTTAATAATATTACACTGTCTGAAAAATGTCGGATGAAATTTTTCCACCCGCTGAATCCAAATACATCGAGCGGCTGAATTTGTCCAGTTGTACCTTTTGGAATAATCATTGGGATTATCTTCTTATCACGAGGTGTCGCTTCATGAACAACCTTAGGGCAGTGTCCACTCCAGGAGTCTATCAATAATACGCTATGTCTCCCGACGTTGGGAAAGAAAACCTTTTCCAACCAGGTTTTGAAATGCTCTGTTAACACAAAGCACATTCAATATTTTAAAAAAATACTAATGTTGACATCAATTACATTTCATATTAAAAAAAATCATTCATTATAATATGTGAGCATACGTACCAGAAGTAAGTTTTCCAGATTTGGATGCTAATACAAAAACGTTTTCTGCTTGAAATAGCGCTTTCTCTACTCGTGGTCCGAATTCACCCTTCGTCTCCTTTAAAACGATGAAAAGTGGGGAAAGTAATTTCCCCTCAGCGCTTATAGTAGGCTGAATCGTATAGCTGTGAGTTATTGAAGAAACTGACTGTACAACGCATTTAACATTCTTTTCTCCTTCCGTTGCAAGAGTTCGCGCCGAATGAATTTCCACATGAAAACCGCTTTGATCCGAATTATACACATTTTCCGTTCCATACTTTTTTATCAGTGGTGCAACATCGGCGACAAATTTTTCTGCATTTCTCCGTAGAAGTTCCTCTTCTCCCGTAGTCTTGCGCGTTACAAATTTATTGATTTTTCTGGATACAATGCGATGCCGTTTTTAAAAATTCCATAGCCAATTATGAGAGGCCTTAAATCGCACATCATTGAAACCTTTCTCCTTTTGGGCTTGTAGCGCCCACTTCTGAAGATCAATATCATGTATAATGACACCAGCATCTAGAGCAGTTTTCACATTCTTCAGTGTATATTTAGAAATTTGCGCTAGCTTTTCTTTATAAGTACCGCCTTTATTCAGCTGATGTGCCCAGCGCCACAATTGTCTTTCAGACTTGACAGATTTGTATTTCTGTTGGACGGTTTTGAGGCTATAGTTTTATGTCTTACCAGACCTCCAGTATTGAACTGCTTTATTTTTGTAATCGTAGTTCACCTCATCATCACTGGAACAGGCGTCAGAATCACTATCACCAGTATCATTTTGTCATACGGTATCTTCTACAGCATTGGCTTCGTACTGTTTAAATGGTTCTTGAAAAGCGAGCGTTTCTTCCTCTATCATTTCAACTCCATTATAGTCTTGCATGGAACTGATCAAAATTTGTTCAAAACTGTCCGCAAGTTCAATTTTCGCGTTGTTAACCGGCGTTTGGGAAATATCCATAGCTTCAAATGTAGCTAGTAGAAGTTTGATAACGTTTATTGGGTTGACTTTCATAGCTGATGAAATTAGTATTATCCAACACACAATATACTGTTTGTGGCTCACTTTAATGTGAAATGGAAGAATCCGAATGCTAACCGCCTTATAAAGCAAGCGATAAAACTGCAAGGTATTGACAACTTGAACTGCCAGAGGCTAATCACACATTACCCGAAAATGTAAACACATAATCGGGTAATGTGTGATTAACGTCTTGCAGTTCAAGATGACAATAGCTTGCAGTTTAATATTTGCGCAGTGTAAAAATTCTGCGTAGAATACAAATTTTGCGCAAATATCGTTATCGCGTCATCACGCGATAAGAATATTCGCACTGGAAGAATTAATTATTGCAGTTAGTCGAGAAAAGTTGATACGTAGGCAAATAAACATCGGTCTGTTCGTTGATTGTATAACTTCATACATAGAGATAACCTTTACCCTTAAAATGTAAAAATTTAAAAATGTAATAATTTAAAAACGCGGGAGAATATTTTGAATCCGCGGATACATGTTAAACACAGAAAACGCGACGGTGATGAACTAATTTATGTTAGGGGTGGTTTATCCCCTTAAATTTGGTGTCCCGCTGAAACGCAAAAACGCGTCAACTTGAATTTTGATTCCCCTTCAAAATGATACCTGTTTTATTAATTTTCATACAACCCTCTTAAGCGTGGGGTGAAAACGGCAAATGGAGGGGTGGTTTACCCCTTAATTATATTTCTAATCAACACTCTTGTAGTGGATTTTTATTATCGCTTAATATTAGAGGAATTTTCGATTTCTCAAAGTTTTCGATGCTCTATCACATATATGAGTTTCAACAAAATCGGAGACGGACACCTGAGGGATGTTCCTTGTTAGTGCAATATTCGCGAAAAATGTTAATAAAGTGTTCATTTCATTAATTTTTGTGCAATCGATGAAAAACTTGGACTTGGAAGTTTCTTTAAGGTTTTTTTCGTCGTGGATTATACCTCCTGAGGACACCACGTTAAAAAAATTCGTACCATTGTACTTTACCTCATGGGTGACGTGGAAAGAAGTACAAAACGTGGCATTTTTGTATGTTTTTACATTTACAGGTAATTTTCATTGTAATGGGGTGAATTGTTTATTTGTGAACACTCACCATAGACAGGACAAAAAAAATTTAATCGTAAAACATCATGTCCAGTTTTCCTATTTTCAGAATAATGTTCTTTTAATGAGGGTGTTTCACGAATAAACAATACGCCCCATACAAAAAGAAATTAATAATTAAAAAAACAGTAAAGTACCGAGCGCGGGGAACAATCCGCTTGTGTTAAAAATGCACTTTCTGGCACTTAAGATTCGCGGCTGGATGGATGATTGACTTGTTTTTGGGGATAATGCTTTATCGCTTGATGAAAGTATATGAGAATGTTGTGCCCCGGCTTCTGAAGATGCGCGAAGAGCACGGAATTTCGCTCTCGAGTAAGTTGCCACCGTAGGTTGTCGGATGCTCGAGGGCGAGGGTATGTGGGGACTTTTCCCGTTCCGAGTAAATCTGCAACTCGGGATATTGCAATATAAACAACTTATATTTTATTTAAAATTAGGCAACAATATTACAACTCTTTTTATGCCTTGAGACCGACCTCCTCGGCTTCTGGCCGAAGACCGCCTTTCGATTGATTCTTTCGGCGAATTGTTAACTCGGGTTTTCGCAACCAATCGTTCGAGAACGTTCGAATCGTTCGATTGCGATTCAGCGTTTTTCCTGCTGAGTCGAGGGGAATATCGGATTTGTGAAATATCGGGCTCGATATCGTCGCATGGGGTCTTTGAACTTCATGCGTTAGCAATACGAAAATTCCTGTCCTTTCAGGGCACAACAAGAATGAGTATAATAATATAAATATATTTCCGCTTACTTTTATGAATTACAATTTATTTGGCATCGGGACGGGTGTGAGTAAAGCGCAAGCAATTTTTTAGAAAATAAATAAGTTGTAATTTAGATTTATTATTACATTTAAATTAACGTACAAACTAATAAAATCAGCGGTCGGAGTGCGCGATAAATTTTTCGACACTGTCGACAAATCAAATAAGAATTAATAGTAATAATAATTTTAAAAAAACACTAAGCGCGGGGAACGATCCCGCGCTCCTGCGGACCCAAGCCAGGAACGCTACCAACGGGACCATCTCATCGCTTGCAGAATATGTGCACTTTTTGGTACTGACGATTCGCGGCCGGATGGATGATTGGCTTGTTTTTAGGGTTAATGCTTTATCGCTTGATGAAAGTATGAGATTTAATATAATAATACGAATATAAATATATTTCCGCTTACTTTTATGAATTATAGTTTATTTGGCATGAGGACGGGTGTGAGTAAAGCGTAAACAATTTTTTAGAAGATAAATAAGTTGTAATTTAGATTTATTATTATATTTAAATTAACGTATAAACTAGAAAAATAAGCGATCAGAGTGTGAGATACATTTTTTGTATACATTAATAACGCAGAAAATCAAAAGTTAAATAAGCATTGAAATCATCTAAAAGCCTCGCGCGTGACGTCATCCGACGGCACGCGCGAGTCGTGCTCAGATTGCTTTTTCTCTCGAAGCCTTCGTTTCGGCTTGGCCGCACATGAACGTGCTTAGCGTCCATGTATTGGTGTAGCTGCCGAAGGAGCGGCAGGGAAACGCCAACCGCGCTCGGCTCTTTCCGAAGATGTCCGAGCGTCGCTCACTCACGGACAGGCGCTACTATGATTGTGTGATGGGCGCGCAAGAGACTAGAGAGGGGGTAATTTTGCGCGCGATCTAGCTGCACTGGCCGCAACACGCCACGCCGCGAGAGACAGTACGATAGAAGAGGGGGAACAGAATTACCAACCCACGGTAAAGCGATGGCGTTCAAGCACATTTATCATGCGAGTCAATCCGTGATCCAAGTATTTGACCGACGGAGTAGCGGCGTATGCTAAGCACACGAAACACACGCAGCGGCACAAAAAACACATAACACTTGTACACAGCGAGCTTTTTATATTATATCGAGACATTAAAGCTGAATAAATTACATTTTATTATAAAATACCACGAAACAAAAGAGTCTCAATTAATTTCCTCACTGATTGAGTCCCGAACAAAAAAATTTTATTGTAACATATTCCGACCCCTTACAACCTATATATCTTATCGCGCCTTCCGCTTTGTCCGGATCTTCGTCAAGTTCGTTTGGAGAAACCCCCTCTCCAACGTTTCCACGACCGGCGCGCTTATGGTATTGAACCTCGTATAGCGAATTTTCATTTTTACGGATACGTTGTAATGGTGCCCGTGCTCGGGACTCCAACTTTCGCTTTATTATACGGATGATACGAATTGAAAATTATAAAATAACGAAAAAAAAAACAAATATTTTTTTAAACGAAAAAAAAAATCGAATAAAACACCAAAAACAATCAACGAAAGGTGAAGAAAAAAATGGAAGAGGTGCTCTGCGGCCACCGCAGTGTTCTACGCACTCCACGATTCCACATATCCGAGTTTGGGTACGAATCAATTTTTCTAAATTCATCTAAATATTTGGGTACCAATAAGTTCTCCATCAAACGTGAAAACCAAAAACCAGCAGTACACCAAAAACAACAATGCGGCCTATTTCGCAACGGGTGGGGGGGGGGGGGGTACACAGGACGAAGATCCGCACAAAGCGGAGAGCGCGATAAGCCATAGCGATAGCTGAGCCCGTCAGCTATAGATATAGCAAGCGCGCGATGAAAAAAATAACTTTCAAAAATCGATATCTCGAAAACTATTGCGTGTCGCCAAAAATCCTTTTGGGGGATATCTTATAACATTAAAAGTAATGTGTATGCCAAATTTCAGGTCGAAATTCGGGTCCCGCTTTTCGGAAGTTTATCCAAAAAATCAACAACGAAACGCGTGGAAAAATAAAACGCCGAAACGACTGTGGAAGGTTCAAAAAGAAATCTTGAGCCCTTTCCGCGGTCGTTTCGGCGTTTTTTTTTCAACAGTAAACATTATGGATAACCGTAGATCATAAATGTTTCTCTATCCTTTTTCTTCATTCTATATTTACAAAATTTCGAACTTCCTCTCGCTGTAGCTACTTTCGCCTGTCCAGGCATCATTTATTGTATTTAATTCATATATGTTTAATATAAAAAAAGACATTGCTACCGGGGATCGAACCCGCGACGTCTACACTCAGAGCGCGCACGCTGATATCTCAACCGCGAGAATCCTAGACCGCAAACCTGCCTAACGTACCAGGTGTGTAAGTATGAAACCGGAATTTTTGTACAGAAAAAACACGTTTATTGTAATGATATGATACAAATAACTGGAGATGGCTTCTCGGGTCACCTTTAACTGATCCGCCAGTTGTTGTTGTGTTTGAGCGTCGTCTTCGTCCAACAAGGCTTGCAGGTCAGCGTCTTCAAACTTTTTCGGTGGTCTTCCACGTTCTTCGTTCCTCACGTCAAAATCGCCACTTTTGAACCGTGTGAACCACTCGAAACACTGTGTTTTACCGAGAGCATGCTCACCAAACGCCTCCACAAGCATTCGATGCGATTCGGCTGCGGTTTTCTTCAGATGAAAACAGAAAAGTAGTGCTGTCCGCAAATCGTAATTTGTTGGCACAAAACTCGACATGTTTATCTCTAATAAACTAATGCTACTGAATGAAAGTCGTGTTATTGTGAGTTGGAAATCTTTGTCGGATATCAATACAATAACAAGACACCGCTGACGTGATGTGTCGGTAACTGCATCGACATCTAGCGCCACCTATGGGCAAATCCCGGTTTCATACTTACACACCTGGTATACACACTTATCCAATCTATGAGGTAGTTCTGTAGTTTTGGTAAAATCTTACGAATTGGCTGAAATCTAAGTATGGTGTAGATATGACCTTCATGGACTGATGCCCAAAAATTCAATTCAATTCACCGTTTAGTTCATGAGATAACTGCAATTGAATATGGGTATTTTTGTACGCGATCCCTATACCTAACACGTAAACCGATAGGAGTTTGCTCGCATTTATCGATATAGGTTCTGAGCGGATCTTTGGATTTCAAAATAAAAACACAGGTGTACGCAGTATTATTGTGGGATTGATGTTTTTTTTAAATGGCAAACTTTGACCGTTTAGTTTCGGCGATATCGACTTATGAAAAGTGGTAATTTCATTCCACACCGAACTCGGGCCCAACCATCTGTAACGGAATGGCAACAGTGTACGCTGCAGCTAGCTGATGGGCGCGTGGTCTGGGAACTCGAAGCGTGTTTTTCCCCCCGAGTTCTAGTAATTCTAAGACGGATGTGAAATAAATTCATTCTGCAAACAAATTTAATTTGTTCGATTTATGCATGTATTTGTCTTTGTTACAGCGAATACAATTTAAACTGTCGTCAAGATGTTGTAAATCCACGATCCGACGTCCTTCGACAGCGAATTTTTGTTGCTGATCGTTGAGGTTATGGTTATTCTCATCGCGTTTAGCTGCATTTGCTTGAAACATGGCTGCCACAGCTTTCAGTCTTTTAGCAAGCGCCTTTTTTCTTGTAAACTTTTCTTTGTATCGCATTTGGGTTGACATCTTCACGCTTTTTAAATTTATATAAAATATTTGGCGAAAAAAGGATCGTAGGAAGCTCAACGCTTTGACTGCAGGAAAATCGCGCTGTTGCCACGATTACAGCGGCGCTCTCTATACGAGTATGAGACTTGTCTATGCATGAGGTGCGAATGTGTGGGACACATAGAGGGTACAAGCACTGTCAAAGATTTACAACCAACAGCATCGTATAGGCATTGGATGTTACGATACGCTACGACCGAACATTTTGGCTCATACGTGTACCTACAGAACGACGTTAAAAAAAATTCGCTGCAGGACCAATTGCGTATTGTTTTTATGACCCCAAAGTATTTTTGAAACCAAAAGAAAACGATTTTTCCAAATTCCTAGAGTGGTCTTATGCCTTCAAGAAAAGAAATTGATTTTTTGATCATTGTAAATGTATATCCCCCCTTAAAGAATTTCAAAAAATCTCGTAGGTGTTAGCGAAAATCGGCAGAAAATTATGAAGCAACTCGTTCACTTCTTTGATGCTCGCTATTTCGGTGTTCGCTATTTTGGATCGACGCTCGATTGCCTATCTAAGATCTACACATTCGAAGTTTGTATCCTCGATATATAGCTTTTTGCTATAGATTGTATTACCAATATTAGATACTCACTTCTTTCTATTTCAGAGATATGAATGTTCTAGATTGTTTGAATCAGTATTTGTATGACTCAAACTGCAGCCAATCTGAATACACGTTCTCGAATAAATAATCGTTTGGTATAATAGTTATTCGATTTCGTCATCGGTCGCAGGATAAAATTTCGAATAGTTTACAGTTCGTTATTTTGATTTTATAATTCTGCCAAATCGAAATCTTTGTAGTTCTATATTTGTCCTTTTAAAGTTTTGACCCCCACCCGCTCGTAGTATTCGCTAATCTTACTTATGAGGACTCGACCAGAGTGTGTCCGATATTTGAGTTGATTCGAAACTTCAACCTTCGCAATTGTACGCACTTGAGTATTTTTTTTCAATACACATTTATTTCGAAATTTCCGTGTTTGTGATTTTTATTTTCGAGTTTAAAGATGTTCAAACAAATGGCTCATCTTTATTCTAACGTTCGTTAATTTTTCATTTCGATATTCTTGTCATTCGATCGATTCGTGATTCAAAGTTTTCACCCCCACCCCTCGATCGGACGGAAAACGTCGCTCCATTCGCCTGTCGAGTGAGCACGATTGGCGAGGGGTGGAGACCTTTCCCCTACCCAGCTACCCATTCGTGTTCACGCTGACTGCGATACCGACTTGAGCGGTGATCACGGACTAGCGCGGCTACAAGGGAATCTGCAACCTCCACAGAGGCGATGATCACTAAATCATATTCCCGAACTCGCCGCCGCGATTTAGCGCCATTTCCTGAATCTCTGATAACCACACTTTATCATTCTTGACCAAGCTCGGCTGGGCAGTGACTAGCCAAGGGGTGCATAGCCGCATAGCTGGCTAAGTCATGGCGAGATACCTACTTGATAATGCTTGTTCCGCAACGCCATCTGTAACTCAATTTGCTTAGGCAGCCATGAGCCAATCGCTCAATGGATCTACATGTAGTCACATAACCACACTTTGTCATTTGTGACCAAGATCAGCTGGGCAGTGACTAGACAAGGACTGGATAACAAAAAATTTGCAATATTACTAGCTCAAAGCGAGCCAACTATTGGTCAGTTCGTATGAGCTCAATTGGGCGAGCCAGTTACGAGGTCGTAACTCAGACAGGCTAGCACAATTTCTACTCGGGTATCTATATATTTATTTATAAATTTTGAATGGTTGTAACGATCCGTCATATCCAAGGTCAAGCATGCTCGGTGAGTTGGGATAGTTAAATCTCCGCGGCAGCTTAGTGAGATCACACGCGTCTGCACACCGGAGACTCGCTCTGAGACAATGAGAGAAATTCGGAAGGCCTCTCACTCTTTCGTTCCGGGGCAAGAAATATAGTCGAAGATTTATTTGCGGAGGATACAACGTAGTTCCGACACCCTGACGCTAATTGAGTCGCTCGATGTACACACTGATATATCAATGTTGCCCTATCCGAATCAAACTAGCCTAAGAGACAGTAGATCCCATTGCTAATAACCAAGGCGGTTGACGCTACATTTGAAAATAAAAATAATATCTACCCAGGTAGCAATTTCAAAATAGTTGTCCAAATGGAAGTTACCTATAAGTTATCATGTGTCCAACAGTTATCTTTTTGGATGGTTGCTGACTTTAAGATAACTTCCAGGCGGACATTTGGCACCCTTTTAGCCGACTTTTGGACAACTTTTTGAAAATTGCTACCTGGGTATATACGAGGTTTGTTAAAAAAATTAGGTGACTTTTCAAATTTTCCGGGCTACGTACATTCGATTTTTTTTATTATGTTGGTACACATGTCCCCAACATATGTTGACATTATCAGCTATTTTGCATATTTAGTTTGTTTTTGACAGATATAAATGTTAGACGTGTTTTGGTATGCTTGGCAATTTTTTGCTATCCAATTGTGGCAAAACAATTCATGGCTTTTGCATCACGGTAATGCACCTGCTCACACATCGTTGCTTGTTCGTGATTTTTTGGCCAATAACAACACCGTAATCATGCCTCAGCCACCGTTTTCACCGGACTTGGCGCCCTGCGACTTTTTTTTATTGCCAAAACTGAAAAGACCCATGGAAGGGCGGAGATTTGCCACGATTGAGGAAATAAAGACCGCATCATTGGGAGAGTGCAAGGCCATACCAAAAGGCGTATATCATAAGTGCTTCGAGGATTGAAAAAAGCGCTGGCGCAAGTGCTTTATATCTGAGGGGGACTACCTTGAAGGGGACAAAATCGATATTGATAAATAAATAAATATTTTTCGAGAAAAATAAAGTCACCTTATTTTTTTTAACAAACCTCGTATATAGTGTCGCAAAAGTCATTTACGCAGCCCGTAGGAACGGAAAATTTCATGTCTTCCCTGAGCTCTTTTTCTTAACCATGCACGCCAAGTCGATGCACATCATTCACGGTGTACTTGTGTGGTACATACGTTGTACGCATGGTGATACCAATCTGTAATAATAGTAACAATTTTTCAAAATAAAAATAAAATATGGGGCAAAATATTATACCTCAGGTTCAACAATTTTGTGTACTTCATTTCTAGTAAACGGGCTTGGCGAGTTAAAAAAATGTTATCTCACTTTTTTTGTAGATATGATTAATTTCAAAAATAGATGGAAACCATTGCTTCAATTAAAATTAAAAATAATCATAAGGTAAATCAGAATGTTTTTATAAGGTAAAACAAGCGATAATGTTTTTGAGGAGATTTTTTTTGTGACTTGACGTTAATTTTTTACTTTTAAAAAGTTTCCTTATTATTCTTGCAAGAGTAGCAATCCATTAGACAAACGTAGCCTACGATTAGTGTCATGTTGAATGCTGTGGTATGCAGCGCAGCGTTTTTGACAAGCATATCAGTTTCGAGCGATGACTGTGGCGACACGTGCCGCCGAGTAATTGGCACCGTACGCTTCGAAAGCTTCGCCGTAAACGGAGCTGATTATCCACGAGTATACCGGGTGTTCCATTTTAATCTTACACCTGATTTATCTCGTTCAACACAAGTATTGAGTCTAGTGAAACTTTTAGCGTTCGAAGGAGGACGTTAAGCACATGTTTTTGTCCGAAATTAAAATTGGCGACGTTATGATGGCCGGTATGTTTAAAAATTGGAATCATGGCGTTTTCCACCACAAAATTTGTTCGGCCAAAGCTAACAACTTTCGCTCGCGCGCGCGCGCGCGTGTGTGTGTGGGTGTGTGTGTGTTTGTGTTTGGGTTTGTTTGCGTTACTTTTCACTTGACATCCATGCACATGCACCCTAGGGAAGTTCAAGACTTTACATCTTCATGGTACATCCTAGATAATGCTAAAACAGTCACAAATGGTGTTCTAAGCTAGAAACTATGGACTTTATAAACAAAATTCCTATAAAAGTTGTTAGTTTTGGCGTGACAAATTTTTTGCTGAAAAAAAGTTTTGTATCCATTTTTTAAAAAACATGTCGGCCACCTTTACGTCGCCAGTGGGAATTTTGGACCAAAAATATTTTTTTTAACGTCCCTCTTTGAATCCTAAAACTTTCGATCTACCCAGTACCTGACCGGAGCAGTGTTTTTCGAGATAATTCATTTGTAAGAAAAAGGAGACACGCGGCATATAGAGGCTGTCATGAGCGACTATTTAAAAAACTGCGCGTGTAATGACAATTGTTTTTAATCAACGTAACTTTCCAAGGGTAAACTAAAAGTTTTATCTTTCCATCCTCCTCTCTGCGTACGTTCCGAGATAGGAAGATTAACTTAAAAAAAAATTTACATCTAATGTGCTGCTCCGTAAATAATGTGCATTTCATTTAACCTATGAATTGATGTATATTTTTCACGTTGGGGTAATGGCAATGGATCGAAAGAAAGAGGAACGCATTTTTCAGAATAATTTGCCGGAAAGGAAAAAATGCATGCTAAAAAATTACGATTTTAAGGCAAAAAACGTACTCTTTCCTGTCGATAATGGACTTTAAAAGTATCCTGTTGAAAGTTAGTGGCAACTGAACCGCCGCTTTTCTAGATCTAGGTGAGGCCGGGTGGGAATATATCGATTCGAGATAAATGTAAAAGAAAATATTTACCGCTATTCAAGGGACGTTAGGGTTTTAATTTTATTTCTCTACAAGCCCAGCGAGTCTCATTCTCGCTTTTGTCAGCTCCCATTTTTGCCACTATCGGGAGTTTTATAATGAAGAAAAATTATAAAAAATATTTGGTATTACCACTATTTCGGCATATACGAGATGATGTTCCTCTTGTGTGGGTATCGCATGATGTGTAAATCCCATGTCTTTCGTACCATACATGACCGGCTACAAGCGACAATACGCACAATTCATGATGCGTTGACACGTTTCGCGGACTCCCTTATATGCTCACTTAGCCTCGGGCCCTGCGCCACACCCCGGCCACAGAGCGTACTACAACGTTCATCAATTTGCTAGTTAATTCGAATGAAACATGTAAATAAAACCATTCAGTTTATACAACTAAACATTGTTTTGAGTAACTAATAGAAAATACCGAAATTATTACAAGCACATACATTATCATTACTAAACATTGTTAATTAGAACTCGATTTAAATAAATAAATATATTTGAAACAAATCTCGGCAATAATCGTGCTGAATAAAAGCGATTTTTCGAAAGTTTCGCTAATTCAAATAGAAAGGATGAACTAAACGCATTCCGTCGATTTCTACATATAATATCTTTTTGATCAGTGTATACCTAAAATACCGATAATTTTCGTAATTTTCCGAACCGTTGTACTGTTAAGGCGAGACCACTGTGATGAATAAAAAAATCGATTTTTTTTATTTTCTCAAAGTGTACAAATTCAAGAATATTTTAAAAAATGTCCAAGTTGAAATATTGAAAAGTGACTAAGTTACAGACGATTTAATGAGAGCAGGTAGCGCAACGCTTTATGTATACAAAAACTTTCAATCGCGTTTTTCTTCAATAGACTTTTCTCGACTTGGCCGGAATTATAACTCTAGCTATGATTGTCAGATTTTCAATTAAAAAAAAGCAACATTTTCATAATTGCAATAACTATCGTTGTGCGTAGCTGTATTTTCAATTTAATTTCGCCAAAATTACTTTTTTTTAGCACCCGCCAATTTTTTATTTTTTAGACCGACCGTTGCCAAGATATCGATCCGGCCGTTGGCCCACATATTTTATGCAGGGCTCTATTATACCTCAATAACATTGTTAATTTCTCATTTTTTGTAAATGAAAATTCACAAGAAATAAGTTCAATGTACACTTAATAGGATACCTTTTTCCAAATTCCGAATAAATAATGTAGAAGGCAAAAAAGTCATTAAAAACGACGCTCTTTCAGCCCGCTACAGTGTGGTTCTTCCTTAAGAACTCCAATTTTTTGCAGGAGTTATCGACATTAATTGTAGGCAAAAAAAATAACGAATCGTCGAGGATGGTCAAACTGCTGGAATAGAATATCCTGTACATTAATTTGCATTTCAATAGAATTATCGATGCGTAAAAAGTATAAAACGAAATGCACCGAGATAAAGCGCAGCCGCTGTTGGCAAGCTTATCGTAAAGCATTCCGTCTTTGGTGAATCGTGCCGCGGAATAATATAGTCGTTAGGAGATTCGAACGTTCTGGAATGTTCCACCACCAACCGAGCATATAACTAGGAATGCTGAGCTGCAAAAATTAGTCTTCGTCTAGCAACCTAACGAGTTTTAAGAGACCTGAAACAAAGCAACGTCTCGACAAACGGCAGTCGAATCAACGACCAGTCATCATCAGAAGGTATGTGACGAAACATCTAACAATTTTGTAATTTTCAAAAGTCAATACACATTCTATATACATCTTCAGAATTTCATGAAATTTGACCAGAATACGTCAAATTGGTAAACGAACGGCTGTCTACCCGGCAAATTTCTTGAACTTGAAAAAAGATTTTCTTACCATGCTGGACTCGTGATTGAAATGATGAAAAATAAAAAGTTTTGCTAATGCCACGACTTGGCGAGGAGCAGAGCCACGTAGCCACATAAAAAGACACATTTTTACACCTCAATCATTTCATTCCTTCGCATATCTTCGGAAATCCGTGGGTGTCTGGAATTAATAGGTAACTGTTGACGATTTCGAACAAATCTCACACGACGTCCGAGAAAGCCAGTTTCCGCGTTAAGACGTAGTTAAAACTGATTGCTCGGATTCAACCGGGTATGAACAAAATATCGAAAATTGTGCGGTTGTGTTCAACAATTGTTTTTTTTTTTAATTGCCATAAATGCGGAAGGTTCTTATTATGTCACGTCCGACGGACCTTCGGATAGTTTTACCGTGCGAGCCGCGTGAGTGACATGTTCATCGAGCGACGTTGATGTTATTCCTCATTTACGTCTTCACATCGCTTATTCATTTTTTCCTACGAACGAAATTCTGTGCGGAATTCGTTTAATCGCATGGGATAATATAAGTTAGCAAAGTCTCATTTAAAGTCGAAATAAAAGCTCGTTCATGCTCGAAAGACTTCTGGCGGCCAGTTACGGTCTCATCCTCTTACGATCTCACAATCCAACTTTTGTTCGCAGCATATTCGACACACTCTAATTATAGAACAATGTGAACACGCGTGGTGACATTTGTTCTTTGAATGCTCATTATTGATTTAAATAATTATGTATAGTGTCGTGAAGATGAATTGTGTAATTGTTTATAACTGTGTGTACGGTGAGTGCAGAAGCTGTACTTCGCAGTATGCTCTTTGTACTTTGCAAGAGACGCAAGCTCTTTGCAGATACTTTTCTGTCGTGAACAAATGTCTACACCGTGTGGACCGAAAAAACTTTATTCAGGTATGAAAATTGGGAAAATCGCACCTTTCGCTATACTCGCAATACTGTCCATGCGAAGAATGACAAGTGATGGAACAATGATTCGTTAGACTTTCTCCACAGTACTGTCCGTGTGAAAAATTCTGACTAACATTATATAACTTTCTTTAGAGGGATGCAATGAATCATGAGAAGATTTTTCTCGCCACTGCACAAGGTGATAAGTTTGGAGAGCAGTGGCAAAGCGAATAACTTGCCCAGCTCCTTATCAAACTTGTTAATTTGTTCAGCCCCGAGAGAAATGTTCCGATGATTCACTGAATCCCTGTATAGAAAGTTTCAAAATGTTACTCAGAGGTTTTTACATAAATAGTACTGTGCAGAAAGTCTAACGAATCGTTGCTTCCATCACTTGTCGTTCTTCGCATGCACCATATCGCGAGTACAGCGAAAGGTGAAATTTTCCAAATTTTTATGTGCGAAAAAAGTTTTTTTGGTTCACATGGTGTAGAAACTTGTTTGCGGCACAAAAGTATCGGCAAAGAGGTTGCGCTTCTCCCAAAGCGCCGAGAGCACACTGCGAAGTGCAGTTTTTGCACTCACTGTACCCAGAGTTATAAGCGCTGACGCAAGGCAATTAATTTATCTTTACGACACTAAATGTAATTTTCTTAAACAATTATGACTGTATATAGAACAACTGATGCTGAACTTGTTCACATTGTTCTATATTGCATCCCCAATGTTTGGACCTAAAAGGTGGGAAATTATCGAGTGGTTGAAATGCTCTGAAAAAAAATGGATCGTGTGACCGTAAGAGGAGGAGACCGGAACTTGACTACAAAAATATTTCAAGTACAATGGGGTTGTGTCTTCTTTTCGCAAATTGAGGTCCTAAATCTCCGATAAGGCTGTGTAAGAAGGTTTGAAAGATTTTCACAGCCTGAACCGACGAGAAAAACTTTGAGCATTCAAGAAGAATTTATTTTCGTTGCACTGTAACAATTCAAACTCCAACGTCATCGAGTTGTTATGGGACTATCCGCAAAAATTAAGAGAACAAAAAAGTTATTGAAATTTTTCAGTGATTTAGGGTTCCGTACCCAAAGGGCAAAACGGAACCCTATCAATGACACTCTGCTGTCTGTCCGTCCGTATGTCACAGGTATCTAGCTCGTAAGGGGGCGTACATAAATTACGTAACGCCAAATTTCTCAATTTTTTACCCCCATCTCCCCATGTTACGCCCCCCCCCCCGCCCCTCTATTCCGTTACGTAACGGATGCTTTGTCGTCAATAATTGCGATTTTTTTTTCATAGACATAACTAATTATGAAAGGATCGGGCGTATACTCATTTTACGAAGTATATATTCATCTAGTTTTCTACCAATTTTTATGAAAAAATCTTTAAAATAAACCGAGATACATACCTTGATTTGATGACGAAAAAAAAAATTCTCTTCATTGTCCCATCGATATCTTTATAAACGGTTATCTGTAAATAAAAACTCGACAGTTTATCAATATCTATACAAATGTAGCTATCTTTATACGTAGCTGTTATTTTATTTTGGTTTTTTTTTACAAAATGCCGACAGTTTGTGCATTTTTTAAATTTCCAAGGCCTTTTTTTGTATTCAAGCAGTCTTAAAAATGAGTAATTATCAAAATTTAAAAAATCGGCTATGTACAACCTTAATCACTGCGATTACAAAAATGTCAAACAAAAAAATTGAAAATCAGTTCATCAGTTTTTGAGTATTCGCTGGGACACGGTTGAAAAAAGTAGTTTCGAAAAAAACCCGTTAAAAGTTTTCGATCCGTTTTTCTTGATATAAGGTTATGTTTTTTCTGGAACATTGATACTTAGATTAAAGTATCTGGTCGCGAGAAACATAACGGTTCTTCATACTCATTATATCCACACTATAATAAGAGCCTGCACTTCATCTATCGTGAACGATGCCACACCTGTAGGGACTGTGGGCACTAACCGGTCGCGCTACCTGTTCTCACTAAAGTAACTGTAACTCCGTCAATTTTCGGACCTGTGACTAAAAATTTGGCCAACAAATTTTTGAATATGTACTTTCAAAAATTATTTTAAAAAATTGAAATTTTGCTTGGAGAAAGGGGGCAAGAGGCAAAGCTACTGTGCGAATTCTTGCACAGTGACTTCCTCCCTTAACTGACATTTCGTATGGAAAGCTGTCAACTTTCCGCCGTAAAATTACGCGCGAGCTTTAAATTCAAAACTTGAACATGCAGAATTTTTGCTTTTTCTGGCAGTTCTAAAATCGTTACGTAACGCAAACGTTGACCCCCCCCCCCCGCACGTACGTAGACCGTAACGCCTGGTCGGACCCCCCCCCCCCCATTTCGTGTTGCGTAATTTGCGTACGCCCCCTAAAGAGAATGAGTTACGGACCTGAAATTTGGATATTTTGTGTAGAATGATACACATAAAAAATATCATAGATAGAATGAATGAGCGAGTGGTGAAATTGAGTTTTTCTTGGCCCCGTTGTTCATGCACCGGCGTAGACGAGGCTGATGAGTTGATCTCTTAGTCGAGTTGTTGACACTGTTGATCCGCGCTGATGTAGAGCTCACGATTTCCACACGACGTAAAAGGACGTTTGCCGTCACCCGTTTCGGCAGCCATGCGTTGACGGTTGGTCGCGGCCACCGTGATGATGAGTATGCTCGTTGAGTGAGGTTTGTTGAGAGGTTGAGTTGATGCATTTGCACACAGTGATTTACGGGAGTCGATATCACCGCTGACGGTAAGCAGAAAACAAGTTATTTGCACTGATGAAGAGAACGGCCGTTGAACACGAATTGAACTTGCCAAAAGCAGGTGAGATACCTTTCCGGCAAGGGACGCCCAGCCACCCGGGGCATCCGGCCACGCGCAAGGGGTCCGACCGCCTCACTCGCTCTGGCCATTGGTCAGCGCGTGCCTGGACGGTGATTGGTTGCTCGCCATGTGAGCGAGCATTGAACTTGTCCAGTGCGCTGATTAGCTGCATATCTAGGGACGAGCGGGATTTTTCGTGGTACATTTCTCAGCACGGCAAACAAAACCACTGGAGTCATGCCATTGGCTGGGAATGTGTGCGTGCATTGTAGGTGTGTGGGTACTCACAGGTGTATTTGTACGAAAACTGAACCAATGACTTCCCAAATAGGGTTTTACAATCGGCACAGTAATAGGCCACGACTGGTTGCCAGAGAAGAAAGGATGGCGCGGTAATGGCTATGTAAACGGGCGAGATCCGCACCATGCATGGTTGTTAATGGTAAACCATAAATGGCTGCTAAGACTTAGCCAAATATCATACCCCCATATTGGTCCAGCAACAGCTGCCCGATCTTCTGTCGGAAGTGAAAAACGAAAATTTACAAATTATGAATATAAAAATTCTAGTAGTATCTTTTTTGTTTTCTTATGATTTACTTATGTTCATGTACATAGAATAATTGCATTAAAAACGGTTTCTGCATTGTTCAAGTTTTTACCTATTATCGGCATCGAACCTACGTCTTTCGTTCTAGTGTTGAGCGCCCTACCCACTTAGCCATTCTAACACTTACAGAATCCATCGTTTGTTCGTTCCTTACTTTCATGCCGATCATTTTATTCGTGACATTAATGATTACCGACAATTTTTTTGGTCCGTTTAGGCGGTGAAAATAACTCGCTCGTTTTGGGTGAAGTTCCGCAAAGCATACTCCTCTGATCGAGCTGAAATTTTGCACCGAACTTCCTCTCATTATCCTGAGAGAAACCCATAACGGATTTTTTACGGCTAGTAATAGTTTTCGATTTATCGCATTGTAAAGTTTATTATTTCACGCCATACGAGTATATCTATATATCCGATAGATACACCCCACTCCTCCGGCCACGCTGCTTCCAGGCAAACAGTGCTTGCCCGTACGTGCATATCACTTGCCATGTGGGATGGGTTTGTTTGGGTCTATTTAATATAGTAGAAACGCAGTACAATAAATAACTTTCAATATACGATATATCGAAAACTATTGCTAGTCCCCAATATCCTTTTAAAGGTTCTCTTGAAATATTGAAAAGAAGGTCTGTGCAAAATTTCAGCTTCATTAGTGGGATATGCTTTTCGAAACCTTATCCCTTGTTTTTACGTTGTGACGTGATTTTTTTTTAAACTCACGGTCACAAAGAACTCCCCGAACAGCTACCGATCAATTCCGGTCCCGTATGGTTTAGTCTCTCCGATTCGCCTCGGCTATCGAGAGATCAGAAGGAAAATATTTGCGTCACAACGTATTACAGTTTAACGACCTGCATTTGCAAAACGCCCAAAAATACACCACCAATGGCTGACATAGATCTGGCAAGCCGTTCATCTGCCTACGATACCGAAATGCTGATCGCCATATTATCGGTGCGATGGTATTGGCCCACCAATGGCTGGCATAGATCTGGCAAGCCGTTCATGCCATGTAATTTACAGGCATCCGAAATTGTTATTGCCACTGGAGGATTTTCAAATTTTAGCCAGACATTGTTCATATCATTATGCATGTTTGAGTGAAATTTCGGAATAGTCGACTATTTAGATTGGGAGATAATGGGTTTTAAAATAGCAACTTTTAACACTGCAGGGTCTGCATTGAAATTTCGACAGAATAATTTTCCGTAAAAAATATTTGTCCCCTAAAATAAGAAGACATATGGCAACACCGCATCGCTCCACGTTTCCAATGACGTAAGTTTGCGCGGCATATTTAAAATAATACTGCAACACAAATTTTTATTTGGAAGTAATTTTTAATCGAACAAAGTTTTTAATTAGTTATGAATTGACCAACACTTTTATTTGTTGATGAAGATAACATAAACAACATAAAATATCAATATTTATACCGCAAATATTTTTTTATGATAAAAATTTTTAACTTTAGGAGCACGATAATTTTTTTTTTCGCAAAATATTGAACAATACTGTTCTGGGGTGTTGCCATATATCTTTTTATTATAGGGGACAAATATTTTTTACGGAGAATTATTCTGTCTTCACTAAACGTTTTTAGCAAAACTGACTAGTACAGGCAATCCAAAAAATTTTCACTTTTTCCCCAACTAGTTGGGTATCTAAACATAATATTTTTCCAAAATTTATAAACACAATAGAATGGTACGACGAATCATATAACCTTCGTTTCGGTTAATGCAGAACCTGCAGTGTTAAAGGTTGCAATTTTAAAACCCATTATCTCCCAATCTAAATAATCCACTGTTATGAAATTTCACTCAAACATGCATAATGATATTAACTATGCCTGGTTAAAATTTAAAGAAAATGTATAGAAATCAAGAGCGCGCGCTCGTTCTACCTTAAGGAGTTGAGCTCTCGAGCATTAATGTAAGTGCATATGTCACGCAAAAACGAAACCAACAGATCATCACTCGTCATGATCTCTTGGTTTCATTTTCATTCTATTCGGAATGGCGAGTATGTGAGGTTTTTGATAAACCTGTCAAATATCCCAAGTGACAATTTTTTATTAAATCGCTTAATTGGTGAGTTGTTGTACAGGCTGGGCAATGCCCAAAAGAACTCCATCACTTCCTTGTAATAGTGAGGCGGCTGAAAGGGTGCGCATCGCGACAAGGAATGATGTACTACTTTGTTCCTTGTTAAAAGTAATGATCGATCTTCCCCATCCATGGCCGTGTAAAAAATTCTAAACATGCTTTTGTAATTAATCAAAATAACAATAAACGGGAGATTATACATTACTTAAAAACATTTAGTGATTCAGTGTATGTTTTTTCAGACGTCTGTTAAAAGTAATGATCGAGTTTCCCCATCCCTGGCCGTGTAAAAAATGCTAAACATGCTTCTGTAATTAATAAAAATAAAAAGAAACGAGATATTATACAACACTGAAAAACATTTGGTGACTCAGTGTCTGTTTTTTTAAGTATCATCTAGCAAACGACACAGCTGAAAAATACCTAATGCGATAATACGTCCGTCGTTGATTCGGATAACGCAATACGTCATCTAAATCAACAACCACCGTATGGTGATTGAGGAAAAAAAAGGATCATAAGTCATATTATTATTATAAGTGATAAGGTAGATGGCCCAGTAATCGTCGCCTTAAGCAGATCGCTTGATTTTACAAATTTATATAGCTCAACTAGGAACGTGAGCAAAAGTTATTTTAAGGCGTCTGGCCACCTTGGCCGATCGAAAAATGGGAATATTTTTTAAAGAAATAATAAACTTGAAAGTATGGGCCGGAACATTTTTATTTTTTTACACAACGTCAGAAAGGGCTTTAAGAATAACGTTAATAAATTTCCGTTCAAAATATTAAAAAATGGCGCCGTTATGCACATTGCCGCGGAGGCCCTCCGCACGATACGCGCGGTCGTTGTCCCAGCTGAAAACGCGCGGTCGTTGTCACATCTGAAAAAAAAAATCAGCTCATTCGTGAGTAGCGTCGCTACAATGTAGCGTAGCGGTTTTTTTTCGACCATTAAAAAAATTATGGTGAGCCGAAGAAAAAAAATTGTATTTTTCACCGAAATTTTTCGAGCAAAAACAATAATAAAACTAAAATTAATCAAGTTATCGAAAACATCCTACGTGACATTTTGGATAATGTATCTAAAAGTATTGTGTAAAAATTTGAAAGCAATCGTACCGATAGTTTGCGATAATTCGATAGTACCAGTTCAAAAAATGTAGTTTCGAGATAATCGCAAAAGAAAGTAAATGTGCGGTTATTCATCTGACGGTGCGGTTTTTGCGAGTCTTACCTTCAATCAGCGATTCCTGGGCCACAGACGTCTCCTTTGGCAGCTGATTGAGAGTCTTGGGCCTTTTTTGAAAAACTCTTCGTGCTGTTCGTACTTCTTTTGTAGTTTTTTAGGCGTGAACGTTTGCTGCAGTGCAGCGCTCCTCGTCGACTGCAGTGCAGCGCTCCTTGTCGACTGCAGTGCAGAAACTGTAGCAGCGATCTCCGATGGTTAGGTTCAACACATTCATCATCAGAAAAAAACTCTTATACCCATCGTTGAAAGTGCTGGCAGCAATGTGAGTGGCAATTTCGACGATTTTCGCACCGCTAGAATTCATTTTTGGAGCCATCGACCAGATGACGGCGTTGACGCTTTCATTATTGTTTTGCGTGAAGCCTCCTTCACACCGTTCTAACAAATCATCTAACGTGAGGTCCTCATAAACAGGTCGAATGGCATCTTGAACGATTCGAGGTAGTGCATTTTTATGCGTATATTCGACTAAAGTGCCCATCGCTTTTGATATTTGCCAAGAGCACCACGGATCATTTCCCGGAGAACAATTGTCATGCTGCAGATTTTCGTCGGTTGAGATCTTGTGCATGAATGTTGCCCAAATCGCTTTCTTCATTTCGTCTTTTGAATGGGAGAATCTTCGAATAGCGAGGCCGTAATATACCGTTAGCTCGTTGATTAGCTTGTCGGTAAGCTTTCCTTTGCCACCAAGACCGCTTTTTTCTTTCTTTACGTTACGAAATCGTGTGCCCATTCTTTTCTGCACATGACCAATGCATTCTTTTTTCATCACTTTTTCTTCGTATGGATTGGCGTCAACAATTCCTTCATACGTTTTTGAATCACCATCTCCAATGTAATTTGCGTAACGGACATTATATTTCTCTATCGACCCCGAAAATATTTCCTCTATGCTGTCGACTTCCATTTTTCCAGCGGACCCTTCATGATTGGCGGAACATTCTTCATTGTGATCTTCTTTCCACAGCTCGAATTCAATGGTGCCACGATTTGTACTCCAATACTCACAAGCTTTGCATTAAGAAGATTTAATTATTACATCTATCACTTTCCCTGAGTAATATCCAATAATCGTCGATACGCCATAATGCGAAGAGTAACCTCGTTTGTGCCAAGTTCCATCGCCAGAAACAGTCAACCCTGTGTCTTTTCCCATTTCTGTTGTTAATTTTTGTTCTTCTTTCACAGCATTTTCCATCGATATTTTGCATACACTTTCTGCAGCAGTGTGAATTTGTTTGATAACGGTGTCGTAAAACGAGTGATATATCGCTTTCGGTAAATCCATGATGTCACAAAATTTATCAATTCCTGTGTGACCAATTCCAAAAAATCGAAATGCGAATACGATTCGTCGATTTATGTCGTACGCCTTGTGGTTGATAAGAGGACTTGAATCGACTGTGGTTGGTTCACACAAGTCACACGACACCACTAACTTGAAACCGAGTCCACGAATAGTCGATTCCGAAAACTTAATGTCACCGTTGCACTTTTGGCACTTCACGACGTTACCAATCGCAGAAAAAACGGTCACAAAGTTGATAATTCGATATCCGAAATCCGCACTAATCGGTACGTTGATTTCTTCACTGGCCTTCAATTTTTTTGCCGATCGACTCGTACTTGCCTCTTCCTGCTCCATTTCGTATCGATTGGGCGGGTAATTTGAAATGTTGAAATATGTGAATATAACTCACATATTTCAACATTTATTCTTCTATTTATATTCCTATTAATCTACAAGGGAGTTTATGTAAATATTATTACTGGATATTTTTACGTCGCCTATTCGCAATTTCAAGCAAGAGATAATCAAAAATAAGACTTGCATTTATCATTGACAATTATAATTACATATATGTGAATTAGCATAGATTTTATGATTTTTATCCCGGGATTATTTATTTATTTTTTTATAAATAATCACCTATTGTTATATGTAAATAATATCCGATCATATATGAGAAAATATATAATTATGTATAACTATAATGAATTTTGTCCATATATAAACATATATAGATATATTATATTAATTATATATAATAATATGTGATTATATACAACAAAAATTTATCGGGATATTTAAATGACGGAGGTATGCGAATTAAAAAAAAATAAATAAATAAAAATTTCGAAGTGAGACTCGTACCAGCGACCCCGCGATTACTAGACTCGAGCGCTACCGGGTACGCCACGAGCCCGGTTCGAATATCGTTGCATCTTTGTGGGATAAGAGTGCGCTCGAAAACTTCAAAGTCAATTTTCTCGAAAATTTCTGAATATGGCGTCGAACTGCTTTGGGATATTAATATTCGAGCTCTGAACTTCACGTACCATGAGTACGAAAAATTACAAAAATCCGACTGCCGTACTGTCCCCTTGTTAGTGCAAAACCTCGATCAGACTCACATTCCTGTACGCGGTCTTGTAACGCAGGCTCTCCAGAAACGCCTGGTACTTGATAGTTATGACAAATTATAGTCACAACAAGTTGGAAAAATACACCAAAAGAACAAAATCTGCCTTTGCTCGCTAAAAAAATTACAGTTGCGGATAGTTGCCCTAGGGCGACCATCCGCCAAAGTAAATGGGGCGACTATCCTTTTTGATACGGATACTTGCCCTTGTTATTTTCGATATAAATAAAAACTATTCGACAATAAAACCTAGTAAACAGAGTAACTTAAACTCTAATGCGTGCTGAGAAACAAAAAGTTGACTGAAACAACAATCAGTAATAAAGATATTCAATCGAAATTACATACCAATATAATTTCGACGCCCGTCAAACTTGTGTCGCGGAAGATTTTTTGCTCACACGGACAAAATGCGTGCGCCTACTTCGAAGGCTTACATGGCACCGAGGCCTGCAGGAGGGGCCCTTCCAATCACAGTCAAACGTTAAGTCCCCCAACATCCCTAACATAGTGTATTCAAAACCGAGGCAAGTATCCCCCTGGGGCAACTATCCGGCTTTTACCCTACATATACATATGTACTCAAATCTTTCAAGAGTGTACTCTTTGCCTATATTTGATTCTCCAAACTCTTTTATTTTAACCGACTGGATAGGTGCGCCTAGCGCTTTAATAGCTGACCCAAAAAATATCTTTTGAGATTGATCAGAAGGTAGAATATTTTACAGTCGTTCAGGAAAATCTATTTTCGCCCACCCATTAACACGAGCGGGCATAAAAACTGACACAAAAGTTTTTCCACACAAAATTTGCATGATTTATCTTGTTATTGAAAATATTGCACCGTATCAGCATCCAAACAAACATCAGCCAACTTTCCAGTATGCCCATATAAAAACGTCCAGCATATGACAAAACAAATTCCTGTTTCCCCGCTTCGGCCTAGCAATCGCAATCAGAGGACTTTCCTGCACATTTTAACACAAGTGTTTTGAAGTTTTTGAGATGTATCCTTATTCGAAAATATCTGTGTTTCCTCATATCACATGTGTTTTATAAATTGGAAGTGGAATGAAATGTTCTTGAAGCAAGAGTGTTATCTCGAAAAACGGCACATCTGGCGGAATGACTAATGGAATATTTAACCCTCCCTCGTACGATGATCGAGGAAAAAAGTTACATTGGTCACGCAAATTTGTGGGATTATTAATCATCGAGGACGGGTATTATTATCTAGCCATTACTTTTATAGCTAACCCGAAAAATATCTTCTTACATTTTTTAAAGAGTGAGCGATCGTTGTAATCCGACACTACTTGTAAGTGATAATAACAAAAGGCTAGAAGACTCCAGATGATGGCCAATTGGATTTGCTTATATGTGTACATATATACAATCCCAATTGCATATACATATTCACCTCCCATATAATGCATATGCAATATATGTTTACTACATTGCTTTCGTATATGCAATGTAGTAAAAGATAGAGTTGGAAAACTTTATTATGCATCGTTTTAGGTGAACAACGTTTTTTTGTAAGTTTCCAAATGACAATGGCGGCGTCAGAGTCCAAGCCCGCAGAGAAACTCTCGTGCAAAGCTATCCGCGACTGGACAGATTTCTCCCGTAGTTTTTAGCCTAGAACGAGAAACCAAAAACATTTGTTAAATATACACAAAAAGCTGCGGGACTACGTACGGCAATTAGTAAATATCTTTCTTTAACAAGGGCAGGGGAAATTTGAATGAAAACTTTCACTTTTCTGCAAACAATCACCTGAATAATTGTTTATGAAAACAAAAGTTAATAACCAATCGCCAATTCCGAATGTAGTTCCATGGGGAATGCATCTAAAAAAGCATGTTCAAAATTTCTAGTGAATCGATGCATATTTGGTCGAGTTACGTGATTGGTCAATTTGAGAAACATCGCTTCGATGAAAGGGCATTAATAGTTCGAACCAACATCTAGCAATATACTTTTTCGATTTACCTTTTATATGCAATGCCATCACCAGACATTTAACCTTTTAAATTCACATTGTTCACTTATTTTGGTTCTCTGAAAATGTGAACATCCTCGAATTGCTGTACCCCTTAATACTACTAATAATAATTTCGAATGTCTCTCTGAATTACATGACATATCACTTCGTGCATAATTAAATTGCTCCTTTATTAAATATGCTATATTTGTAAACTAACAGTAAGTAATAATAATGTTAGAATAAGGTAGACGGCTTTTTGGTATTGAATCTATGTGCACAACGGTGACAAAAAATCGACTTTTTTTCTTCGTAATTCTCCGTAATTGCAGTAAGATTAAATGAGATGCCTATTAAACAATGAGCCCTCAAGATTCCTCATCGCGATTTTTTATTTCCCATGCTAATAACATCAAGAAAACTTCGCGTGCTAGTTTTGAATTTGATAACTCGCCAACGGGTGAACGTACAACGAATGCCCAAGACACATTTTTGAGGGGAATTGAACGCTCTATAAAAAAGGTCCCCCACCGTTTTATGATAAATCCCCTTTAAATTCATGATGAATACCCTTTCAAAAGGAATTCGAGATCAAAGTTGAATTTATTCGAGTTCAATTTAGTACAGTTCAAGTAGTAGTTGAGAAAATTTCCATTTCTTCTAATTTATTTTAGTAAATTTAAAGATTTCTTCTCTTTTCCGGCGAAACTATCGAACTTATTGAAAAACTTCACTCCATCCTTTTTGTAGATCATTCCATTTTCTATAAAATCGTCTAATGTAATAATTTATTAATTCAATAGTTCAATGGTTACCGCCTTCACAAATTAACTATTTGGAGGAGAGTTGCTATTTCCTTAACACCAATTGTTATATTAACCAAAACTATAAATCAAAAGAGGCCAATTTTCATAAAGTCACTTGTTATTTTCTATTTACAGTTCGAAAAAGTTATGAAGACATTTTTCTCAACTTTTATATTCAAATCTAAAAGATGAATTATTTTAGAAAATAATTATAATTGAAACGAAAAAAAATTATCATGTGTTTTACAATTTTCATCAATAGTAAACATTAAAAAGTAGCTTCATAAAAACTAGCGTCTTTTGCTTTATATGTTTCGTTAATATAACAATTGATTTCACGATAGTGATGATTTTTTTAAAGGCGTAATAGATGTTTGTAGTTCATTTATTAGTTTAACCATTTTTTTGGATAAAAAAAATCGTTTTCTATAGTTTCTGCTTTTTCTTCGGTTTTTTTCGTTCAAATTTTTTTGGATTTTGTATTTTTGTCGGGCGGGGGGGGGGGGGATGGTTGACGAAGATCCACATGAGGCAGAGAGCGCCGTAACATATGTAGGTATAACCAGAGATGGGCGTGGGCCATTACCCACGTAATGAAATTACATATCTAATTAATAATTACTTTTAGCATTTGTAATGAAAAATCATTTAATTATAAATTATCTCGATCGTTGGTCATTCGAATTTATTTAATTACAAATTACTTCAAGCATTTATAATTAGAAATTATTTAATTGAAAATTACTTCGAGCGTCTGTAATTAGAATTTATTTAATTACAAATTACTTCGCGCATTTGCAATCAGAATGCATTTAATTACAAATTACTTCCAGCATTTGTAATTGAATTACTTTTGTAATTTAATTAGGGTGGGAGTCGAAATATCGATGGATCAATATTCAGATGGGCAGAAATATCGAATTAAAAAATGTCGAATGTTTGAATATAGATAGATCAATGTTCGGAGGGTTTATATAGTCGTAAATAAAAATTCCGAATACGGATATCTCGAAGTTGAAATATAGCGAAAAACAAAAACCGATTAGAAAAATATCGAGAGACATAATATCGATTTATTTATATAAATAACACCAAATAATTTGAGAAGACGAATCTTCGAATTCTAAATATAGCGACGGTTCAAAAAACAGAAAGTATTAAATCGAACGGTCAAAAAGTCGAGTGGTTAAAATAGCGAAGGGTCAAAATGTCGAACGGCCCGGATGGCGAAAACTTGTGATCGAGCAGTACATTCCTTGCGCTTCAGAGCGAAGCTGAGAGATGTGCAAATATTTTCTTTTAGCCAAACTGGTTCTACTGAAAAAATAATTCTCCACAAATGGTCCTTCGGTATAAATTTTCTCATCCAACAAAATGTATTCTTCGGTTGGAATTTTCGGTGTAGTACAAATGTTCTCTTTAACACAACTTTCCTCTTTGGTACAAATTTTATACCAGACAAAATTTGGTAAGAAAGTAAATTCCCACCGAAGAGAAAATTTTGACTGAAACGAAAAATTGTATCGAAAAGACAACTGTATCGAAACGAAAAATTGTTTCGAAGAGACAACTATATCGAAACGAAAAATTGTATCGAAGAGACAATTGCATTATAGAGAATATTTGTACTGAAATGAAAAATTTTCGCAAACAGAAATTTTTTACGAAAGACAAAATTTGATTTAAAAAACAAAATTCGTTTTGAAGAGAATAACTCTGATGTGGACATTTCTTCCGCGCGTTCATCCATCATAATCGCAAATGTCGACGAATTTGAGGTAGGATATTAATTATTTTATCCAAGCAAAACGGAGACAAAGTAGCGATGGGTTAAACAGGCAAGTGGTCCGTATGACGAAAATTTGAAATATCGAGCCAATGCTACTTGCGCATCACAATGAAGGTGGCAGATAGCGTTAGCGGTCGGCCGGGACGGCGTCCATACCATGTTCGCTGTTTTGGCATTCGCCATTTTGACATTCGCCATTTCGAACCTTCGATATTTTGCGTCTCGATATATTGCTTTTCGCTGTAGGCGGTATTACGAATATTAGATACTCGCTTTTTTCTGTTTCGGAGATATGGACGTTATAGATTGTTCGAATCTATATTTGTATGTCTCAAATTGCAAACGATCTCAATATACGTTTTCAGATAAATGAGCTCTCGAATAAATGATGCTTCGCTTTATAGTCCTTAGATTTTTTCTTCGGTCGAAACATTAAATTTCGAATAATTAAACCTTCGCTATTTTGAGAGTTCATAATTCTGTCGTTTCGAAATATTTGTCGATCTATATTTGGTCCTTCGATATTTTGATCCCCACCCCGATGCTCACCAAGCCACGCCATGGCGCATACGGAAGATGGCACGTACACCGCTTTCAAACAATACCCCCACCACTTCAGTATACCCACTACAACTCACACAATGGCGTCTTCAAATACGGGAGGTTTTATTGCCGGACCCTGTATATACATATGAGTGCGTGTCATATCGTTTCACCTCATACAGTGCAAATAGTTCTTTTGTACCACCTCCTCCCAAGTCTAATGCCTTCTCATATAAAAACCTCACCAAACTCTTAGCTATCCATTCGTTCTTCCTAGATCGTTCGCACAGAGTGTCATTAAAGCACAGGTACCAAAATTCTTTCATTTTCTTCCGGTTCGAGGAATTCGATTGTTCTATCATTTTTTTTTTCAATTTCATGTTCGCAATTTAACCCTTCGTTGACACACTTATACTTGGCCACGATTTTGACACACTGGGTCAATATGAACTTGATGGAACTTAATCTGCCTGCCATTAATAAACGTTCGGTCGGTTTTTATTGAAAAAAAAAAATCAGACATATATTTTAAATATTTCCTAATATGTCTGCATGATTGAAATTCGTAAATATTGGATTAATTTGTTGTAAAGAAAATATTTAACATCTTCAATTATGGAAGGGTGAGCATTTTTTAAATGTATCCAAGTCAAGATGACCTAGTGTGTAAACGTTGGGTTAATAAAAATAATTTGATCGTCGATCAAATTATAAGACAGGTTCTCGATAATTATTGAATCCATGAAGAAATTGCAGATATTTTAATAGTTCATTAGATCAATATGCGTGGCTCATTCGTGAATAATGAATGAATAATTCGTAATGAAACGTGTGCTACGTTGACAGATTGATAAATCTTCATACACGCGGGCGTAATTTGTTTCGCTTACTGAAAGTTATTGTACGTACAGAAAAAGAACGTTACCTTTTCAGAGAAATGTTTGCAAATATGCAGAGGATCGCCGTCGCCTTGCTCGTCGTAGCCTTCGTACCGGCAAGAGGATGTGACGAGTATGACCTATCGGTTCGTATCTGAAATATTATATTTTTATTAAAAATACCGAAAGTAGTAAATGTTGTACATTCAAAGATAAAGGAATACATTCGCTTGTCAAGGACGATCAGTATTTTTTAACATTAATGGGCCGGTGAATTCGACCGTTCTCAAAACCAAAAATGAACATTTATCCTGTCGGGTGTATTTTCGTGGTCTAAATTCCCGTATTCTCGTTACTTTATAGACTGACGGATATGTATCGGACTTGTATTCCGCCACCGATCGTACACTCGTAGGGTCTTTTAATTATACGCATGCGAGCTACCCCGGTTGGATTTTGGTTGACTGGGAAAAAGCTTTGCATTTCGCTTCAAAATATCCGTACGTCGCTATCACGCTACATCGCGCTGAGGATGTTACGACCACGTGTAGAATATCCGGACCTGCGGTAAGTGAATCGTTACGCACATTTGATACTCGAAAGCTCAACGGTTCCTAACAAAAACAATAAGGGATGGGTCGTTGAAAGTTCTTAAAGTATACACCTGCATAGAATCGAGAATGGAAACCAGTGAGCGAAGATGTTCGACGAAATAAACCAACATAGTGTTTAACTAAGTAAGAGTATTTTTTTTTTCAAGAACATTATCTCAGTTCCGGGTAATTGTCGGACTTCAAAAAACTTAACGGCCTGGTATAATATTAATCCAGAACTTTTGATGCAATCACACGCAAATTTGATGTTATATTTTGTGAATACCGAATAGCGGGCTCAAATTCAATTTATTTTTATTTTTCCTTCATTTTCAGTTTGGCACATATGATGTAGAATGGAGATCACGTGACGATTGAACAACCTAAAAATTTGATTTAATTTACAAGTAGCGATTTGATTTTGTCGTGACGAATTACACAATAAAGGGGCTTCATATTCAACTAGCATACATTTATTAGTCTAGCTACGCGGATAATCTACTACTAGTCTGAAACCTTCGGAATTTACAAGCCCAAAACAGATATTGCCCTACAGAAATCTATTGAGGCTGCATCATGGCAATCCCTGTTACTACGGCGGCATTGAGGCCCTTTGAGGTGCCACATTTTATTGGACCCGCCATTATATTTTTATTTATTTTTCCGATAAAATACTTATTTCTTTATCTCAAATACAGATTTTTGTATTCCACTGCACGTATTTACTTTCTACCGTTTTCATTTATTTATTGTTGTGGTCGCTATTCTACGTTGAAAATCGATTCAATACTCACTTATTGTCTTTCTCCATCTGTATTTCAACACGCAGCTGATTGATCAAGATGGCAACCCGATGGCAATTTACTCCGGCAAAGTCACGGATATTCTCGATAAGCTTCCCTTCCACGCAGAGGTGCAGGCAAGTTTGTTGGCCGACTGCAAATTTTCCATTGTGAATGCCGCCGTTGTAATGCATTCCGCAAATGCAGAGGACCCCAAACTTTCACCTATCGCGTGTGGTAAAATGTGAGTTCACTTCACTTTTTTTTACCTGCAAATTATCTGTTCTACATTCGAGTTTGCTCGATTTTAATGCCTATTTTTTTACGCGCTTCATATTTTTTTCACAACTGTCGTACCATCTCAGATGTGATACATTATAAACTGGGACAACAACGGCGTACCCAGCGAGGGGCAGGGGCAGCAGCAGACCCCCTCCCCAGAAGAAATAATTAAGTCTATTATCCCCCCCCCCCCCGCCCTCCTGTACGAAACTAATATGAGCTGCCCTGCCACCCTTACTTAAAGACTGGATACGCTTTCGTTGGACACGTATGTTATTAGGATATAAGAAAAGAATAACGATTCTTATGTTTGAATACGTATTGAACTTATACAATGTTTCGCATTATTTTGTCGTAAAAATTGGTCGTCTGCGCATATTCTTCATTATACTGTATTAAAATACTCGTATTCTTCATTCGACTATATATAACGTGTTCCGTGTTTGAATGCCTTTTTTCGCAGCCGTCATTTTACCACCGACGATCATTTCTTGGATGACCATGACGAGAGAATAAACGAGTTCAAACCGACAGATCTACCATCCACGTTGAATCGACAAATAACACCAACACTGTTGACGGAGGTACGGACATTCTAAAAATCCACCTTTTTATATTTTCTTCGAGGCTGGATTAGTGAAATGGTCCGTTCAACCGCTTGGAAGCTAGCAAACTTTGTTGTAGATGATTTTCAACGGAAGCACATCGCATGGTTATTATTTTTGAACGGATCCACAATTTGCATAGTACATCCTCAGAAGATGAAAATTATTTTTTAATTCGCGAATTTTCGAAGGAATAAAAGTCTCCACGTTGATTATACGTTAAAAATGCAGTTTTGTGACAAATGTTTTTTATAACTGTAATTATTTATTGTAATTTTTAACATATTTGTCATTAACTTTCGCATATTATAGCCATTGAAATTCGATGTTGTTCGTAACCTTTTGTTGCGAATTTGTTTGGCCAACTTTTTCCGCATACTTCAATGGCGTCGATGTCTCTAGCAGACATCTTAATTTTAGTAATCGACGCTATACTTTCACCACACTCACGCTTCTCCATTAAAACTTGTGTTCAAGTGCCCAAATGAAAAAGCTTTTAATTCAAAGCGAAACGTTTATTTTTGTCCTCAAAATAATATAGTGCATCTCGTGCAAGCTTTTATCCTATATGCCTACGCATAAATAAAAAGCAGCAGTTCTTTGAGAATAAAAAAAGTACAATTCGCCATTATTGTCATCTTCGCAATTCAATAATTTTGGATCAGTTCGAAGCTATGACGGACCTATACTCTTCCGCGGATGGCAGCCTGACTGGAAGGATTATTTACAAGACATACGACCGAAACAGTTTGGAGGTTGGAGTTTTAAGTTTTCCAAGTGCAGAGTCCGGCGAGACTGCCGTTGCCGTGGTATATCAGTCGAAAGATGTTATGCCCGGATGTGGGACGACCGGACCCGCGGTTTCGATACGCGATGTAAGCATTAATTACATATCTGATTCTCAAAACCTCAATGAATTTCTACAACAACAACGGCGATCGGCT
The DNA here is from genome assembly GCA_944452715.1 of Ophion slaviceki. NCBI lineage: Eukaryota > Metazoa > Arthropoda > Insecta > Hymenoptera > Ichneumonidae > Ophion > Ophion slaviceki. Next base: position 6,311,685 of record OX101783.1, on the reverse strand, counting down.
ACTTAGGATCTTGAATAGAGGTTAAAAGCGATAAATCAAAATTTCATTCGAGTCCCAGCAAATGTAGCAATTTACCAAGAGTATTTACTTTCTGAGAAAATTATTTTTTCCAATAATTTCGTCCGCCGCGTCCCGGCGGGAATATGTAACGTGACGTTATTAGCTTTACCGAAAGCCTTGAGTGAGATTTTCGTTTTTTCTAACGCACCTACGACTTCCGAAATTCACATATGTTGCTCCATGTATTGATCATAACTGTTATGGTTCGGTGCAGTTGTTGTCGTTGTTGTTATTTCAGATTGAGAATGAGTTGAATGCTTGCTCATTATTGTTTTTGTCCATTTTTGTTCCAACGTCATAAAAGGAACACAATGTCATTCGACCAGTGATCCTTCTCAGGGATAATATAGACACTATCTGGACACCCATCTATGGGAACATGGTGGATTATGCGTCGGTGAGCCCGACGTCCGAGTATGACATTATGCGCCATGTGGTCGTTGTATATGCCTTTGACCCAAGTACTCCAATAGTTGTGCAAGATTTCTTACAACCGACCAACCCACATAACGCTATCGCATGTGGTGCCATGTGAGTATATTTTAATTGATTATAATTTCTCATAACGGAGGTTCTCTATTTGGGCACTTGCAATTTTCGTAGCAATACAGAAGTGATGGGTTTTTTTTCTCGACCATCAATATCATCGCTCAAAGATCGATTTTTATCATTTTTTTTGTGTGATTTTTTAACTGCTTTTTTTTGTTGATGTGAAATTTGCCCGAGCCGACGTCTTCGTTTGAATCGCATTATCTTTAGCTTACTCTTATCCTGCGTTATTCCATCGTGGATTCATATTTACTACGATTTTTTATGTTCCGATTTTTCAAAATCAGATTTTTCGATTTTCATTTGTTAGATTCCGATTCTTTAAATTTTGATTTCTTATACTCTTCAGATTCCTGGATTATTTAGATCTTTTCGATTTGTATTTTTTTAAACTATTTAGATCTTCTTATTTAGATATTCTGGACAATTCAGACAACCTTGCCGGTCAATAAGGTTGATATTCATCGTTCTTCATGTTCTAATGTGTTTTTTTACAGTCGCTCTGCTGATTCATCCGAAGATAATTTCTTGAAGTGGGCACCAGCAGGTGTTAAACCAACCAGGATGTCAGAAACGAGGAAGTGGGCGCGAGCAATAGATTCATTAGTTTCAAGACTTCGACAATCATCGATGGCCGCGTAAGAAAGGAAATAATCATACGTCCGGTAACACCAGTATATCGTCCAACTGACGGGTTTCCTTCATGGCTCTTGAATGACGTTATGCACAGCCGTAAATTTTCGATCACCAAATCGTCTTATTGTTTGGAAAGCTTTAATCATATAAGCATTCTTAATTTTTTTGAATAAAATATTCGCATTTTATCTAGCAAATAACAGTGTGAGTTTTTCCTCATTTTTTACGTGCAACCTCCTTCCTGTGATTTTGAATTCATTTTGAAGAAACATTTTTCGTATTGGATTTACCAAGGAATATTTGTAATAGTGTAAGTTGTATGTGCATATGCGTGGAAGTGCGTTAAAGCGTTTCTCTTTCACCGTTCAAAGCTATCACCACTCTCCAGAATGGCTGGATATTCTTTGTGAGATTCACTATTTCTTTTTTCTTGTTAATTGTGCAGTCATTTCGTAAAAGGTCATAGGAAAAAGATGCTTTAAAATCATTATTTTCCACATGCAGCATGGCTCACAACTGCTAAGCTTGCTTTCGCGATCCTGCAGGGTGTGTGATTGCAAGCAAAACGCTTTTCTCGAAATGTCGTGCGACCAAAACTGGCCGTGATACTTGCGTTCGAAGTCTTGCGTGCAAGCTGGACCGAGCACGGCTTTGAATCCGCCTTCGCACACGTGCATTCTTCTTTTTATATTTTGTTTCTTCGGTAAAAAATTATTAATGCGGAGTCTCGGTTCGTAAATCGATAATATGATTTAATAAATTTGTTTATTATTTAAGACTTGAAGAACAAAAAAGCTCGCGCATATGCAACTAAGGTAATGGTACTAATTCTCGGACGGTTAAGGGTGTCCCTAGATTGTAAGATTTATTACTCATTTGTGGACCATTTCTCCAGAAAATGACTTCAACTGTCGTCAACCTCATAAATTCTAGTTTTCAAAAAACATGCATTAACTGTTAGAACGATGAATATGTTAATTTGCATGCATTTAAATGTTGAATAATAGCAAATGCACCAATCTCTGAACAGCTGTTAGGGTTACATCCTTGCGTTCGGACACTATCATGCCCCAATTTTCAAACACGTCCGTATAACCAACCATTAAGATGTCCTAGTTTTCGGACATCCAGAAATTAATTCTTATCGTTACGTGGTTCAAATTGAACAGATATTTAAGATCTCTTTTCCTCATGCGTATACGGCCAATAAGTACTACGGAATATATTTGTGCAACAAAATAGACTCTGGATAAATATATGTGGGTATACGTAGAACATATAATTTGCTTTATCGGTGCGACCTGGACCTTACGAGGAGTTAAAAATAGAGCAACATTTTCAGTAGTCAACTGGACAACAAAAATGTTATTTCAAGCATGAGAATATTTTACTATTTTTGTGTTCTTCGAACAATCGTTTTGGAAAATTTTCAAATATTTATTTGCATCATTGCATCATAGTGTTATTTTTATTATTTTTTGGTGATTCGACCCCGTTAAGCTATTATTTGATATATTCGCCAAAAAAGAAATGCTGCAGGCACATTTCCAATGTATAAGTAAGAAAAAAGGCATCGATGCCGTATAACCTCACGAAGAGCCGACTACATAACCTCAAACTCTTTTTGCTTCACGACTACTTACGTTATATTACATAATTTATCTGTTATGTAATCCAAATGTGGGACACATGTACACCATTTGATGTTCTCTCCTTCTTTTCGCAAAAATCGCCAACATAGTAAGTAATACGTACTTAATAAGTAATTTATCGTGCGGTACGCAGCGAAACGAAACAAACAACGCTTGGTATCCGGCGTATCAGTAATCGGACATGAGATTCGACCTTACTACATGCGTGTGATGGATGGCCCAATCAATAGGACGCTGAAATTATTATATAAATCCTTATTAAAACTGAATTGTGACGATGGAGTCGAAAAGTTCATTCAATTCGCTTCCGCTAGGTCATAAGTCTAGTCCATTACTATCACAAATTGTCGCAACTCTCTTCAGTTTAGAAAAGTGCATTCATGACATGACTGACTCGGTCTCGTTACTATAACTCGTCAATTTTACTACTAAAATTCGTTATTATCCGACAATTTTCCAGTAATTAGTTAATAATTGAGGGCTGCATCGGATACAAGCAAGATATACTTCTCGTTACCTGTTGATTATATTGGTAATATAGTGAAATATTCGAACTACTGTAGTAGAATCCGTCCGAGCATTGGTACCGTTACCTTCCTGTGCCATTTTTTACTCAGCGTCGGATTTCGAACGCGAATATCTCAACTGATATTCGTCGCACGATATGAAAAAAAAGATACCACCTAGGGAACCCTATATTAGTTATGAATCATCACCTGTATATATGTATATATATATATATATATATATATATATATATATATATATATATATATATATATATATTGTAACGTTGCGTTACCATATAGAGACTCCGAGAAAGGTGAGGTAAGCGGGCTGGCGTAGCTCAGTTGGTCAGAGCAGTCGACCGGCAATCGAAAGGTCCCGGGTTCGAATCCCGGCCCAGAAGCGCACCGCATTTTTTTCGGATAGTTCTCCTGAGTTTTTTCGGGGGATCACACCATATAGAGACTATCCGAGAAAGGTGAGGTAAGCGGGCTGGCGTAGCTCAGTTGGTCAGAGCAGTCGACCGGCAATCGAAAGGTCCCGGGTTCGAATCCCGGCCCAGAAGCGCACCGCATTTTTTTCGGATAGTTCTCCTGAGTTTTTTCGGGGGATCACAATATATATATATATATATATATATATATATAGTGAAGAAATTGTTGTCGTCATGTGGAGCTCATGTGAGTGTCACGGCGTGAAGAAATTTTAGTGCTTATATTGAGCTCATATTGAAATGCCGCTACGATGAGAGTGAACTCATATCCCCACCACCCTTGCGTTCAACCATGAAGACAAAATCATTGATATGAGATATTTTTGTAATATCGACAAAAACCGTAATAGTATAATAAAATACGTTAGGAAACTTCACGTTATAACTTTTCTGAGCCACAAGATTATAACATAAAGTTATAAACAGTCAAGGCGAAGTTTCTTAGCCAAGATTATTGTATTCTCAGTGCACCACTCAGGTAGCTGGATACGTAGAAAATTAATCGCGTTTTTTAAATAAAAAAAAATCGTTTGTCGATGGGTGGTCGATGACGCACTGGTAAGGCAACGGATGGGATTGGACAATCAATCAAGTGGACTAGTGGTGACGTGTAAAACGGTGACAAAGGCTCCCGCAAAAGAACTCATATCGCCGTCATATGGCGGTCATGGGATGTATCACTGAAAAACATGCATATCGCCCTGCCATATTGCGCTCATCGAATGTATCACTGAACGGAAACCGTTTCCGGTGCCCGAAATCGGTGCTCCGATTTCGTTCATTTTTTAATATGTTAATCTTCATCGAAATCTAAGACACGTATTTTTTTAACTCGATCGACGTTTTTCCGGTAAGGGAAACAACAGGTGTCTCCTACGTTATATAAATCTGTTAAATTCAGATGGCTTTGCTGGAATGAAATAAGAATCGATCTTTACAATTTTTTTCGACTTTCTACCCCTATAAATTTCTACCAATTCATCCCGTCAAAATTGACGGATGTGCATTTCTCATTATTCGCCATAAGTATTGTCCTCTAATTTGTTTCATTCGAATATTTTGAATCGCGTCGTAACAAAAATGCAAAAGTCACTTCGAGGGTGAGTTTAACCCCTTAAAACTGTTTGGACGCGGATGGAAAAAATACGTATCTCTCTGATTTCGATCAAGAATAACATATTCAAATATGATCGAAATAGGAGGGGAACACCGGAAACGGCGGGGTGGTCACCCCCCAAAAGGGTTTTCTATCTAATACGCAGAATCCTATGTCATCTACTTGTTTAGCTCTCTTGAATCCAATTGGTGTCATAGGGGTGAAAAAAAGTTTTTGTTATCCAAATGTTTTTACTTTCAACCCCTATCAATTTACCCCTATTTATCCCCGCGGAACTGGCAAAGGCGCATTTTTCATTATTCGCTACAAGCATTTTTCTCGAATTGGTTTCATTCGAATATCTTCGTTGGAACTATGCGAAGCTGCAAAAGTCACTCGAAGGAAGCCCCACTCTGAGAGTGAGTTTCACCCCTCAAAACTGTTTTTCCGCCGATAAAAAAAAATAATTTTCTCTTAGTTTACGATGAAAAATAACATAACAAAAAATGACCGAAATCGGACGGGAATACCGAAAACGGTATTATACAGGGAAAGTCACCCCTAAAAGGGTTTTTTTTCGAATAATGCAGAAACCCGTATCGCCTACTTTTTGAAGCTCTTTCGAATGCAATTGGGTTCATCGAAACGATAAACAAAAGTTTTCGAATTATTCGAATTCTGCGACTTTCAACCCGGATACATTTACCCCTATTCACCCCCTCGAAACTCGAAAAGGCACATTTTTCGTTATTGGCCATAAGCATTGTTATTCGATCTTGATTGGAACTATGCGAATCTGCAAAAGTGACTGGGAGGGTGCCCAACGTTGAGGGTGAGTTTCACCCCCTAGAACTGTTTTTCCGCCGATAAAAAATACATGTCTCTTAGATTTCGATGAAGAATAACATATTAAAAAATGAACGAAATCGGAGGGGGGCACGGGAAATGGTTTCCGTGAGAAACGTGCATATCGCCATCATTTTGCTTGCACGGCATGTCTACTACCAGCGCTAACCCAGTGAATACTCCAACGAAAACCATTCGATGATTTCCATATGACGTCAATCAGCAAATATTCATTGTAGAACTGAAATTTAGCATCTTATGAGTTTATCTTGTAGTCAACGGAAGTTGACCATCGCGTGCCACTTGCAGCATACCCTCGAACAATGTCGGATCTTGGTCGAAAGCCTTCACAAGTCGCGCCGGTAAGAAGACAGAGAACTCATGTCCGCGATGTCTGCGATGTAGCGTTTCCCAAATTTGGTTTGTACGGCCCTTATGTCGGAGATTAGTCGTTCCGACTTAACGGGGAGTTCTGACAGCTTCTTCGTTGGGAGGAATTCCGGCCGACTTTGTTGATACTCGAGAGATCCATTTTCCGCGCAGTTTCAAAGTTCTTTTAGATGTTGATGGTGGAGTGGAATAGTGCAGTCTAAGCTTGGTCCACAAAAATATAATCTCCCTCGTAAGCCTCCCACTCAAATTTTCAAGCCTCTCCCCTCTTTTCATATCGTGAAAAACCGGTTCGAACACGTTCGAAGAACCGTGGACAATTTTCCCCGACATTTTTTCACGCTCCCGAAAAACAGGTTCAAACACGTTTGAAGAACCCCGTACGTCGAGAATTTTCACAGCTTTTTTAGACTCCCGACGTTGAGGTGGAGGGCCATCGATGTGATCTTTCATCTGTGGCGTATGCTCCAAGCATGGAAGATATGATATCACTTCACTGTCATTCCGATGATGTTCTGGCAAACGATCCCACAATAAGCCAACATATTTACCCCAATATTTTAAGAGCAAGATCTTTGGAACCTGTTCGAGCTCGTTTTTGGTCAAGTCCAGGAGGTGCTTGGCCGGATGCACTGCGTACACACTCGCACATGCGAACATCTTGACGTTATATTTTGGAATGGAGAGCGCGACTTTTCAAGAGCTGCGCTCAAGTGGTCCATCCGCAGTCGCAGTCTACCATCTCTACAGATTATAATTTATTCCGAGGAACCTGTCAGGACCTGTCTCGAATGCGGCGAGCTTGGAGACGAGGCGGATGCAATAGCATTGTCTTTCGGAATGGAACCAGCTGCGTGTCACAAATATTGGGCTTTGAACGGCCGCCCTTCACACACACAACACTCATCGACGGCGGCTTCCCCCTCCCGCCAGTCGCTCCGCGGACCACATGGCCCCCCAAAGAGGCCCCTCTGTGACGTCACACGCGCCCGGCGACCCCCCTCCACCGTACCACCGCACTTGGCTATCCCGCGCTGGACCCCCCCCCTGACGGCGGCTTCCTTCGCCCAGTAGTCTTCGAACCACATGGGTACCCCCTCCGCCGAGGCCCCCCTGTGACGTCACACACGAACACACACACACACACACACACACACACACACACACACACACACACACACACACACACTACACACGCGCGCGCGCGCGCGCGCACGCATACACACACACGCACGCACGCACGCACGCACGCACGCATATACACACACGCACGCACGCATATACACACACGCACGCACGCACATGCACACAGGCACATGCACGCACGCACGCACGCATGCACACACGCGCGCACACACACACACACACACACAGAGAGAGAGAGAGAGAGAGAGAGAGAGAGGGCGGATTCCCCCCCCCCCCCCGCCGCCAGTCGCTCCGCGGACCACATGACCCCCCTCCACATAGGCCTCTCTGTGACGTCACACGCACCCGGCGACCTCCCCTCGACGGTGGCGCCACCACGGCTTCCCCATTCTTGACACACCACCTCCCCTTAAAGCAGAACCGGCCTAGCTCCTCTACTACAGTTAAAACCCGTTTTTAGTTTACACGCAATTTACCTAGTAAAAACTAGTTTTGGCTGAACGCCTCCGATAGAACTAGCGTTTCCTAGTGAAAACTAGAATTTACAAAAAATAAATTTGAATGTTAGTTGCAATTAGTTTTTGCTAGGAAAAATCTAGTTCTAACGGACGGAATAAGTTCAAACTGTTTGGGTTTACGTCTAGGGGAAGAAGACGAGTTTTCATTAACGTTAAAATGAATTTATCCGTAAATTATAGTTTTTACTAGGATAAAATAATTACAAGAAAGGCGTTCGGTGAAACTAGGTCTCACTAGGGGAAACGCGTTTAAACTGAAAACGGGTTTCAATTGTATCAAATCTATACTTATAATTAAGTGGTAAAGTCTGTCTGTCTGTCAGTCTCTTCGTCCTCGCATCACTTAGAAACTACTGAACCCAATGGAATAAGGGTTTATCTGCTGTATAGCTTAAAATACCGCGAAAGTAATGGTATATGTATTATTTAAATCGAACAAGTACAAATTCAGCAATTGATTGCTTTACAACAAAACGTCACCGAGGGTGACGTTCTGGCGGGGTGAGGCGGTGTATATACCGCGGATACCACTTATTCCCAATAACTTTACGATTCAATTCAAGCGAGTGCAGTTCCCCGTAATGATCTGCTTTACGATGACGATTAACAAATCGCAAGGACAAACGCTACGAGGGGCTGGAGTCGACCTACGAATAGCCTGCATCTCGCATGTTCAGCTCTATGTCGCCTAGTCTTGAGTAATCAACCGAGAAAATCTTTTTATTTTAACCGATGGGCAAAAAGAAAAACGCGAAACGTAGGGTGTAATGAAATTTTGTAAGATCAATTATATTTTAATATTAGATAACTCATTTAAAAAATAACATATTATTCAAAATTCGAAGGTTTCATTTAAGTACTTTTTCATTTAGTAAAGTTAAGGTCAATCAAGGTGATTTCCATTGAAATTTTCGTAACTAAATACTCAATCTATCTATACTTATAATAAAGATGTAAGGGACAAAAAGTCAGTACCTGTATATGAAATATAAATAAAATAAAAAATAACCAAGGTGAATTATCAAGAAATGTACACCAGGTAGTCAGAATAACTATTTTAACCGGTAAAGCGGGACCGAAGCAGCGCCCAAAAGCTATATTTACTCAATAACCGATGTGCTGATCTAGTGGTTACGCGTGTAGAAATTTGAGTCGGGAAAAAGTACTGTCCCTAATCTGCCTTCCCGAGATAATATCAGGCTCGGTTCGGGCCTTTTACCCTGGAATAGGTTCGCAATGTAACGGGTCTAAGGTTAGGTCGCGATTCGCCGTTCCCTTTCTTGGGAACTGATCAGGAACGGGCCGGGGAACAAGCGGTAAATGACCAGGAAAGTAGTAGGGGGTCGATTAAGACCTGATTGTAATTATATCCTGCATTATATCAGCACATAATTTTCGTTGAATATCATAATTTATTCCTTATGATAGCATTGTCAGGCGTCGATTATTGTTGAAGAAAATAATATGATGATAAAACGGACCATACAATGGTAATAAATGTATTCATATTATTACATTCTATTATCAATATCGTTGATGATGCAAAAAGTATTATTTAATAATAGGTTGGGATTTAATATTCAGGAAATGTGAGTCTTCTGCCCAGGAAAAGATTTTGTGATATTCCTGGTCTGTTAGACGAAAGGGCCCGGTTAGGTAAATCGGACAAGGCAAGCCAGGCCTGGACCATACGTCGAGTCGGGAATGCCCGGTCACATTTCTGCACGGGTAGCGTGCTTGCCTCTGAAATTAGCACATCGGGAGGTCGCGGGTTCGCATCACCGTTTCGTAGTTTCGGAGAAAACTAAAAACACGGGCGCGACCTACCTCCAGTTCTACACAGATGTCGCGCGCGCGGCACGGTACGTGTGTGTTTCGTGTGTGAATGGCTGTAGTCTGTGAGCTATTTCTCGACGAAACGCGACTAGCTCCGAGGCTGGGAAGCGAACTCGTGACCGGCTGTATTGGTATAGGTTTTCCGCAGTTTCCCTATACCCATGGCAGAAAATGTCATGGTGGATGCAATAAAGAGGGGGAAGTAGGCTGCGGCCGCAAGGTGGAGATCGATTAGGAATGAGGAATGGAGAAAATGGTGGGAAATGTCATAAGGAGAAATACCCCGTACATGGAAGATACAACAAGCGAAGCGTTCGCCGTAGCAGAGACAATAATATATATATATATTTACTCAATAGAAATTTTATCTGAATCAAACGAGCGAAATTCAATTTTTCTTGTGTACTCGAATGAAAAATATTCATGGTATTAAATAAACGCTTTTTTTGTTCGTTGTAGGAAATGCATTCAAAACCATATCATTCGTTCGCGCTAATTTTTTAGATAGATTCAATAATTATTGGTCTCGGCTAACGATATATCTTTTGAATGAAAGACAACTTTCAATTTTATCACGTTGTTAAAGTCAATAGCGCTGTGTTTGGACCAATAAATCCGAATATTGACACCAACAATTTTACAATTGAATCAACGAAATTTCATTCAACAACACCAATGAAATTAGAACAATCATTTTTTTCTCAGTGTAGAGTGGAGAATCAGGTTAAATTTGAATAGAATTAAAAGTATTTTTTCACAGCTCTGTAACATCACAAACAATTTGATAAGATAATGATTTAGAAACATTTCAGCAGAATTACTTTTACGTCGATCTCGAAAATATAAAAAATATATCATTATATAATACTATTGGGTTTTGTTTGGGTTATGCTGTGCTCGTAGTGTATCATGAATGCTTCTTTTTCACCGTCCGCCCCCACTATCGCCTGTTCTAGCTAGCCAACGACTGACTTCTGATACGATTTAACGGGGTTCATTAAGACTCATAAATTTTGGTTTATTATACAATCGATACGAATCAATATAATTATTAACATTAATCCTCAAGAAATTATAATGCAGTTTGAAACGATCAACGAGATGACATACAGCAGAAGCTTGTTATAATCAAATCACCATCCAAATTTGGCAACATGTAATTCATCGTCACGGCTTTCGTCGTCCTGTTGTCCGAAAAAACTGACATCGTAGAGTTGGTTTCGGTATCCGTGCTCGGTGCCAGTTCGCCAGGTTCGATGGACCGCCGCAAACGTCGTGTACCTTGTTCGTAATGACATGGAAGTGGAAGGGAATCAATATCTATAGGTTTACAATCATTAACAACCTGAATTGTTTGTGAAATCACGACCAATAAAACTTGATAATGAAGTTACCCTTACGAGCTTCGTAAATGAATTTCGAGACAGCATCATCTTCAGACTGACTCTGTTCTTTGACCAACATGTTTTGCCATAAGTAGATGTGTTTGGATATCGGCAGAAAAGTTTGTCATCGAATGACGACACCTATGGGTGCGGCACTTAATCGATCATCGGCAAATCATTGTCATCTTTTTCACCGGATTCGAATTTTGGGAAGAAAGTTATTTTTATGGAAACTATCCATTATGGAATAGAATTATACATTATAAACTCACGAACCATCAGAATTATTAAAAGATATTTCGGGAAATTATAGTTGCTCACTTTTGTTCTTCGATTACTATGCACCTTTTATTTCAGTGAAATTTTTCATAGCGCGACGAAAAAGGAGATTTATACCCGTTGCAATATATAGGTATAACAGAAATTTGGCACTGGACATGAACAAACGTGTTAAATTTTATTAATTTTTTCAGGACCTGTTCCGAATTAACTTTTTCGTGTATATTCAGGTGATTTAATTTCTTTGCTGGCTACCCTGACTATACCAGACTAAGCTGTAGTATTTCAATTCAGCAACACACACCTGATGAAGTAGGAACGTAGTTGGGTTATCTTATGGTCTCAAATCCAAATTTCTGCATTTCACTTTATATTCTTACTTGTTATCGTTTTGTTTTTTTGTTGTTGCCGTGGTTGTGGTCGTTATTCAATATTGAAAATGGATCAAATAATCGTTTATTGTTGTTTTCGCCATTTTTTTGCCACTTTGAAGGTGAAGAATATCAACAGTGACGACATGACTATTACCGTTGACAGACCGCAGGAATTAGCTGATAATCGCACCTTCAAGTTCGACCTGCTAGCAAATTCGACACGTGGTAATGAAAATACCATTCTGGATCGCGTCGTTGTACTGTTCGGCGCGAATCCAGGGCAGCAGTTATACTCGCGTATCGGATGTGGTAGAATGTGAGCAAATTTAAATGTTACTTCAACCTTTCTCATAGCAAGCACCGATGTGCAAATCGTCTTTTCTCCATTCGCGTTTCTTCGACGTTCATAGCGCTTTTTCGTACGGTCCGGATTTTTCTTTTATACAAGCCTTGAAATCGTCTCAAATATATTATATTCCAAAACAGAAACAACATGTTTTCAGAGTATAAAAAAGGAAACCGAGTTCTCCCTATTCCTCCGAAACGGTTTTTTCGGTTGACTCCACCGGTACAACTTCAGTTTTGTGCATTTTTTATCGTGGATATTTGTCACTGCAGGTATTTTTAATTTGTCAATAATTAACGTGTTCTGAGCTCGAATTTTTTTCTCAGACGTTATGCCGATTCTACCGATGATTTCCTAGACGATTTGAACACTAAAAAGGGCTGGCCGCCCGTGTCGCCTCTAACTAGGCTGAAAGCAGTGATGAATTCAACAGACATTGAAGCAAACTGGGCATCAGTCACAATGGATGGCGAATCACCGTGCGCGCCGGTACGAGCAACCACTGAAACTATCTTACCAATCCGACTTTTTACATTCTTCCATGTTAAGGCGTTTCGTTTTAAGGCTTAGAAGCTTCTCAAGTATAAATGGACAATTTGTCTACGAAAGCACTTTGAAAATATATTTTCCTGCCCCGTCTAATATTGACCAATTGAATTCAAAGAAGACATTTTAAAAAATGTGCGTACAATCCGAGAAAATATAGTTTTTGTGTTAAGTGACGAATACCAGGTCCATGATGAAAAAGATTTTTTTTTTAAACTAGTTTGCCGATAATCCTTTGATATTATAGAAATTAAAAATCAACGTTGATGAAAGTTTCAAAGATGTTTCATTCCTGTTAAGTCAGTCGACAATAGTTATTCTAATGACAGTGATGAAAAATTAACGGTAGTTTGAAATATTAATGGATGAGCACACTCGACCGTTTTTAAGACAAAAATCAAGCATTATCCTGCCACCTGTATTTTTATCGGCAAAATATTAGTATTTGAATCATTTCACAGAGCTCCGTTTCGGTATCCGACCTGTATTCCGCTGCCGATCAAAAGTTCGTCGGATCATTTAGTTATGTGCGGAAGTTGGGAAACCGAGATGTGATCACTATTCAGGTTGAAAAACCTTTCAATTTAACTTCGAAATATTTTGATGTGTATGGCGCAATATACCCCTTTGAAGCTGTTAAACCGAAGTGTGTAACGGACGGGAAGCCGGTAAGTATGCAAGTCATTGCACATCTCAGTGTTCTCATAATTGAACACGTAACGATTTTTTACCACAACAACAACAATGCCAACACAAGTGAGCGTTGCTACAAAATTATGTTATTGAAGTAGCTCAATTTCAAGACATCGTTGGATTTGAACAATGAAACATCCGGGTATAATAATTAAAATTTATTCTTTTAAAGTTGTCACATTTTAGTTTCATGATATGTTTCGAAGATACTATACGATCCTTTGTTTACGCGACAATAAAAAAGAACTTCACAATGTCTATCGTTAATTTGAAAAATATGAATATACAGGGTGGACCATTTAACGTAACCACCCCAAATATCTCCGTTGCCTTTGGAGTGACGAAAAAAATGTCAAGAGGTAATTTGACTAATTTCAAAGGGCTGATACAGTGTTGGAAAATTCATTTTTGTCAAGGTCGTGGTTTTTGCGTTCTCAAGGTCATCAATGGTTTTTCAAATGGCAACATGTTTTTTTTTTATTGAGACGTTGTAGCTGATATTCAGACGAATCCAATGACCCATGTCATCATGACCTTGAAATGATTTTTCACCAAAATACATGTGAAAAAACGGGAAATCGTGATGGTATTGACAATAAGAATATCCGAACAATATAATTAAATTTTTTGTGTAGAACATATATTGTAACAAATTTTCAAAGTGATGGCTACTTACCTCGCCACATTTTTAAAGACGTCGGATGAATGATTATCTTGACCTTCGAATAGTTTCTAGTGTGATAGCTGCGCGGGCTCTTGCAATTCATTCCCCATGTTCGCCAGCGTCGTCGGAACATCATGGTAACCGCGATCCTTTATAGCTCCCCACGGGACGAAATCAAGTGGCGTTGAGTCTGGCGAACGAGCAGGCCAAGGGATTACTGCACCTCTCCCAATCCAGCGTCTGGAAAATCTTCGGTTTAACACTTTGCGAGCTATAACTGACAATGAGCTGGACAGCCAGTATGTTGATACCACATTCGGCATCGCTGTGCTAACGGGACAACTTGTAGCAACTCTCCCAAAGTGTTGTTAAAAAAATCGACGTATTTCCGTCCATTCAAATTGCCGTTTGTGAAAAATGGTCCAATAATCCAGTTCCCAATTATGCCACACCACACATGAACACTTCAAGGACACTGGTGCACAATTTGCCAGAGCCACTTTGGATTTTCGATTGACCAATACTGTATGTTATGCATATTTAACTGTCCATGGTTAGCGAAAGTTGATTCGTCAGTAAACAAAACGTCGTGGAAAAATTCTTATTCACTTGTAATTGGCGCAGAGCCCGTTCACAGAACTGAAACCTATTTCCAAAATCGGCACCATGAAGTTCTTGATGCAAGAACATATGGTACGGATGAAATTAATAACGTCTTAATATTCTTAAAACACTTGCCTTCGAAATTCCGGAATAGCGCTCAATTTGCCGACTACTTAATTGTGGATCATGAACTACTGCAGCCAGAACGGAAATGTCTGCTTCTTCGTTTGTTTTAGTTTTGCAACGTTTCTTCTTGAGTGGATTGACACTGCCCGTTTTACGGAATAAATTAATAATTCGATTCGATTTCTGCCAGGATAACGTTATGCACAAAGTTCCTGCGCTTGCACGGAGTTTCTGCCGGTCTCACCACAAATCAGAATCATTTCCACTTTCTCTGCTTGACTGTACAACACTATTTTCGATACGGCTATTACATGTTACTTTGGATGGATACACTTGTCTACTGATTCTAATATTGGTAGATGGTAAACATTCTTCACTCTACTACAGTTTTACCAGGTTACGCTAGTATTTATAAACATCAGAAACATCTCCGACTATTGACATTTTTGTATCCGTTGGATAACCTGCGCCGCTATCATACCAGAAACTTTTCGAAGGTCAAGAGAATCACTCGTCCGACGTCTTCAAAAATGTGTCGAGGTTAAAGGCCATCACTTCGATCACTTGTTACAATAAATTTTCTGCACAAAACATTCAATTACATTATTCGGATATTTAGGATTCGGAATTCCCTTTTTTACACGTGTATTTTGATGATAAATCATTTTAAGGTCACGATACCATGGGTCGTTGGATTCGTGTGAATATTAGCTACAACGTCTTGGTAAAAAAAAACATGTTCCCATTTTAAAAACCATTGATAACTTTGAGAACGCAAAAACTATGACCTTCACAAAAATGAATTTTTCACCACTGTATGAGCCCGTCCAATTCAATCAAATTGCCTCCTGACATTTTTTTCGTCACTGTAAAGGTAACGGAAATATTTGGGGTGAGCACGTTAAATGATCCACCCTGTATAATAAAAGTTTGGAACTAGACACAAAAAAAATCAATTCCGTCTTATTGGTTATTTCATGACCAGTTCCAAATTTGTTTCATATATATTCATATTTTCAAATTTTGTGTTTTCAATTTTGCAAAACACATCTGATGTAATAGGAACGTTGTTGGACTAAGTCCTGATCTAAAATCCAAATTTCTGTATTTTTTTAAAAGTATTTACTCGTTATCGTTTTGGTTTTTCCGTCACTGTCGTGGTTGTGGTCGTTATTTCATATTAAAAATGGATTTAATAATAATTCACTATTGTCTTTCCCCATTTGCTTACCACTGCGAAGACGACCGATATAAATGGTGGCCAGATGAGATTTCTCCTTGCCGACGGCCAGATGTTGGCTAATAATCACACCTTTCATTCAACCCAGATAGTAAATTTGAGACGCGGTGATAAATATACCATTCTGGATCACGTGGTTGTAATTTTTGCCCAGACCCAGGAGTGCGACTCGTACTTTCCTATTGCATGTGGTAGAATGTGAGTATATCCAATTGTTACCTTAATTTTCCTCGTATCAGCACGGATGTGCAAATTGTCTCTTCTCCATTCGCGTTTTCTCGATTTTCGTAGCGCTTTTTCGTGTGGTCGAGATTTTTTTGGGCTTTGTAGTCGTCTCAAATATATAATATTCTTAAACATAAATAACATGCTTTCAGAAAATAAACACGGTAAACAATTTCTTTCGGTCGTTCTTGTGAAACAATTCTTTCGGTTGACTCCCATAAAACTTCAATTTATTGCACTTTTTTATCGTGGCTATTTGTCCCTGCATGTATTCTTAATTCGACAGTATTTAACGTGTTTCGTGCTCGAATATTTTTTTAGCCGCAGCCGTTACGTCGATTCCACCGATAATTTCCTAGAAGAATTGAACGGTAAATCTCTCGACAAAGTCGATATAATGGCACTACAGAAGTAAAGGTTTCAACGGACGCTGAATCAATGTTGACTGCGGTACGGGCAACCACTGAAACTATCTTACCAATTCGACTTTTTATACTTTTTTAAGCTAAGTTTGTGTAATTACTTGTGCAAAGGATGGAAGCTTCTCAAGTGTAAGGTAGAATTTTTTTACAGGCATCGAAAATTGATTTTTTTGGGCCATCTAATTTTGGCAAGCGAATGTAAAGAGAGAAAAATAGCATTATGACTGAAGATATGTTTTTTTACCACGATTGCCGATCAAGCTTTGAGATTATTGGAATTCAAAATCAGGGTTGATGGTAGCTTTAAAATGGCTCATTTTTGTCTTTATACTTTCATGGCGCCGATGTCTTTCGTGGATATATTAATTTCGACAATGGACACAAATGTTTAAGCGCGATTCGCGTTACTCGGTAAAAAATTATGTTCAATCGCCTCTATCAATATTTGTGCCGAATCAAAAACATTCGTTTTCTCACGAAAACTTCAAAATTGAACTTCTGGAGTTAAGAATTGTTGTTCCGGCTGCACTTTCGGTTTTGCTATTCATTTATTGAAATTATTTCGCAGAGCGACCAATATGTCTCAGACCTGTTTCTTATTTTGCGCTATTTTCTCGTCGTCGCATATTTACTTAGGTTTTTAGATGTCGATTTTTAGATTGAGACTTTTACATTTCGATGTTTGAGACTATCTAAACGGCCGATTTTTTTGACAATTCAGCCGACTCTCCGCTTTGGACGTGACGATATTCTTCGTGCTTTATGTTCGAATGTACCTTGTTACAGCCACTACGCTGATGTATCCGCAGATAATTTCTTCCAGTAGGTACCGGCAGGCATTAGACCAACCCTGATGTCAGACGCGAGACAATTGTCGTTAATTGTGACCTTGATGGCTCAAAGATATGAAGAATTGTCGAATGCCTGATAACAGAGGAAATAATCGTACGGTCCGGTACACCAGTATCGCCCAGCTGACGGGTTTCAATCGCTGCTCTTGAATTATAGTATACACAGTCGCAAATTTTAGATGACCAAATCGTGTCATCGTTTTCGAAGCTTCAATCTTATAAGCCTTCTTTATTTTTTTTCAATAAAGTATCCGCATTCTATCTAGCGAATAACAGTCTGACTTTTTTCTCACTTTATTTAACGTGCAACCTTCTTCCTGCGATTCCGAATTCATGATGTGAAAATATTTGTAATAGTATAAATTGTATATAAGTATGCGCGTGAGTGCGTTGAAGCTTTTCTCTTTCACCGTTTAAAATTATCACGACTCTCGAGAAAGCTCGGATATCCCTCCCTAGACTGATTTTTTCATTTTTCTTGTTGACGTTTCGGTTATTTCTAGGGATGTAGCGATACTTATTTTAGCCGATACGATACCGATACCGATAATTGTATCAACGTATCGGCAATAACGATTCCGATACGGATACAAATTACGAGAAAACTTGATATAATAAAAATTGTTCTTTTTGTACACTAACCAATGACCTAACATTAAAAAGGTAAGAGGATGAAAATGTGAAAAAATATTTACCTACCTTCCAGGAGCGAAAGGAGTGTCAAAATTAAACAGAAACATAATTATGCTCTTTTATTTATCGTTAATTTAAAGATTAGTGCTTGAAGTGGTCTAAACTTGAAATTATACTAATTCAACTTGAAATTGAACTGAACTGTAAAAAGACCGGTTTCTACAGGATTTTAAAGTAAGTAGCTTTTAGCTGTGACGTAGATAGTCAATAATCAAAATCGACCTTAGGGAGGTTTTTCTTAAGAAAGCAGAGCTCGTTAAGGTTATTTGCTGACAATCGGTTGCGCAAATTATTTTGAATAAGACCCGCAGTTAAAAAAACGTCGATCTGAAGCAACGGAGGTCAATTGATAAGACAGATATCTTTCACCAATCTTTCGCGCGCCAATCTTGCGATGCGAAAGACATCGCAACAAAGAGCGCGATATTTAAATCGGCGAAGCCGATATATCGATCATGCCGATATATCGGTGTTGTATCGGTATCGTTACATCCCTAATTATTTCCTAACAGGTCGTTGGAGAAAAATGCTTCAAACTCACTGTCTACCATATACACGATGATTCACAACTGTTAGGATTCCCTTCGCCAGCGTACAGGTAGTTGATTGCGAGTAAATGGTTTTTCTTAAAGTGTGCTCGACAAAAATTGGCCCAGATATTCGCGTTCTAATTCGAAGTACTGAAAAATGGCACAACATCTTCAGACAAGTGCATTTTTTGTAATTTTTTTCTTCGGTAAGGAAAAATCAACACGGAGCCTCGCTTCATAAATCGATAATATGATTCGATCATTTATGGTTATTATTTAAGACTTGGTGAATAAAAAAAAATCGCGCGTGAGTAACTACTGTGCCATTCTTTACTCAGCGTCGGACTTTGAACGCGAATATCTTGGCCTATTTTTGTCGCACAACATTTAAAAAAAAGGAACGACTAGGAAATCCTAAAAGTTGAGCATCATCCTGTATTTGTGCGTGCGTGCGTGCGTGCGTGCGTGCGTGCGTGCGTGCGTGCGTGCGTGCGTGCGTGCGTGCCTGCGTGCGTGCATGTGTGTGTGTGTGGGTGTGTGTGTGTGTGTGTGTGTGTGTGTGTGTGTGTGTGTGTGTGTGTGTGTGTGTGTGTGTGTGTGTGTGTGTGTGTGTGTGTGTAACACAGTTAAAACCCGTTTTCAGTTTAAACGCATTTTACCTAGTAAAAACTAGTTCTGGCTGAACGCCTCCGATACAACTAGCGTTTCCTAGTGAAAACTAGAATTTACTGAAAAATAAATTTGAATGTTAGTTGAAAGTAGTTTTTACTAGGAAAAATCTAGTTCTAACAAACGTAATAAGTTCAAACTGTTTGGGTTTACGTCTTGGCGAAGAAGACGAGTTTTAAGTAACGGTAAAATGAATTTATCCGTAAATTGTAGTTTTTACTAGGATAAAATAATTAATCAATTAAACGAACTTACCTGTAAGTGAAGTTCTATTGTAATTGTATGTAGCGCCTCTTCCGAAAAGATTAATCGTGTAGTACCCTCACTTCATGCCAGTATCACCACATGTTTAAAGCCTACCCAGAAACTTTTTTCGTCTCAGCCGTGGGCTGCATTTGTCCTAGACTGTCATTTCTTTAAAGCGTTGCCATAATAGCTCGGGTAAATATCTATACTGTAGATATGGGGTCTTTTTTGGGGGGGACTGATCTTTTCGGAAGAGGCGCTACATACAATTACAATAGAACTTCACTTATAGGTGAGTTCGTTTAATTGATTAATTGTATTTCGCGCCTCTTCCTCAAGATCAATCGTGTAGATGTTCAAAGTTAATTATGGCAACAAAATACTCAGTGTTACTGGTAAATTAACATTATATTATGATTCTTTAACGAGATGAATAAATGTAACATTTTATATGTCAAAGACACAAAAAGAAAATAACACGAAACCTTAGATCTCTAAGATCGCTTTCGCGAATGCGCTTTTAGCATTAACAATTGGCAGGTCGTAAAACTTAGCAAACGTTTTAGAGTTATTTGACCATCCCGCGGTCTTTCTAATACTGTCAATGTTGACGCCTTTTCGTTTAGCGGCCGACGTCGACGCGTGCCGGGTGCTGTACGCTGAAAATATCTCGGTATTCAGACCGCTTTTTATCAGCATCTTTTTCATCCAGCGACTTAATGTTTGGGTAGTGACTGCTCTATGAGGTTTTTTAATTGCAATGAATAAGAACTGTTCCAAACCTCGAAGAGAATTTGTTTTGCTTAGATATGACTCCAATGTAGTCGCGGCACAAATATTTCTGTCTTTTCCATAGACTAGTATGACCAACAGAGGCTGCTGCTTGTTTACTCGCGATGTCTTAATCTTATCGGGGATTTTTATTTCGATGGATCCCTCGAGTCTCTCAATGTTCTCTATCTTAATTAAGGAGGGAGTCTGCATACGATGTTCCGTTATTAATGCGAGTAAGGTGACAAGCTTCATAGAAAGTGTTTCCAGTGACAGATCGTCGTTTGATCCAAGAGTCGTTGCGTAATTTAAAAAGATCTTCGGATCCCACGTCTGATCGTACTTTGGCTCAGACGAACGCAGCTCCGATACTCCTTTAAATAATCTCTTTATTCGATAATGTTGTCCTATTTCCGGTCCAATAACAAGCGATATTGCAGATCTGAGACAATTTAAGGAACCGTATGACGCGCCTCAGTTATGCTCTTGAGTTAGTAACTCCAGTTCGTTCTCGCTCGAGAAGAAAAACGGGCTCACATCCTCGTTAACGCAAAATTCCCACCATCTCTTTAAGGCAGGATTCTACTTTGAAACTTTGAAAAAAAAATTTTTTTTTTTTTTACATTTTTCGAAAGTAAATATGTTCGAGAATGTTCGGTCAAAATTTTATAAAGTTCCAAGCAGTCTAACTATCCTTTTTCGCCTTTCGAACGCACCTACCTGAGCGCGCTATTGTGACTCACCAAAACTTTAAACGCGTTTTTCTCGAAACGACATTTTCAAGTACCGTGGTCGTGATAACTCAAAAAGTACTGAACCGATCCTTATGAAATTTGGAACACATATTCTATATGTTGTGTACCAACCGACCTAACTACAATCAACTTAAAATTTTGATTAGAACTATTTTTTTATTGCAAAAAAAGACCCAAAAAAACGCATTTTATTCGTATTTTAGCCGCCATTTTGTTAATTTTGCACGTATATAAAATATTCTAGTTAGGTCGGTTCCTGAAGACATACTGAACATGAAACTATTTTATTTTTTTGTTTCAGACCATCCGTCGGGAAGATTTCACGACCACGGCAACGGTACCTGCTTTTCGAGGCGTTGGCTTTAAACATATTTTACGTGTACAAAAAATGAATAAAATACATTTAAAAAAAAATTTTATGTACTTAAAGAGTGTATTTATTGAAAAGTTTAAACCCCATATCGATATCTTTAATAGTATTCTCAGAAAAAAATTCACGAAAATAGCGTTTTTTTCATGGTTTCAAAGTAGAATCCTGCCTTAAACCTCCATTGTACTGTTTCATCGACGATTTGCGGAGTGAGGCGTTTATAATCCCTACAGATCTCTTCGGCACACCTTTTGCCTCGAACGCCCTCCTGATAAAACTCCTGCAACCAGGGGAATGCTCCTCCAGAGTGGGTGAGGATCGCTGTTAGATGAAGTCAATAGATTTTTGTTTGGACGGAAATAAATTGGCTTACAGATGAGGAGAGCTCGAAATAGTGTATACAAGGGTTGAGCAGGCCACTCTGGCACTACAAGGATACCCTCTGAGCCTTCGTCTCGTATCTTACGTAACGCTCGTAGTATGACCGCAAATGGAGGAAATGCGTAAAAGAAGAAATTTTTCCAGTACTCTGTGAACGCATCAACCGCCACGCTGTCTGGGTCGCGAAGTCATGAAATATATCGCTTACACTTTGCGTTTACGCGTGTAGCAAAGATCGATTTCGGGTGCTCCAAGGGAACGGACGATCTTCCGGAATGCTATATTTGATAGGACATACTCCATTTCCAATTCCAATTTACGAGACTCGAAATCTGCTTTGTTGTTATCCTTTGAGCTGATAAAAGATGCAAAAATCCAAATACCCCTCTCCGCGCACCAATTCCATATTGACCTTGACAACTGATTTAGTTTTTCGAATCACACTCCACCTATTCGATTTATATATGAAATAGCTGTGGTGTTGTCTATGCGCAACAAAATGTTGCAATTTCTCAGGTCATTAGCAAAACATTTTAACCCGAAGAAGGTGGTAGTTAGTTCTAGTATATTAATATGAGACTCGCGTTCTTTGTTGTTCCAAAAACCGTGCGATCTCTCACCTTCACAGACAACTCCTCATCCTGATAGGGACGCGTCTGTAAAAATCTCGCGACAAAACCTTGGAACTCTTGTTGAGTTATCCGCGGAAGAAATCACGCTCGCCCACCAAATGAAATCGGGTGAAAGACATGCGTTTAACGTCATGTACTAATCATAGCAGTCGTTATTGGCTTTTAAGGCTAAGTACCGAGCTCTCTCAAATATTTTTGTATGACCCAAACCATATTTAATCGGCGGACAACATAACCCGATTGTACCCAAAAATTCGGCAAAATCTCGAATCTTGCAGCGGTTCAAGGCGCTATATTTCTTTATCGCCCTAGCCACCTTTTTTCTTTTTTCGTGTGTTAGCTCAATGGTCATCTTCATCGAATCAAACCAGAAAACGAGGAATTTACACCTTTTGGACGGAACTAGCTGACACTTTTTTTCATTAATTATGAAACCCAACTCGTTCAAGAGTGCGCAAGTAGCATTAACGTTGTCCGCACATTCCTCATACGACCTTCTGAAAAGCAATAGATCGTCTAGATAAATTACCGAAAGATATCCTTGAATAATTAACTTTATCATCACTGCCTTTAAGATTTTTGTGAAAACATAGGGTGCTGATGAGAGGCCAAAAGGTAAGCAGGTAAATTCGTAAAACTGACCATTGAACTGATATCTCAAGAATTTTCTATCTGATTGCACAATTGAGACTACGTAATACGCATCCTTTAAGTCTACTGTCGCCAGGAAACAGTTAGGAGCCATTAAGTTTATTACGGTCTTTCTGTCCTCTAGCTTAAAAGGCTGCGTTTTTACGAATTCATTCAAGTCTTTCAAATTCAAGATTAATCGGTTACTACCGTCTGGCTTCGGTATCAAAAAAAATCCCGGAGATAAACTGATCCAGTTCAGCGCTACATCGTATAATCGCGCCCTTCTTAAGGAGTTTCGAAATTAAATCTTCAATCTCAAAACGATCCGTATTTGAGATAGAGATGCTCCTTGGAACGCTACATTGAAAAGGCGGAGACTCGAAGGGTAACCTGCAGCCCTTTATCCACGATAGAATTCATTTATCGGAGGTTATTTCTTGCCAACTCCGTATAAAATATTTGAGTCTACCTGCCACGGAACGTACAGTTGTTAGCGACGTTTCTGATGCGAGTTGATTTCGTGTCTCTGGTTGCCCTTCCAATTGCTGTCGGATCTCTGACTGGCTTTTCGATTTGTCGGAAAACTCAAATTCTTTGTAGTCTGTTGTTTTCTCCCGCCCACCGTCGATTGAAAGGGTCTCTGATTGTACTGAGGTCGACGGGACGGGAACTCCGAGTTTTTTGGAGCCTTAGTTTGTGATCTTTGCACAGACTTCAGGTCTTTTCGCGATGTTTCAAGAGCCTTTGCCATCTTCAATTTTTCATCCAGCTGCTTACCGAATAAGAATTCGTCCGGAGTAGCTGCATTCGAGACGTCTTTGAAGGATGCGTTTAAATTTGCCAAGATTAAACTTTTCCTTATAGCCGATTCGTGTTGAAGATCCGATAACAATTTTCCGGTATCGCTTAATTGTTCAATTATGACCAAATTATCTTGGCCCTTGTATTGATCCACGACCCGAGTCGAAATTTAGACCCTCGTTTAAACCTCCCGAGTCGAAATTTAGACCCTCGTTTAAACCTCCTTTCGATCCCAATTTGTCATTCAATGGAGGTTCAAGAGGTTCAAATGGAAATCTCAAAAACATGTATATCAGAACCTACTAAACCTCCAAAAGTGGCAGAAATTGGACTTTTTCACTCAAAGGAGGTTTAGTAGGTTCATCTGAACCTCCTTTAAACCGTAGTGAGCCTGATTTAATGCTTACGCAAACCTACAGACCCTCTTTTAAACCTCCTTTCGCCCTACTAACTCTCCTTTGACTCCTTTCACCGGTGGCTCGCAGAGCCTCCTAGCCCTCCTTTAAACCTCTTCTGACCCTACTAACCCTCCTTTAAGCCTACTTCAATATGCTGCCCTCCGCTCCCCCCCCCCCCTTCTCTCCCATCCGCAGTTCACCGATATTCCAAAGAAGGGATAATTATAATTAAAAAATATTTTCAGATAAACTATATATCATTTATTTATAATAATGAAATAAACTTGAAAACACACAAACAAATGTAGTACCAGCGTACTTTACTAGATTATATTGACGTATACTATATTTGTACTATAACTATAGTACAAACGTATTAAAACTATAGTTTTTCATGTTCCGTTCGTCCATTTTCACCTGTTTGGCAATACTCGAAGTATTGCCCCGTTTGGGAAGAGTGGATTTGCGGAAAGTGCTGGGGAATACTGAGAATATTGAGGATATTGATAATATTGAAGTTCCTGTGGATTTACGTGGGGTTGAAATGGATGCACATTATGATTGATGGAAGGATTTTGAAAGTACGAAGGAGGATATGGCTCGTAGCACTGCGGTTGCTGGTTATTCGGTACTGGATCGTGGCATTTCTTAACAGACAGCTGGTCGGTTGGTTTTTGAGAAGCGTTGTCAGAAACATCCTTCCTTGGCTCGGTTGATTTTTGAGAAGCGTTATCAAAAACTTCCTTCGTTGGCTCAGTTGGCGTTGGCGTTTCTTGTTTTTTGGTGCTCTTTGGAAGCGTTGAAAGATGATTCACCTCTTTCTTTTGTTTGTCATCTTTATTGAATTGTTTTGTTGCCCCCGTATTTTTCTGTTTGATGGCCTTCCTTTTATTGTAGGTGGTCTTATTAATGAAATTAATAAAATCAGCCTCGTCGATGTGGTCTCCGTACCATTCTCTGGACCAGTCTGAACAATGAAAAATAAAAAAAGACACGGTTAATCGTAGAGAAATAACAGTGACAACATAGTGAAATAGCTAAAAACCAAAAACACTGCAAAACGACAAGGATATTGCATGTTTTTAATCCAAATGAAATTATATTTTCTATGATAGACAATTTATATCAGACCCAGATCAAAAGAATCACACGTCGCCTACAGAAAACTTATTTAGCATAGCTCTGTAGAGGTCGAGGTCAATTCCCGAGCGCCTTCCGTCTTTCGACCCCTTTGCCGAAAATTGACTGAGATGCTGCCCATATAATTCAATTAGGCAATTTCGAATCAACAGTTGCCAGCTTTTTATCGGTTGTAGTGTGATTTTATTCAGGACGCAGGATTTTCGCTCGATAGCATTTTTTACGCTTTTCAAGAAGTATAAGTTAATTCCTTGAAAAATAGGCACCTGAAATATAAATTTAACTTGATAATGCCGTATTGACGCAACAAGCCCAGGCAAATTAATAAGCAGAAATTCCGTGTTTACCTTGTCTTCACCGGCAGTTCTGTAAAAGTCTGGAATCTGAAATCCAAAATATAACACACGAAAGCATTAAACTTCGATCGCGTACATTGTTTTCCTCGTGTACATGTTTTCGAATCGATTATTTCATTTATTTTTTTCCCTTGGTAATTTGTATTGAATTTTTCTTAACTAAAAACGAGAACAGCGAAAAACGTGATTTTTTTAAATGCATATGCATCTAATGAAATCAATAAATTCGTTTTATATTTTTAAAAAAAGTGCACAATAAATAACTTCCATCATTTTCTTGTGATAACAATGAATTAATAACTTTTCAGCCAAATTGTTATTCAAAATCAATCTCACCAAAACCGTCAATGTGTTTAATTTTTCAAGATTTTTATCTGAACAAGAAATAGAAATTTTTACTGAAACTCAGGTGAGATGATTTTTGACAATGATGTGACACTATAAAAAGGCAAAAAAATTGAAATCTGGAAAATTGAGATAACAAATTGGAAAGAAAGTTTAAATACAGTAGCACTATATCAACTTACAAATTTTGGAAAAAATCTCATACCGTGTATGCAGAATTTCTATCACCGCAGTCTAAAGTATTCTCCGATGGTCTCCGGTGGCCTTTGGTGTTATCCGCTGAGGAATTGGTTGAGCTCTGCAAGGCTTCTACTACAGCGGAGAGAAATTGAACATTTTCTGGCGTAGCTGAAATATAATTGAAACATAATTAATAAATAACATGAAATTAAAATTCAAATGCAAGAAAAATTCTACAATTTGCCATGCTGCAGTATAGACAGCGATGAAACTTACCAACCGCAGCAAGATTCTTCATCGTAGCCCAGAAGTTATCAAATCTGCTGGCTGTCGCTGATTTGGCACCGTCTCTTTCGTGAATATCCTCACAGTCCGAAGACTCTGAAATTGGTGTCGGACAAACAGATTGTTTCCCTGTAGATGACGAACACGAAGTTTCATCACTAAGAGGCATCGTGGGTTGTGAACGCAAAGTTTCATCGCTTAGAGTCATCGTGGGCAGTGAACGTGAAGTTTTATCGTCGAGAGAAATCGAAGGCGGTTTTGAGGCTAACCAGAGGCCACAATCTTCAGCAATTGTCGATTCAACTGTATTTTGAACCTCGTGACGTGCTTTTTTTCGGCTTTTTTCTGATGTTGCATTTTTCTTTTTTCTTGATGAACTTCGTTTGTAAAACATTGCCGATCCTTGGGAGCTATTTCTCCTGTAGCATCCACAATACAACGCAAAAGCTCATCTCGATCGTCTGCACAAAAATCAATTTTATAGCAATATCATAAAAACCATGTATCGTATAAGTTTTTGTTTATTCATCTACAGTGTTGTGTACTTACGACTGATTTTTTTTATTCGTACGTAGTGACACGATTGTTTTTGTGTCACTTTGTCGACCCACGTAACCCGGGCTGTATCACCTTCAACTCGGTGGTTTTTTGGAATTAACGACAATTCCAAAACATCGTATTGTGTTACTGTGTCCTTTGATTTTGATGCACTTGTTCCTTTCTTTGTCGTTCTGTTCGATTCTTCATATACCACGAGGGCATATTGCCCTTTCACTTTCGTTGTCATTTTATTCGAGGTACAGTATTTAGTTTATTTCACGATGTCATAAATAATGAAATAAAATATAAATATGCACTGCGCACTATCATAAACAGAGAAGACAAAGACTCAACACAAAGCCGATCACGTGATCACAACACTACGAAGCGCCCTCTCTTCGTCACTGAGAGAGGCCGCAGAGACCGAGTTGCGAGCTGCAGAGCTATTGCGCACATTCGAATGCGCATGAAGAGGGGGAATGGAGGGGAATCGTTTCCCCCCAAGCGGGACAGGCCCCTACGCTTACAACTCATGACGTCTATAGCACTTCGGCAGAGTGCACTGTGTTCCGAAATAATTTTAACCTAAAAACAAACGTTTTAAAGTGTTCATTCGCTTATCAAGCATTACCAAGTAAGATTCAAGGTATATTTCAAACTATATTTTTAGTGAAGTTTTTTTAAGTTACACGAAATAATTTATAGTTGTGACAATGTATGTATATGTTTCGAATTAATAAATCAATCTTATAATAAATAATCAAACATCATATTTTTAATTCACACATATGATTTATTTTTCAGATATAGCTTGACCCTACAGAACCTCCTTTGGATCCAATCTTTCATTTGCCTTCTGCTTTGGATTCAAAGGAGGTTCTGTAGGGTACAGATAGGACTTTAGGCCAAAACGAAGTTGTGTAGGTTCACGCAAGCCGAGCCCATAGGCCTAAAGGAGGCTCAGGAGGTTGAATAGAAGGTTCAGTAGGGCTAAAGGAGGGTCGCCAACGGTGCAAATTTCTCCATATAGGTTCAAGGGGAGTCAAAGGAGGGCGGCGGTCTGTGCGTTACAAAGGAAATAGGTTCTCGAGCATTCAAAGAAGGGTCTAAATTTCGACTCGGGGACAGTTAAAAAGATCTTTGCGATTGCCGCGAGACAAGCTGTGATCTTTGTTTGCTTTGCCACAATTCGTTCATCCCTCTTGACGATTACCTCTTGTAATGAGGCCTGAATTTCCGGGTTTACTCTTGGTGGATCAATAATCACGCAATTCTTTGGAGGAGGAAATTTCTTCACCAGAGCTACTCTAGCTTCTGATGGTAAGCCGGTCTTTAAAATTTCCTCCCAGCGAACCAACAAATCTTTTGGGATCGCTTGAGCGAGAGTTCGTTCT
This sequence comes from Ophion slaviceki, assembly GCA_944452715.1. Lineage (NCBI taxonomy): Eukaryota > Metazoa > Arthropoda > Insecta > Hymenoptera > Ichneumonidae > Ophion > Ophion slaviceki. Next base: position 6,283,083 of record OX101783.1, on the reverse strand, counting down.
TCCATAAACCGCTCTCCCAAAACTTCGAGTTGTTGTACGCCATCCTGGCATACACTAAATTTTATGCTGCCGTCTTCGCTCCTGCGTATTCTCTGAACCTGAAAAAACGTCCAAATCATTAGATTTCATTAAATATACAAAATACACCATTTGCACACCTTGCGTACACTCACACACCATTCGCACACCTTGCGTACACTCACACACCATTCGCACACCTTGCGTACACTCACACACCATTCGCATACCTTGCGTACACTCACACACCATTCACACACCCTGCGTACAGCATTTATACACCATTTATACCCGAGCGACTACAGCGCCGCGACGGGACATCGACGTAGTGAATTTTTTCCGGAAGAGTCGAGCAACTCCAGCGCCGCGGTGGGAGACCCGCGCACTAGAAGGCATGTTCCGATTCCCGCTTCAACTTTCCGAAGCTTCGGGCCCTAGCCGACGCGCTCGAGGCGCCCGACTCTCCTCCTGGTACGCGCTAGTCAATAAGACTCTGAGCGCGGACCGAACAGTGGGCTCTTTCTCTTCGGCCCGTTCCCGAAAGGTAAGCCTCCCGCTGAAAAGTGACTCCCTGCCGCTGGAGAAGCGACAACCCCTCCTACACGCGGAAGAAGCGGATCCTTATCGCTGCAAAGTGGTCCCCTTCCCCGCACCCTCATCACTGAAGAAGTAGTTAACCTCACCTACCTTAATGGGGAAGTTCGGCCATCGACAGCGAGTTACCGCAAGGGAAGGGACAAGACATCCCCCCCCTGCACCTTACCGCAAACCCGGTCATAATTCTTCAAACTCGTTGTTAATTAGTTCTTCTAATTCTCCCCTTTGCGTAGTCACCTCCCCTCACATTATTTTAAGTAAATTTTTAATTATAATAAATCGTTCATATAAATACGAGTTCGTTGATGGTTAACAGTTATTTTATGTTTTTTATCGTTCCCTGTATTATAAACTTAGTATTCTTTTTTTTGGAAAAAATAAAAATAGCTCTGTCCATCATGGCTAACCCTTTGGCTTTCGATCGCTTTGCTTTCCCTCCCGCTTCACAGATTAACCTGGATCACCGAAGCCGCAATATTTGACGCGACAAACGCGGTATTAATAAATAATTCCGTCCAACCCGCGTTCCGGGCTTCGTCGTCAATAGAGTATTAGTCCAGTCAAATTACTGAAAAAAAAAACAAAATACCGCATTTTTGGGATTATGATGGATCGATAGGGGGGTGTATTCTGAGCTTAAATTTCAATTTGGGGGGTTCTACTGAGGTCAGCTCAAGGTCATTTCGATGAAAACGCGTTTAATTCGATATCTCGAGAACGGTTAGTGTTAGGCCAAAAATTGTAGAGACTTTTTCTCCTATAAATTAAATTTCCTAACTTTTTTATCTGAAACTTTTTTTTTATCATCAATATTTTTCAATTTATTACTTCCGGAAGGCAAAAATTTTACTTTTTTTTTCTCCCTATTTTTCATTTTTCGCCATTTTCTCCCCAACCGTTCAATTTTATGAAATTTTACCATTTATCAAAGTTGTAGATCCTTTAATTATGAACAACTTTTTCTGATAACTTTTTTTTCTAATACCAATATGTTCGGAGTTATATATTACTTTACCGAGCGAAATCCGCGCCAATGTCGCAATATCATCGACATCAGTGGGTATTCAGTACTTGAAAGAAATATTAAAGTATTCCATGATAATTTATTAGCCAACTTACCTGTATCAAAAGGTGAATCGATTAAACTATTTAAAAATTGTACTTCATTAAAATATTAAATATTGTAATCATTCAAATATCATTTAAATATTGTACTTCTTCAATTTGGGTATTTTTTATTCCATTCAATGGGATAATAATGTGAATAAGGATTAAAAAAAAGAAGTAAATGAATAATTGAAACTGTTTCACACATTTATTGATAAAAAAAAATAGGTCATGAAATTCGTAAAATTAAGCACCCGAGGTCGATGGAAGTGATTCATTAATATTAAAGGCCCTGACGGTATCGGGGCATACGTCGTCCTCATCCATTGCGTCAAAAATATTATCGTCGACAACATTGGCGATATTAGAACAATAGTTCTCTTGGCAATTAGTGCAAATTACTGAGCAAAACAGGCCGGCCTTTCTTTTTTAAGGCTTTTTTTAAACCGTTGAAACCTGGAGCTGTGCTTCCGTCTGAAACATCGAAAAAAACAACCAAATGGCGGACGCGTGTCACATTCACTTACTGCGTCTATGCTTTCGATGCTTCTTTTTCCCTTGTTGCAGAATAAGATTCTCTAATCGCTTAAGCCGTTTCTCGAGACGATTTTCCTTATCCTCGTTCTCTGAAGCTACGCTGCGGTCTCGTTTTTTACCCATTACTTTTCTCAAAAAGACAATATTAAATTAACACTCATGTGGTTCTTCCCGCACGAAGAAGAAGAATGACAGTCTAGGACAAATGCAGCCTATGGCTGAGACGAAAAAAGTTTCTAGGTAGACTTTGAACATGTGGTGATACTACACGATTGATCTTGAGGAAGAGGCGCGAAATACAATTGTGATTAGTATTTGCCAAAATAATTAGGCATTATGAAAAAAAATCAAGTTTACATTTTGACTTCACCAAAACTAACATAATTAAATTTCGGATACGAAACACTCGTCAAAATGTTATGTATTATCATTTTAATCTCACGATAACTATATTAAAAATGATATAACATTTATTTTAGAAAAAATTGATCTACGTTTCCTCGAGATGCGACAAAACAATTTTCAAACTGCAACTTTCGTTTCTTCTACGCTATTTTTTCGTCAATATATATTAATATTTCTTTTATGCCGAGTTCCAACGTATATCCTTGCCGGTTTTTACGTATTACCCTTCCCAATTTAACCCTTTTCTATGACTCTGTTTTCTATCATTGCGGTTTTACTTAAGGGGGTAGATACCTGCAGGCGAGGGAAAAATTTCCTGATTTTCATGATTTGTTTTTTGAGGGGTTAGGCCACTCTAGAATTTTCGAAAAATCAATTTTTTTAATGGTGCCCTGGGACCTCAAAAATGATGTCCCGAAAGATTATGGCCGGGAAAAATCTCTAAGTACTCGGTTTTCGAATTTTAATACAAGGCCGCCTGGTCCGCGGCGAGCTACTCAAAACTTCAAACGCGTTTATCTCAAAACTGCATTTTTTAAATTGGCCGGAAACATAACTCAGACAATTTTCAACCGATTCACTTGAAATGTTGAATATATCTTGAAAAATACATTGTCTATGGAAGTACGTAGGATTTTTTTTAATATTGCATAGTTCATTTGTTATTAACTGACGATTTTTCAGAGAAATTTTTCACTTTGCACTTTAGAAGTGCGCCATTTAGCCAAAAAGCAATAAATCGAAAAAAATGCATTGGCTCATTATGATTAAAAAATTACGGAGCTGTTTATCCGGCCGTGGACCCTGGAAAAGCAGAGATGTCATCCCAAAACGCTGCGCAGCCGCCGTTTTGAATTTAATCGCTTCAAAAAAATTATTGTATACAGTCACTGATATGTATGATAAACACCCTTTTTTGTAATCTTGATTTATTTTGTAGTTTTCCTGAAAAAAAAATCCCCAAAAAGCCTATTTTTTCGGCTTCTAGAGTGGCCTAAGGCCTTTAAGGTAAGATTTTTTCGCCATTTTCGAGGCATAGAATATGTTTTATTACTACTTTCGGCTGTTACATAATATTTTTTTCTTTTTAAAAATTTCCAAATTGACGGATGTATGGCACGGTCTTCTAAACTGCATTTACAAAACTGGCCTGTCGTATAGCTAAAAAACCCATCTGCCGATTCTGATGAAATTTGGTATACATCTTTCTAACCTTATTGTTTGAAACATGACCCTAAATGTTTTTGAAAACAAAAAAAAAGTATTTTTTTTTATTTCAAAATTTAGTCATTTTTTTCGGAAATTCAATGGTTTTGTTTCAAAGCGTACCATTTCATCGATTTTCAACATCTTTCACTTTTTGTTGGTTCATATTCTGCGCATGAGTATTAATGAATGAAAAATCTTCGTTGTTTTTTTTCAGGTTGATCCCGCCGACACTACGTGTCACGCCGTCTGACAACATCCACCGCAACCCGTTTAGAAGACCGTGCCACGGGGCCGGGTGGAAATTCCGAACTTTGAATGATCAGAACGCTCAAAATTCCGAAAGACCACTACCCCGAAAGATCAAAACTCCGAAAGAATTTTACACGAAAGACTAAAACTCCGAAAATCTGAACACCGTAAAAAAACCGAAGATTTTAAAAGTTTCAACATTTTCAATAAATCGACGAATTATTTCAAGAATTTTTTTTATCAAGAAGTGATTTTACCTCAATTTTGTAATTCGTCTAGACAATGTTATACGTCCTACATCATTTACAGTCAACTGTGTAGACTTTCGCTGGCATGATCTTGACGAAACTTGTAATGTCGAAACATTAAAATTATGAATTTTAAACCGTCGGAGCATTCAAAGTTCGGAATTTTAACCCAGCGCCCGTGCCATAACCCCGCCTTTTTTCAAGATTAATAAAAAAAAATACCACGTAACAGCCAAAAATAGTAATAAAACCTACCCTAAGTCTAAAAAATGCCAAAAAAGTATCCCCTTAAAAAAAACAATGAAAACCATTATTTTTTTCCGCGCCTACAGGTATTACCCCCTTTAACACGAAGTACTGCCGCAGTCGAACTCCGACCGCCCATCCACTGTCCGTTTGATCTATATTAATATATAAACCGTATTCACCGATTCTGCTAAATATATACCTCGGCGGCTGGTCGCATTTTCTGGGTCAATTGGAAAGAAAACAATAAATCACATTGCCATAAGTAATAAGGGCGAGTGATCCAGTGGATATACAGCTATACCGCTCATAATCCTCGTATCGTTATATCTCGCTGCGTGTACTATGTACGTCTCATGACAATCGTTCGTAAAACATCGGACCCTCGCCATTAGACACATGTATATATAGAGATGTTCCGTCTGAAAGTTGCACGCAGTTATCTAGTCGTTTTACGAAAGGAAACGTTCTAGTTGAAAAGTGACGTTGTAGCCGAGCACTGCTCGCAATATCCATCTTGTCCAACTAGGGGGTTAGCAATGGTGAGTTTTTGTTGTCTGAATTTTTTTCTCGTCATTCTACTCACAAGGAACGTCACTTTAGGGGTCTTCTCACTTTGGACGCTAAAAAGAGCTATTTTCATAATTTTTTTTGATAGGTGTATATTATATATATTGATGCAAAAGTCATTACACTCAATGAATACACTTGCGAAATACGTTTAAAAAAAAAATATTTATTTCAGTCACTATTTATAGACGAAAAAGGTAGTTAAAAAAAGTCCTAAAAAATTGTAGGTCTGCGCTGTGGATGAAATCTCGGAGATGGATCATTCGAAACAAAAAAAATGAAACGGTTTTAGATTCAGTATGTTAATGGCTATAGCTCATATCATACGATTTTTGATATATCCAAAAAAAATGGCGAATATTTTTTGAAACAACAAAAAAAACGTGGTTTTTTCACCGTTTTTGGCAAAAAATTAGTAAATATGAAAATTTAAAAAAATCCTTGATATCCGCTGCAGCTCTAGTTGTAAAGAATATGCAGTCAAAATTTCATAAGGCTCGGTGCAGTGATTTCGAAGATTTTATCAACAAGCCGTCGAAAAACGTTGTTTCGAGAAAAATGCGCTTAAAGTTTGTTTGGGTTACATAAATACATACATTTTTTTTATGTATTTCGAAAGTTCGAAAGTGTAATAAAAGTGTATGGATTAAGTGTAACAACTTTGAAATCAATATCCATAATATAAATCTATCAAAAAATTCATGACAATAGCCTTTTTTAGCGTCTAAAGTGAGAAGACCCCTTAAGGGCTTACACCATTGTAAACGTCGAAAATTAAGTAAATTTTCGTGATTTTTTTTTTTGGTGGAAAGACAAGTAAGAGGATAATAATATTGAAGGATGTTATCAGTCATGTCTTCAAGTGAACAAAAAAAAATATATTCTGCAAAATCTTATAAAATGATGACGCTGGGGCCATTCTCGCGAGGCACGTGAAATTTGAGACGCTCTGCGGCACGTAGTGTAACACGCAAATTTTAATGTGGAAATAAAAATTAATTTCTATTAATTTACCTGGATATAGCTAGAGAAATACGTAAGGGATTTTAAAATACAATTTGTTAGGTAATTGGCAAGCATTTAAAGTAAAAACTCAATATTCGACAGAAAAAGGACAATCAATTGTTAATAACGAATATCATAATTAACTCATGGAAAATCCCGTACGTGTTTCTCTTCGGAATGTCATTTTAAAGATGTGCTCAAAATTTGGAGTGAAAAGAATGAAAATTGTTGTTTTGCAGGTACCAAACTTTGCCCCCTTATTCTAGATGGTTCAAAGCATCTCTAAAACCAATTTAAAAAAAAATCAATTTTTTGAATATTCTACAGTTGTGTTACCCGTCAAGTGCCCACCTTCGATTTTGTTGAAACTCATATATGTCATAAGCATTGAAAAACTGTCGGACACGTATTTTTTTTATCTGCAGGAAAACGGTTTGGGGGTGAAACCACCCCTCAAAAAAGTGTCGAGGGATGATTTTGCAATTTCACCCACGAGCAGTCCATCGATCTGAATGAAACAAAAAACCAAAATTCTGCTCATGTAAAACGATGAAAAAGCCACTATATAAGTATGGAAAAAATTAATTAAAGGGTGACACGCCTTTGTTTGAGGGGTGGTTCCCTTGCTTAAGGGGTCTTCTCACTTTAGACGCTAGAATGGCTATTTTCATGCATTTTTTGATAGTTTTACATTATAGATATTGATATAAACGTTGTTACACTTAAAAAATATATTTTCGAAATGCAATTAAAAAAAAATTTGTATGTATTTATGTACCCGAGTCGAAATTTTCGAGTCGCATCCAAGCCACAAAATGAAGGCGAGCAGAAATCGGCGTGAGCGGATTATTGGGTATCTAAAGGAGGGTACAATGTTTGAAAGTAGCATGCGTTAGAGCCTCCGATGAACCTCCGGCATGGCAGAAAGTAGACTTTTTGACTCAAAGGAGGTCAGGGAGGGTCACAATTGAACCTACCGAACCTCAGGTGGGCCTACTTCGAGCGCTCCCGCAGAACCTACTGCCCCCCCTTTCGGCCTACTGTACACTGCTAAACAAAAAATTAATTTATATAGAATCTATTTAAATAAAATAGGTTTTTTTCCTTGTCTCCCAGCCTACTACGATCATATTTCTTTCAAAGATATTTATATATGTTAATAAAGATGAGATTCAAATTAATCTTCATTTGCTTACAATGTACACTGTAAAGCTTAGTGTACTATATGCAAAAAATATTTCATAAATCGAAAATAAAATGAACGCATTATTTGAGAGCTTTGCTACAAGGATTTTTCATCGTAATTCGTCATTCCCTAGCCTTTGGAAATGATTTTTTTCGAAGAAAATATTTGCCCTATATGCGATTTGAACCTAGTCCTACCTATTCATAGCTACGCGCCGCTGCCCCTATACTACCGAGTGCTTATAACATTTTGGTCGCTGATATGGCATAAGAGACCAAATTAATACCTCCAACTATTTGTTGTATCACATAAGCTATAGATTTTTCAAACACACATACACACACACACACACACGCGCGTGTGTGTGTGTGTGTGTGTGTGTACACATAAATAAACATTTTTAAAATCAATCATTTTAATAATGGAATGCAATACGAAAAATTTGGTTCTATGAAAAATCTAGTTAATACAAATTTTAAAAAAATCAAATAGATGCGGTTAGTTAATATCATAATATTTAGCGGGAAAAAATAAAAATATGCTTCATACATACACGTGGAAATATTTTTTTAATTTTCGACGTGCTAAAAATGAAAACAAGGAAAAATCAAACATCTTATTTGAAATCGACGGTAATCGGCCGTCGCCATTTATCAACTCATTATTGAATAAACAAAAAAAAACAAAACGAACAAAAACAAAAAGAAAAAATCGAATGAGGTTGAATTCTAAACCGACAATTTCAATCCTTCAGAACATGAAATAGACTATAATTAACACCCTATCGTTCCATATAGAAATCAACATTATATGTTATTTAGATATACACTGCCAGCTAAAAGTTTTCGGACACTCCACATAATCGCAAAACTTTTGAGCACTGGATAATTGCCAAATAATGTTAGAGTAATATAATTCATTTCATTTCTTATTTCACGAAGATACTATAAAGATCTATATGATTAAGTAATTTCACAGAGCTTTATAGTATCTTCGTAAAATAATCATTATTCTACCATAAGTTTGCAATGATCCAAAGTGATATTAAGTTTTGCAGTTATCTGAAGTGTCCGAATACTTTTGACTGGTAGTGTATATTCGAATATATTAACGCAACCACATATTTCGAGTATTGTATATATATATATATAAAGTATTATATAATATATACCGTCGCTTAAATGTATGGATACACCAGTCGATATTTCTTGCTGCACTAAAAGTCACATAGCTTCGTAAAAAAAAGATAACCAAATTTACCGAACGGCGTTTTGACGGGAATAAATTCAGCTGTATATTGCTTTTCTGAAATATTTTTTTATCATTTTCTTTTCGACCCGGTACGCACTTTTATACGTGACTGATTTTCGGCTTTTTTTCGACCATCAAGAATTGAACGCATGACTTATGGAAAAAAAAATTGTTATGTTTATCCATGATGAACTTAAACGGGGTAGCAGGAACTTCATTTGCGTTTTTTATAAAGATTTGTACGATTTTTTTCGCAATGTTATTTCATTTTTTGCTAAAAAGACTAATTCTAGATAATGCAATGTAACTCAAGAACTAGAGGGCTTAAGAAGAAATGTCAAGAACGAAAAACGTCGCGTAAGCTTATATTGGATAGACTGGCATTTTTTAAAGAATTTTCCTGTGAGATTTTTTCTCACAGGAAAATGCCTATTAATCCGATAGAATTGGAGTAAGACTGTATACACAAGCATTCTTTTATCAATTGCCTATAAAATAATAATAAATCGATATTGAGCAAATTTGATTATTTTCGCATATTAATATTGGACTATTAATTTGATAAGGGGACGATGTATTTTTATTAATTTCGTATGATTTTCGTCATCGAACGGGTTACCGATCAGGTCACAATGGAATGATGATGGAGGAGATATCGAATTTGGGCCGAAAGCAGGTTAGGTGGGGTCGAGGCAACAGTTTGAGATTGAAAGCAGGTTAAGGAGGCCTGTGCTCTGCACGTTTCACTGAAACTGGGGGTCGAGAGAAGGTTTGGGAGGTCTAGCAGAGGCTACCCTGGGCCAAGAGGAGGTCTCTTCATGGCACTGAACTCGACAAATGAGGTTTCGTAGGTTCAACGGAGGCTGGCGGCTTATGTATTACAAAAGAAATGGGTCCTGCGAGGGTTCAGAGGAGGCTAAAAATTTCGACTCGGGTAACCCAAACAAACTTTAAACGCGTTTTTCTCGAAACAACGTTTTTTGATGGCTTGTTGATAAAATCTTCGAATCTACTGAATCGACCCTCATGAAATTTTAACTACTATTCTTTACAACTATAGCTTAAGGACGTATCACGGATTTTTGAAAATTTAGATATTTACTAATTTTTTTTGCCAAAAACGGTGAAAAACACGGTTTTTTTGTTTTTACGAAAAATGTCCGCCATTTTGTTATTTTTGCGCAAATAAAAATCGTTCGATATGCGCTATAGCCATTAACATACCGAATCTTAAACCGTTTGATTGTTTTGTTCCGGATGATCCATCTCCGAAATTTCATCAACAGCGCAGACCTACAATTTTTTTAGGACATTTTTTTAACTACCATTTTCGTCTATAAATAGTGACTTAAATAAATGAATTTTTTTTAAATACCCAAAGCGTATTTATTAAGTGTAACTTTCATATCAATATCTATAATATAAACCTATAAAAAAAAATTCATGAAAATAGCTTTTTTTAATGTCTAAAGTGAGAAGACCCCTTAAAACCTTTTTTCGGTCAAAAAAAAATACGTGGCTAATAGTTTCCAATGTTTCGTCACGTATATGAGTTTCGACAAAATCGAAGGCAGACACTTGAGTGATGTTTCTTGTTAGTATTGATAATTGGAAAACACGTGTACCGGGGACATGCGATACGTGAGGACACGGAGGGGAGTCGTCCTTATTGAAAGTGCACAACGGGGTAATACGGTCGTCGGTTGTTAATTATTCAACGATAATCGTAACACTGACGATGTACCCCTGTTTACCTATATTCCGGTGCATTCGTCTCTAATTATCGAGGTCGAGCTTCGTGGACTTAAAATATTCAGGACTGATGCTAAGAATTCTCGCTATATTGCGCACGTTTAGTATGCCCCGTTATAAGATAATGAAGGATCGAGACCGTGCGCGGGGTAAACGGTTAAGGCGGGATATACATTTACAACGATCAAAAAATTGATTTTTTGTTCTCTAAACCATAGATTTATATATGCAGAATATTTTCCCAAAGTTTCAAAGCGAAATTCGGAAAACTTCAAACGTTACAGCCAACGTTGTGCCTCGCGGCTCGGATTCGGAGCGGGCGTGAACTTCAAACGCGTTTTTCTCAAAACTGCATTATCGAAATTGGCGTGCAGGATTACTCAAAATCTATTAAGCCGATTCAGTTGAAACTTGGTAGAGATATTGATAATATTGGTACCTTTTACTTGACGGGAATTGTTTTTGAAAAATTCAAAAGAAAACGACATTTTTAATGCACATTTTACAGAAATGTTGCGTGAAATCTCGATTTTTTTTGTTAAAGCGTGCCATTTTCTTAAATTTGTATTTTCTTCATTTTAATTACCGTCACATAGATACTATACATGTTTTAACTGAAAAAATGTTTGAACTTTTTTGCAAATCAAAGTCTAGCGGAAGCTGGACTGCACGCCGATTCGCAACTCCCGCGGCGACCTTGCTGTAACACCACAGCTCCGCGATTTCAATGATGAAGGAATTAAAAAAAATTGTTTTGTATACTTAAATATACTATTGAAGTATACCTAAAGTTTGACAATTATAGAACCATTATTTCTTAGTTTAAAAAATTCCTCAATGTAGCTTATTTTTTTCCTGTCTAAATGTATATCCCGCCTTAAGGCCGGTGTCGAAAATACGTGTTCACGTGCGTGGCAAGTTTTCGAATTTCGAAAAAAAAAAGAAAAATGAACGAGTAATTAGATTTTGGAGTCAAAACGTTGGCTTCTTGCATCGAATTTCATCGTGCCAATGTTTAGCAAAAATATTCTGCATAAAAGAATACAAAAAAAGGCTCGACAGACGGAGAAAGTATTTCCTAAGATTGAAAGGAGCAGCATTCAAAATACATTTCGCACTATTTATCGGGTTATGCATAGTTGTGATAGTCGAAAACAGCTCATTTTTGGGTTTTTGTTTTTAGGGAATTGTGATAATAAATTTCTACAAAAAATGGTGTATTTGAAAAAGTATCATCTAAAGAATACTCCGTAATTGTTTTGTGAAAAAACATTCAATTATAATCGCCGATGTCCGAGAGGCACCTCACAAACAGATTTCGTTAGTCTATTAGTTTTTCCTATAATTAATCAAAGAAATTTCCAAAACACCAAATTTAATCAAAATGGCTCGTGTTCAAAGTGAGAGACTTGAATTTTGCGAAAATTTGGTATTTTTCGTTTATCAAATGGACAGTATAGGTCGGAAAAAAAATTCTTCGATCAAATACTATGTTTTTACATCCAGAAAAAGCGCTACAAATTGCAGACAGATCGATGCAGTATTTTTTTAGATATTTCGCTCGCCAACATGGCCTATAAATTTGTCAATTTCAATCCGGTCACCTAAAAATTTTCAGGCAACATTCACAAGATACTCTCAAAATATATTTGTTTTGAATAAAAGTGATTTTACAACTTTTACAAACCCTTGAGGTATCGTGCAGAACGTCTCGAAAAATGTAGTTTCAAGAAGAAAAACAACACGTTTTACGGGTCTGCATAAGGTTGTGGTCCAAACAACAGGTCGATTTTTAATGTTTTGTTCTGATGAGAGAGTCGGGATGACGATGTCGAGTTTTTACGCACAATAAATACATAGTCTTGCCAAGCTTAAGGTTTTTTTACTCAAAATATTGATGAACAATTAAGCTATTATTAGTTAAGCAACGTACCACCTTGCTGCAGTTGCTGCATTGGTGTAGGTGGTTCTGGCAACGAAAAATATCTTAATTGAAAAATTAAAAAATATACTTGCAGTATAATAATAAAGCTTTCGTATGACCGGATATTTTTAAAAAATTTTGAAAATCATGAAAATGCCAAGCTGTAGAAAAACGTTCTATTTTCCATTTAAAAAACAACTTTAAACGTTTGCTATTGGCAAATGGATAAACATATGAAAAAATGATCCGAATTTAAAGTGAAGCGGATGAGTAGATTTTAGATCTAGAATTAGATCGAAAGAAAAATCTCCACAACTCGGTCTATTTGATGAAACTTTTACGAAAACTTTGTTGCAAATAAAAATTCAGACCCTACGCCATAAATCTCCACAATTTCGAAAATCGTATTTTCTAAATTCCGTCCCTCCCTGAGATTTCGGTACACATTATTCCCATAAAATCGGCGTAAAAACATACGGAATGATGGTCACCAGTAAGATTGACTTTTTTCAGTATTGCTGCATCTACGCGACTTGAGGGGTCTTCTCACTTTAGACGCTAAAAAAGAGGCTATTTTCATGATTTTTTTAAAGGGTTTATATTATAGATATTGATATAATAGTTATTACACTTAATAAATACACTTTCGGAATTCATTAAATTTTTATTTATTTAAGTTACTATTTATAAACGAAAACGGTAGTTAAAAAATGTCCTAAAAAAATTGTAGGTCTGCGCTGTTGATGAAATCTCGGAGATGGATCATCCGAAACAAAAAGTCAAATGGTTTTAGATTCAGTATGTTAATAGCCATAGCGCATATCTTACGATTTTTTATATATGCAAAAATAACAAAATGGCGGACATTTTTCGAAACCAAAAAAACTTTTTTTTCACCGTTTTTGGCAAAAAAAAGTTCATATCAAAATTTTTAAAAATCCTTGACATGCGCTATAGCTGTAGTTGTAAAGAATATGTGGTTAATATGTGATAAGGATCAGTTCAGTAGTTTCGAAGATTTTATCAACAAGCTGTCCAAAAACGTTGTTTCGGGAAAAACGCGTTTAAAGTTTGTTTGGGTTACGTAAATACATGAACATTTTTTTAAATGTATTTCGAAAGCGTATTTATTAAGTATACCAACTTTTATATCAATATCTATAATATAAACCTATCAAAAAAATCCATGAAAACAGCCGCTTTTTTAGCATCTAAAGTGAGAAGACCCCTTAATTTAGGACAATGAATTCAGACCCTACGCTATCAAGCTCTGAGTATTTTCTAAATTCCGTCCCTCCCTAAGATTTCGGACCAAATTTTGCCCAAAAAATCGGCGTAAAACATACAGAATGATGGTCACCAATGAGATCGATTTTTTCGGAATTGCTGCAGCTCGGTGACTTAATTTAGGCTAATTAATTCAACGCAACAATTATTCCCTACCCTGATGAATATTTCTCAAAAAACATATATCGCCATGCATTTGAAAAAATTATTGAAAAGTGCAATCGCCTCGAATCAACGCGAGATACAAATACATCACTTTATTCCTCGAAGCTGCATTACGCTATTGAGCTACTATGGTTACACATCGTGACAACGTACGAAATCGATTTTTACTCGTGCCTATAGACACGACTGGGCACGAGACTACGAGCAAATGCTATTTTTTTTCACCGCGTCGTATATCTGTAAATGCCGGCTGTACGAGGGAATGCCAGCTGTAAAGTAACAATTTCTTCGAGTGAAGTATAAATCCATTATTAACGTTCGTACCATAGTTTGGACTGGGTCAAGGCGCGATGGCGTTTCTATGTATGTACGTATGGCTCTCTACATTATTGAACTTTCCGGCAGGTAAGACCCGGAGGTCTGACTAGACAACTTCCGACGTTGTTTTACGCTTCCGTCAGTCAGTTAACGATCAACTATCGTGGAAGTCTTTTCCTCGTTCCGTGAGGCGAAAAAGACGTTAATTTGGATCTTGTTTTTGCGGTTCCCATGTGTCTCGATAATTGCAAAACCGTCGTAGCAGTGACGCGGGTCCGTTGAGACGACTCGTATTTTGGTGAACATCGCGACGTGTGAAATAAACAACGCGATGAATTCGCAAACGAAACTTTACGAAAAAATGGCCAAGAGGGTAGTCAATGTGATCTGCATTGAGTAATTTCATGTTTTCCATTGGCCTTTAGTACGCGCTCGCTTTACCTATACCCTTCACGTCGACTCGTCACTTGCCTTTTTTCCGCTCCTGAGGAGAAGCTCCCGGGCCCTTGGAGTGATGTCAGCCACTCGGTTCATAATGCACCCCACTGAGTCGCGTTTGCACGAGGGCACAGGGAAACTGAGGGAAAACGGCAGATAGCCGCGGTCGTTGGATCGTTGTCTACATTGTGGAAAACGATTGGATGAGGTTCCGAAAACCCCCAACCTTCGATCGAACTGAAATTTTGCACAAACCTTCCTTTTAATATTTTAAAACAACCCCTGAAGGGATTTCTGGCCACTCGCATTAGTTTTCGAAATATTGAATTTTTAAGTGTTTTGTTAAGGGTAAGGTTCCGAAACTCCCTATGATCGAGCTGAAATTTTGCACAAACCTTCCTTTTCATACTTTAAGATAACCCTTAAAGAGATTGTTGGTCACTCGCAATAGTTTTCGAGATATTGAATTAAACATTTTTTTGACGCGCACCGATTGTTATCAGGCTCTCCGTTTTGTCCAAACAAAAATACCCAAACCACCCCAAACAAACCCAAACAAACTCAAGAAAACCCACACAAACCCAAAAACTATTGCGCGTCGCCAAAAATCCCTTTAGGGGTGGTCTTAAAATATTAAAAAGGAGGTCTGTGCAAAATTTCAGCTCGATCGGAGGTTGGGGTTTTTTGGAACCTTACCCAAAAGATTACTCAACTAAGGGGTGAGATGCAGTCACAGGCGTGAAAAAACGAGCATTTTCAATAATTTTTTTTATAGTAATTAAGTTTGTTTTACAAAAGTGGTTACACAGATTTTTTATGTTATATTTCAACTAGACTTGTACACATTTTCAAAGAAAAATATTGATTATTTATAAAAATATCGCCATCTTTGTCGGACCCGCTTCAGCATGTGGTGCTTTGCGGTGACAATCATAAAATTTTACTGGATCATCTGAAATTAAAAAACCAGAAAAAATCATTAGTTTAATGATAATTTTTTTCGTAATATATTTGTGATATAATTTTTTAATTAATAACAAGATTAGAATTGGGTGGGGAGATGGCATTTTTCAATCGTTCACAGGCAATTAGCATGTCGCATCTCCACTCTACTACAACACAGTGGGAGCGAAGTAGGGGTAGCGTTAGTTTCGTGTGACATCCAGCTAACTAGACCCAGCCTACCTTAACAAGCGTATACAGTCTTAAAAACATTGTCAATGCTAAAAATTATGAAAATCAGCAATTTTTTTCTCGCCTAAGGGTATCTGCCCCCTGAACTTGATGTCAATAAATCTTTTTTTATCAGTGTAACGTTGAGTTTAGCGGAATTTTAGTCAGTGCATGGTCAATCGCACCACGTACCTAATCTCCCGTTTATCGCGCACGGTTTTTTACGTACGGGCATGACTGAATCGAAAGCGTACGTCTGATTTTTGTTTCATTCGAACAGCGGGAATGTATCTCGATACACATCGGGCAGGCAGGCGTTCAGATGGGGAACGCCTGCTGGGAGCTCTACTGCCTGGAGCACGGTATCCATCCAGATGGTCAAATGCCGAGCGACCTCACACCCGATTACGAGGACGACTCCTTCAACACGTTCTTCGAGGAGACGGGCTCGGGGAAGCACGTGCCCAGGGCTGTTTTCGTTGATCTCGAACCTACAGTAGTAGGCGAGTGACACGAGTTTCTGAAAGTGTTCGAATCAGTATAAAATTCGTGTGCAAAATCCGATCAAGATGTGACAAAATTTATAACCGATTTTTTCCGCCTTTCTTTATATATGTGTGCGTTTATCTAAATACGTGAGAAAAATCGGTGCTGGGTTGAAATTCCGAACTTTGAGTCCTCCGACGGTTTAAAAACCCGAATTTTAATGTTCCGAAATTCAAGATGGGGCCGGGTTCAAATTCCGAACTTTGAATGGTCAGAACGCTCAAAACTCCGAAAGAATAGTACCCCGAAAGATCAAAGCTCCGAAAGAATTTTACACGAAAGACCAAAACTCCGAAAATCTTAACACCGTCAAAATAATTCGGTTATGGAAGGGTTGAAATTTCAAAATTTTCAATAAATCAACGAATTATTTCAAGAATTTTTTTATCAAGAAGTGATTTTGCGTTATTTTGAAATTTGTCTAGACAATGTTATACGTTCTGCATCATTTACAGTCAACTGTATAGACTTTCGTTGGCATGATCTTGACATGAGGGCCGGGTTGAAATTCCGAACTTTGAATGCGCCGACGGTTTAAAACTCCTAATTTTAATGTTCCGAAATTACAAGGTTCGTCAAGATTACGCCAGCGAAAGTCTACAGAGTTGACTGTAAATGATGTAGAACGTATAACATTGTGTAGACAAATTTCAAAATTGACGTAAAATCACTTCTTAATAAATAAAAAAACTTCTTGTAATAATTCGTCGATTTATTGAAAATGTTGAAACTCTTAAAACTTCCATAGCCGAATTATTTTGACGGTGTTCAGATTTTCGGAGTTTTGGTCTTTCGTGTAAAATTCTTTCGGAGTTTTGATCTTTCGGGGTAGTATATTTTCGGAGCTTTGTGCGTTCTGATCATTCAAAGTTCGGAATTTACATGTATTTCTATCAGATTTTCGATCTATTTCTATCGGATTTTCTATCAGAATTTCTTTATATTTAAATATAACATATATATTTCTATTATATTTTTATCGATTCGCAGACGAGGTTCGTACCGGAACGTACAGGCAACTTTTTCATCCTCAACAACTGATAACAGGAAAAGAAGATGCGGCCAACAATTACGCTCGTGGACATTACACTATCGGTACCAATTCAATTTTTTATTTAGTTTTAATTTAATTTAATTTTTTTGTTTGCGAAATAATTTTTGAAATGTGTGAGAGAGAGAGAGAGAGAGAGAGAGAGAGAGAGAGAGAGAGAGAGAGATTTCGTACTCCGGAGCGTATGCTTCCTAGGAGTACCGTGCAAGTTTTTGTACAGGCTGCATATGCATATTCTTAACACATGTATGATGGAACAATATTAGCTTATATAGACTATGAAAAAAAATGACATAACAAAAATTAAATTAAATTAAAAAATAGTATTGCCATAAATAATTAATAATAATAAAGATAACATTAAAATTAAAATTAGAATTAAAATTAGAATTGAAAATTGAAAGTTTGGCTCTTTTGACAATAACCGGGATAGGGTACGCTTAAACATGAGACGATTTTTACATGAGGGTGTATGGTATTCCAGAGGTAACATGAGGTGGCGCAGAAGGACCTAAGGAGAGAGAGAGAAAGAGAGAGAGAGAGAGAGAGAGAGAGAAATAAAAATGTATTTATGTGCTAACACACTATAGAGCAATTTTACAAAAGGTGGCGAAGAGAGTACTTACATTAACTTACATAATAAAAATAAAGTAACAGAGATGAGCCAGGATAGAATATATAAATATTTAATCCTACTTAACGAGGAATAAAATAATAGCCATAATAATGAAATAATAATAAAAATACATAAATAAAAAATAAGAAGGAAAAGCATTAAGAATTATGCAAAATAAATAAATAGAATGAGATTAGATCTATCAGCGCTCCAGTGCCGAAACGTGGCATACAATCCTCGTTTTTCATACAAAGAAAATATACAAAAAAATAACAGGAGACTGAATACAAAGAAAAGAATAATAACTCGGTACAGGGCAAAAGAAAAGTGATTTTACATGAACCCAAAAACTAAAACGTAACCAAAAATTATAACTAGCAAGTAAACGCAAATAAATCGAAAATGGCGAGAAAGAGGGAGAGAGAGAGGGGGCAAAGAGAGAGAGAGAGAGAGAGAGAGAGAGAGAGACAAGATGTAGATTATTGATCAATTGACATTAATCACATGCCTTTATTACTACCTTGAAGCAATAAAGGATAACACATAAAGTAACTAACTAAAAGAAAAAAGTATGAGCTAAAAAGAGAAATTCTTCGTAGAATAATCTTTTTAACTCTTTATTCATATTAAGAAATAAATTCGTTATGCCTCAGTAGTACTATAAGTCTAAGTTAAATCAAATTTAACCTCAAACAAACCCAAACATGAATACAATTGAAATAAATTTCTTGTATGGTAACATAACCAGCCAATCGTTGAATGCACATCTAATGTGTTGTTTATAATCAATATTAATCAATATTAATCACGTGCCTTCATTATTACCTTGAGGCAATAGAGGATAACACATAAACTAACTAAAAGAAAAAAGTTTGCGTTAAAAAGAGAAGTAATTCGTAGAATAATCTTTTCAAATCTTTTTTAATAATAAAAAATAAATTCGTCATGCCTCTGTAGTACTATAAGTCTGAGTTAAATCAAATTTAACCTCACACAAACCTAATTATGAATACAAATCAAATAAATTTCGTATATAGTAACATAACCAGCCAATCGTTGAATTCACATCTCATACGTTATTTATAATCAATGCAGTAAATGATAAAAGAAGAGGAAGAGATAACCAATAAATAAAAATTAACTGTAAAAATTCCGTATTCCGATGAATGTACGTAAATAAAATAACGGGAAATAAAGATAGAAAGTATTCAGTTGTAATTGCAATTATAGAATACTAACGGTCGAAATGTACTGCAATCAGGAAAGGAGATCGTGGATCTGACGTTAGATCGAATACGACGGATTTCCGAGCAATGTCGTGGTCTTCAAGGTTTTTTAATATTTCACTCGTTCGGTGGTGGCACCGGCTCCGGTTTCTCGAGTTTGCTGATGGAAAGGCTGTCCGTCGAGTATCCGAAACGCAGCAAGTTGACGTTCAGCATTTATCCGGCTCCACAGGTGAGTGTATCATATCAATATTTTCCTGTCTTTTTTTCGTACGCCCTTGAGAGCTTTCGAAATTTAATTTCACATTGATACCGCACTTGTCACTCGATTGACGGTCGCACGAGGGCACAGGGAAACTGTGGAAAACCTGCTGCGACGGAGACGGCTGTATTTTCACGGAGTTTCAGGTGCGTTTACTATAGGGAATTGCATAAAATCGCCGGCTCACTCGGTACTTGACGCCCAAGGCAGGGCGCGGCGAAGCAGTCACCCATCCGATTATTGGACCCGGTCGGAGCCTCACACCCATCGCGCGTTCACTTCTGGCGGTGAATCATGCTTATTTCAATTATCTGACAAATATCTTGAAGGAGCACAGGCGTAGTAGACTGTCAGCAGAGAATTTCACTAGGAATGCCCATTTCAATACCGCGGTTTGGGGTTACTTTGATCAATTTTGAAATCAAAATCAATATATTTCTTCAAATAATATCGCAAAAAAATTGTTCTTAAGGGGTTAGGCCACTCTAGAGGCCGAAAAAATAGGCTTTTTGGGGATTTTTTTTTTCAGAAAAACTACAAAATAAATCGAGATTACAAAAAAGGTGTTCATCCTTCATATCAGTGACTGTATACAATAATTTTTTGACGCGATTGATTTCAAAATGGCGGCACTGCAGCGTTTATCGCAAAACTGCATTTTTTAAGTTGGCCGGAAACATAAATCAGATAATTTTCAACCGATTCACTTGAAATGTTGAATATATCTTGAAAAATATATTGTCTATGGAATTACGTAGAATTTTTTTTATATTGCATGGTCTATTTGTTATTAACAATTATCTGACAAAATTGTTCACTTTCCAAAATTTTGCCTAAAAAATCGTCAATGAAAATCGTACCTGAGCAATGCCCTTCTGAACCAGGTTATCGAATATAAAACAATCAAACAGATTTCGTGAGTATATTAGTTCCTTTTATGATTAATCTAAGGAATTTTCGAAACATCAAATTTAAGAAAGTGGCGCGTGTTAAAGTGAGTCTCGATTTTTGCAAAAAAAAATGGGCATTTTTCGTTCATCAAATCGAAAGAATACATTGGACAAAAAATTCTTCCATTAAATACTATATTTACATTTAGAAAGAGCCCTGAAAATTTCAGAAAGATCGATGCCGTCGTTTTCGAGATATTTTGCGCATCGTCTTTGAAAACGTACTTCCGAGTAAAAAGACTTCAAAGTTTCGAACGACGCTCCGCGCGTTTCGACGGGCGTCTACATAACATCCTATAAATCTATCAATTTTGATCCGATCGCTTTGAAATGTTTTGGGAACATTTATAAGATGATAAAAGCGGAGCTGGCGATCAAAACTTATTTTTGTTTTTTCTTCTGCACGCCAATGTCGATAATGAAGTTTTTCGAATTTCGATTTGAATCTTTGGGAAAATATTCTACATATACAGTTATATCGTTTAAGGAGAAGAAAAAAAGAAATCGATTTTTTTTATCGTTGTAAATGTACTTCCCGCCTTAAGCAGCGGTCCAGCAATCAAGTACGTGCTCCACCTTCACTGCACCTGAGAGCACTCTTCAAGTTGCATTACCGAAGAAAACTGCTGCACCCTTAATGCGAATGAAAAACAATCGACCTATCAATTGTCAATTGCGCAAATTCCTTCGTGACTAACGATTCGTCAACTTTCAAATAATTCTTCCATTTGTCGTATGCCGATTCAGATTAATGACGAACTTGATTCGCCGTCAGGTATCTACCGCGGTCGTTGAACCCTACAATGCCATACTCTACACGCATCCGACCCTCGAACATTGCGAGGTGGCATTCATTGTCGACAATCAAGCGATTTACGAACTTTGCAGACGTAACTTGTCAATCGAAAGGCCAACTTACACCAATCTCAATCGTCTGATAGGACAGATCGTATCGTCGATAACCGCGAGTCTGCGCTTCGATGGCGCCCTCAACGTCGACCTCACAGAGTTTCAGACCAACCTCGTACCTTATCCACGAATTCACTTTCCACTTGTGAGTTTCGTACGGACAATCCTGTTGGATACAATCTTATTCTTCCTAACTGCCGATTCGACTCTTTTGGATTTGATTTTCCTTATTTTGTCCGAGTTCTGACTTACCAAAAACATGGATACTTTTATTTTATTCTGATGCCAATTAGTTGAATAAAAAATTTAATTAAAAGAAAGAATCCCGATTTCGCACTATCGAATGTTCAGACTTGAAAAGTAAAAATCCGTAGGGCAGTTGTGCTTAAGATGACATACGTTCTCTTTTACGATCAGTATTTAAATAAATGATGTATGAATTCAAAGCTAAGCGTATACCCATGAAGGTTTGTTATTATAATGAAATATTATCAGTTTCAGGACATTAGGTACTTGAATAAAAAATAGAAAAATAAAAAACCACATGTAGATTGACGTGTGTAAGATGACGTACTTCAGTCTATGACACATGTACCTCATCTTACATCCGTCGACTAAATTATGCTCAGTCAGAGTTGGGCGTAATTCTATTTATACGAATACGAATACGAATTTATTCACATCGTGATTTTCATGTGAATATAAATACAAATTTATTCATACTTTACTTATTGTAAATACGAATACAAATAAATTCGCATTCACAAGTGTAAATACGAATTTATTTCTATTCACATGCATGCATACAAATACAATTGTATTTACAAATATTGTGAATATTCACAAAAAAGTGAATATTTACAAAAAATCCTGTGAATTAAAAAAAATTCACATCAAAATCTGTGAAGGCAAATGTATTCACAAAAAATTGTAAATACAAAAAAATTCGCAAATTAAGTTGTGATTTTTTTTTTCGTATTTAATACAAATACGAAATCAAATAAATCAAATTCTCAATGATTAGATTAATATTTACACCAAAAGTGAGTTCTTACGTATTTTGAGAGAAAACATTGCGTTGAGGAAAAATAAATTTTTGCAAAAAAAGTTGTGAGTTTCAAATATTACATTTTAAATATGAAAAAATTCACAAAATGAGTTGTGAATTGACTCAAGTTGAAGAAAATTAAAATCGAATTCACGACAAGCATATTAAAATTTACACCACAAGTGAGTCCTTTCGTATTTGGAGAGCAAACATTGTGTTGAACTCAATAAGTAAGAACTCACTTTTGGTGTAAATTTTAATCTAATAATTGTAAATTTGATATTAATTTGTCTGAAATACGAAAAAACTCACAACTTATTTTGTGATTTTTTTCGTATTTACATTTTTTTGTGATTTTTTGTAAATATTCACAATTTTTTTGGGGAATTTATTTGTATGTTCTGAATATTTGCGAATACAATTGTATTTGTATGCATGCATGTGAATACGAATTTATTTGTATTCGTATTTACAATAAGTGAAGTATGAATAAATTTGTATTTATATTCACATGAAAATCACGATGTGAATAAATTCGTATTCGTATTTGTAAATATAATTACGCCCAACTCTGGCTCAGATGCATTAATTTCTGGGTTGAAGGTTAGTTTATAGCAACCGATATTTACTGGAACATTATTATAGTGACGATGAAGTATTGCCACTTTAAGGTTGTTGTGGGGTTGATTCAACATGTTACCACCGAGCTGGTTTTTTTCTGGGCCTTTATAACCTCTTTTCTGATCATCCTGTGCAGTTTAAATATGATCCACACTACCCTTTTTTAGAAAAAAAAATCTGCAACTCGACGTATTTCATGAGCTAATTACATTACGCTTGTGGAAAACTCACGATCATTTTTCAGTGCGTTATTAATATCTGTTGTGAATGTTTCCATGGTGCTGAAAAAATAGGTACGGTTCGACTAATTGTCGGACCCTTGGTACCGTGAAAATGAAGTTTCACAGTACCGTTATAAAATTATTAATGTTTTTAATAGCGAATTTGTGCGAAAATCAAGCACACAGAATATTAGACTGTGCAATAATGACAACGTCGTAGACGGCACAAATGCTACCTATCTTATCGGTATTCGGTAATTATGCCCGGGAACCTCAAACCACTGGGTCATGATAATTATCAACGAATATTATTGGTACTTAATCTCTTAATTAGTAATAATTACTTAATATTAATTTGATAACTATGTTCAAAAATCATACATTTCGAGACATTTCTAGGCAAAGACAAAATAACGCGTTTTTTTTCATCCATGATTTTTTTTTAGAATATCAGAAAATTATTAAAGTTTTTGATTTATTCGAGATTATAGCCAGATTCAGTACACACTTTTTCTTTCCAGTGGATTTTTTTTTACTCGGACCGGTATTTATTTTTGCCAGCTCCTTGGGTCGATATGACCTCACGAACGGAACGCACATGTCTCTAACTTCGCGAATCTTCTGCCAACCTGGGCATTACGATATACCACGATTTACGACGTTGCCAATTCGTTTCGCGTTAATTGAGCGAGAAAAAGTTATAGAAAATAATTATACAAAATAATGAAAACACTTAAGGGCGGGGTAAAGTTAATTCGGCGAAAAAAAGGCATGTTTTTAAGATTTTTTTTGGCGTAACGAATAGTGTTCGTTTATTGAAAAATTTACATATAATAAAGTAACATTTGAACAACATTCTCCTAAATTTGCATTGCAAAATATTCAAAATTGAGCGAGTGAAAATTGAACCCCGGAGGCGCCTCGAAAAAAAGTTGGTTTGCGGTGTGCACCATAACTCGCAACAGAATCATCTGAAACAAAAAAATCAAAATGCATTTGTTAAGGGAGATCTTTCTCGAGGTAATGACGGGAGGATTTTTTTTCGATTTTTCGTAGCACTTGGGAGCCAAAAACCCAATTTTCGCTAAAAAAAATCGGCTAATTTGTTGTTGAAAAATTAGTAATTCTTAAAAAAAAAACAAAAAAGCTCTCGACAATACCTGGTGAATTATGTGAAGAAGTACTGTGCAAAATTTCAAAGCGATTGGTCCAGTAGATTTTGAGTTATCGTGCACACGGACTTCAAATATGACAAGTCTCAGAAAAACGGTTTGAAAAACGCAGAAGAGTTTGGTCGCTTAGCGCTCATTGCACATAAGTTTGAGAACACTTCTCGATTGCATAAAAATCTGAGAAAATTCATGCATATTAAAGGTACTCAAAAGATTAATTTTGCATAATAATAATTCCAAAATCTTATTAACAAAATGATGAAAAAAAAAATTAGTCAACAAATTTCCCCGCAACCCAATTTTTTTTCGTGATTCGTTCATTTTTCTGAATACGTATGAATTTTTCAGATTTTTCAATTATCTTTGAATTTTTAGAAATTCAAAATAAAACTCGATAATTTTCTTATACTCACTCAAAGTCGTCGATGCCAGGTCCGTAGAGCAAAAGGCTTCCATCAAGATGATCGAGAGCATCTTTTTGCGTTTGTCTACGCAAAACTCTTTCTTCTTTACAGCGGTCAACTGATGTACAGACTAATGTGTATACTAATATACACCGGAACAGGCCCGTTTATCAAGAAATTTATTCGGGGTCGAAAAATACAATAGCGCGCCGCGCAGCTGCCGCCCAGGTATAAAACCCGGCATGGAGCAATAGACGCTCAAATACTCATAACTTCGTCAATTTTACTCCGATCGACTTGAAATTTTAACACAATATTCTTGATATATTATGCATTCATTTAAAAAATGAAAAAAAAAATGAAAAAAATTTAAATACTTTACCCCGCCCTTAATGTAATCACTGAATGTTCAAAATGCATATTATTACAAACAGTGGTAGAAAAATAGTTCGAAAACGTACGTTTAATATGACCATTATTTGAAAGCTAACAGTTGGTAACAGTTAATCGGCTCCGTGCATAATCATAGGGCGCTCGTACTTCAACCCCGACGGCTAAACCCCATAACAACCTTAAAATGTTTGTACGGTAAAAGCCAACCCATTATATTCTTCTTTACAGCTCCAATCCTTTACAGAGTATAATAAGACCTACGGTTAAATTTGGTGCCGCTATTTTTAAAGATAGTGGGTTGGACGTCAGATAACTTTATGCGTATTTTATTATGCCAAACAACTTTTGTTTGAAACATTTTTTGATCGGGCTATTAATTATCGAGATACGGCGATTTTTAAGTTTTCAACCCCTATTTCTTAGGGGTGGGGTGAGTTGAGGGGTAACATTTTATTAGGCTCTCTTTCAGTATGCAACCATCTACCTTCAGTCAAAAGTTCATATTCTACGCTAAAAAGTGCTGGGTTTTCTTCTCTTTTACTGGACTATATCAAGCCTCCGCAAACTTGGGGCGACATATTCGTGCAATAGGCGTCTGTGAGTGTCACCTTCAGCGTGAGCGGTTATTTTAAATACGATTTTCGTTACTTAGGCCTTATGAGCCGACAGGCCTAATTATACCCGGAGTTACCTTATTTGAAAAGATACTAAGGGTGTGTCGTCTTGTCTGACTATGTCATCTTGAGCACAACTTCCCTACCTCAATTCGAAATATCTCGATAAACGATACATTTTTTAAATCACCAACCTCAGCCCGTTTTTCAACTTTCTTAGATATTTTAATATTTCTTTTTCTTTTTTTTTTTGTGAGGGAAGATTTTGGAAAATGTACACGAATATCGGTCCAATATTGACAGTGGGTCAACATTTTCAGGCGACCTACGCTCCCGTAATGTCGGCTGAAAAGGCAGGCCACGAGAGAATGACCGTAGCCGAAATAACGAGTTCCTGCTTCGAGCCGAATCATCAGATGGTCAATTGCGATCCACGGCGGGGTAAATACATGGCTGTTTGCATGCTCTATCGGGGTGACGTTGTCCCGAAAGACGTCAACTCTGCCATTGCCATGATCAAGGGACAAAAGCACGTGGAATTCGTCGAGTGGTGTCCAACGGGTTTTAAGGTGCTCAAACTTAAATCAGATTTTATTCGTATCCTTGAATGATCTTTTTTTAATTTACCTGCAATTTTAATTTTAATTAAAATAGGGATAAATTCTTTTAAGAAAATAACATCGATCATAATTCTGAAAGAATTTAGGTAGATTTTTTTTCAGAATGCTCAAGTTTTTCTTGCAAATACTGCTCTTCACAAAATGCGCAATCTTTTTTTTTTTTAGAGGACTTGGAAAACCATTGAAATTCACATTTTTCTCGATCGGCAAATCTCCGCGTAAAACCCTTTAAAAAACATAGCTACCGTATAACTGTCATTTATCACGTTCGCTTTTCCTCTTGATAAAAAGAGTCTCGCTTGTCTGTAGGTCGGAATTAATTACCAACCACCTACAGTCGTGCCGGGTGGAGATCTCGCGAAAACCGAGCGGGCGGTTTGCTGTCTGTGCAACACGACGGCGATCGTAGATGCCTGGGCACGAATCGACCACAAATTTGATCTTATGTACTCCAAACGAGCCTTCGTTCACTGGTACTACCGCTTTGATGATTTCTTTATTTCTTATCTACTCATGTCAATTGTGATAAGGGAACAAGAATATTATACATATTACTGGGTTTTCGCTCGCGGAGACGTGTGTCGAATGCCCCTTAAGGGGTCTCCTCTCTTTAGACGCTAAAAAAGGCTGTTTTCATTAATTTTTTTGGTAGGTTCATATTATAGATATTGATATGAAAGTTGTTACACTTAATAAATACACTTTCGAAATACATTAAAAAATTGTTTAATTTTTTTTAATCACTACTTATAGACGAAAATGGTAGTTGAAAAAATGTCCAAAAAATGTGCAAAAATAACAAAATGGCGGACATTTTTCGAAAAAAAAAAACAAAAAAACGTGACTTTTTCAACGTTTTTGGCAAAAAAAATAGTACATATCAAAATTTAAAAAAATCCTCGATATGCGCTGCAGCTATAGTTGTAAAGAATATGTGGTTAAAATTCCATGAGGATCGGTTCAGTAGTTTCGAAGATTTTTATCAACAAGCCGTCGAAAAACGTTGTTTCGAGAAAAACGCTCTCAAAGTTTGTTTGAGTTACATAAATACATAAAAATCTTTTTTTTATTGCGTTACGAAAGTGTATTTTTTTAAGTATAACAACTTTCATATCAATATCCAGAATATAAACCTATCAAAAAAATTCATTAAAAAATCCTTCTTTTAGCGTACAAAATAAGAAGACCCCTTAATGAAATATGCTCCTGAAATGTTTCATTACAAAACACGTAGAATTGTGTAGAAGAGCATTGATGCTAAGTTTCAAGTAAATCTGACCAGATATTTCTTTTACCATACAAACCACAAACTTCGCTACTCCCTTTTCTCCTTAAGTATTGCATTTCCGAAAAACGCTGAAATTTCATTTATTGTATCTAGGAGTAGTTATACAAAGTTTGAAGTAAATTTGGCCCGTTTTTAATTTATTTTCGTGCAAACTCTGCCACCCCGTTTCGTTTAGGGGTTGAATTTCGAAAAATGCTAAAATACGTCTGCTATTAATTGCGTTGAAGAGCATTAATACTAAGTTTCAAGCAAATCTCCTGACCAGATTTTGTTTAGTTTCCACACAAATTTTGCCACTGCTTTTCTCCCCTTAGGGGTGGAATGTAAAAAAAACGCTGAAATACGTGTTTCATTAATTGTGTCAAGAAGCACAAATTGCAGGTAAATCCGACCAGATTTTTAAAAATTCCATGCAAACTCTGCCGCCTTTTTTCTCCCCTTAAGGGTTGAATTTATTAAAAAACGCCGAAATACGTGTTTTATTTATTGTCACAGAGTATTAATACCAACTTTAGTAAATTTGACCACAAAAATTTGCCACACAAACTTTGCCACCCCCTTTCACCCTCTTAGGGGTTGAATTTCGAGAAATCTCTTCTTAAACGATGCCTTCAATATAACATTAACACCCTCTCCAAATTTCACGGTTCTATCTTTAGCGGTTCAGGCAGGGCGATGATGAGTCAGTCAGTCAGCCAGTCAGTCAGGACTTTGCCTTTTATATATATAGATTATTATTATTATCGAATCGATGAATCATACCTTGACCGAATGATTGAAGAAGCAATTAAGGAATTTGCGTGGACTGGTGCGTAAAAGAAGAAGGGCCCAATATGATAGGAAAATACAATTATAAATATAATAAGAATAACAATAGGTGTATTTTCTGATGATGTTGTGTCCTTCCTGTTTTGCGTACCCATCCTCAATTCCATATTGTATTTCTATTTGGTCTTGTACATTTATCATTTCTTTTCAAATACTTGGCGTCAGGATCCACAGCAACATTTGATTACTTTTTTATCGATCTTATCATACAGTATGATTTACATCATATTATTCATATCTCTGTCGGTTTAAACGTCAAAGTGACATAAAGTTCTTGTTTTTCGAACTAGAGCCATTTTTTCCCATGGATATGTCAAAATCATCTGCTTTTCGGCGAAGTAAAAACTATGGATTGGAAAACACTGCGATAAATACGAAAAAAAAAGAAAATATGAAACTAAAAATTGTTAAATTTCAAATAAAAAATGGCCAAATGTGAAATAAAAAAATTCCGAAATTAGAAATAAAAAATTAAAAAACTACAAAAAGAACAATTTGAATTTGAAAATTGAAAAGTTAATCCCAAAAATAGAAATATTTGAAATTAAAAATTGAGGAATAGAACACTACAAATATAAGAATTCGAAATTGTAAATGGATAAATTTGAAATTTGAAAAACTTGAAAGAACGAAAAATATTGCGATACATATAAGCGCTTCGACAAAAAAAATAATCGATATCAAAAGATCGTCTTCAAAACCTAAAAGTTTATATAAACCATTTTTTGTTACGGCCTCATCATTTCGAATCATTATAATGTATTTTTTAACGGGATACTCTGTATATTTATAATTTGACTGTCACTTGTCGATTTCATATGTATATACGAAATTTTCTATTGAAGCACCAATCGAGTTTTTTTGTCTCGACGAATAGGTACGTCGGCGAGGGTATGGAAGAGGGTGAATTTGCCGAAGCCAGAGAGGATCTCGCTGCCCTCGAGCTTGATTATCGCGAGGTCCAAGAAGACGCGACGATGACCGAGGACGACGAGGAAATGTGAAGATTCTTCAAAATCCATAATACATCATCTCAATATTTACGAAAAAATGTTCTAGTGCAAGAAAATTGACGAAAAAAAACATTAAGTGTTGACGAACAATCGAAAACAGGCGATTTACATTCGCGTAATTTCCTTCCTCGTAACACTCATAGCTGGTGTAAAATTATTATCCAAATTCGAATATAATTTATACGGTAATTGCGTACAATTGGATTTTCCGTTTCCTCGACATTAGAAACGTGTGATATTCGTATGCCGATGATAATACTGATATATAATTTGAACTGTACGACAAGCGGCAATTCGCAATTTCAGCCATAGCGGGGTAAATAAAAATTCAATAATACGTATATCATTGCGACATACATCTGATTTTTTTTGAGCGAATCTACAATTAAGATCTGATTCTTTTTCGACTGTATAGTGTCACCGTAGCATCCAATATCGTATCGTTTGGATCACGTTTACAATCTTTTTAAGTTAATTCATTTTGTACTTGATTCGTTTTCGTCTAGAGGCATTTTATCACGATATTGTACAGTTGTCTGTACTCACGCGTGAAACGTCAAACGGTCGTGAGCGAAAAACCTACTGGTCCAGTAAAACAGACGAAAAACCAGCCCTTTTTAGCGTAGAATATAAATTTTCGACTGGAGGTAGACAGTTACATACTTAAGGCCTTATATACGCGATTTCGCCGATTTTCGAATGTACTTTTCCAGACGCGGTTTAAAAAAACTGACGCATACATCGACAACATTTTTTTTACAGATCATTTATGCACATGGTTAAGTATATCTAAAAAAAAGTCATAAATATTAATAAATGGCGGAGATATGACACAATAAAACAATGTATTTTTTTTGTGCGCGCGTTGATGGTGAAAGATCTCGGCATCGATGTTGGTGTCTGAAAAAAAAATGAAAATATTTATAATTGCATAATGAATGTATCTTCAGTGTAAACCAACAAGATTAAAAAAAAATATATTATAAAAAAAATTCGAAACAACATTTTTTTACTGAATTTTCTGTCGGTATTTTATTTTTTTAATTTTTTGTGCCATTGAAATGTTTGTTTCTGTTATTCACACGATAGGTGATGATACTAAGAATATGTTGTAAAAACTTCAAAGCGATCTAAACTTTGTTCAAGAGTTGGAACTTTCACAAGGTTCAAAAAAGTGAACCGTGGAAAAATGGCTTTGAAGTTGGCGGTTGGACGCGCCGCGCGGTATCTATTTCTAAATGCAATCTTACCTTATTTAAGTTTCCTTACCTTATTTTTCCATTCTGTGAAGCTTAAAATATTCCTAACCGTTCAGGATAATGGAATAAAAAATGATAAAAAAATGAAAAATTTTGAAATTCTTCGCGTATATAAGGCCTGAAAGTAACCCCTTTAAAATGTTGCAACTCAACTCGCCCCAATCCTAAGAAATAGGGGTTGAAAACTTAAAAATCGCCGTATCTCGATAATTAATAGCCCGATAAAAAAATGTTGCGAACAAAAGTTTTTTGGAATAATAAATTTAAAAATAGCGGCACAAAAACACGAGACCACCATTAGTTGTTTTCGCTATAAATCGACTTCGAGATTTTCGTGTTCACAATTTCGATTAACTATTTTACAGACTGTCATAAGAGTGATCTATCTATATTGGAATGTTCGTCATTACTGAATTCGAAATTTCGGTCCTTCTAAATATTGATCGTTCGAATTTCCGATCCCCACCCAGCACCACTGACCCAGACAAGGACGCAGCGATATGTCTACTCCGCTCGCACGCGCATCAACCCCGAATTTCCGAATCGTTTTTGTCCCGCTATTTCGAAACATAGGGAGTTGGACGTCAGATAACTTTATACGAATTTTACTATTCCAAGCAACTTTTGTTTGAATTTTTTTTTGTTCGGGCCATTAATTATCGAGATACGGCGATTTTTAAGTTTTCAACCCCTATTTCTTAGGGTTGGCGCGAGTTGAGGGGCAACATTTTATTGGGCTTACTCTCAGTATGCAACCATCTATCTTAAGTCAAAAATTCATATTCTACGCTAAAAAGTGCTGGGTTTTCGTCTTTTTTACTCCACTATACGGTTCTGTTTGTTTCAAAGGTATTTTTTTTATTTTTTTCGAGCATTCCTTTATGTAGACAATTCAGTGAATAAGTATTTGATCGAAGTACATTGTTGATTCGAACGTATAAGAGATATATTCGAATAAAAAATATCTTTATTTGTATGCAGTGAATATGTCTTAAGGCAGAACACCACTGTGACGGGCCGAAAAAGTTCGTGTTTTTCGTTTTTTTTTTTTTATTTTGGAAGATTATTTATTTGGCATTTAGAAAAAAGGTATGTTGTTAGGCATACATTGAACTTATGTCGTGTAAATTTGTATTTAAAAAAATAAAAAATTAACAACGTTGTTGAGATGTAATAGAGCCCCTGTAGAAAAAATAAGGTCCAACGGCCGCATCGAGAACTTAACAATGGTTAGTCTGAAAAATAAAAAAGCTTTATAATCTATGTGAATGCAGTTTTCGTTGTGCGTGGCATTTAAAAAAAATCGTAAAAAATACTGAAAAGAAGGAACAGCTACGTACAACGATAGCTACTGCAATTACGAAAATTTTGTTTTCTTTTTTAAGGCGTTACCCCCACTTGTAGCGCAAAAAAAGGCCTTTTTCATGATTTTTTTAAAAGAAAACTACAAAACTTTTTTAATCGATCAATATACCATCTTAAAGAACACATCTTGAAGAACTTTCAGTAATTTTTTTATTGAAAAATATTACATTGTTTAGTGGCAAATGGCCGTCAATGAAATAATGTTTTTATATACACGGTTTGCGGTGACCGACATTGCGGCGAAGTGGATCATCTGAAAAAAAAAATGCGGATGCATTTAGTCAAATATAAGTATAAACTAGTCTTTAATCGAAGGATTTAAAAAAATATTCATTTTTCACATAATGGCGGACAGTCAAAGTTAATGGTTCGATTTTAACGAAAAAAAAAACGGCCGTTTTTTGGCTATAAAACGGCCATTTTTTTCGAAAAAAAAATCGAACGATTAAAGACTACATTTTTATGTATTAAATAAGCCTGCAAAATTTCAAGAAGATCGGTTCATTAGTGTTCGAGTAATCTTGGCCACCGACTTCAGAAATGCCATTTTGAGAAAAACGCGTTTAAAGTTTCAATTTCAGTTTACACGAAGAAAATATTTTTTTTTGTAAACTTACATAGAGTCATCTATTCCGGGCCCATACAGAAGTATGGGCCCGGATACTTATACTTCAAAAAAATGCAATAAAAAAATCGATTTTTCTCAAAATCGCAAGTGGGGGTAACCCCTTAAATTGAAATTCAGAGAATTATAGCTAGAGTCATGATTCTGGCGTCGAGAAAAGTATTTTCGAGAAAAAAGCGATCGAAAGTTTTAGTACACGTAAATCGTTGCGCTACATGAGTTCACTAAATCGTCTGTAACTTGATCAATTTTCAATATTGTAACTTGAATTTTTCTTCACATATTCATGAATATGTAACTTTGAGAAAATGCAAAAAACATCGATTTTTCACCTGTGACAGTGATGTCCTGCCTTAAATTCAAATATGTTTTTATTTCGAACGATTGTCAATTATATTTAAATTATTCGTATTTTGATTTGCAACCAGAAAGTTTACCATACTTTATGTTCTGTATTATCGCAATTTCGGTATATACGAGAGGATGTTCCTCTTGCGTGAGGAATTACACAAGATGTGTAATACCCACGTCTTTTGGAAGACCGACCACGAGCGACAATGCCCAAAGTTCGTGATGCGTCGATACTTTTCGCGGGCTCGTTTGCATGCTCGCTCAGAGTACAAGTGGCTTGAGTGAGAAGCTTCGAGCCGTGCGCCACACTTCGGCCACAGAGCGTACTACTACGTCCATAAATTTCCGCGTACTACTATCCGACTGAACATTTTTTTGAGTCAATAATACCAAATACCAAAATTATTGGAAGCTGGTAATTCTTTTTTTTTCTCAACAGTGTTAAATAAATCTTAATTCAAATAAATAAATATATTCAAAATTAATCTCTAGAGCAGTAGAATCAAATCAAAAACTCATTAATTTCACGAATATTTTAGTCGATTCAAATAAAAAAACGTTCGAAAACGCAGTACTTAGTTGATTATTCTGAATATCGGAGTTACGTAGAATAATTAGTTCCGAAAACAATAAGCAAAAACGATTTTGAACTCGACAAATTCTTATCTACAATATTTACGACCCAAAAAATTTGACATGTCGAATATCGAAAATTGCCTGCGTTTCCGAAAGACCTTCGTGCAAAAAGCTGACTCAGACAATTCAAAATTAATTCACAGCCGCTTTCGCAGTAATTTCGAAATATTCAATCGCGCGATAAAAATAACAAATTGTCAAGAAAAGATAAACAATTGTCGCAGTGATAATAAAGATCCCTGCCGTCGGGAAAATTGTGGCTCCCCATGGCGGATGCGTGCGTTTTACCGAAGTCTCGAAATATTGATCGTGCGGGAGATGAGAAGCATCGCGAAACGTGAGCCACGGCACATGCCCGAACGCCACTCAGCTGGCTCAGCGCTCGCACGACGAGCCCTTCGAAAAAAGAAAAGGAAAAAGAAAAACGGGGCGCAAAATGTACGAGCGCCGAGTGACTCGTGTTTTTCACAAAAAAAAAAGTCTTTATAAATCGTTGATCGTGATCGTTAATAATATGTGAAATGTAGTTTATTATGGAAAAATTGCCTTAAGGGCAGAGTAGTTTGTCGTTCGCATCGTCAATAAAAAGGTGAGTTGACAGATCTGCTACGATGCCAGGAATATCTTTCGCACTTACTCTCTCCTGCTCTGTCTCTTTACTCCAAACGTCATTGAATCGAGTTTCATTTTTGTTTCCGCCTCTAAACATCGCGTTTTATTGCTCTTTACAATAATATTGTTGCTTTTGGTCACAACTATCTTTACCCCATATAAATATTTTCACTGATCAAACGATTATCTGAAAAAAAATCGTCTTCAATAAACAAATAAAAACACTCGCAAAATCTGCAATCGCAGAAATAATTTTTCAAAAGTCCCAGTCGGTGCGTACATTTTTTTTCCCACACTCAATTCTCGCACGTTGTTGTATCGGCTATTCAAAACATATAGAGATAAATTCACGCGAAAACACAGTAAAATATTTACGATATGTTTTGTTAAAAAAAATGCAAAAACAATGACAATTCGCTTACGTTTTAAAATAATTTTTCCAGCCAATGTTTTGACAATAATAACGGTGAAATTAAAATTGGGACGACGTGAGTATTAGAGAATGCATATATATTGCATATATATGCACTATACATATATGCGTGTGCTTGTCGAAAGTGTCGTTTTTTTGTTTATCTGTGATAAACGTGTGTCACGTTGTGAACTTGATTGTATCCGTGTCGTTTTTCGTTCCATTTCTGTTACTCCCGTAGATTGATTTATCCGTATTCAAGTGCATTGACATACCTGAAAAAAAATACACTTGTACAGGCCTCGCAGATAGAATTTTAAAAATCGGACGAAATTGAACTATTCAAAGTCCACTTCAAGGCCGTTCACGACCTTTCGTGGCAACTTGGAAAACACGTATTTTTGAATGTGCATGCCAAAAAACCAATTCGAATAACGAAAAAAAAAATTCCATGCGGACGAAAAATATTAAATTGTAGATGGAGGGTAAAAAATTCATACTTTTTCTAGATACTAGTCTGCTCCCCTCAGTCATACTTTCGTTGAGAACAAGAAACGTAATAGTAAGCAATTCCGACGTATTCTGGGGAAAAAAAAGTAATCTTGGTCTTCCGTACACCCGGTTGATTAATCCTTTGACAGCCTGTATTTTTATTTGCCGAAGTACGATCTATGCAGCTCCTAAAATCGATTTTTCAAGAATATATATAAAATAACATCTCCAATGTACAATAGAAATACATTAGCAAGTAATCGTTGTTAATGATTAATTCATTTGTATGATATAATTCGTATCATCATATATAAATATTTTAAATATTGATATATACATATATGTATATGTGTATTCAAATATAGATATATATGTAAAGTTGAAATTATATATATATATTTTGCAAACAATTTACAATCTACATCTACATGAAATTTGTCTATCTTCATATTTATATACATGTTAATCATTGAAAATATTTATAAGATTTTTTCGGAGTCATATCATTGTTATTTATCATTTATCAGGTATAAATAATAAATCTACAAACCTGTAGAAAAAAAATTGGTTTCATTAGAAATGTTTTAAATATCCCAAATGTTTGATGTGTATATACATTTGTTTATATACATTTTTAAAATATTTTTCATGTTCATGTATTCAATTCAATGTTCAAAGTATATAATCATTTACTTTTATTTTTAAGATTCATCGTTGATTACTATTAATTGAATAAATAAATGAATAATTCAATGAATGGTTAATAAAATTGCTAAAAAAATGATTTATCTTAGAGATGAATCATTCATTGAATTAACTATTTAATTTATAGTAATAGTAATATATGATTAATCTCGAAGGAAAATGATGTATTTTTTAAATTAATAATTTAAGACATAATCATGCACTTCTTGTTTAAGATTTTTTTTTCCTAACACAACATAAGGCTCCAAAGGATTAATGTGTAGGAACTTGAGTAATCGTCGTATTTATATAGTAGGCAAAGTTGATCAGTTCAGTTCAACCACGATAGGTTTTAGTGCGTATATAATAATCGTTTATAAAAAGAAGGAGTTGTATTCGATGAATTTCGTAAGGAAGCTTTCGTGAAATATTTCCTCGATCGCACGTCATTCGCGCCTGATCTCGTTCGAAGAACAAATCAGTCGACAATTTAAGCGTATTAATTGCACAAAGTCGTTTGATCTCTCTCTCTCTCTCTCTCTCTCTCTCTCTCTCTCTCTCTCTCGCTCTTTCTCTCTGACAATTTACGAAAACTGGGAATGATCGTGGGCTGGTGTTTTATAGGCCTCACCATTGCGAACATAATCCCTATTATGATGTTGGGGCGGAAGCAGAGTCTCAAAGGGGAACCCGTCCTGGCCGACTACGGTCCGGAGGAGTCCCTCAACGAGAGCGCCGACATCGAGTGGGTTAATAAGGTGAGAAGAAAGTCAAACCATGTATATTGTTCTAAAAAATGATTTTTAAAAATTGTATTATTGTTCCTCAAATTGCGTTAAAAATGTTTTTTTTTCTGATTGTATTATTGTTGGTCAAATGGTTTTTAAAATGGTTTTAAAAAATTGCATTATTGTTGCTCAAATTCTACGTGCTGAATAAAAAAAAAGAGAGTTTCCGTTTTGGGTCCTGTATAAAGTATAATAAACAATTATCCTAAGCAATATCGAATTTGATTGAAAATTGACATTTTGTATCCGATTTGACGATTTATGATTCTCACATGCAGCTATGGGTACGAAGATCGATGAGACTCTGTGCTCTGGTATCACTCGCCTCGGTATGTCTCAACACCCCGAAGACGTTCGAGAATGTGCCGGTTCTTCAGTGGGTCACGTTCACCTGCGATCTCGTCGTAACGTTTCTCTTCACCGCCGAAATGATCGCGAAGATGCACATTCGCGGAATATTAAAGGTACGCGACCCCACGAAACTTGTGGAATTTCCGGAGCGAGTGTGTATGGTGGAAATTCATTTTAGGGTAATATCACATCAAGGTTGATATACCAACGTTATTAATTTTTTCATACACGTTTTTGAACTGTATAAAAAACACGTTTTTAACTGGTTAAAAAAAACATGTTTTCCATACGGTTAAAAAAATGGTTTACTCCATAACAAAGATGAATACCCAAACAAATTTAACATTTTTCAGGGTCACATCCTAGGAAGGGTCAAGGTTATTTTGAAAATCACGTTTGAGATATATTTTTAAAAAACACGTTTTCGATGCAGTTAAGAAAACCGTGTTTGTGTAGTTTAATACCGAAACAAACCCAGGTTTTTTAATTTTTGTATGAAGGGTTATACATCAAGGTTATTATGAAAAAACACGTTTTGTTGCATATTTTAAAAAAACACGTTTTCGATACGATTTACAAAAACTGTTTCTGTCTGGTTTAATACCCAAACAAACCAAGAATTTTTAAAGGTCATGTCGTATGATGGGTCATGCACCAAGGATGTTATGAGAAACACGTTTTTATATATTTAATAAAACACGTTTTCGATAGAGTTCAAAAAAACTGTTTTCTGTATAATTTGGTACCCTACTAAACCCAAATTTTTTTAGGGGATTTAAAAAAACACGTTTTCGATAGAGTTCAAAAAAACTGTTTTCTGTATAATTTGGTACCCTACTAAACCCAAATTTTTTTAGGGGATTATGGTATGAAGGGTTATATACCAAAGTTTTGATTAAAAAAAAAACACATTTTTCATATATTACAAAACACGTTTTATATACACCTAAAGAAATGGCCTATATAGTTTAATACACAAACGAACACAATTTTTTTTAGTGTCACATGGTATTAACTTGGTCCTATACCAATGATGTTATAAAAAACACGTTATTTTAAAACATATTTTTTTAGAATAAAAAAAACACGTTTTCGATACAGTTCAAAAAACTACCTTCTATATAGTTGAAAAAGTAGTTTTTTGAACTGTATCGAAAACGTGTTTTTTTAATTCTAAAAAAACAGGTTTTCGATACAGTTCAAAAAAATACTTTCTATATAGTTGAGTAACCAACCGAACCTACAATTTCTCAAGGTAACATCGTATGAAGCGTTATATACCAAAGTGATCATAAAAAACACGTTTTTTATATATATTAAAAAAAAGTTTTTCGACAGAGTTGTAAATAATGTTTTGTATAGTTGGATATCCAAAGAGACTCAGAACTTTTCAGAGTCATATCGTATCAAGGATTTTATGTCACGGATGTTATGAACAACACGTCTTTTATATATTTAAAAAAACACGTTTTCTATGCATCTAAAAATGGTTTTCTATATAGTTTAATACCCAGACAAACTCAATTTTTTAGGCATTCAACATATCAAGGCTTATGCATGAAGAATGTTATGGAAAACACGTTTTTTGTACATTTACAAAAAACTTTTTTAAACAGTTCGAAACGTTTTTCTATACAGTTTAATACTTAAAGCCGAAATTTTCAGGGCCACATAAAAACACG
Source organism: Ophion slaviceki (assembly GCA_944452715.1). Taxonomy (NCBI): domain Eukaryota; kingdom Metazoa; phylum Arthropoda; class Insecta; order Hymenoptera; family Ichneumonidae; genus Ophion; species Ophion slaviceki. Next base: position 6,244,359 of record OX101783.1, on the reverse strand, counting down.
TTTTTTATATATTTAAAAAAACACGTTTCTACACAGTTAAAAAGAACAGTATCTAAATAGTACAGTGTCTAAACAAGTATATATTTATATATTTTAAAAAACTTTTATATATTTAAAAAACACGTTTTTACACAGTCAAAAAGAGCAGTTTCTAAATAGTTAAGTATCTAAACAAACTCGAACAAACTCGTAATCCCGTATCCAGAGAAAAAGCACCAAATCAAGTGAGATAATGATTGAAGCTAACGAAATTTCTTTACATTGAGTATTCACTGAAGAGCTTCCAAAATGCCTCACAATTCAGAAAAAAAGCGGTAATGCAGTGAACAAAGTTTCCAAAAATGATAATCGTCCCAGCATCCTATTCTAACTCTACCAACGTAATTACAACCGGAAGAAAAAATAATGTACAGTCACTGCAATATTATATCGGTAATATTCAGATGACGATCGTTGATCGAGATGGACTGAGAAAATCGACAGTAAAGGACCCACGATTTTGGGTGTCTAAATAAGCCCTTTTTTCCTCAGAGAGACAAGTCGTACTTGAAGGACCACTGGTGCCAATTCGACGCGACGATGGTACTCTTCCTCTGGCTATCCGTTGTTCTCCAGATGTTCGAGATGCTGGGCTTGGTACGGAAGTTCAGCGCAGCATCGGCCATACGTTCTCCAAGGCCCCTCATCATGATACGTTTCCTGCGCGTCTTTCTCAAATTTTCAATGCCCAAGGCCCGAATCAATCAGATATTCAAGTTCGTAGCCACCATGCAACATTTGAACTCTTGAACTTTCTGCCCTTTTGACGTTTCAACGTTTTGAGTCTCTGGCTGTTTCAGGCGTTCGAGCCAACAGATTTACAACGTGACGCTCTTCTTCCTCTTCTTCATGTCACTATACGGTCTTCTCGGGGTACAATTTTTCGGCGAGCTCAAGAATCATTGCGTCCTCAATACAACTGACCCGAAGCACATCACGATCAACAGCTTGGCGATACCCGATACATTTTGCTCCACCGATCCCGAATCGGGATATCAGTGCCCCGAGGGCATGACGTGCATGAAACTCGAACTTTCCAAGTACATCATGGGATTCAACGGATTCGACGAATTCGGTAAGTCACGGCGTGGGCGTTTTTGACACGTGGACGATCGATGGACATTTATTTGCATGAGGTCATATTTAAAAAATCGAATATCTAAAAAAATATATTAATTCAAAGGCCAAAATGAGAAAAAAAACCTTCCATTTGAAAACTTAATAATAAAAAAAAACCAATAATTGAAAATCCTATACTTGAAAAATCTAATTTTCAAAACGCCAATAATTTGCATGCAACGGTATTTCAAAAACCTACCGTGTGGGAGATCGATGGAAATTTATTTGCATGGTCAAAAATCAAATATCTAAAAAATACATTATTTTAGAAGGGAAAAAAAGGAAAAAACCTTTCCGTTGGAAAACTTAATAATTCAAAATCTAATGATTAAGAAACCAATAATTGAAAATTCAATATTTCGAAAATACATTATTTAAAAACCATAGTAGAAAAAACCTTATGTTTAAACTCAATTTTCCAAAACCCATGAATGAAAAATGTAATATTTAAAAACCCATGAATTCAAAACTCTGCATTAAAAAACCCATTATTGAAAAATAAATTATTTTAAAAACCGCTATTTGAAAACGCTGTATTTTTTTTAAAGCCGTGTCGGATCACATTAAGGTATAACGCATTCGTAGCTTGCCAAGTACCTAATAATAACATTGAATAAAAACTCAATTCGTTTTTTGGGTTTTCTGAATAAATCTGCAAAAGTTCCATATGATCATCTGCGTAGATTTCGACGAATGAAATATTGGAACCTAGATAACTTAATACAGTTTCTTACGAATAATCTAAAATTTAGCTCGAATTTTGTTGTCGTTGAACACCGTGAAAATATAACCAGAATATGTTAACCGCGGCTAAACGGACGAATGTTCATAAGAAATTACGTTAAATTGCGTGCATTTAATTTTCTCTCGAAAACGAGGCAGTGGAACTCTTAGAGACTTCGAAGGTGAAATTTTTTCGCGCCCATCTACGTCTTACAAAAAATCAAAATCTTTCAATATCAGGTGAAAGGCTCGACCCTGCTTAACGTGAAAAACGAGTAAAATCCTCCTCCATGAAATGAAGAGCGGAAGCTACTCGTACTAATCATGTGAATTTTTCTGTCAAATTAAACTTTGCATCGTTGGAATGTAACGAAAATGAACGTTTTTCCATTGCTCTAATTTTCTTTCGCAGATGCTAACCACGAGGATCAATCGACATTTTTTAAGTTGCTTATTCAAAGATTTACGATCAAAATATGCACAAAAATAAAACAATTTTTAGGATAATTAAAATCCGGAAATAAAAACATAAAAGAGAATTTTCGTTGCATTCAAACGATGCAATTTTCAATACCATTTGTTTTATGAAATAGATCTTTGCATCGTTGGAATGCAACGAAAGTGCTAATTTTCCAATTGCTCAAATTCCCTTTCGCAGATCTTAACTACGAGAATTACTCAAAAACTTTACAAGTTCCTCATTCAAAAATCTACGATCAAAATATGCAAAAAAATAATAATTTTTAGGATAATCAAAATCCGGAAATAAAAACTTAAAAGAGATTTTTCGTTACCTTCCAGCGATGCAAATATTAATGCCATTAATTTTATGAAATGCATCTTGGCAGCATTGGAATGCAAGGAAAATCATAATTTTTCAACTGCTCAATTTTTCTTTCGCAGATCTCAACCACGAGAATGACTCGAAAAATTTTCAAGTTACTCATTCAAAAATCTACGCTCAAAATATGCACAAAAAAAACAATTTTTAGGATATTTAAAATCCGGAAATAAAAACATAAAAAAAGAATTTTCGTTGCATTGCAGCGTACAAATATTAATGCCATTAGTTTTATAAAATTGCATCGTCCGAATGCTACTTTTTCCATTGCTCAAATTTCCTTTCGCAGATCTTAACCACGAGGATAACTCGAAGTTTTTCTAGTTGCTTATTCAAAGATCGACGATTAAATCACGCAACAAAAAAAAACAATTTTCAAAATAATTATAATCCGGAAATAAAAACATAAAAGAGAATTTTCATTGCATTCCAACCATGCAAATTTCAATACCAATAATTTTATGAAATTGATCTTCGCATTGTTGGAATGTAATAAAAATACTACTTTTTCAATTGCTCCAATTTCCTCCAATTTCGCAGATCTTAACCAGCAGGATAACTCGAAATTTTTTTAGTTGCTAATTCAAAGTTCTACGATCAAATCACGCATAAAAAAAACCATTTTCAAAATAAATAAAATCCGCAAACGAAATCATAAAACAGAATTTTCATTGCATTCCAACCATGCAAATTTCAACACCAATAATTTTATGAAATTGATCATCGCATCGTTGGAATGCAACAAAAATGCTACTTTTTCAATTGCTCCAATTTCCCCCAATTTCGCATATCTCAACCACGAGGATAACGCGACATTTTTTTAGTTGCTAATTCAAAGATCTATCGAAATATGCAAGAAAAATTGTGAAAAAATCAAGGGAAATAAAAACTGTAATTGCCAACAAGTTGTTCCTGGCTGAATGTTTTTTTGTTCTCTATGGGTTTCAGCGACCAGTATCTTCACCGTTTACCAGGCTGCCTCCCAGGAGGGCTGGGTCTTCATAATGTACCGAGCGATCGACAGTTTGCCAGCGTGGCGTGCTGTTCTTTACTTCAGCACGATGATATTTTTTCTCGCCTGGCTCGTGAAGAACGTATTCATCGCCGTGATAACCGAGACGTTCAACGAGATACGCGTGCAATTTCAGCAGATGTGGGGTGTACGTGGCCACATAACGAACAGTTCGGCATCGCAGATATTGTCGGGCGACGACAACGGCTGGAGGTTGATAACGCTCGATGAGAACAAACACGGAAGTTTGGCATCGCCAGTTTGCCACGCTATACTACGGTCACCCCACTTTCGAATGGTCGTCATGTGCGCCATTCTCGCCAATGGCATTACAACCGCCACCATGAACTTCAAACACGACGAGAGACCGAGACACACGTATTACGATAATTATTACTACGCCGAAATTGCCTTCACGATTTTTCTCGATCTTGAGACTCTCTTCAAGATCTGGTGCCTCGGTTTTCGCAGCTACTACAAACACTCCATACACAAGTTCGAGCTCCTGCTCGCCATCGGGACGACCATACATATACTTCCGTTTTTTTATCCGTCGGCGTTCACCTACTTTCAGGTAATTTTTGGAATTGAACTTATTTCGAAATTGTGTAGGTTTTGAGAATTTTTTTCAAGAATTAGTCGCAAAAAATGTTGAATTCTTCGTTCCTTATTTATTTGTATTTTAATATCCTAGTTCGTGGCCGGAAAAAAGAGGTGTTTTCGTGATTTTTTTTTTGGAAAATGCGTGCACGTTGCTAACTTTTTTTTATAGTCAAGGGTATCATTTCAAGTATCTTTGACAATTTTTTTATTAAGAAATGTTTATAAACGATGGAGATACCGTAAATTGCACACGAACAAATCATCTGAAATATAAAAAAAACAAAATGATCTTAATTTTTGTACCGTATTGTCTAGTCTTTAATCGAAGGATTCAATAAAATGATGATTTTGGAAAAAATGGTCGCCGATTGAAAGTGATCGTCGAAATTTCGGTGAGAAAAACACTCTATTTTCCTTGATATAAAAAAAGTAGGTATGCAACGAAAGAAAAAAATCCTTCGATTGAGGACTGCCTGTACAAAAAAGTAATGTACAAAAAAGTCTGTGAAATTTGAAGCAGATCGGTTTAGTTGTTTTTGAGATATTTTGGTCGCCGATTCTGAAAAAGTCATTCCGAAAAAAAAGCGTTTAAAGTTTTACGTCAGGTATATACGTAGATAAAATGCAATTTATCACCTCTACATGGAATTATCGATGTTCGGACCATACAGCAAACCGTCTGCACAGGTAGAAGCCTCCAAAATTCCACTTTCGTGCTGCTAAATAAGTGTAACCCCTTAACTGGATGATATTATTATTTATTTATTTATTTGACAATGTATTATTTGTGACGAGGTCTGCATGATTACTGCCCCGTGAATTACATCTGAATACTCCAAGAAGATTCTTGTACAATAATGTTATCGTTATAGTCAGACGAGACTAATTTTTTAATTGAAACAAATAAACCTTTTTTTAGAAATTCTTTCAATTTTTTTTAGAAATCCCTCAACTTTTTGGGAATTCTTGAATTTTTTCAGAAATTCATTATATTTTTTTAATTGTACAAAATGTTTAAGTTCCACCATTTTTGTTAATTCTCCGTTTTTTTTTAAATAAATATAAAAATAAATAGGAAGTACATTTTGAAGTCGAAAGATTATTTTGGGTATCAAATTCCTTGAATTGTTTGAATCATAACATTTAAAGGCTTCAAATCCTTCAAAATATACAATTTAGAAAAAAAGTGATTACATTTTGAAGTCAAAACGTTATTTTTTATGTAAAATTCTTTTAGATATCTGAATATAAACATATAAAAAATATGAATCAAAGCCTTTCTATATGTAAATTAAAAAATGTTCTAAATCAAACATTAAAAATGGCTCGAAAAACTATGGAAAATTTGTTTTCGAAAATTAAGAAAAACCTGCCTTATAAATTATTCAAAACTGTTCAAGTTATCGAACAGACCGTCTCGAAAATGTACGTTCGAGACGAATGCGTTTGAAGTCCCTTCGCAGTCACATTTGCCTTCACAACTCCATCTCTTATTGAGATTTCGGAATACTTTTTTTGAAGACACCTAAAACTCTAGAGGATAATAAATCAACAATAAAAGTATATTCTTTAAGAACTCTGAAGGGACATAGCCCTATTATACGAAGCTCAATACTCAAGAGCTGATCGATTCTTGATCATTGTGATCGAATCTTAGAGAAAATACTCCGATCGATTGACCAACCAATTACGAAGAAATGTCACAAAATCATAATTGTTCTAAACGCCATGAGAAAAAAAGAATGCTGCACGATAACGACTGAAATTACTTTGCAAACGTAAACACAGGTGCTCAGGGTCGTTAGACTCATCAAGGCGTCGCCCATGCTCGAGGACTTCGTCTACAAGATCTTCGGACCCGGCAAAAAGCTCGGAAGCCTAATTATCTTCACCATGTGCTTGCTAATCATTTCGTCGAGCATATCAATGCAGCTTTTCTGCTTTCTCTGCGATTTCACGAAATTCGAGACTTTTATCGAGGTAAGGAATTTCAATATTTTATTCTGATGAGAGGGATGAGATTACCAGGTCGGGATTTGTTACACCATTAACAATAGACTTGCCACCTCTAATTTTTTGAAAAAAAAAAAATATTGATAGACTATGAAGTTATTATTACTTAAATAACGTTGCTGCATGACCAGTCGGTGTAGATGATTCTGGCAACTAGAGTGATCAGAAATAAAAAAATAAATAACTGTACTTTCAGTAAAGTAATTAAACTTTCATATGGCCGGAAACTTTTTTGAAATTTAAAAAAATACGAAAATACCAATCCATTTTAAAAAATCGATTTTCGACCAAAGTAAAACTTTAATCATGAGCGATCTGGCCTTTCACAAATATCGTCAAACCCCAGTCAATTTTTAGAATTTTTACAAAATTCTTATTGTAAATTAAAGTTAAGGACCCTCGCCTATTGAACAATACGATTCAAAAATCCTATTGTAAAATTGCAAGCTTCCAAACTTTCTAGAGTTCACTTCTTCCAAACAAACCCAAACAAACCCAATGAGCGCCAGAAACGACTTAGGGATATTCATACTGATGGATATTTGTACTTATGGATATTTGACTTATGGATATTCGACTTATGGATATTCGACTTATGGATATTCGTACTTATGGATAGTCGACTTATGGATATTCGTACTTATGGATAGTCGACTTATGGATATTCGATTTATGGATATTCGTACTTGTGGATATTCGTACTTATAGATATTCACTTATGGATATTCGACGACAGTGTAAGAAATACGGGTTGAAAGCTTAAAAATCGCCGTATCTTGATAATTAATAGTCCGATCAAAAAATGTTCAAACAAAAGTTGTTTGGAATAATAAAATACGTATAAAGTTATCTGACGTCCAATACCCTATCTTTGAAAATAGCGGCACAAAAACACGAAAACACCTCTGACACAGACAAGGACGGGGCGATATGTCTACTCCGCTCGCACACCCCCCATGGAAATTTATGTATGTAAAATATATGCAGAAAATATATGCTACATATATATATATCGGTCGCATATATAGTGACGAAAAATAGAATATTACGTATATATTCAGTATATATGCACCAAATATATGACGCATATATGACCCATATATTTTCGATATATTTTTCTGACCAAAAAAATATATGCTACGTATAAACACTATATATGATGCATATATGAAGCATATACGACGCATGTATTTTCGATATATTTTCAATCTATTTTTTCGTCAGAAAAATATATCAAAAATGTATGCGTCATATATGACGCATATATTTTTGATATATTTTTCTGTATATAGTGTTTATATGTAATAGTGTACTTTAACTGTAAGTTAAGTTTTTTTAAGTTTAAGTTTTAAGTTTTATTAAGTTTAACTGTAATAGTGTTTATACACAGCATATATTTCTGACAAGAAATATATGCTGTGTATAAACACTATTACAGTTAAACTTAATAAAACTTAAAACTTAAACTTAAAAAAACTTAACTTACAGTTAAAGTACACTATTACATATAAACACTATATACAGATATGCTACGCATATCTGTATATATGTGGTATATATGCAGGGTAAATGCTACATATATCATTGATATATGATACATTGATATACAGTAATACCACGCATATACATCTCATATATAAAAACGTTACGAAAATTAGAATTTGGCACATATTTGCAACATATATTTTCAATATATGGCATACATTTCACATATATTACAATTATTAATAAAATAAATTTGCAGTATATTTTTGCGTATATAAATTTCCATGGGGGACGCATCAACCTCGAATTTTCCAATCTTTTTTGTGTCGCTATTTTCAAAGATAGGGAGTTGGACGTCAGTTATCTTAATACGAATTTTATTATGCCAAACAATTTTTGTTTGAAACCTTTTCTGATCGGGCTATTAATTATCGAGATACGCCGATTTTTAAGTTTTCAACCCCTATTTCTTAGGGTTGGGGCGAGTTAAGAGGCAAAATTTTATTGGGGCTACTGTCAGTATGCAACCATCTACCTCCAGTCAAAAAACCATATTCTACGCTAAAAAGTACTGGGTTTTCGTCTCTTTTACTGGACTACACCTACTGGACATCCATATCGAACGACAGAGTAAAAAAAAATATTTCACTCAACGTTGCAATTGACGAAGTATTATTTTATCTCGACAGGCATTCATGTCCATGTTCCAAATTCTGACCCAAGAAGCCTGGGTCGAAGTTATGGACGAGACGATGGTGAGAACCCACGAGGCAATGGCACCATTGGTCGCGATCTATTTCATCCTGTACCATCTTTTCGTCACTCTGGTAAAGAGAGTTTCCTCTTCTTCATTTTTCTCTTTCAATAATAAAATATAAGTGATGGCCCTGCAACTTGGTATGTTTCTTCCCGATCGACAGATCGTGCTGAGTCTTTTCGTCGCTGTGATCCTCGACAATCTCGAGCTCGACGAGGACATAAAAAAGCTCAAGCAGCTGAAATTTCGCGAACAGAGCGCCGAGATCAAGGAAACATTGCCCTTTCGTTTGAGAATATTTGAAAAATTTCCGGACAGCCCGCAAATGACTTGTCTCCACAAAGTCCCCTCGGACTTCAATCTACCGAAGGTTCGTCGTCGCAATCTCGTTCTATCGTTGTGAAACTTTGATCTTCAATCGATAAAAGGAGAAACGCTTAAAAATATGAAAATTTCATTTCGACATTTTTGTCGCAGGTTCGCGAGAGTTTCATGCGACAATTCGTCTACGAGGTCGAGGACGACGAGAACGAGAGCGCGAAAAAGATCAACGAGACCTTCGACTCGAAAATGGTTTATCGGAAGCAACGTCCGGTTAAGATATTGAACAATCCTCCAAAAGTAAGAAATGTTGTCACGAGCCTGAAAAAAGCAGCTATTATCTACATCATCAAGTGAGTAATTCGTGGTTTTGTTATTATTTACAACTTATTTATTATTTAACAACTATTATTTTGTAATCTATTACATTTCTTAATTTTCGCTTTTTAAATCTTATTTCAATTATTGTTTTGTATTTTGTTTTCTATTTTAGCGCATTATTTGATTATTAGAATTATTATTTTGTATTTTTTATTCCAGTTTCTTTCGATTTGATTTTTTAATAATTAGACCAATGAACTTTTGAATCAACAAATTGACGACCCAGTTGTTAAGTTGTCAATTAAAAAATTGATTGGTGTGAACTTAATTATTGATAATTAATTCGAAAGAAACCTAAAGAGTATAATTAATTATAAAATAATAATTGTAATAATCGAATGATACATTTTTTAAAAAATAATTTTGATCAACAAATAAATTGTAAAAAAAAAATTGAAAAGTGAGGCAATGCTCATGCAAATTCGTAATGTTCGCCTTTCAGCGACTCGAATAACCAGAGATTATTGCTCGGGGACTCTGCCATGATTCCAGTGCCAGGGAAGGGTCTTCTCAAGCCCCAAGGAACCGTCAGCAGTGCCAAACAATTACGAATCGATCAGAAAAAGTAAGCTTCGTATTACTTCAATATTCTTTTCATGCAAATCATTATTTCCATTTTGATAACGTATCGTGCATTTTTTCTATCGTCTGAATTTTTTTTGTGTACATCAAATAAAAATCATATAGAAATAAAAATAATTCGTTACATCTATGTATTGTTTGAAAAATATTATAAACAGGGTCACGATTATAAAGTGGCTACACCTTGTTCAGAGGTCGGGTGCGATGATTTTGCAGCTGAGTCCCAAAAAAGTTGTAAAATAGGTTTTCAAGTCCTTTTCGACAAAAATAGAGCATTTTTTTTTATGCTGAGTAGTATGTGCTAAAATAAATTGAACATTCTGAGAACAAAATCAAAATTCCATTTTGAGTACAGCAGAATAAAGATTAATGAATTTCGAATACAAAACACGCCTGCGATGCACAAAACAAGCTTTTTTGTACATCGCAGGCAAAAAAATTATCAAAGATACATCTTAACGTGTATAAATGGAATCTAAGGCTCTTCAAATAAAGTTTTTTTAGAAGTGTTTCGTATTCGGAATTTAATTATCGTAATTCTGCTCAACTGAACATTTTTTTGGCAACTACCCACTCATCACAAAAATACGCTATATTTTTTTCGAAGAGGACTTGAAAAACGGTTTAACTTAGTGTTTTCTTCAGTCGCAGAATTTCCCCGCCAAACCCTTAAAAAACAGATGGCCACCGTATCATTTTCATCACGTATAAATGTAATATTAAAAATAATTATATATATCACGTACATCAAATAAAAATCATCCATATCCATAAACATACGAAAAAAAACCGATCTCAATAATCAAGCACGAACATAATGGAAAATTATGTCACTCCTTGTGCAAAATCGCGCAAAATCCAACGCAATATTGACAAAATCATGAATAGTAAGAACTTTCCGTACTTTTTTCGCAATTTTTCTTGTCCGTACAGATCCATACGTAGAAGTGTGCGAAGTGGTTCCATAAAGTTGAAGCAGACTTACGAGCACCTCGTGGAGAACGGCGACATAGGCGCAATGAATCGAGTCACCTCGTCGCGTAGTCGACCCCACGATTTGGACATCAAATTGCTCCAGGCTAAGCGCCAACAGGCGGAAATGCGGAGGTATATTTTAAAAATGACAGCTCAAAAATTCAATTGGTTCGCAAAGCACGGACAGAAATTTATGTGCTTATTTTTTACTACGAACAATTATTTTGGAAATTCTTTACATTTTTTAGAACGTTTTCGCATTTTTTTATAAATCGTTTAGAAATCCTTAAATATTTTTTTAGAAATTCTTTAATTTTGTTAAAAAAATTCTTTAAATTTTTTAAAAGATCTTCAATTTTTTTACATTCTACTAAATTGTTTGATTCCACGATTTTTTTTGAAAAATATTTGAAAAAGTAAGTACATTTTGAAGTCGAAACATAATGTTTAGCATCAAGATCCTCGAATTGTTTAAATTCAAATGTTCAAACACTTCAAATATTATGGATCCGACAAATAAAAAAATAAAAAAATAAAAAGACTATAAGAAATCCACATTCGTGTAATTTGTTTTTTGGCGAGGGAAATATTTATCTGATACTCAAGACACTGAAGCAAATTCGTGTCATTTTATTCTCTGTGAGTTGTCAAAAATCAACGATGTACTTCTATTATTTGGTATTAATTCTAAACACGAATTCGTATGATTTTATTTTTAGCTATAAGTGATCGTACTAAAATGATAAAACTTGGTAATTATGATATTTGTATAATTGATAATATTAAATTAATAATAAAATTATGATATTTTAATTTCTTGACGCTTAAATAATTTACGCGATTCTAAAAGCACGAACAAATTTTCCTAGTTCTTTTTTGTGATGAAAAGAAAACAACAAATATTTTTCAAAAATTCTTTTCGTCCGTCTAGAAATCAGCGCGAAGATGATCTGAGGGAGAATCATCCGTTTTTCGATACGCCTCTGTTCGCTGTCCCGAGGGAGAGTAAATTTCGCAAAATTTGCCAGTTGCTCGTTTACGCGAGATACGACGCAAGGCTCAAGGATCCACTAACCGGAAAAGAGAGAAAAGTTCAGTACAAGAGTTTACAGTGAGTGGAAAAAGGATATTTCTTTCCTCATCGAATGGTGAATTCTGCCATAATCGAAAATATAAAAAATGTATCAGTTTCAACATTTTTGTTTATGTATAAAATGAAATTTGCGGTCGTTTCGGTGTCCAGCAATTTTTTGGGGCTCGTGACGTACCTGGATTGGGTAATGATATGCGCCACGACGCTCTCGTGTGTCTCGATGATGTTCGAGACACCGAAATTTCGCGTGATGGAAGTGCCCGCTTTGCAAGTCGCCGAATACGGATTTGTGATATTTATGAGCATCGAATTGGCACTGAAAATTCTCGCCGATGGCCTATTCTTCACCCCGAAAGCGTACATCAAGGACGTCGCTTCCGTTTTGGACGTATTCATTTACGTGGTACGTTCGCTTTATTTTTTAATCATTAACTCCTCCGCTTCTTTCTTCATATTTTATTCAATTTTTTTCAACTGAGATATTCATTTCTCATTAAATTTTTGTTTATTGTAATATTCATTTTTCATTCAATTTTTTCAACAGCAATATTCTTTTCCTGTTTAATTTTTTTTAATGACTCATTTTTTCCTTATTTTTTATTCGACTTTTCAACAAAAATATTAATTTTTTTTTCTATTGAAATATTTATGCTTTATTCTTTTTTTTCTATTGAATTATTGATTTTTTGTTAATTTTTCCTACTAAAATAATCATTTTTATGATTATTTTAATAGGAAAAATTAATAACAAATGAATAACTCAATAGAAAAAAGAATAAAACAGAAATATTTCAATAAATACAAATTAAATAAAAATCGATTTGGTTAGTTTGAAAAATTGAGTAAAGAAATAAAATTTCAATAAAACAAAAAATTAATATTTTTGTTGAAAAGTTCAATAATAAATAAGGAAAAAATGAGTCATTTGAAAAATTGGACAGGAAAAGAGAATTGCTATTGAAAAAATTGAATGAAAAATAAATATTACAATAAACAAAAATGTAATGAGAAATTAATATATCAGTTGAAAAAAAATCTTAAATTTAAAAATAAGACACGTAGTATCTCGTGTGTTATTTTTCATTGACAAATATTTTGATTTATATTTTTCATTGACGAATATTTTGATTTATATCAAAATATTCGTCAATGAAAAATAAGACACGAGATACTACGAGTATAGTGTTGCCACCAAATGGTAAAACTATCGAACCAACTGATCATGTTTATTCGTCAGGTGAGCCTCGTATTTTTGTGCTGGATGCCGAAGAGTGTATCGCCAAATTCGGGCGCCCAGCTGCTGATGATACTGCGCTGCGTCAGACCTTTGAGAATTTTCACCCTCGTGCCACACATGAGAAAAGTCGTTTACGAATTGTGTCGCGGCTTCAAAGAGATCTTACTCGTATCCACACTTTTGGCACTTCTTATGTTCGTATTCGCGAGTTACGGTGTACAATTGTACGGTGGACGATTGGCACGATGCAACGACCCGACGATCCTCAAGCGAGAAGATTGCGTTGGTGTCTTCATGAGACGAGTCTTCGTTACTAAAATGAAACTTAAGCCAGGAGCCAATGAGAGTTATCCATCGATCCTCGTACCGAGAGTGTGGTAAGTATTCTTTCAATCGACTTTTTCAAAGTGATTTCAACTTTTTCAAAATGAAAACCCTTATTTTTCACTCCGGCATCCTTGCTGAGTATCAAAAAATCAGTTTACTTTTGTCCGAAACATTCGGCCATTATTTTCGGACTTAAAATTTTTTTTTTGTTAAAACAAGCGAATTTTCAAGATTATTTTGTGTCGAAAATATTTATTCTACGTAATGAAAAGTTTATGTACTTGTTATTATAGCTTTCAATTTTCCAAAGTTTTTTTATATTTCAATATGGCGGCTGTACGACACTTGCTTCAGAGACTGTTGTCGTTTGAGTTTTTTAACGGCGTACAACCTAGCATCTGTTGCATTGATCCGAAACATCAGAGCCAAGAAGTTTTAGATTTTTAAGACCCAGCTCTATGTGAACTAAAAAAATGCTAAGAAAAATCAAAGTTCGAAAAATGGTACGTGGTTGACAAAAATGTCCTTTTTTCATGAAATTTTGACTATAGTTTTTTTAAATGAAAAGGTAGTTTAAAAAAATAATTTTCAAGGACCTTTAGGTTCACATAAACGGTAATTGTGTTCTTAAGGCAGGATTCTACTTTGAAACCATGAAAAAAACGCTATTTTCGTGAATTTTTTCTGAGAATACTATTAAAGATATCGATATGGGGTTTAAACTGTTCAATAAATACACTCTTTAAGTACATAAAAAAAAATGTTTAAATGTATTTTATTCATTTTTTGTACACGTAAAATATGTTTAAAGCCAACGCCTCGAAAAGCAGGTACCGTTGCCGTGGTCGTGAAATCTTCCCGACGGATGGTCTGAAACAAAAAATCAAATAGTTTCATGTTCAGTATGTCTTCAGGAACCGACCTAACTAGAATATTTTATATACGTGCAAAATTAACAAAATGGCGGCTAAAATACGAAAAAAATGCGTTTTTTTTGGGTCTTTTTTTGCAATAAAAAAATAGTTCTAATCAAAATTTTAAGTTGATTGTAGTTAAGTCGGTTGGTACACACATATAGAATATGTGTTCCAAATTTCATAAGGATCGGTTCAGTACTTTTTGAGTTATCACGACCACGGTACTTGAAAATGTCGTTTCGAGAAAAACGCGTTTAAAGTTTTGGTGAGTCACAATAGCGAGCTCAGGTAGGTGCGTTCGAAAGGCGAAAAAGGATAGTTAGACTGCTTGGAACTTTATAAAATTTTGACCGAACATTCTTGAACATATTTACTTTCGAAAAATGTAAAAAAAAAAAAATTCAAAGTTTCAAAGTAGAATCCTGCCTTAAAAGTGTGCCAAATTTCAAAATCATCGGTCACATCGCTTTTGAGTTATCTCGGACGAGGTTCATGAAAAAGTGGTTTTAAGAAAAAGGTGGTTTTAAGGTAAACAGTGGCAAAAAGTGCAAAAAGTGGTTTTAAGGTAAACAGTTTTGTGACTAAATGACCTACCGATTAATCGGCGATTCCAGGGCCATAAAGTAATCCCTCAACTTTTTTGTGGAGTTGATTTTCGGCCATAAGCTCTTCTCTACTTTATAAAGGGATGTTCCCTCTTAAGGTATTCCTTACGCGAAGAAGGGAGGGGGGGGGGATTTTGTGGGTGCAAATACAGGGCCCTTCTAAATCATTGGTAAATTACAACGGCGCTTGATGAAAAATGCGTGGCAATCAATTATTATACACAAGAACAAACCGAAATAAAAAAATTCGCGCAAGTTTAGTAGATTTAGACGTTTTTAGATTTTTTGTGAAATGTTGCGAATACGAAATTTTGTTTGCTAGTCACATTTTTCCAGTTTTTATTATCAAGATTTTCTTTAAATATTCGGTGGCCCCCTGATTGTATTGTTGTTCCAGATTCTTTAGAATTATTTACACCCGTAGAGCTGTTTATATCGGACATCTCCATAAAGTTCCGTATCAAGGAGACGATTTTTAGGGTCGTAATTTTTCGTCCAAAGTTCGCTAACTTGGCTTGAAATTTGATCAGTATATTGGGATATATTTTCAGTTAAGGGGCCAGTCCACTTTGGAGCCACGAAAAAAGGCTATTTTCGCGATTTTTTTGGAGAATTTTATAAAAGATATGAATATAAAAGTTATTGGGCTTGATAAATAAAGTCTTGAAATACATTAAAAAAAATTTAATCTGTTTTTATTCATTTTTAAGTACAAAAACTATAATTTAACGTAACGCCTCAAAAATAGGTGGGCTAAGTAGCTCCATCACAACTCGGCAACGACTTGTCTGAAACAAAAAAAATCAAAGTCCATTAGTTTCAGTATGACACCAGCTACAAAATGACTCTCGGATATAAAGTTTTATCAAAAAATAAAAAAATGACAGACGAAAAACGAAATAAATATAAAAAACGCGGTTTTTCGCAGTTTTTCGCAAAAAAAAGAGTAAAAATCAAAATTTTAAAACCATCGAGGGTCATCTTGTTGGGAATCATGTTTACAATGTGTGGTTCAAATTTCAAGAGAATCGTTTTATTAGTTTTAGAGCTACGATGGAGCTAGATTTTGGAAACGTTGTTTCGAGAAAAACGCGTTTGAAGTTTATACTATGAAAAACTCTTACCTAAACTCAATCGGCAATTCCTGCACCGTACAAAATCCCTTCTGATTTCGATCCCTTACAAAATCCCTTCTGATCCCTTCTGAAATTTTCAAAGTGGACTGGCCCCTTAATTGTATACAGAAATCAGTCGAAGGGGGCGATACCATTAGGCGAGGAAAAAATCGCTGATTTTCATGATTTTTTGTCAAAACGAAAGATTGCATAACCATTTTTGAGACTTAGGGTATGTTTTATTACTACTTTGGGGTACTACGTGGTATTTTTAAAAATTATTCTTTAAAAATGGCGGAGGTATGGCACGGTCTTCTAAACGGATTGTGGTGGATGTTGTCAGACAGCGTGACACGTAGCGTCAGCGGAATCAATCTGAAAAAAAAAACCAACGAAGATTTTTTTTCATTAAAACTCATACGCAGAATATGAACCAAGAAAAAGTGAGAAATATTGAAAATCTATTAAATGGTACGCTTTCAAATAAAAAGATTGAATTTTCCGAAAAAATGACTACATTTTGCAGTAAAAAAAATATATATATTTTTTTCAAAAAC
The DNA here is from genome assembly GCA_944452715.1 of Ophion slaviceki. Lineage (NCBI taxonomy): Eukaryota > Metazoa > Arthropoda > Insecta > Hymenoptera > Ichneumonidae > Ophion > Ophion slaviceki. The sequence goes on along the minus strand of OX101783.1, from coordinate 6,227,657 downwards.
CTTTAGGGTCATGTTTTCGACAACAAGGTCAGAAAAATACATGCCAAATTTCATCAGAATCGGTCGATTAGTTTTTTTTAGCTATACATCGCGCCAGTTTTGAAAATACAGTTTGGAAAACCGTGCCAAACCTCCCCCATTTTTAAAGATCAATATAAAAATACCATGTAACAGTCAAATGGAGCAATAAAACATACCCTAAGTCTCAAAAATGATGAAGAAATTTTTCCTTTAAAAAAAAACATGAAAATCAGCAATTTTTTTCCTCGCCTAAAGGTATCTTCCCCCTTAATTGTGACATTTTCGGGTTCGTGAGAGGAATAGCTCAAGCCAACAGCTTAACATCCAAAAGGAGCAATAAAACATACCGTAAATCTCAAAAGTGATAAATAAATATTTTCTTTTAAAATAAAATCATGAAAATCAGCAAATGTATCCCTCGCCTAGAGGTATCTTCCCCCTTACTTGTTTAATAGTCGGGTTCATGAAAGGAATAGCTTAACAAACACCAACCAATTCTATATGTAACGATGTAGGCTACTTTTTCACGGTTTCATAAGAACCACGATGAGCACTGTTATTCGCAATGTCTCAGTATCCGGAGACAGACTCTCCTTTTACTACATCAATTATGTAGTAAATTATACTTATAATAATTATATTTATAATTATATATAATAATTTTTTTGTATAATTTATTTATTATATTTATTATATTATATAATTTATTTATTATATAATATAATTTATAACAAATTTATAGTTATATTTATGGAAAGCCATCGTTTTCAACATCCTTCGTAATTTTGAAATAAAATAATCACCAAACAAAAAAAGTAAATATCTTCCAAAAATGTCTTGTCATTGTATGTAAAAGGCTTTTTCTTTTATTGTGCGTAGAAATATTTTTCATAGCGGCATCTCTGCCGCTATACAAAATATACATTTCCGTTAAAAACAAAAATTGACCTCGAAATCACCTTGAAACCGTCCACTAAACAAAAAAGTTACCTTGCCATTGTATTCCTCGTTTGAATCGACTCGATACCTGTCTCGGCATTTTTCGATTTATTTCACTGTTGTTGAATTATTTCGATTTGTCAAACAAAGGATAATAAAGGACACCGTGTTTATTTATTTATAAATTACTTTAACAATGCACATATATTTTACACACATGCGTTCACATTTTCATTTTTTATTTTAAGGGCCAACCCAAGAAGATTCAACTTCGATAATATTGGAGACGCAATGCTGGCTCTCTTCGAGGTGCTGTCGTTCAAGGGATGGCTCGATGTCCGGGACGTTCTCATAAAGGCCCTCGGTCAAGTAAGTCCGAGCCTGCGTATCGATTTTATTATTCGCATATATTCGTCTACCGCTGTAACCGTAATTATTGCAGGTCCATGCGATTTACATACACATCTACATATTCCTCGGTTGCATGATCGGCCTAACGTTGTTCGTGGGCGTCGTTATTGCGAATTACTCGGAGAACAAGGGTACCGCTTTGCTCACGGTGGATCAGCGACGTTGGTGCGATCTCAAGAAACGATTGAAGATCGCTCAGCCGTTGCACTTGCCGCCACGACCGGATGGAAAAAAGTTTCGCGCCTTCATTTACGACATTACGCAAAATATTTACTTCAAAAGATTCATCGCCGTGATGGTTTTGATCAACAGTGCCCTCCTCTGTGTATCGGTACACGATTTTCGATTACTTTATTATATTACTATTTAATCGAATATTTATTTATTTAATTGAATATCTAATTATATAATTGAATATTTAATTGTTTAATTGAATATTTAATTATTTTATTACACTTTTTATATTTATTGAGCAATTGCTTTAATTGAAGTGGAGAATTGAGGAACATCACACCGAAGCTTTGGCCACCGTATCGACGATCCTCGTTCTCGTATTCGTTGTTGAGGTTATAATGAAGAACATCGCCTTCACACCGCGTGGGTATTGGCAATCGCGCAGGAACAGATACGATCTTCTCGTCACTGTCGTTGGCGTAATATGGATCATCATTCACTGCACTATGAAGGTACGTGATACGGACAAGGCTTCGATCTTTTTGGAAATTTGGATGTTTGGGGATATTGTGGATTTAGGGAAATTAAGGGGTCACTCTAGAGGCCGAAAAATAGGCTTTTTGGGGATTTTTTTCAGAAAAACTACAAAATAAATCGAGATTACATAAACGGGTGTTCATCATACATATCAGTGACTGTGTACAATAATTTTTTTGAAGCGATTCATTTCAAATGGCGGTTGTGTAGCGTTTATCTCAAAACTGCATTTTTTAAGTTGGCCGGAAACGTAACTGAGACAATTTTCAACCGATTCACTTGAAATGTTGAATATATCTTGAAAAATACATTGCCTATGGACGTACGTAGGATTTTTTTTTATTGCATGGTTCATTTGTTATTAACAATTATCTGCCGATTTTTTAGGCAAATTTTTCACTTTCCAAAAAATTGCCTAAAAAATCGTCAGATGTTGGATGTTGTGTAATTTTGGCGAAATTTTTACTTATATTCGGGGGCGCGAAAAATACTTAATAAAAGAAACGGCATTAAAAACGGAATTATGATTCCGGCCAGGTCGAGAACAGTCGTTTAGAGAAAAATGCAATTGAAAGTTTTATGATGATAAATCGTTGAGCTACCTGCTCTCACTGAATCGTCTGTAATTTGGTGAATTTTCAATATTTTCTTTTCACATATTCTTGAATGTGTATACTTTGAGAAAATGCACAAAAAACGATTTTTGTACCCGTCACAATGGTGTCCCGCTTTAATTTTTTTATCTTAATTTCCATTTGTTTTGAATCTTAATTCCCAACTGGACATAAGAATCATTACACTGGACAAAATGAAGTATGCAAGGCACCATGCGAAATAAATGGGACGGCACGTACTTTATTTTGCCGCAATCCTAAGAAATTTCACCAATGTTTATTTTATTTTAAGCTAGACCTTATGTAATACTTGTATATAAATACAATCCTCATAGCAATATACATACATACATACATATATATATATATATATGTGTGTGTGTGTGTGTGTGTGTGTGTGTGCGTGTGTGTGTGCGTGCGTGCGTGCGTGCGTGTGTGTGCGTGTGTGTGTGCGTGCGTGCGTGTGTGTGTGTGTGTGTGTGTGTGTGTGTGTGTGTGTGTGTGTGTGTGTGTGTGTGTGTGTGTGTGTGTGTGTGTGTGTGTGTGTGTGTGTGTGTGTGTACACCAGGTGTGTAAGTATGAAACCGGAATTTTTGTACAGAAAAAACACGTTTATTGTAATGATATGATCCAAAGTAACTTATTCAAAGTATTGTCCGTCGCTATCTATACATATTTCCCATCTTTCTGGCAATTTGTGGATTCCGCGCCAAAAGAACTGTTGCTCTTTTGAGGCAAACCAGTCATCGAGCCATTTTCGTACATCTTCGTAAGAAGTAAAGCGCTGCTCAGCAAGTGCGTGTCCCATCGATGCAAACAAGTAGTAATCGGATGGGGCAAGGTCCGGTGAGTAAGGCGCGTGCTGAAGAATCTCCCAACGGAACGACTCTATCGTTTTCTGGACCTGTTTTGCTTTGTGTGCTGGTGCATTGTCATGCAGCAAAATCACCTTGTGTTGTCTTTGTTGGTATTCTGGTCGTTTTTCACGCAAAACTCGATCCAAATCGGTCATTTGTTGTCGGTAGCGTTGAGTATTGACAGTTTTCCCAGGTTTCAGCAGCTCGTAGTAGATTACGCCCTTCTGATCCCACCAAACACACAGCATTGTCTTTCGTCCGTAGCGGTTTGGTCTTGCCGTCGATGTTGATGGTTCACCCGGAGTAACCCATGACTTTTTGCGCTTAGGATTCTCGAAATATATCCACTTTTCATCACCAGTCACAATTCGATGGAGAAATTACTTTCTTTTGAACCTGGCGAGCAGCATTTCGCATGATGTTTTGCGGTTTTCCTGCTGTCTTTCGTTGAGTTCATGTGGAACCCATTTCCCCACCTTTTGTATCTTTCCCATGGCTTTCAACCGAAGGGAGATGGCTTCTCGGGTCACCTTTAACTGATCCGTCAATTGTTGTTGTGTTTGAGCGTCGTCTTCGTCCAACAAGGCTTGCAGGTCAGCGTCTTCAAACTTTTTCGGTGGTCTTCCACGTTCTTCGTTCCTCACGTCAAAATCGCCACTTTTGAACCGTTTGAACCACTCGAAACACTGTGTTTTACCGAGAGCATGCTCACCAAACGCCTCCACAATCATTCGATGCGATTCGGCTGCGGTTTTCTTCAGATGAAAACAGAAAAGTAGTGCTGTCCGCAAATCGTAATTTGTTAGCACAAAACTCGACATGTTTATCTCTAATAAACTAATGCTACTGAATGAAACTCATGTTATTGTGAGTTGGAAATCTTTGTCGGATATCAATACAATAACAAGACACCGCTGACGTGATGTGTCGGTAACTGCATCGACATCTAGCGCCACCTATGGGCAAATTCCGGTTTCATACTTACACACCTGGTATATATATATATATATATATACATTTATTTACCATATTGTTACTATACTTATATTTCATACATTTGGGGTATTTCAGCCCGCTCAGACAACTATTTCCCTCACCATTATTGATTATAGATTTTCATAGAGGAAGACCTTACTCTAGGTGTAAAAAAACACCATTTTTTTCATTTCCCCCCGCTTATAAATTTTGGAGAAATTTAGCTTCGTTTGAGACCTGTTTTGTGCCTTTTTCACCAAAGCTTGTACAACCAAACTTTTACTTCGCGTATCTACTATTTTTTTGTGGAATTTCCATTTTGGGCATGATTATTCAACAGTTTCGAAGTCAGCACAGTGCTTTTTCAGTCTACATATACATCCCACTCGAAAAGAACGTCATCTGAAACCATATTTTTGAAGTTTTTTTTTACTTGCAAGACCGAAAAAGTACTCTTCTGACTTCCAACACTGTGGAAATCATCCCCAAAATCGAAATTGTGCCAAAAAAACAGTAAATACCGAAAGCACAAGTTGAGCTTTGGTAGAAAAATGCACAAAATAGATTTAAAACAAATCAACATTTTTTTAGAATTTAAAAAATGGCTCGCTGAACTTTCCGATTTTTTTGCAGTCGCAGAAGGGCAAGGGGTGGGGGCATTTTTTAGAAGTCCGTGTTGTTTGGACGTAAGGAATGAAGGTTTCCACTATAAAAACCTATACTCAACTATGGCGAGGGAAATAGCTGCTGAGTTGAGCTGGAATAGCATATGTGTCTGTGTGTAAGATATTGCTATAAAGATTGTATTTAAATATAAGTATTACACAAGGAATAGATGGAAATTGAAAGCAATTTTTTTCAAATCTCCTACTAGTGCGTATATATTTTCAAAACTGGACTATATATAAACATACACCCACATACACACACACACACACATATATATATTTACTTCCAACTAAATCTCATGATTTGTTTATCTTAAATATTCTTTTATCTAAGCATTAATGCAATACATATTGTAATAAGGATGATATTCACTCATAGGTATCATCTGATACGGTCTAGCTAGAAACTGAAAAACTTCAAATATTTGCTTATCAGTAAATATATCTATATATCTTTGCTTCAATTTCCAGCTACATTGCACATTATATAATACTTTTATTTAAATAAAATTCTTATGATATTACTCGTACGTGCACACACACGCATGTGAGTGTGTGTGTGTGTGTGTGTGTGTGTGTGTGTGTGTGTGTGCATGTATACAACAGCATCGTTGCAAGGATTGTTACGAGTGCATTTTGTTCGTGGCACCCACAGAACGATCTTTCCTATGTGATCGGTTTCATGGTGGTGATTTTACGTTTCTTCACCATAACCGGAAAGCACACGACCCTTAAAATGCTCATGCTCACTGTCGGTGTCTCCGTCTGCAAGAGCTTCTTCATAATCTTCGGAATGTTTCTTCTCGTTTTCTTCTACGCGTTGGCCGGCACCATTATTTTTGGTACCGTCAAATACGGAGAGGGAATAGGAAGGTGAGCTTGTAACGTTTGTAAGAAATTATTTCTGAAAATATATATATATATATATATATATATATATATATATATCAATAGAAAAAACATCCATATATATATATATATATATATATATATATATCAATAGAAAAAACATCCATATATATATATATATATATATATATATAAATATATATATGGATTAATAAAAATATTTATAATCGTGTGTATATGCACACACGAGGGAGGCTGAAAATTCCTCGGCCTGAGTCGCTTACGAGCCGATAGGACCACTCATAGTACTTCGGCCGAGAACTTTTCAGCTTCACTTCACGTGTGTGTGTATTAAAAATTAAAACTTATAAGAAGACCGAAAAAAAAACGCGTTCAGAGTTTTACTAGCAGTTCTATCGTTATAATCATAAATTTTTCAACACCTGCAATCACAAACGCACAATAAAAAGCAAAGATTAAAAAAATCAACCAAAATTCGAACGCGGCAAATAGAAAACGTTCTCGAATAAATTAATGAATAGATCAAAAAGAGGAATATCCTCAATAAATAAAAGCAAGGCATAGTAAAAAAAAAGGAAAAATAAAGAACGATAAATCGAGTTTTTTTCCCCTCAGACGCGCCAATTTTGAATCTCCGGTGACCGGGGTCGCTATGCTCTTTCGTATCGTGACTGGCGAAGATTGGAACAAGATAATGCACGATTGCATGGTGCAACCACCTTATTGTACACCAGCGGCGAATTATTGGGAAACCGATTGCGGCAATTTTCACGCTTCCCTCATATACTTTTGCACTTTCTACGTCATCATCACGTACATCGTTCTGAATCTTCTCGTGGGTGAGCGATATTTTCGTTTTTCTTTCTCGATCCTCGTATTTTTCTTCTTATTCTCTCTTCTTACTCCCCTCTTCGCCCGCCTTCCCATTTCAGCCATCATAATGGAGAACTTTTCGCTGTTTTATTCGAACGAGGAGGACGCTCTTTTGTCGTACGCCGACATAAGAAACTTTCAGAACACCTGGAACGTCGTTGATATACATCAGCGTGGCGTCATACCCGTTCGAAGAGTACGACACTTTTTACTATTGCTGTCTCCTCGTTATACTTTTTTTAAAACGACGAAAACAATTAAATGTATACACTCTTGGCCAAAAGTTTGGGGCACCCTGCAATTTTTCTTTCTGGACAAAAAATTGAATATCACGGCCAAAAAAAATCGGAAACGAATTTACCAAACGGGGTTTGAAGAGAATAAAACCAGCTTCAATACGCTGTTTTTATTTTATTTTTTCGATTTTTTTCTGTGCCCGGTACGTCATTTTGAAAATGACGGTTTTTCACGATTTTCGCACCTTGCAAAGACGTTCGCTGGACTTTGGAAAAATACAAATTTCGCTATTTAGTGGAATGATCTTCAAAAAGGGAAGTGTTAGCTTTAGTTTCGTTTAAAGAAATTTTTTTTGCAATTATTTTTCGCAGATAAATTTAGTTTTTCTTGAAAAAACGGCAGATTGAAAACTATGAGAATGAGAATATTTGTCGTAAGGACTAAAAATTTTTGTTTTGTTATTTTCGAGTTGTTAATTTTTTTCAGATTTTTCGGGCAACATTTTTTTTCATCGCTAGTTTTGGTTGATCGTCGACGATTAATCTACTTAATTTATTGCCATTACATTGAAATGTAGATGATGAAGGCTGTGGGTGGATCAACTAACTATTAATAATATTGTTTAAATTTACTAATAAATACATTTAAAAACAAAAAGAGTTTAATGGTATACCCTAAACTAGAAAAAAAAGGAAAACACAGGGTGCTTAATGCTTTTGGTCAAGGCGTAATTGGATTTGTACGTCGTAGTGATCAGACGATATTTTGTTTTGATTTTTAAGAGCACTTGTCACTTTCGAATCTGCCGAAGTGTAATTACTTTATTTTTCCCGATCATCTTTGATTTAAATGACAGTCAGTACTCATTCGTTTGACTCTGTACAAGCTCAGAAGGTCATTTGATTCGTACAACGTACAAATTTAATTATGTCCATTTTCTTGAAACGTTACTTTGAAACAAAGATATTTTCATCAAAACATCTACGTTTCAATGTAATGGCAATAAATTAATTAGATTAATCATCGACGATCAACCAAAAATAACGATAAAAAAATGTTGCCAAAAAAATCTTTTGTTGGCCGAGATATTCAATTTTTTATCCGGTAAGAAAAATTGCAGGGTGCCCCAATCTTTTGGCCAAGGGTGTATATACTACGGTGGCACGAATATGAGCTCTATTTTTTCCCTTTTTCTCACCATCCAATTATCTTCTTTAAAGAAAGAAAAAAATTGTCGCCGAAGCTGCGAGCGGTCAAAAAATTAATTAAAAATCGATTTTTTTTTCGTCCATTTCTCACCCTGAATTTTACGCTTTATAAATTTTAAATGAACCTCGCGAAAGCTCTAGCTGGCCAATGAATGTTTAGTGGTCGCTCAAGATTTCGAAATTTACCATTTCCGCCAAAAAATAAATCTCGCATGCACTGTAAATCCTTGTAGCATAAAAACAAAATAAACAGCGAAGTTTATTTAGAAACATTTTCTGAATAATTTATTATAACAATTTGTAACAAACACCAATTAGACAATATATGTTATTATATATTATTGTATTATGGCGTCGCTCGTCACAGAGTACAGCTACGATTGGTCCACAGTTTGACTAACGCAGTTTTACGAATAAAACTACCTATAATTTTGTGTACGGACAAGAGCTTTAAAGAATTATTTTATAAGAACGAAGATTATAATTCTTGGTTTAGAAGATATAAATTTAAAAAATCCGTTTCTAAAGAAAAAGGGATCAATTGTTTTGAACATTTGACAAAGCGTCAAATTTATGAGTGAAAAGAGTAAAAAAGATTGGCGAAAACTGGAAATTTCGAAGCTCTTGAGCGAACATAAAAAAAATTTTTTTTTTAGAAAATTTGAATTTTTGGGAGGCTTGAGCGACGTCTAAATATTTTTCGACCGCTCGCAGCTTTCGCGACAATGATTTTTTCTTTAAAGAAGATAATTGGGTGGTGAGAAAAGGGGAAAAAAATAGAGTCCAAATTTGTGCCCTGTATAGACCCTGTGCATACAGGGTGAGTCACGAGAATCAGAACACCTCAATATCTCTGTTGGATTTGAAAATACGAAGGAAGTACATATCGGAATTTCAATGCATTGAAAGGACGCACATGGTTATGATAATATATTTTTTTGGATTTCATTTTTTTCGGTTTTTTTTCAAGATTATCAAAGTTCTTTTAAATGCAATGGCATATTTTGTCTCCTTGCACATTGTAGCCGGCATCCAAACAAATTTAACCATGTAACATAGGACCTTTAAATTACCTTCAACCCAGAAAGATTGAATAACTAATAATGCAACAAGTTATTGCTTTATTTCTGTTACGCTACATGTTCAAGATGCGACAATGACATCGACATCAAGTCGATATTTTCTTTCTTTGAGTGACGCATTGTGCAACGTTCATTGATAATACGGTAGATTAGAAATTTGAGAAACTTCATAAATCTGATAGCAAGAAGGTGATAAGGTAATAAGTAGCTGATAAACACGATTGTGTACATACGAAGGGTGAAGGTGTTTCGTAAATATTTTGTCATCACCGAACCTGTTACTCTATTGTGTTATTGTGATACATTTGAATGTAACCCAGCTCACAGGAATTATTTAGCGTAACAGAAATGAAGAAAAACTCTTACACGTTGAATTAATATTTATTCAATATTTCTGGGTTGAAGGTCATTTGAAGGTCATAGTATTTTACATGGTTGAATTGGTTCGGATGCCGGCTACAATGTGCACGGGAAAAATGTGCCATTCCATTTTTAAAAACTTCGATGACCTTGGAAAATCCGAAAAAATGAAATGGAAAAAATATTACGAGGGTACGATATGTACATACTTCGTATTTTCAAATCCAACAGAGATATTCAGGTGTTCTGATTCTCGTGACTCAACCTGTACACAGGGTGTCCCTCTTGTCTCTGCCACCCGAAATAACTCGGTAATTATCGACGTCACACAAAAATGTTCCCGACAAAGGTTCTACGGTGTGAAGGGGGCCAGCAAATGCGACGATTTTTTTTTTCATTTCGGTGAAGGCGCTGACGTACAGTGAAGGTCACCTCCACTTCTTTAAATGTAATGGTATATTTTGTTTTCAACCATCTTGTGGAGCACCTCAAGCCACATAAAAAACATTAGGGGATCAAAGTTGTTCAAGGTCATTCAAGGTCACCTCTTAAAATAAAAAAAAAACAAATCTAAATATCACGAATCACTACCAAATATTTGGTAGTGATCCGGGATATTTAGATTTGTATAATCGATACTGACCTTGAGTGACCTTGAGGGACCGCCTAATGTTTTTTATGCGGCTTGAGGTGCTCCACAAGATGGTTGAAAAAAATTGACCATTCCATTTAAAAAGTGGAGGTGACATTGGACGGCCCCCTTCACACCGTACAACTTTTGTCTGGAACGATTTTTTTGCGACGTCGATAATTACCGAGTTATTTCGGGTGGCAGAGATAAGAGGGACACCCTGTATATTTAGAGAACAATAAGTAACGCGAAAAGGAATGATTTCGTCGATTACAGGTAATGATACACGACAGTTGTGTTGCAGGTTAAATTCATCCTACGATTACTGAAGGGTAGATTGGAAACTGATCCGCAGAAGGACAGACTTTTGTTCAAGTATATGTGTTACGAGCTCGAGAGGCTGCACAACGGTGAAGAGGTCACTTTTCACGATGTCATCAAGCAAGTATTTTTCTGCAAATATATATTGTATATATAAATATGTAACATTTATAGTTATTTACCCGATATCTACCGGGTGGTCCAGTAACCATTACCACCTTCAACGGAGTATTCTAGTCTAGAGATCTATATTTCCGGAGTTCTGTCGAGGTTGATAAAAAAATGTACATATATGAGGTATTCCACGTGCATCCGGTGGACTTTTTCCCTGACCCCCGCCAATTCGATTTATTTCTTAAAATCTGATTCCATTGGCTCTAAAAGACACCCTGATTTTTTTCTACATTTTTCGGAACATCCCTTAGACAAAAAAAAATTCTCCGAAAAAAGGCCCCGATTTAAAAATCTGAAAAAAAATCCCAAACATGCGCGATTATATGTAAAATTTTTCAAGCTATCACCCACAGTGGAAGTATGATTTTTTCAGTGCTTTCTGAGCGATTTACGTTTAAAAAAACTGAAAAATTGACAGCTAATCGTTCAAGGTCCATGATTGTGATTTGGTTATTTAAAAATGGTCAACAAAATTCATTATGGGTATCAAAATATATGAGTATCCGCCCGAAGTAAGCAGTTCGTGATTTTTTTAACGTTAATCGCTCAGAAAGTACAGAAAAAATCATACTTCCACTGCGGGTGATAACTTGAAAATTTTTACATATAATCACGCATTTTTGGGATTTTTTTCAGATTTTTATGTCGGGGCGTTTTTTTCGGAGAAATTTTTTTTTGACCATGGGTTGTTTCGAAAAATGTAAACAAAATTCAGGGTGTCTTTTAGAGCCAATGGAATCAGATTTTAAAAAATTAATCGAATTGGCAGGGGTCAGGGACAAAGTCCACTGGATCTACGTGGAATACCTCATATTTACTTTTACCATCCATTTTTCAGTATTTTTATTGATATTTCAAGAGCTTGCCAAAAAACAAAATCGTGAAACAAAAATAAACATTGAAAAAATTATAGGCCTCTGAGTATGGCCGTGAAAAAAAGAGTTGCGACGACATAATTTCGAAGCTCCCATTCACCTGAAACAGAAATAAAACCAATTTTCTTGATCAATATGAATGTCATTATGGCAGGTGACAAAAAGACAAATATATTTAATGACTGTCTGAAAAAAGTTAATGAAAGGTCACCTTCGTGTCTTGCAAACAACTCGACGTACAAAAAATTGGTATCACAATCTGATGACCTATTCTGTACGATGTACCTTCTGTCAGACAAATTATTTTCTGACACGCGTAGTTTCGAAAATATCGAAGGTATCAATTTATACATGCCGGGCGACTCACTACAAATCATAAACTCGAAAAAGCCCACAAAAATTCAATTTATACAAAAAAAAAATCAGAGCCTGACAGGTTTTTCGGAATTGACATTTCGGGCATACGTTCTTAATCTTTTTTTTAAATAAACTTGTAGAACGAATTTTAAGGTCGACTTAATTTTTATAAACGACAATTCCCGTCTTTCAATTCCCTCTTCTATTTCTTTTGTTTTTTAAGGAGAACCGATAATCCTAATTGACCTTAGGATAACCTTGACGTGTCAAAAAATGTATCACCACGAATCTAAGACTCGAAAATTCCTATAAACACTCATTTTAAACGAGAAAAAGTGAGATCCAATATTTTCCTTTTCAAAATATACATTTCAATCATCTGTCATTTTTTTAAATGAATGTGTCAAACTAAGTTTACAGACAACTCAATTTTTTTAAATGGTGATCCTTATCTTGGAAATCCTTCTTCCATTACTTTTTTTAAAATCAGAAGCATGAATCTATCGTGATTAAGATGACCTTGACTGTAAAAAAAATGTATAAAACAGATTTTATCTCGAAGCGGAAAATGACCGCGACGTTTTCGGGAGCGAATTAGAATTTTTATTAAGGGGTCTTCTCACTTTAGACGCTAAAAAAGGCTTTTGTCATGATTTTTTTAGAGGTTTCTATTATAGATATTGGTATAAAAGTTGTTACACTTAATAAATACACTTTCGGAATACATTTTTTTTTAATGTATTTATTTAAGTCACTATTTGAAGATAAAAATGGTAGTTAAACAAATGTCCTAAAAAAATTGTAGGTCTGCGCTGTTGATGAAATCTCGGACATGGACCATCCGAAACAAAAACATCGAACGTTTAGAGATTCAGTAAAAAATAACAAAATAAATTAAAAATAACGCAATACAAAATAAAACGTGTTTTTTCACAGTTTTTGGCAAAAAAAAAAATAGTAAATATCAACATTCAAAGAATTCCTTGATTTGCGCCATAGCTATAGTTGTAGAGAATATGTGGTTAAAATTTCGTAAGGATCGGTTCAGTAGTTTCGAAAATTTTATCAATAAACCGTCGAAAAACGTTGTTTCGAGAAAAACGCGTTTAAAATTAGTTTGGGTTACATAAATACATTTTTTTAATGTATGTATTTTAAATACCACTACTATGAAAAATATTTTATAGTAGTAGTTTACTATAAAAAAATAGTTTACTATTTGTTTTATGTATTTCGAAAGTGTATTTATTTAGGATGTATGGCAGCTACTGCAGAGTCGTTACAGAACTGATTATGCAATTTGCAAAAATCGCATTTAAAGACTAAATAAAATAATTGTAGTATTCATTGAAGCTAAAAAGGAGATTTACCACAGCTCAAAGTAAAACATGCGGTACAGAAAGAAGAATTTTCAATTTTCAACTGCAAATTTAGTTGCTGATTTGATGTACGTTTTCCCTGACGTTGTCGTGGTTACGACATACGAGCTAAAGAAATACGAAAACGGTCCCATTTAACTCGCAATATCTCGCAAAATATATGGGCACATGTCGATTTTTTTTTTAACGTATCATGCATATTACAGCACAAAAGTTTTTTTTACAAAAGAATACTTCGGAAATACCTTTTTTGCCAATGTAAAGGGAATTTTGGACGTACAGTCCTATGTTCCCCGTGTTAAATGGCCCAACTTTGAATTCGTTTATCTCAGCATTCACGTGGGCAAATTTTGTTTTTTTAATCTCAAAAAGTTCTCGATATTTTCCTTTACAATATCAGTGAGTTTCAATTCGAACAGTAGTAAATAACTTAGTTGCCATACATCCTTAAGTGTAACAACTTTTATATCAATATCTATAATATAAACCTATTTTTTTAAGTAAGAAGACGCATCAAGCCTTCTAGTGGTTCACCATGGGTATATAAAAATGAAAACTGTTTTTATTTTTATATTTTGTTTTTAATTACCGATAAGTAAAATACTCATTGATGAATCCTTCCTCCTCGCGTTTTTCGTAGCATGCTCTCGTATCGTTCGGTCGACATACGTAAAGCCCTCCAGCTCGAGGAACTCCTGGCCCGCGAGGAGTTCGAGTACATAATAGAGGAGGAAGTCGCGAAGCAAACGATTCGAACGTGGCTTGAGGGATGCTTGAAGAAAATTCGAGCTGTTGGGGTGAGTAAACGAAAAATGTCGTGGTGGAAATGAAATGAAGTGACGAATGACAAATTTTTCTGGCTGTGTCGATTAAAAAAAGGCTTTTTAAAACTGGTTTTCAATTATACGAGGGAATTTCGTTTGCACGACGTTTATACGTTTTTTCAGAGGCAACAGAACAGTCTGATCGCCGGATTGCGAGCGACCAACGATCTCGCAGCTACGGCGCAGGATCAGACGGAAGAGAAGAGCAAGGAGAACAGCATCGACCGCGAGGAGGAGATTGAAAATAAGGTTCGTGAATTTTGTTCGACAAGCCAATTGATTTTTTTTTATGAGTGTATTGGCATGACAAATTCGCATTTTTACACAAAATTGATACACAGTATTACCGAGTTTGAGGTTTTTTGTTAGTGCAGAATATTAATAAACAATGAAGATATTATTTAAACAAAGTGCCGTCGTTGCTGGATGGCCAATTGGTGTAGGTGGTTCTGGCAACTAAAGTCATCTGAGAGGAAGGGAATAGTACGATATCCGGGGCGCCAAGTTTTGACCGTTGATTCTTGATATTTGAACAAAAATAGTGAGAATGTCAAGAATAAAAAATTTGCCGCTTCGGCTTCCTTAACGGGAGGGTAGGGGTTCCAGCGTGAAAAAAAAAACTTTTTTGCGAATTTTTTTCATCTATATGGATAGAGTAAATTTATTGAAACCTTTTGTACATTGTTAAGTGTCATTTCAAGAACATTCCGTGAAATTTGTACGCTAAAATATTCACAAACAAGCCGGTGACAAAGCTTTTCCAAGAACGCCTTTGGAAAAACACGATTTGCGGTGTTCACTGTATCTCAGCTAGAAATTATCTGAAATCAAGTACCATTGAAATTTAGTCAAAGTATCATCAAATCCTCCCCCCAAGGGTCGTTGATAATTTTTTTTTCATTTCTAAATTTTTGGTGGTCATGTTAAGTGAAAAGTGCTATTTTTCACGAAAAATTCCGCCATTTTGGGGGTGGAAAACCCCCTCAATGTAAAAAAAATCTCAAACTAACCGCTGGGGGAGGTATTTTATATGTAGAAAGTGTGTACCAAGTTTGAAATAAATCGGTCATGTAGTTTTCAAATGGCAGTGAACACGAACTTTGAAAAAGTGGTTTCGAGAAAAACGCGTTTGAAGTTTAGAGAAATTGGAGCTACAGTGTTAGAGGAGCGTGACTAAATTTTGGGATTATATTCTTGAAATGTTTAACTATAAGAAAAGACAAAAAAATCGATTTTTCAATAGTGCAAACCCCTACCCTCCCCTTAAGAAGTTATGAGCGCATTTACCGGTAATTGGAAATACGCCAAAATTCGCCACGATTGTTGGCTTATGGGTACAATATCTTTATTTTATCGCAAATAATGGAAATTGACCGCGCGAGCTTCAAAAAGTATTTTTTTGTTTGGGTTTGTTTAGTGTTATCATATAAATACTACGTTTAGTGGTATTTATATGATTTTCAACATAAATTCCGAGATTATAATGCTTTATTTATTCATATTCCCTGTTTATTTATAACAATAATAATTGTTCCATAGAATTACTACATCAAAGTACTAAACGATGTATTTTACATAAACGTAGAGCCTTACAAGTCCGACGAAGGATGAACCGTATACTTTTAAGGCGTTAACCCCACTTGTAGCGCAAAAAAAGGCCTTTTTCATGATTTTTTTTTAAAGAAAACTACAAAACTTTTTTAATCGATCAATATACCATCTTAAGGAACACATCTTGAAGAACTTTCAGTAATTTTTTATTGAAAAATATTACATTGTTTAGTGGCAAATGGCCGTCAATGAAATAATGTTTTTATATGTACGGTTTGCGGTGACCAACATTGCGGCGAAGTGGATCATCTGAAAAAAAAATGCGGATGGATTTAGTCAAATATAAGTATAAACTAGTCTTAAATCAAAGGATTTTAAAAAATATTCATTTTTCACAAAATGGCGGACAGTCAAAGTTAATGGTTCGATTTTAACGAAAAAAACGGCCGTTTTTTGGCTATAAAACGGCCATTTTTTTTCGAAAAAAAAAATCGAACGATTAAAGACTACATTTTTATGTATTAAATAAGCCTGCAAAATTTCAAGAAGATCGGTTCGTTAGTGTTCGAGTAATCTTGGTCACCGACTTCAGAAATGCCATTTTGAGAAAAACGCGTTTAAAGTTTCAATTTCAGTTTACACGAAGAAAATATTTTTTTTTTTGTAAACTTACATAGAGTCATCTATTCCGGGCCCATACAGAAGTATGGGCCCGGATACTTATAGTTCAAAAAAATGCAATAAAAAAAAATCGATTTTTTCAAAATCGCAAGTGGGGGTAATCCCTTAATCCGTCTTCAAACTTCTAGCGATTAAAAGTACTACTTCACTCTCTGTCTAGTCGCACATATAAGCGAGGAAAACATGGTAGTGGTATTTAAAATACATTTTTGGCTTCTGAGACACGGTTGAAACTATAAATTTCCAAGTTACCTTGCCTGATGTTCCTTGAAATATTCAAATTCGAATAAATCGTCATTTTCGATAACTATCGAAAAATTCTAATTTCAACGCAAAATAAGCGAAATATCAACTTTTACCACTCTTCATATTGTGTATATTTTGACTCAACAACCCTAAATTCGAGACGAAAAATAAAAAATCTACTTTTCGTATAATAATACAAATTTTGAAAATTACGAAAACGGCAAGTTGTTGAATCTAGTCGTACGATAGAAAATGCTGTAAACTATGCTCTGTTCGAATTTGAAGTGAATGGGACGAACAGATTTTGAGATATATCGTTTCGAGAAAAACGCAAAAAAAGGGTAAATCTGTCCCTTGACGAAAATAGTCATATCTCGGTCTATTTTTGGAATTTTACAAAATCTTTGTTGCAAATTAAAGTCAAGACTCTAGGCTATGTAACTATAAAAAAATCGCATTTTTGAAGTATCAAGCTTAATGCAAACCCCTTAAATACATTTTCCAAGAATGGAATAAACGGTGGTTGAAAATCGCGCGAATTTGATTTCTCCTTGAAATGATTTTTTTTTCTCTTTATTGTGGTATTTGAAATTATTTGGGGTTTTTCAGGAAACCGAGGGTATGAGGCACCGCGGAAAAAAGCCAGTTGTCCTACCGCGATCGGACAGCATCGGTAGCGGTTCCGGCAGGAAATACCTCGCCCCCACCCTTTCCGATCCAGCGTCCGTGAGGAGCGAGAAGGACAAGATGGTGGCCTCAAAGAAGCGAAACAGCCGACCAACTCGTAAGCAAAAAGTGGTCATTGGTTATTAAGTCACTTGAATTCTTATATTCTCTATTTTGTTCGCGTTTTTCTGATTTATTTAATCTTTATTTCGGTCAGTTTTTTCGTTTTTTTTTTTCATCAATCGCTTGAACTTTTTATTTTCATGAAGTTTGCATCGTTGAAATGCATATTCTTTTGGTTTTTTTTTAAATATCCAAAGTCGTTTTGCGCCGATTCCGGTTGCAAATCTCTTCGGTAGTTAAAAACAAAAAAAATTGTGGATTTCAACGATGCCCTCTCAACGGAAATAATTTTCTTTATTTTGCCTATTTTTTCCCTTATTTTTGCGGGTATCGCAAGGTTTTTTTTTCTTCCTATTTTTTTTGACAATCGAAATGTTTGGGATCGTTTGGGTAAGGGTGATTCGCCGAGTAGGAACTTTATTCTTTCATCTCCTTTATCTTTCCTCATTGTTTCCATTTTTTAAATATTGTCCTTGATTTTTCTGCTTTATTCGAATGAAAAAAAAAAGTTTTTCCATTTTTTCTCACTTTAAATGTTTTGTTTCTTCCTATTATTGTATTTCTCCTTACGTTTTTATTTATAAGAATCTATGATGATTTATCCATATATCTAATGTATTTATTTATTTATTTTTATCTGTAATAGCAATCATTTTTATCAATTGTTATCACCAATAACATCACGAAAACTTTTAATCCCTCTAATTTTTTCCTCATTTTTGGGCTCCTTATTTTTGATATTTTTTTCTCACCAATTTCGTCTTTTCTTCTCGTCTTTTCGTATCAATCGAAATCATCAAAGATTTATCCTACTCCCAATTAACCGAAAGATCATTTCCGCCTCGTTCGTTTGGGAAAAAAAAGACAATTGTCCGAATGCGGTCGCGAAAAAACGGCAGCTCAACGACTAAAATCGACGTGCACTCTTTTTCCCGATCGCAGCTGTGACGAAGAACAATTTGCCTTATCTGACCGAGGGTGCCGAGCCCAGTCGGCAGCCCAGAGAAATCACAAGCGCGAAACAACCGTCTTCCAAGGTTTCGAGCGTAATGCTCGAGGTACGCGAATGGTGGCGGGAACAGCTCATCTACAGCAGCGAGTCCAGCGAGGACGAGTTATGAACACGTTCCAACCTGCGACTTGAGCAAAAAGCAAGAAAGAAACGAAGTTTTTGCGGAGAGACAAAAGCAGCACCGTGGCGTTTTTTACACTTGAATAACTCGGCGGATCGCAAGCTGCAACGCCGAGTGAGAGAATGTCCTCGAAAAGCTTTCACTTGGAAATGTGAATCCATGTATATATATATGTTACAGTTAAAACCCGTTTTTACTTTAAACGCGTTCTCCTTAGTCAAAACTACCCTCAACGGCTTCGTTACAACTAGTTTCTCATAGTAAAAACTATGTTTTCCTAGTTGATACTACTTTTTCCTAGTTGAAACTAGTTTCGCCCAGTTGAAACTAGCTTTCCCCAATTGAAACTAGTTTTTACTAGTTTTTACTAGTTGAAACTAGTTTAAACTAGTTTTTGCTATTTGAATCTAGTTTTTCTTAGTTAAAACCAGTTTTTCGCAGTTGAAACTATTTTTCCCTAGTTGAAACTATTTTTTTTTCTAGTTGAAACTCGTTTCTCCCAGTTGAAACTAGTTTTTGCTAGTTAAATCTAGTTTTTCCCAATTGAAACTAGTTTTTACTAGTTGAAACTAGTTTTTACTAATTGAAACTAGTATTTACTAATTGAAACTAGTTTTTACTAGTTAAAACTAGTTTTTACTAGTTAAAACTAGATTTTACTAGTTAAAACTAGTTTTTACTAGTTGGAACTAGTTTGTACTAGTTGAAACTAGTTTTGCTTGTTGAAACTAGTTTTTCTAGTTGAAACCAGTTTTTTATTGTTCAAACTAGTTTTTTCTAGTTAAAACCAGTTCTTCGTAGTTGAAACTATTTTTCCCTAGTTGAAACTATTTTTTCCTAGTTGACACTAATTTTTCCTAGTTGAAACTACTTTCTCCCAGTTGAAACTAGTTCTTCCCAATTAAAACTAGTTTCTCCTAAATGAAACTACTTTTTCGTAGTTAAACAGAGTTGTACAAAGGCGCTCAGACAAAACTAGATAAAACACGTTTAAGCTAAAAACGGGTTTCAACTGTAAAAAACTTTGAAAACGGGTGTGTGTGTGTGTGTGTGTGTGTGTACAGCGAAAAATTTGGACACACTTTTCGCAAATTTTCGACCGGAAGCCACCTCAAAAGGAAAATGTCCCAAATACTTTTTTCATACTCTAATACGTGAAAGCTTCTTCCAATCCAGCTTTTGTTCCACCGTTATTTCTTGTCAAACCCCAACATTTTCGAGGTGCAGCGAATTGTCCAAAAACTGCACCACTTTACAAAAAGCTGAATAATCTTGCGGGAAAAACCGGAATTTCTTTGTTTTTTTTCGATCTCTCTGGTCAGAAAAATCCAATGGTATTTCCCAAAAAGTGACGCGCGATCTTATGAACAGTAATGTCGCAGATTTGAAGAAAAGCGTGTTCAAGGTGGCCTAGAGAGTAAAAGAAATAGAGAATAGGAAAAAGGCACAATGGAGGTTGGTTTTTTAAATCTTTCCAATACTAGCTCGAACATTCCTTTGCGCGTTTTTTGACCAAGATCTGTAGCTTTTCGTGTCGAAAGAAAATTCGAAAAGTGTATCCATGCTTTTCGCTCCTTAGATCCTATATATATATAAAGGGTGATTCACAACTATTAGGGTTCCTTTGGAGAGCGGATAGGCCACGTCATTGCGAGAAAGACCCTTCATTTTCAAAATGACGTGCAACAAAAATTGGCCGAGATATTCACGTTGATAGTAAACTGGCACTATGCTGAGTAAACAATGGCACAGTAGTTGCTCACGTGCGATGTTTTTTTTCTTCAAGTATTAAATAGTCCACGAAAATTGTTGAATCATATTATCGGTTTGCAAAGCGCGTCTCCGTGTTGACTATTTTGTTTTAACGAAAAAAAAACCACTTTTCCGAAGGTGAATTTGAACCGGCGTTCGATCCGGCTCGAACATTCCGCGCGTGAGCAACTACTGTGCCATTGTTTACACTTGGACTTTGAACGCCAATATCGCGGCCAAGTTTTGTCGCCCGACACTAAAAAAAGCGCTTTGCCCACAATAACGCACCTTATATGGTCTCAATCCTAATAGTTGTGTATCGCTCTGTATATAGGGCGCTTCACTGGAAGTTAGTTACTCGAAAACGCCTATAAATATTGCTTCTACACAAAAGAGGCAAAGACAAAATTTGAATAGCTTGGCAATGTTCGCATTTTGGTATCCTTACATTTTTTTTCAAGTGGTGGTATAGACCTTATTTCAAGGTCACCTTCACTTTTTCGAAGAACCCCCTTCTTTTATTGGCCTCAAATATAGAGCCTGAAAAAAACAAGACCAATTACCTACAATATTATGACCAAGGGATGACCTTGAAATACCAAAAAAATTGCAAAAAGGTAATTAGAGCACGTCAAGCAAAAAACGGCGGTGTTTTCAGAAGAAAATGATGTTTTTATTGCATGACATGTTCAAAAATTTGTCCACCAACCGCGATACACTTTAGGATAAGATTTCTGAAGGATGCATGACCTCTTCGCAACGTCTCGTTAGAAATCGCTGGACAAGCGTGGCTTATACGTTCCTTCGTATCTTCCCGAGTGGTTGGTACATCTCTGTAGACTTCGGTGCTCAATGCACCCCTCGAAAAATAGTCCGATGGATTTAACTCGGGCGATCGAGGAGGCCAGCCAACTGGACCGTTTCTACCAATCCACCGATCCGCAAAATTTTCATTTTTCCCAAGGTTACCCCAAGGTCATGATATTGTAAGTCATGGGTTTTGTTTTTTTGTGTGCTCTACATTTGTGGCCAATGAAAAAGGGGCTCCCAAAAAAAAGTGGTGACCTTGAAATTAGGTTGATACCTCCACTTGAAAAAAACATCGAAGGCTGCCAAAATGTACACATTGACAAGCCATTCAAATCTTGTCCCTGACCTTTTCGTCTAGAATCAATATTTGTCTAGTCAATCGCCCTGTATACATATATGTATATGTATAAGAAATTTTAGTCTTTCAATTTCCAGGTAACTGACAGCTGAATCACTCATTGACGAATGATTCCCGGAAAAAAAATCCTCTAGGCGGTTTGTTTGTAAGGAAATAATTCGAATAGGATAAATCCCGGCAAAGATTTTTCTTTTCCGCGACGCGGTACCTTTGACGAGGACCGAAAAAAAAACATTTGTAAAAAGTAGAAAAGTGTAGCTTTTATACGAAAAAAAAGGAAAAAAATAACAGTAGCGCCGTCGCGGCGGTACTGGTTTGTGAGAGATATATAGTCGAAGGGAAAATCCTCGTGTGATTTTGCGGGGCGTTTCAAAATGGGCAACTGCGTTAGTACAACGAGCACAATGGATACGTGTGACGCGAAGTCATTTCTTCAAGAGAGAGAGAGAGAGAGGGGGGGGAGGGATAAATGTGGAGAAAGAAACGATCCGGCTCCTCTTATTGCGAAAATTAACGCTCTTGTACTCGAGTGCAAGTTCGTTTGTGGTTGTTTCTTCCGTTTGTTTTTTAGTCGTCCATGAATAGTGCATGCCATACGCGGACTGAGTCGTTATATATTTTGTACGATTACGTGTTAGATTGCGCCTACTTATCGGCTCTGAGAAAAATCCCTCGTGTAATTATCTCACCGAAGAATAATTGAGAAATAAGAAAGGTCGAGAGAGTGAGAAATTAAGGGGTTAGGCTACTGTGACGACCCGAAAATCAGGGTTATTTGTAAAAATTGATTTTCAAGGAATCAGTAAGATTATTGGAAAATGGTTTGGACATTTATTTGCATGTACATTAACGAAGTGGTGTACCAAATTTCATAAAAAAATATTGATAATTACAGAAGTTATCAACAATCGCGTGAAGGACCTTTGAATGGCTGAACGGTGTACTTGATTTTGGCCACCAGGTGGACCTGGAAAAAAAAAACGCTTTTTTCTCGCAATAGATAATATTGGCTAAGACTTGACCGAGCTTTTTTGTTATCGTGTTTTAAACGTCAAGTTTGTTTTTCGATTTTTCTAGGAAATATGACATTATTGTTAATAAATGAAGAAAAAAAAATGTTGAGAAGAAAAACGTCGGTCAAGACGAAACTACTGTTACACTGAATAAGTGTACCAAATTGCAGGTCAATCCGTTAATTAGATATCGAGAAATCGTGTACACCGTTATAAGAAACATAGTTTGGCAAAAAATGCGTTCAAAGTTCTACCAGCAGTTCTATCATTGTAATCGTAAGTTTACCTTAAATCTGCGATTTCTGCAGCATATTCTAGAACTTCCTCTTCAATTTGAGTTGCCTCAAGCAACGAACGATTTTTTGTTTTGTTTTCACAGTAGCCTAACCCCTTAAGAGTCAAGCATTTCGTCGGGGAACGACCGACGATGCTGTTTTATTGATTTTTTTCGTGGATACTCCCGATAAAAGTTCAACCTCAAAGTTTCAACGAAGTTTTCGGAAGATTCAATACGTTTTCGAAAAAAAAAAATTATTGCAAACGACGTTTAGGAATTCACGGAGACTTCGAGGTTAAAGTTTGATTGGGCGAAAAATTGGACTGCGTCTAAAAAAAATCGGTATCCTACATTCGTCGGCGAAAGGCTCTGCAATTGTGCGCCTAGAAAAAGTAATAGGGAACACGCCTTGTATAGCTCTGTTGGTATTTGAGTATCGTGAATGATCATTGTTTGCGCGTCGTAGTTTATCGAAGCGTTACGTCGTTAGTTGAAGAGAGAATACCGATAGGAAACGAGGGTAAAAATAATTCGTCGTATCGTTTTGAGTTGCTGGTGTTTCGGTGCTTATTCATTTTACCTCATTATCGCACTGTACAACGGGGTAAGGAATTCTGTCGGAGTAAAATGGCGAGGGTATTTTTTACTTATTCAGCGAATGTTTCCAATGTGATTTTCAGGTCAACTTTTTTTTACAGGTATCCATACTTATCTACATCTTATTCTGCATAAAATGACAGGTAACTTTTGCCCGAAACATTTTTTCATGTGACGTTAAAGTTTGCAGCGTTGGAATGCAACGATATTTTTTTCCATTTTTTATAACGTTTATTTTTCTCGTTATCGAAAGGCTTTTTTGCAAATGACGGTCGTAGATCTCTAATAAGAATACATAACAATGTTGGCGTTATTTTCGTAGTCTACATCGGCCAAGAAAAATGTTGAGCAACTAAAAAGAATTTACTTCCGTTGCATTCCAACGATGAGAACTTTAACGTTGTTTTTTTATTCGGCCATTATGTTTTTTTAAGTAAAAAACACGTTGGTAATGATGGCTTGTCACTTTCAACCGTAAGTTAAGGGGTTAGGCTGTTGTGACGGACCGAAAATCAGGATTATTGGAAAAAAACCGAATTTGGAAGCAATTAGTAAGATGATTGAAAAATCGTTTGGACATTGACTGCTATGTACATTACCAAAGTTGTGTACTACATTTCATAAAAATATCAATATTTAAGGAAGTTATAAACAATCTCGTGAAGGTCCTTCGAACGTGATGGCCTCAACAATGTAATTGATGTTGGCCACCCGGTTGATGTGAAAAAAACGAGTTTTTTCCCTTAAAATTGACTAAGACATGATTGACTTTATTTGTGTTATCGTGTTTCAGTCATCAAACAAAAATTTTACATTTTTTCGATTTTTCGATTTTTCGAGGACTATTACGATAACATCATAATAGTTAATAATTACTAGAAAAAAATGTTAAAAAGAAAACGTCGGTGAAGACTAAACTACTATTACACTCAATAAGTGTACCAAATTTCAAGTCAATCCGTTCATTAGTTGTAGAGAAATCGTGTACACCGTTTTGAAAAACATTAGTTTCGAGAAAAACACGTTTAAAGTTTTACTATCTTCAATCTGCGATTCTTGCACCGTATGTTGGACATTTATCTTCAATTTGAATTGCTTCGAGCAACAAACGAGTGTTCGTCATTTTCACTTGTAGCCTAACCCCTCAATACGGCGAATAAATAACACAGCCACACAAAAAAAAGTTGATTGTGCGACGAATCGGACTATACTTTTCCGACGTATTTTGAGCTGCTGAAACGATATTCGAAGTCAAAATTAAGATTCTGTGTACCATTTTTTTGATAACTTCAAAAAATGATGTAAATTATTCTCGTTTAGCGTCAACTAGATAGCTTCGGGAGGGTCCGCTGGCTTTATTATACTTAGATATTCACATATTCACATAAGGTTAGAAGTATTAACACCGTAGGTACCAAAAAAAAAACGGATCCAGGACCGGCGAAAGCTACGCAAAAAACGTATTTTGCCCTCATTTTTATAACGCCAACACGTTTCAAACACTTCTGAGACTTATACATCTGTAAATTCTTTCACCGACCTATTTTATACTTTCAAAAGCCGATATTACTCCACCGACGATACTCCAAAATATTTGGGACCGCTTGAAAGTGTCTATCGCTCTTTGCTAAAACGTACTTGTTTTTCTTCAAACAACCTATGTAAGGGATTTCTTTTTCGTTTTATTCCTTTCCTGGATGTTTCCCTCTTCAACATCCAACAGAAATTGGCCATCATATTAATATCCCAACGTCCCTGATATCGACGTCCCATTTCTTTGAGATCTTGATGGGAACGCTCTCCCTGTTCTTCACTGTAGGCGCCAAGGTTTTCAGGAAATGAATCCAGGTGAGAATGTAGAAAGTGCAATTTAAGATTCAGCGAACACCCTTGTTTACCGTACTTGACTACCATTTCCCTGACAATTTCTTCGTAATTCGGACTTTTATTATTGACTAAAAAGTTCTCAACGACGTCTTTGAAACTGCTCCTCGCGGCTCTCTCTGAGTTGTTCATTGTCGTGATGAATACTTCATCTCTCAACATCTTTCTGATATGTGACCCATCGAAAATCCTCTCTTTTAACTTAGCATCCGATATGTTGGGGTATTGCTGTTGCATATAAATGAAACATTCTCCCTACTTGTTCAAAGATTTCACGAACTGCTTCATCAACCCAAGTTTAATATGCAAAGGGGGTAGCAAGATTCTATCGGGTTCTACTAAAGGTTCTTGGATGATGTTGAGTGCTCCTGGATTCAGATTTGTTCTATTGGGCCATACTTTGTCGGTGTAATGGTTTTTCCGATCCCTGCTATCCCATAAACATAAGAAGCAGGGATTTTTCGTACAGCCGGACTGCTGGCCCAATATCATAGACAGTAGACAGTGAGGGCAAAATACGTGTTTGCGTAGTTTTCGCCAAATATACGAGTTCCACCGGTCCTGGATCCGTTTTTTTATCCTACGGTGTTAATACTTCTAACCTTATGTGAATATGTTAATATCTAAGTATAATGAAGCCAGCGGATCCTCCCAAAGCGATCTCGTTGACGCTGAACGAGAATAATGGCGTATTTACATCATTTTTTGAAGTTATCAAAAAAATGGTACAGAGAATCTTAATTTTGACTTCGAATATCGATTCAGCAGCTCAAAATACGTCGGAAAAGGATTGTCCGATTCGTCGCACAACCAACTTTTTTTTGCGTGGCTGTTTAATTGATAAACGAAAAAAGAGTATTTCGAAAAAGTGCCCATCATAATCCTCATCAAACCGTGACAAAAGTAGCCTACATCGTTATGTACAAAATGCCTTTCGTGTTTGTGAAAAAAAGTTACAAAAATGTCCGAAAATAATGGCCTCATGGAAAAATGTTGCCGACAAAAGTCGTCCGTCTTTTTTTTACGTAGAATACGATGCCGCTAAAAAATATAGTTCTCCCTTTTTTAAGTTGACCTTGAAATCACCTTGAAAATATCTACCGCGGAATAATCTCGCGATTTCACTCCTCGTTTGAATCTACTCGTCACGTGTCTCAGGATTTTCCGATTTACTTCGCTGTTCTTGAGTTGCAACGATGTCTCGCGATAAACCGGACATCCTGTGCAAACGCAGGGTGGCCCATTCAAAGTGCGTTATGTATATACAGTTTCTAAGGGACGAATCGGTCATAACTTTAGGAATGAATGACGAGAAAAGCACCGCGTTTCACTTTTGCTACGTAATTGGTACGCACATCGACCAAACGTATGATTTTCACCCCCAAACGCGGCCGGGTTGACATTCCGAACTTTGAATGACCAGAACGCTCAAAACTCCGAAAAAATACTACCCCGAAAGATCAAGACTCCGAAAGAATTTTACCTGAAACATCAAAACTCCGAAAATCTGAACGGGGCCGGGTTGAAATTCCGAACTTTGAATAATCAGAACGCTCAAAACTCCGAAAGAATACTACCCCGAAAGAATTTTACACGAAAGACCAAAACTCCGAAAATCTGAACGTCAAAATAGTTCGGCTATGGAATTTTTAAAAGTTTCAAAATTATCAATAAATCGACGAATTATTTCAGAATTTTTTTTCCCATTAAGGCATTAAGCCACAGTAACGGGTGTAAATCATGTGCGAATTTAACAATTTTTTTCGTATGAAAAAGAGATTCGCTCATAAAATTAATTACACATCTATTTAGTATGAATATCAAGCTGTTAGAAGATATATATATATATATATATTGTTTTTCGATGTACAAAATGGCCGACTACTAATATTTTCTTTTGTTATCTTTTTTTAAGCGCTCCGCGGCGTGACATTTAGCATCCACAATTTTTGACCTAGAACAAAAACAAAAATTCTCGTCAATCTACATTAGAATACCTAGATAAGTGCGTACGGAATTAAAAAATATTGTTGTATTCAAGAGTTATAGGTATTTGAATTAAGAAATGAATTCTCAGTGAAAAATTTCGTTATAACTGCTCATAAAATGAAAAATTTTCGATTAATCAGAAATTCCATACGTACTTCTCTGCGAAAAGCAATTAGGAACATAACTTTTAAATTTGAAGTCGAGTGAAAATTGTTGAAGTTATTTGCCATGCCAATTGGAAAAAAGCTGTTTCGATAAGTTTCGAGTAGTCGGCCATTTTGTACATCGAAAAAAAATGCTAACAGCTTGACATTCATACTGAATAGATGTGTAATGAATTTTATGAGAATCACCTTTTCATACGAAAAAAATGGTTAAATTCGCACATGATATCATACCCTTTACTGTGGCCTACGGCCTTAAGAAGTGATTTTACGTCAATTTTGAAATTTGTCTCGACAATGTTATACGTTCTACATCATTTACAGTCAACTGTGTAGACTTTCGCTGGCATGATCTTGACATGTGGGCCGGGTTGAAATTCCGAACGTTGTATGCGCCGACGGTTTAAAATTCCTAATTTTAATGTGCCGAAATTACAAGGTTCGTCAAGATCATGCCAGCGAAAGTCTGCACAGTTGACTGTAAATGATGTAGAACGTATAACATTGTGTAGACAAATTTCAAAATTGACGCAAAATCACTTCTTAATTTAAAAAAAAATTCTCGAAATAATTCGTTGAGTTGTTAAAAATTTTGAAACTTTCAAAACTTCCATAGCCGAGTTATTTTGACGGTGTTCAGATTTTCGGAGTTTTGGTCGTTCGTGTAAAATTCTTTCGGAGTTTTGATCTTTCAGGGTAGTATTCTTTCGGAGTTTTGAGCTTTCTGATCATTCCAAGTTCGGAATTTCAACCCGGCCCCATCTTGAATTTCGAAATTTTAAACCGTCGGAGCATTAAAAGGTCGGAATTTGAACCAGCCCCTCCCCCCCAAAACAGGGGGCTGGAAATTGGAGAACGAAAAAGCAAACTCCAAAACGAAAGCCCTCTATGTGCACGAACAAGTTTTACCCGCGAAAATGAATTTAGCGGAACGATTCGTGGATACCAAATCGTTGTTGAGTGGTTGGGATTAATTTTCTTCGCCGGACGGCTGAAGTATCCGTTGAAGAGGTTAGCGAATTTTCTGCAATTTTGCAATTGGCAACTCTCAATCGCCCCCGGCGAGGGGACAAAATGAAACATATTTTTTCAGAAACGTTCACCACTCTCCCTCCCCCAAAGTACGTTCCAACTTGACTCGCGCGCCGTCCGTCGTGGAGATCGAGGCCATTTCCGTTTTTTTTCGCCGATTCGCGGTCGACGATCAATCGCGTGGGGTGCGTCGAGTCCAGTTGGAAGTCGGAGTTACGAAAATTGGCAGGCTAAGAGGGATGAAAGGAGAGGAGGGAGAGAAATTTGTGGCGAGCACCAGCCTAACTGTTCGCTGAGGAGAAACAAGGATTAGCTGAATGAATTATTGATATTGCGATTATACAACTATTAACTTATCGGTTGATTTTATAAATATATATATATAGGAAAGAATATAAATATATATATAATTATATTTACATGGGAAGGAAAAGGGTCGTAGAAGACCGGGTAAATTGCGTTTACGTTAACGTGAATAAATGTTGATAATTGTTGCCTAGTTTACGTGCCAATGTGTTGTAACGAAAATGGAGCTAATAAATGTTACTAGATACGATTTTACTTTGTACAGTTGTTTTTTTTAGCCTAACGTTGAGCTGCTACGCTTGGAATGTGATGCTGAGAGGATGTCTATTGTTTTTGGAAATATCATGTCTATTTGGTCGGAATTGGCGTGGTTTTGGCTGGATCTTTTTCCTTAAACTTAGGTAATTGCAATGTGAACGTTCCATTAAACGTCACGTGCGTACACACTGCTTTAAGACCTTAGACCACAGTAATGGGTATAAAATCATGTGCGAATTTAACAAAAAAAATTTCGGATGAAAAAGTAATTCACTCATGAAACTAATTACACATCTATTTACTATGAATATCAAGCTGTTAGAAAAGAAATATATTTTTTTCTTTCGATGTACAAAATGGCCGACTACTTTTTTTAAATCTTTTTTTATACGCTCCGCGACGTTGCATTTAGCATCCACAATTTTTTACCTAGAGCAAAAAACAAAGATGCTCGTCAATCTACATTAGAATACCTAGGGAAGTACGTACGGAATTTAGAAAATATTGTTTTGTTCAAAAGTTGTAGGTATTTGAACTTAAATGGGCTCCAGTCTAGTCCAGTCAGTGGTCTAGAGCTCGAAAATCTTAGGTATATTGCGGAATTTTTTTTTATTGTAAAAATAAAGAAAAACCATATTTCAACTTTTCAGGCTTACTATTAGGCTCATTGTGAATACAAAAAAAATTATTTCGAAATTAAAAACAAATTTATATTTTTTAAATGCCGCTGAAGTTGACCCCCCGGAAAAATTGGACTTCGACGATGTTAGTCGTTTTGGCTCTTCTATTCATCTAAAAAATAAAAACCAAAAAGATTATCAATCAGTATGATTGCAGTTATGGCCGGGACTAAAAAAAAAATTGACAAAACGGCGCGCTTTTGAAAGTGAAGTTCTAAAAATCAAGGTTTCTTACCAGTTATTCCATTTAAAAAATACGAAATTATTGGAATAGAAAAATGATTCTAGTCCCGACCATAGCCATTTATGTTGTGAATAACATATCCAAATTTCAGTTGATTCGGTTGAATAGTTTTTTTTTTCTATAACATCATGCCGAAAAAACTAGTTTTGAGATAATTGAGTTTAAAGTTTTAGGTACATATATCTCTCTACCTGCTAAATCAGCTGTAGAAGCAAGAATATTGTGAATATCCTTACGAACATTTCACAGTATATTCTCGATATACTATACTTTCGAAATATCAACAAAAAAGACCCCTTAAGAAATGAATTTTCAGTGCAAAATTTCGTTATAACTGCTCATAAACTGCCCATAAAATGAAAAGTTTCCGATTAATCAGGAATTCCGTACCCACTTCTCTGCGAAATGCAATGAGGAACATAACTTTTAAATTTGAAGTAAATCGAGTGAAAATTGTTGAAGTTATTTGTCACGCCAATTGGAAAAAAGCTGTTTCGAGAAGTTTCGAGTAGTCGGCCATTTTGTACATCGAAAAAAAAATATATATATATTTTCTACCAGGTTGATATTCAAACTAAATAGATGTGTAATTGATTTTATGAGTGAATCACTTTTTCATACGGAAAAAAATTGTTAAATTCGCACATGATTTTGTACCCATTACTGTGGCCTAAATAACGCAATATGCCTACACGCGATACGAGCGAGCCGGGCACATGACTCCCAGCGCCTCTAGCGGCGAGCGACATTTCGTGTTCCACTGAAACTGCTCTGTGTCAGGAGCAGTATATTTCGAGATAAATCAGGCGTAAAATAAAAACGGGACATCCAATACAGAATCCGTGTCGTTCCCTGCAGAAAAGCTTCCACCTTGGTAGACACCCCTCAATACCACATGACTCTGAAACCCATTCCCGCCATACTCACGAACGAAATGCCAATCGCCAGCAAACGTCACCAAACGAACTCAATGATCCTTCGACGAACCAATGAAGTACTTAAATATTTTATTACAAAAGTGTAGAAAAAGTAGAGTTTTCCTTTTGTTTTATCTGTAGACAAAACGAAAAACAAAAGAACGATAAATTACCGATCGTCGTTCAACGACGCGCAAAAGTAGCACGAAAAAAAAAAAACGACCAAATCATATGAGGAACAATTGATCGTCGGCGAGCATCAGCTGATTCGCCTCGGTCATTCGATTGACGGCCGCAGTTATTTCACCGGGTGTGAATTCCGGGGTGTGTTGCTTGTTCAACTGGTCCCGTACCTTCGCCATTGAGAGGGATTGCTCGCGTTGTTCGCGAAAGAGTTTGTTCAGCGATTCACGGAAAACTTTGAGCCTGAAAGAGAGATATTTATTCATCAAAACGCGGTTGTTTTTCTTCGAAGTCAGTGGGTGCTGAACGTTCGACGGGATGAACTGACCTATCCGCGGAGATGGTGACAGGTGTCGAAATCTCGCTCTCCATCGATTCGGGTGCTTGGCTCTGTTGAGTCGTGGCCGTTTCCGGGGGCGTTTCATCGGTGGCGCGCGAACGCGTCACTCTTCGAACGGCGTCGTCCACGTGAGAACCGTCGTCGCTCTCGTAGTCGTAAGGATCCTGCTGTTGTCCCGTCTCGACCGATTTATCCTTCCGCGTGCGCTTCGGCCTCCTCGTCTCCTCGTTACCCTCCTCCGATCCCGCTTCGTCTTCGCTCTCGCGTCTTCGCCTCTTGCGCTTCTCCTTCTCGAGCACCCGCTTGAAATATGCAAATTGCACCAGCTCGATTGCCGCGTAAGCGTCGTCCACCGTCACGCTCTTGGATAGACGCGCTTTCGCGTGGGCGGTCGACAAACGGATCAGCGTTTCCAACGTACGAGCCGTTATCGGCTGGGTCTGAGGGATTTCAATGTTTATTGGCGATTGGTCAATGTTTAATTTAAGGAGCGGGAGATACCTTTTGGGGACGAAAAAATTTGCTGTTTTTTTCACTGGATATATTTTTTATCGTAGCGGATAGAACAACACGAAGTCATATATGGAGAAGATAACTGGAAGTGCCGGCTCTGGAATATTTGATAGGAGAAAGAGCGTTTGTTGCATCAGAGAGGCGATAAGAATGGAGGACACGAGATGGCCAAAAAATTGCTTATTGGAAGAAATAAGAGCGATAACAAACTGGGATGCGTCAAAGTGGGGAGCGGAACTGAGCGAAAGTATTAAGGCGATCCTCTAGTTTCTCGGGTCGAAAAAATCGATTTTTTTTTCTTCATAAATCACATCTACAACATGTGTAGAAAATGTGTGCCAAAGGATTTTTTCGATATTCGAAGTGGTTCACAAGTTACGGCCCTGGAACGGAGCAGGTATACGAAGCAGGTATACTTTCAAACGCGTTTTTCTCGAAACACCATTTTTCGAAACGGTGACCACGATATTTCAGAAACTACTGCACCGATCTTGTTCAAATTTATACAGCATCTTTAATATGTTATAAGCCAGCGATTGAACTAGGATTATTATGATTGCTTCGATAGTTTTTTTTTGTACGAGCGAAAAACTTAAGAAAAAATGAGTAAAAAATAGAATGTAATTTTCAAAAGTGTATAAAAAAAGTCAATTTTTGTAATTTAGAATTCACTCTAGTTCAATCGCTAGTCTTAAATATGAAGATTAAAATGCCGTTTGGTTTTTTGATTTCAGATAAGCAGAACAGCCGCAATCTTGGTCACCGTCAAGCACCTCTTTTACTTGATGTCTTCCTGTCGGCCACTATAACGTTTATTCTATTACATATTTTGACTTCAAAAAATTTGTAAAGCTTATTTAAATGTTAATAAAGATTATACAAAAACAATGAGATTGATTATTTCGATGCTTTGCCCGTAAAAAATTATTGAAAAAGCCGTAAAAAAACAGCCGAGAAACTAGAGGCCGCGTTAAGAGATGTCGAAATAGAGAACATAATAACAATGATAAGGGAACGGATAGATAGATGAAAGGATAAAAGAGGGACTAGAAAACTTTTAAAAAAGGGAATTTTAAGGGATATGCATAACCTTGGAATTTCAATAAATCAATTTTTGGTTTATTTTCTTTTCTAATCGCGTAGTCTTGACTTTGATTTGATTAAAAGATTTTGTGAAAATTCCAAAAATTGACCGAGTTATGACGATTTTAGTGGGGCAGGTCGGAACGTCCCGTTGCGTTACGGCTCTAGCACTACGCGGTGCATTGTATGGTTTCTAAGGGCATTGATATGACTTTGTCCAATCCGGCTGTTTGATTGTTGTACGGTGCAGGAATTGCGGATCGAACGTACGAAAAATGATTGTGATTTTATCTCAAGCAAGTAGACCATACACTAAGGCATTCTTTTACGATTAAATTTTTCAAATAACAATGGGGACGAAAGAGTGCATTTCATAGATAGAAATGTTAAATAAAAGGAATTCAATTTTTTTACTAGCTTTATTAGTAATGAAGATATAAGCGACAAAAATTAATCCCATCACCTCTCACTCAACGTTTCGTCCCTTTCACTCATCGTTCCGTCTTTCTCATAAAAATGTTCCTTGCTCATATCTCCATTACTAATGGAGCTAGCGAAAAAAATTAGACATTTTTTATTGTCAATTCCAAGAAAAACATCTTTCATTTTAAACTTTATTCTACAAAATGCACTTTTTCGTCACAATCGTCATTATAACAATTAAATTGTTTATATCGGGAAAAAACGATTCTAGAACAAAATAAATGCCCTATTCGTATTGCCCGTACCGGAAACCATAAACAACCACGGGAGATATCAAGAAGAGATATACACCTAGATGGTCGAGGTCGAGGATTTAGAAGCTATGAACATTCCGTCGACCGTAGAAGACCTACACTATGGGCCTGGTATCGATGGTTCCATGTAAGTTGACAAATTTCATGATTTATTCATTCCCAAATTTTCAAAGGCGTTTTTCTCAAAACGTTTTTCAAATTGGTACCCAAAATTTCTCGAAAACCAATAAACCAATTACCTTGAGGTTTTTTGTGGTTATTCTATACACCATTATCTAGTACTTGTCATACGATTTTTTTCCGTTACTTAGTTTTTGTTTTATAGGCAAAATAATAACTAATTTTTGGCCCAAAAATCACTATTTATGTTCAAACGTCCGCCATTTTGTCATTAGTCGATATTTTCAAAATTGGCTATGACAAGTACTACATTATAGCATCTAATTTAATAATCTTTTTGGTTTTTTTTTTCAGATGATTTTTGAAGAAACGCCAGTGGGTACCGTATACGCAGATTTTTTTACGACACTCCAAGGATCATACAATATCCTCGTATATTTTTGATATTTATAAATAAAGAAAATTAAACATATTTTTGAATGTATATACTTTTAGATAATTAAAACCACAATCCGAAATTTCAAATAGTTTTCCTTGAAAAAATTCACAAAAATGACCGTTTTTTCCGGCTTCTAGGTGTATATCTCCCCTTAAGCAGACCTAAACATTTATACGAAAATGGTATACGGAAAAAGTGGATTTAGTATGTTTTCTTCTCTTGCGTTTATCTCGAAAGTATACTTCGCAATTTGGCGTAGGTCATATCTCAAAATCTAATCGTCCGATTTACTTCAAATTTGGATTATACATATTTAACAACATATTCAATCGACTGACCGGATGATTTTTTCATATGTTCGTCCGTTTGTTAATAATAAACACTCAAAGTCGTTATTTTTCGTCGAAGTTCGACCTTTTCTTTAAAAACAGTGCAATTTATGCATTTTTAAAATTTCGAAAATGTATCCGGTGAGTCTGTAGCTTTACCATTGTACTAAAAGTATATTTTTCCATTCTTGACTTTAGATGAATCCACTTACCGGGATCATGTACGCGACCGAGCCGTGCAGCGGCTACAGCTCTGAGATTAAACGAGAATGTTAACGTTGCTTATATATATTGTGCAATTTAGAATTAAAAAACGGTGACTTGTCGAGACTATGTACTGAGACGAAAAAAAATGTTGAAGATCGATCTGTTTTTTAACTTCAAGGTTATGCATACCCCTTAAGAAAGGAAGAGGAAAAAGTAAGAAAATCATCGTATAATGAGAAGTACAAATATTATTATAGAGAATGACGATATGCCATGGAAATACCGGTCGGAGGAGGGAGTAAACGGAAGGGACAAGGAACTGTGGAAAAGGAATAGATGTGCAGGGCATGTAAGGAACAGAATGAGACGTTGGAGCGTCTGTTAATCTGTAGAAAAGACAGGGAGTTTGTTACAGAGAAAGCAAGAAAGAAAGCGGAGGAATGGATGGAAGGAATAGATGATTTGGCAATAAAGGGGGGAATTGTAAATATGTTGGGTGGGAAAATACAAAAAGGGGTATGTGAGTATTTTAGGGAAATAGAGGAACTCTGCAGAAAGATGAATAAGGAGGAACCGGGAGGAGAAAGAGTTAGAGTGGAGGAATAAATGAAAAAAAAGAGGGAAATGTTAAATAGTACGAAGTGCAAGAATCCGTCGCGTAGTAAATTAGTGAAGAAATATGTAAGCGGAAAATTATGGTTTTGTATAAAAAACGTTAAAGTTGTGCAAATAAAACTCAATTTGATCGATTGATTGATATGTTCTATCGTGTGATCGGGTCATTTTCTCAAAATGTTTATTCATACGTTAATAACTAATGATTAAAGTTGTTTTTTAATCGAAAATCGATTTTTTTACTACAGCTTGCCATATTCGGATATTAAAAAAATTCTCAACTATTTCCCGTCATGGGATAATTTAATTATTATACTGAAAGTATATATTTTTTGTTCCCGACGACCCTTTGTTTAAATAATGCCACTTTGTTTGAATAATCATGACTTCATTTTTCATCAAGATTTTTAAATAAAAAGACTAAAAACGGGCGAGACAATGTATCAATTCCGTGTAAAATCCCGAGCGTGTCATCCAAATGTATGTAATACTCTCAAGAACAAAAATCAGCATCGACCTGTTTTTGGACCCCAAAAGGAGAAGTAACCTATACTTTTTTGAACATTTTTCTGAATATCTGTTGAGACATTCATTTTTTTCAAGGAAACATTTCTGTACTAATTTTGCGACTGGTATTTTTTTAAATTATTCTTTTAAAATGGCGGAGCCATGGTACTTGTTTTTTGGATCTCAAAAAACGAAGCAACCCGATGCTTTTTTTTCACATTTTTCTGAATATCAATTAAGATCCCCATATGAAGCATCTACTCGCAAAATTTCCTCCATATACGTAAAAAATTGTAGCAATTTTTTCTTCCAATTTTATCTGTTTTATTTGACTTGTTCTTTTGCCCACGGAACTCTAAAAAACGGACGGGGAAAAGAATTGTATTTTGGTTGAAAACGAACCCTGGCGACATCCGATTCGACGTTGTCTTCAGATCGAAGGCTCGAGTATTCGTCGGCAATCGTTTTGCTCGCTTCCTCCGTGAGCTTTGGCTTCATGCAGCGCGCGATGTGAATGTACTTTCGCATGAATTTTATGCTCAGGATTTGATCCCTAAAATTAAACAATGAGAGCGGTGCGGCTGAGAAGTATTTGCAGTTGACGAGAAACAAAATGGCAGACTTGCCCGCGGATATTCTCGTAGCTCATTTCCGCATTCTTGAACGAACGAAAATTGTGCGCATATATTTTTTTCACTACTTATAACGAGACAGCAAAGTTTGTTCGCTTGTAACTCGAGAACTACTGAATCGATTTTGATGAATATCTCACAGAAACATAGCTCGAAGTCTGGAATGGGATTTAGGCCATTACGCTATGTAGTTAAGGCCTCAGGCCACAGTGACGGTTATAAGATCATGTGCGAAATTAAGGCGATCCTCTAGTTTCTCGGGTCGAAAAAAATCGATTTTTTTTTCATAAATCACATCTACAACATGTGTAGAAAATGTGTGGCAAAGGATTTTTCGATATTCGAAGTGGTTCACAAGTTACGGCCCTGGAACGGAGCAGGTATACGGAGCAGGTATACTTTCAAACGCGTTTTTCTCGAAACACCATTTTTCGAAACGGCGACCACGATATTTCAGAAACTACTACACCGATCTTGTTCAAATTTATACAGCATCTTTAATATGTTATAAGCCAGCGATTGAACTAGGATTATCATGATTGCTTCGATAGTTTTTTTTGTAGGAGCGAAAAACTTAAGAAAAAATGAGTAAAAAATAGAATGTAATTTTCAAAAGTGTATAAAAAAGTCAATTTTTGTCATTTAGAATTCACTCTAGTTCAATCGCTAGTCTTAAATATGAAGATTAAAATGCCGTTTGGTTTTTTGATTTCAGATAAGCAGAACAGCCGCAATCTTGGTCACCGTCAAGCACCTCTTTTACTTGATGTCTTCCTATCGGCAACTATAACTTTTATTCTATTATATATTTTGACTTCAAAAAATTTGTAAAGCTTATTTAAATGTTAATAAAGATTATGCAAAAACAATGAGATTGATTATTCCGATGCTTTGCCCGTAAAAAAATATTGAAAAAGCCGTAAAAAACAGCCGAGAAACTAGAGGACCGCATTAACAATTTTTTTTCGTATGAAAAAGTGATTCACTCATAAAATTAATTACACATCTATTCAGTATGAATGTCAAGCTGTTAGCATTTTTTTCTTTCGATGTACAAAATGGCCGACTACTCAAAACTTCTCGAAACAGCTTTTTTCCAATTGGCGTGACAAATAACTTAAACAATTTTCACTCGATTTACTTCAAATTTAAAGTTCCTAATTGCGTTTTGCAGAGAAGTACGTACGGAATTTCTGATTAATCGAAAACTTTTCATTTTATGAGCAGCTTATGAGCAGTTATAACGAAGTTTCTCACTGAAAATTCATTTCTTAAGTTCAAATACCTACAACTTTTGAATAAAACAATATTTTTTTAATTTCGTACGTACTTCTCTAGGTATTCTAATGTAGATTGACGAGAATTTTTGTTTTTTGTTCTAGGTAAAACATTGTGGATGCTAAATGTCACGCCCGGAGCGCCTAAAAAAAGATAACAAGAGAAAATATTAGTAGTCGGGCAATTTGTACATCAAATAAAAAATTTATGTATTTTCTAACAGCTTGATATTCATACTAAATCTATGTGTAATTAATTTTATGAGTAAATCACTTTTTCATACGAAAAAAAAATTGTTAAATTCGCACATGATTTTATACCCGTTACTGTTGCCTAACCCCTTAAGGTTCCTTTTATGGGTTTCTTTCGAAAATCCGGACTATTTGATAATCCGGTAAGGGTCCGGTCACAATTACTCCGAATTATCGACGTTCTCTTGTAAAACGTATTATTTATTTGAAAAGTACGAATCGTTTTACTTTAATGTAAGGTACAAACATGGAGTGGCAATAACTGCATTGTTTCGCCATCTTGTTGAAACAAAATGTCTTCCAAGTCCATGCCGTTTATGCCATTTATCGTATATTGTGTTGCATACATAACCTCCATGTTTGTGCCTTATATTAAAATACAAATATTCGTACTTTCCACATAAATAATACGTTTTATTAATAAATTAAAATATCAGGTCATTTCGAGACACCCTTTAGTTGTTTGTACATATAAAATCTCACGGACACAGCGAAATTATTCCATTCCTGTTTTTCTTTCCACCGCTTGTGCATCGAACGATAAAACTGAGGTGACGAAAAAAAGGCTTTCCATTCTCAAACCTCGAAGTGCATATTTCGCCTCCGTTGAAAAAAATGAATGAATAACTTACGTTTTCGCTCGGGACTTTCCGTGCAAAAGCGGATCGTACTTCTCGAAAACCGTGTTATCGTTTTCCTCAGCGCTCACGGCGTCCGGATTTTTCGTGCTGAGAATGTCCAAATTGCTGTTGAGAGGAAGGGCCTCGCCATCTTGCTCCGTGGGATTCCGATATCTGTGCATTCTCACGACGTGATCACTGATCACGTGGTCCTGATCGGAGTCGACGAGGTCGAGCATCACGAACAGTAGATCGAAACGCGAGAGCAAGGAATCTTGAAGACCGATGTTCTCCATCGGGGTTTTGTATTGATCGTACTGTGCGAAAGAAAGAAAAAATACGTTTTCGTCGGTCGAGCACGTTTGTACGTCGATTTTGCACTCTTTATAGAATATATGTGAAAAAAAAACTATTTAAAAAGACAAGCTTCTATTTAAGGGATAACACCACTCTAAGATAGTGTTATCCCTTATGGTGCAGGCATCGGAGATTAAAGGTAAGCAAAAATGTCAAGGATTTAAGTGCTCCTACAACTTTAAACGGGTTTTTCTCGAAACCACTTTTTTCAAACTGGGAGGACGGATTACTCAAACACCTTTGCATGGATCGATTTGAAATTTTTAGAGTAGCTTCACAATTACATTCTCTATGGGAGTACGTAGCCGTTTTTTTTAATGTAAACTTTTTTTTAACAATTTACTGCTTATTTTTTTAGCAAAAATCGATATATTTCTTTTACACTTTATGGATATAAAAAAAAAATTACGTTGGATCATGTATTTTTCACATGCCTTTTATAGATGCATGTTCGCAAAATTTTTGTAGCGACCGGAAATTGGTTTTTTGTATGTCGTCTCGGAATTCCTTCACAAAAATACGCCATTTTAATATTTTTTTTTCTCCGTTATTAGGTCCATAACCAACTCTGAATTTTTACAGACGATTATTAATATATACAGTGAAGCTCAAAAAAAATCATAAAAATCCTATGGTTGAAGCCTGGCGATAGGATTACCTTAACTAAAGCTTGTAAAAAGGTTAGAAGAAGAAGCTAACGCGGTCAATTTTGGTCGCAAAGTGAACCGCCACACGAGGTCAAACAAAGCCAAACAAATTACCCTTCCGTAGACGGGATTGGCAGCGGCGAGAACGGAGCAACGAGCGTTCAAGCTCGCGTGAATGCCAGCCTTGGCGATCGTGACCCTTCCCTGCTCCATCACCTCGTGTATGGCGGTTCTATCGATGTCCGACATTTTGTCGAACTCGTCGATGCAAATGACACCGCGATCGGCGAGCACCATGGCGCCGGCTTCCAGTCTCCGCTCGCCCGTTTCCTGATCTGACGTCACCGCGGCCGTCAGACCGACCCCCGAGGAGCCTCTGCCTGTCGTTGGTATGGCACGCGGCGCGGTGCACAACACGTAACGCAGCAATTGGGACTTCGCCACTGAGGGATCGCCGATCAGCAGAATGTTTATGTCGCTGTGGTCGGTAAGAAAAATACAGTCAAGGGCCTCGCTAAGGCGTAAACGAGGGATCGTGAAAGATGAGACAAGAAGCTGATAATTAACAGGCTACATCTACCTAGGTGGGTCGAAAAATTGCATTTTCCAAATATATTGTTATTCGAGTTTCAGCTCTGGCAGCGTGTGCTTGAAAAATGAATTACAATTTTTTAACAGGAAGGACAAGCATACGAATGAAGCAAGTTGAGGGGTTAGGCCACAGTAACGGGTATAAAATCAGGTGCGGATTCAACAATTTCTTTTCGTATGAAATAGCGATTCACTCATCTATTTAGTATGAATATCAAGCTGTTAGAAAATGAGTATATTTTCTTTTTCGATGTACAAAATGGCCGACTATTAATATTTTCTTTTGTTATCTTTTTTAGGCGCTCCGCGGCGTGACATTTAGCATCCACAATTTTTTACCTACGACAAAAAACAAAAATTTTCGCTAATCTAGATTAGAATACCTAGAGAAGTACGTACGGAATTAAAAAAATTTCGTATAAAACTGCTCATAAAATGAAAAGTTTTCGATTAATCAGAAATTCCGTACGTTCTTCTCTGCGAAATGCAAATAGGAACATAACTTTTGAATTTGAAGTAAATCGAGTAAAAACTGTTGAAGTTATTTGTCACGCCAATTGGAAAAAAGCTCTTTCGAGAAAAACGCGTTTAAAGTTTTAGGTACTCTATGGCCGTGCCAGAGGTGGGCTTACGTTATACGCTCAAAGTTGGTGAGAAAAAAATGTTTTAGCGAGAAAAAAAATCGATTTTTTTGAAAATTCTACTGTGGCCTTACCCCTTAAATAAAAGCTTGTAAAAATGACGACCTTTTTCATAGATTTTGTATGCTCGAGTTTCAATCAGTCACCGCGTTGTTAAAAAAGAATGATTATAAAAATCGACGATCGACAACGACTCGTACTTGTTTGGTTACTTGAATGACCCGTTTGGTTTTTAGACTTCAGATGGACCGTTTAAGCTGGAGCGTCCACCGCCAAACGTCGCGAAAAAAATTTAATCTGCCGGCAGCCATGTTTTTGTTGTTTTTCTGTTTTTTTGGTGATTTTCTTGGGTTCTCAATATATATACCTTTGTGTTTAAAAAAATGCGTTTCTTTGTCACCAATTATTTGCCGGATAAAAAATCGAAATGTGGCCATTTTTCGGGCCTCTAGGTAGATGTAGCCTCTTACAAATCGTCTCGTACCCCCTGAGTCTCGTGCCGTTCGACAATATTTTCTCGACGCCTCCCAGGAGAAGGCACAAAATGGCTTTCTTGATGTAATCGTGGCCGTAAATGGAAGGCGCGAGGGATCTACTTAGTAGCTCGAATATGTCGTTGCGGGGATTGCTCTTGGCGATCTTTTTGCACATTGCGACGTCGTCGTGCGTTATCGTCAAGTTCGCTTCCTTGCTCAGTTGCGTTATGTTGTTGGCTATCAGGATAGTTCTGCAAGAAGATTAACATTTCCAATGAGATTTATTCATTTATAATTATAATGAAATATAAACATTTGTTTAACCGGCTTTCAATTGTTGTTATTTGTTTTTTTTTGTTTCGAAAAGTTGGTGTACGAATAACGACGAGGAAATTAAAGTATGTCAATAATGAGGAATGATTCGTCAATTTACGGATTCGGTGAATATTTCGAATCGGGTGCAATATCGTGGAGGATGCCCGTACAAATCAAAACGAACCCAAACAAAGTATAGCTACTGCCTTACTGTTCGATGAATGTGCCCGGATTTTTTGTTTTTTTTTTCCCGATTCGTGGTTGTTACGCATTATTGACTCAGAAACGCCCTGACTTTTCTAAGGTTTCCACACAGGTTTCGCAAATATTCCAGGGAGATTGGGGCCTTATGAAGAACATCGTTTTTTTAAGATCAAATATATGAAAATGTTAAATATTACAATGAAAGAAAACTGAAATTCGAAAAATAATTTAAGTACTGTAAAGTAAAAAAAATCTATATCTCAAGCAAATACAGAACCTGTTCGTTATTATGAACAGAAATTTTTATGTCGGTGCCAATAAATAAAAAATAAATTTAAACACTTAACTACAATAATAATTGTGTGGTTGTGTATCGACAAATCGAATGCAAATGTTTAGAGCTTTAGAGTAAATTAGTTTTTAGTTTTTGAAATTTCCCATAGTTTGAACTGACGTAACTTCTTTTTTGTATATAATGAAGAATAATGTAAATATTAAAAACATACAAAAATATAAATTTTTATACTCTTCAGTTTTTTTTTCGAGGCCGTTTAATTTTTCGTAATTCTTGCATAAAGTGAGTTCTGAAAAAATTCCGGAGAATTTTCTGAATTCCAAAGAATTTACAAAATTCAAGATTTTCAAAATTCCAGAAAATTTACAAAATTCCAGAGAATTTTCAAAATTTCAGAGGATTTTCAAATATCCAGAGAATCTTCAAATATCCAGAGAATCTTCAAAATTCCAGAGAATTTTCAAAATTCCAGAGAATTTTCGAAATTCCAGAGAATTTTCGAAATTCCAGAGAATTTTCGAAATTCCAGAGAATTTTCAAAATTCCAGAGGATTTTCAAAATTCCAGAGAATTTTCAAAATTCCCTGAGTTTTCTCGGTTTTTGCTGTTTTCAATATGCGTAACAGCCATGCGATTCTTCGGTCTCGTCACCTGAAAGCTCCGGTCGTGTAGCCATTCTGTTTCGCCGGCAGGCAACGATAGTTGCCGACTATCTGCACCCTGTCGCCGGGTTTGCAAACATCGACGAGATCGTTGTCGCAAATGATATCGACGCTGCGGGGCAATTGACCAGCTGGAGCCTTCTCGGGCATCTCTTGGATCGTCAGAGTCTGATGGTCTTTGTAGGTAGAGAGGCCGAACTCCGTTTCCAGAGGATTGCCATCGTCATCCTGTAGTCGCGCAATCGTTTTATCGCAGGAAGCACGAGGGATTTTGGGCAAAAAGGGTCGTACAAGA
Source organism: Ophion slaviceki (assembly GCA_944452715.1). Classification (NCBI taxonomy): domain Eukaryota; kingdom Metazoa; phylum Arthropoda; class Insecta; order Hymenoptera; family Ichneumonidae; genus Ophion; species Ophion slaviceki. The sequence goes on along the minus strand of OX101783.1, from coordinate 6,184,252 downwards.
GTAGGCTGAAAAGTTCTCGGCCGAGGGTCCACGAGTCTGCCTATTCGCTCGTTGGCAACTTGGGCTGAGAACTTTTCAGCCTCGTCGCGTACTTCATTCGAGAGATTACATATTTTCTACATTTTTGATTTGTTGTTTTCTTTTCTTTGTTTTTTATTCTGCATACTTTCAAGGACATTCTAAAAAGTCCGGCATCTTTATTGGGGACGGAGTAACGAGGGTAATTTTGGGCTACTCACCGTTGTGGGATACACAGCTGATCCGGGAAAAGCATCGAACGACGTCAGATCCGTATACGCCCGTTCCATCACAGTCTTCGTCGCGCTGCAATAATGCACACTTCTGACGACTTTTGGCCTGACCAGCGAACCTGTTGGTATTGCATTTACAAATTAGTGTAACAATTTTTTGACATCCCTCGCGAAAAATATGAAAAAGTGTACATTCTGAAACTAGTCTCCATTTTATTTGAATGTTATAAGAACAGACATTTGAAGAAAATGTTTCAATTAATTGCGAAACTTCATCGAATGAAATCTAAGCCCATAAGAATATTAACAGCAGCAAGTTTTTTTTAAAGCATTATCGCAATGGCAAATTTCGTCAAGTAAACCCAAAGAAATTTCAAGATTGGAAAAATTCATCGACCGATCCAGAACAAATTTGAAGAGCGGAACACTTCATGAAACAAACCAAAACGAATTTTAGCAGCAGTCAAATTTGTAAAATTAGCCCTAGTAAATAATAACAGCAAAAAATGTTATCGAATGAACTGAACCAAACTTTTGTAGCAGAGAATTAAAAAAAAAACCAAACTAATATGAGCGTGAGTCCCAAACAAATAGCAACTAAAATAAACCCAAACAAATCGTAACCTGGACAAACCCAAACAGACCTGAAAAAATCCAAGCAAGGGATAGCATAATGAATTCTCGTAGCAGTGAAAATATTATCCAAAAATAGGTCATTTAGACTCAATTGTGATAAGAATCGTCGACTCACATTTAGTCGCTATGCCTTCGACGCAGACGAGATTGCCGAGGAACCTTGAAGTGAGAGTCCTTGGTGTGACGTGCTTGTTGCCGAAGCTCCCTTCGAAGCCTATGAAGAATTCCGTGCTCCCTTTGGCATAGGTTGTGTCTACGCTCATCACAAATTGCTTCAGAGCGCTGTGAAAAGCTATTTGTTCCTCGAACGAATTTTCCAACAGACTGTAGAAGGGATTGATTGAATTTTTGTCAAATTAATACGAATAGAACGTTAGAGTAACCGACCGTAGTCGCGTTCTTCTGTTTTGCTCGAATGAACATTTGCAAGACGACATTCACGTCCGGCAAACTTTGAGGTTATAAACAATTCTTACCTCAACGCACGAACGGGATTCTTTCGCCTGAGATCGTTGATATTGACGTACAATCTGTACTTGTTGTCCTCGATCATCGTCTTTACCAGATTCGTATAAATACCTTGATCTTCCTGTAAGGGGAAAACAAATTCGTTTTTATTTTTTCGCTCCCTTTGAGGTTATGATGAAAATCACGAGTGATCGTAGGCGACGTGTGCTCACCGCGTCATCCAAAAAATCGAGATACTCCCGCTCCATATCCTTCATTCTCTGATCCATCTCGAAACCCTCCATTTTTCTTGCTTTTTTATATTAAGGTCGACAATTTTGATAATGCAACTGATAAACGGACACTTCGTAAACCACCGTCGACTGACTTCGAAAATTGTAACGAGTGGCAAATTTACGCGGGAAAATGTCGTGTTTGGAACTTTCTCCCACTCCCGATAGAATCAGAGCTGATAGAATCGCGCGTTGGTGAGTGAAGTTAGCGCCGCGAGTTTAACTTTTTCTCACGGTCTTACATACAGGTCTTGCAACGAAGCCGAATTTTCGTGGTGGGGGTAGGCATGCTTATCGGCTTCACTTTTCGATTCACTAGGCGCCGCTACGCGTCGCCACTAGCAAATGGAAGTAGTTTCCCCCTTACCTCTTACCAGCAAACGGGCCCATGGTGTTTACGTATCTTTTTGTGGCGCGATTGTCGAAATAACCCTTATTTGCAACCATATACCGCAAGGTTCTACGCGATTTACCGCGATACATTTTTTATCGTGTTTTTACGCATTAGTGTGAATTTTTTTTGGTAGTGTTTGCAAAAAAAATGCGAAATGGCTAAGGGTGGCGCGGTTCGCAATTGTAAAACGGGGTACAAAAATCATGAGCAGAAATGCTCCGTGTTTCGCGTGCCCAGAAACGTCGCACGATACAAAAAATGGCTCGATACTATTCCGGGACTGATAGTCTCAGTACGTGTGCGAAAAACATTTCGAAGAACGATGTATTGTGAGACATTGGAGAAAAAAGGATGTAAATGGTCGTATTATCGCTGAAGTATGTTTATTCATCGATTTTATTTTTCAGTCGATAATAATTCCCGCCATTTCGTATTGAACCAGAACTTTGAATGTCACGAATGAACTTTTGTATTTCATTTCAGACCGCTTACGCGTATCCTAAGCTCACTGAATTTGCGATACCAACAATATTCGAGGAAGATGTGCATGTAGCGCAACAATCTAAAAGCTTTTTGCCATGAAAACCTGTGCGGAACGACAAAAAAACAAAGCCGATGCAAGTTTCAAAATTTCCAGGTACATGCCAATGCATGGATATATGTGCTGATATGCTAAATAATTGGTGTTACACCATTTGTGTTATTTATTCTCATCATGCGTCGCTACATCCCAATACCGAGTAATTGAAAAGAATGCTGTACAGCTTGTATAGCAACGTTTTTAGCGAGATCCATTTTAATACAAGCGTTGACGATACCTGAAACAGAAAAAATATACGCATTAAAGTAAACTAGAACAAATCTTACCTCAATCACAGTGTGCATTGTGGCGTTGCCTGGAATGCGACTGAAAAGAAGAATACGATTGATAATCTTAAGAATTACGTTATTTCAAATTGTCATAATTCATCGATTGTAGTATCCTCAAATGTCTTTGAGAAAACGAATGATCATAGTATAATCCAAGGAAAAACTGGAAAACCGAATTTACCTGCAAGATATTCCCCCGGTATCACAAAGACATCTTATAATTTCGTTGAGGTTATAATGCGATCATTTTTCCAACTCTTGGTACAGATGGAAGCATCGTGGTTCCGCTGTCAATACATGTAATGGATGCGGAAAGTGCATACAGTACAGTGGATAATGGCCTTTCGTCAAAACGGCCCATTCAACAAGACGATGTTTCTTCACAACGTTCCACGGTCCTTGAGATGGAGATTACTCCGGCAGAAAAGTTTATTCCGCCGCGAGACTCGTTTCAGCAAGAGATTTCTTTACCAAACACGTTAGCTGGACACGATCCTCTTCCATCAGAAGCCACCGCCATGACGAATACGAAATGTGCATCAGTGCATGCAACGTATTTCGAAGTTTTGGACATGATGCTGAATATTTATAATACCAAAGTGTCTGCAAATCTCGAGAATCGCCGCGAGAAGACCTCTGTCTCCATACCCAAATTGTGAGTTATTGCAGTCACCGACAGAAAAGGAACAGAGGGTTATCTTGTCCCACATTGTAATAAAGGAACAAAACGGAGTCGATGTGCTAGTGATCGCGAAAAGTGTTGTATTTAACACAAAAAAATCACTCCACTACTTCGTATATGGGCGTGCTATAAATGTCGAACAGTGTGAGCTCGAAATTTCGTTAAACGACGTGACTCTGCTACCGGGGATTCTGGAAAGATTCAAAAATATGAATATTTGCAACGGCCTAGGCGCCATTAATGTGCTTCATTTGCCCGCCAATGGTGCTTTCCAACATTCCGTTGGTCGCTCGCATCAGACCGATTGCCCGTTAATCTCAAAAGGAAAGAGGTGCGATCACTATATTAAAATGAGGAATTTCATCTTAAGAAAAGAGAGAATATCAATAGAGAATCGACCGGTACTCCGAGTGTATCGAGCATCCAATCCGACAGACGCAAATAAATTACTCGCGCTACGAAAGAAGAGCTGTCGCCAACGGCGGCTTAAAAATCACGCGAAACAACGTGAACAATTATTGAGGCAATCTTTAAGTGCTAAAGCTGGCGAAATAGCGTCTACCTGTGTCGAAACATTAGAACAAAGATGCTCCAGTTGAAATGTTCCTTTTCCACAAAAAAACAGCGGTCCTTGAAATAATCGCGCCTGCTTCGAAAAAGGGTGCCACTGATCGGTGATACACAGATAAATGGATTATGCTGTGCATGTTGATGAATATAAGATCGCGGGGATATTACGAATTTCTTCGCAAAAACAACGTTTTGCCCTTACCCTGTAAAACAACAATTCGTAATTATTTCTCGCTCATCAACAGAAAATGTGGTTTCGACGAACAATTTGGAGAATTGCTAGAAAAGCATTTCCATTCCAAAACCCCTCGGAAGCGTCATGGAGTATTGTTGTTGGACGAAATTAATTTAAGGAAATCCGTGACCGTCTGTTCAAAGAACTTGAGTTACGTTGGGTTGACCGACTTTGGCGATGACGGGCCGCAATCCACAGAAATCGGAGATCAAGCAACCCATGGTCCCGTCCTTATGTTTCAGCCTCTTGCTGATTCATATACTCAACCTATTGCCGTCTTTGCTTCGAAAAACCCTGTGAAGGGCGAGGAACTCTCGAAGCTAATTGTTAAAGCAATTTCTTTCCTCGAGAATAAAGGAGCGAGAATTCACGGAGTTATTGGCTCAGGCGCAACTAACGACACAAAAACATAGTTCACGCATCCTCTGGATGACGAACAAAAGGTCTTTGCTTTCTCCGATACGCCTCATATCGTCAAGTGCATTTGTAATCGACTGTACAACAAAAAGAGATTGCGGGTGAGTTGTCATTTATTCATTCTAATGATACAAATTGCCGAATCGAAATCGAATCAATTCGGCGATGCGGAAAAAAATATATATATATTCTTCTGACTCTCGAAACAGAAAATAGCTATTACTGACTGTTTATAATTAATTCTCCAATAAGCCAGAAAATAAACCGAAACAAATTGGCCTAATAAACGATTTTCGGATCACCCCAAAAACCTGAGAACGAAAAAAAAAACTAATAATGCAAGTCATAAAGAAGGTAGAGAAAAAATAAAAATATAACCTTTACTATACGACATAGCTATTACTTACCGTGTTTGATGAATTCTCCAACGAAATACCTGAAAACAAAAAATACTTCATAAACACCCTCCTGGACACTGAAAATATCTGAGAACAAATTATTATCGCATAAACAGTATTGCGAATAAGATCCCTGAAAGAAGACGCAATTGTAAACACCATGAAATAAAAATGATCTACTCCATGATATACCACTACTAATGTGTTTTTGCAGATGAAGTCGTCAGGTATTCACATCGGTTGGGCGTACTTCCAGGCCTTATTCGACCTCGACACAAAACACGCAGGTAATGCCGGAGGTTGCCCAAAGATAACACAACGGCATGTTGTGTTGGACAACACTTTGAAAATGCGTGTTCGGCGTTCGGCTACCAACGCAGGTATTCTTCATGATGAACTGAACTATTTTAGCATATGGCGATATTGATAAATGATAACTTATCCTTTTACACGTGCACAGATTTTTAGCAACTCTGTTGCAAAAGCCTTGGCCTTTTATGCGTCACATGGTAGCCAACCTCTCGCTGGGTGTGAAGAAACGATACAATTCTGCACGGGGATTAACTCCATGTTTGACGCGTTCAATCGCAAATCGCTGAATCAGGGATTGACGGCCGAGTGCCAGGATTTTAAGGTCAGTAGACTATTCTTTATATAGAGTTGGAAATAACTTAAAAACAATTCGCAAGTTATCAATAATATCCTGTTTTATTGGCTTTGTTTTTTCTAGGTACTACAGGAATCGCTACAAATGTTGAACGATTGGGAATCTGCGACAATCAAAAGTGACATAACGGCAGATGCATTCCTCAGTCCAGAGACTTCGAGAGAATTACGAATATCCCTACAATCGACGATGGGCATGTGTCGATATCTCATTGAAAAATTTGATTTTTAATATTTATTGACAGGAAAAGTAAACCAAGACAATTTAAAGGTATTTTCTATAAGCATTTACGTACACTACCGCTCAAAAGTTGGGATACACCAGACGATATTTCTTGCCGCACTCAAAGTTAGATAGCTGCGTAAAAAGAAGGTAATCAAATTTAACGAACGGCGTTTTGAAGGGAACAAATTCAGCTTTGTTTTGATTTTTTGGTATATTTTTCATGATTTTTTTTCGACACGGTACAAACTTTTGAATGTGATCGTTTTTCGGCTATTTTTCGACCATCGAGTATTCGGCGCATAACTTATAGAAAATTTGTTTGCCATTTTTATCAATGATAAACTTAAAGGGGGAGCAGAAGCTCTATTGTCATTTTTCAAAAAGTTTTGTACATTTTTTTTCGCAAAGTTATTTGATTTTTTGGTAAAAAGACAAACTTTTGTAAAATGCAACATAACTCAAGAATTATAGGGTTGAAGAGGAAATGTCAAAGATGTAAAAAGTCGCGTAAGTCCATACTGGATCGCCTGGAATTTTTCAGAATTTTCCTTTGAGATTTTTCTTTTTTACTATTTTCGCTCGAAACTCTGCCGAGTAGGATGCTTAATTCAAAAAGTATGGCGTGTAGGTCAAAATATCAGGAGGAGGAACTTTTTTAATTTCCGATTTTCAATTCGCTTGAATTCAAAATCGAAAATTAAGAAAGTTTCTCCTCCTGATATTTTGTCCTAAACCGCATACTTTTCGAATTCGAAAAAAAAACGATCATAGACACTTACCTCTTTGATGATACCCTGGACAACGCAGAATGTTTAGACCAAAAAGTTAGTTATTGCGACAATTAAAAGATCATTATGTTAAGAAACAGTTCGTTCAATAACTGCGTCACCATAACGAATTAGCTTTAAAATGCCTGAGCTGGAATTAAAATTTAGCCGAATGAGGCAATCATCTAAATATTGATATAAATTCGTAAAATCACAAGGAAAAAAGTGTACCTACAGCGGAAGCTACTTATTTACATTAATAAACACCCAAAATAAAATACAGCGCAAAATGAACAGATTGTGTTGATATGAATTAATGTATTCAAAAAGTTTTCAGTTTTTTTAGATGAAAGTAGTCATCTTTTTTTTAATCAACACATTATTTTTTATTGGTTTCGTATATTATGCAGTTTACAACACAGTACGGTAAAATTTCTCTCTTCGTCGCACCAGTACTTCCCCTTGCCGTCACGCACCAAGCGGCAGAAATCGGAATAAAAAACAGAACCGCTAAGGGTGCCTCCCCCCACTACCGCCGTTTCCAGACCTGTAAGACCGTGCTCTTTCTTAATTTGATCGGCCAATTCGAATACAGAGGCGCTGCTGTCGCGCTGGGTGGCCATATTTCTGATACGACGAGGGCAGTTTTTTACTATCATCTTTCACCGATGATGATTCTTCTTGATTCTTAGCCGGGTCAATTAGACACGCAATTTTATATATAATTAATTTTTTTTTGGTTCAACGTTTAACGCCTTGCGTCATACATCTATCGCTCGCCATGTTTTTCAGCTTCTTTCTTCTTCCATTCTTACATGCCGCGATGACATTGCTTCGGTAATTTTTTCCGAACCATTCTTACATGCCGCGCTACCATCAGTCGGTTATTTTTCCCGAACATACCGCTTTCTTTGAAAATCTCTTTCAATTTCGAGATGCAATTAAAATTATCTTTCTTCTTCTCTTTGGTTTTTTAAATTTATTTTCTCAGTTACATCACGTAGACGTAGGATTATGGAGAAACGTATGTGAAATAATAAATCCCCGGAGACAAGTGGTTGCGGGAGAACACTTAAATGAGGAAAAATATATATATACATATATCATTTTTCTCTTTTTTTTTACTAGCGGCTCCATATTGGAACCTATCACGATGTGCCTTATGGGCAGTTTTTGTAAGATGTGTAGGGCTGTTATCACTCTTCATCTGGCTCGCTCGTGGCGGCACAGCTTCCAGCCCTTTTGAATGCGCCGCCTTGTGTCTGGACGGAGACAACACGTGTGGTCCCATCCAGTCCGGGGAACAACTTGATTACCCTGCCGATCGCCCCCAGCAGGAGTGAAAGGTCCTTATTTGGTGGTACGAGGGTGCCGAGAGCAATGCGTTTTCCAGTTCCACTGTATTGTAGTTTGACGAAGTTTCGGGAGATGCTGTCAACGAGATAGTCGATTATCTTGCACTTCAATGAAACTACGATGTACGAGTTGAACAAGGGAGTCGCCGATAAGGAAATGAGACGGGGTAAGGACTGACAGATCATTAGGATTTATGGATACTGCAGGCAGAGGCGATTTTAGTTATTAGAATACAAGATTCCTCAAAAGTGAAAGCCTCGCGTGATGGAGTACATGTGACGGTTTGCTACCTTCGTCCTTTTTCCAGCTCGTCGACGCTTTTGCATCTTCAGCAGATTCCACTGGCCGGCAGTAGGTCACTACTGCCGTTGTATCCGATTCTCGCATCTCCGTCATTGGCGTCCCGGTGTCCCTCTGCAGCAACGTGCCGTAACGCCTTGAGTATTTTTTACACGTTGATGCCTTCCAATGTCTAGCGAAATGTCCCACTCCAAGAAAGTTGATGGATAGTTGCCTATAAAGTACCTCCTTGTCTTCGATCCTTGCGTGACCCTACGGAGCTCATCGCAAATGTATATCAAGTGAATTTCCCTTCCAAAATCTGCATTCCATCGATGTTGCCGCTAGGGAGTCCCTCTTCTCGGGCTTCTGACGAGTCAGCGGTTCAGACGCAGTTTGCTACGTTTTTCCTTGATTGAGAACTGGCAGTGCATTACAGCGACTCGTTAGGAAATTCAAGAACTCTTCCATTGTTGGCATGTTGTCCGGTGTTCTGTCGTTTATCGCGTTTTGCCAATCTCGTTGCTCCACGAAGTCGAGTTTTTTCTTTGCCATATGAATGATTATCGTTTGCCATTGATCCACTGGTTGTGAGAGGGACTTCAATGATGACAGATGAGTGCGAATATGCCACACAAATTGCCTTATGCTTTCAGCTTTGTCATCCTTTGAGATCGTGGGAAACTGCAACAACTCGTCAATGTGTGTTTCAACAATGCCAATCGCGTTATCGTATGTATCTTTTAACAGTTTCCACGCGTTGGCGTAGTTTTCGTTTGATATTTGGTATCCTTGAATGACTTTAAGTGCTTCTCCCTTGAGATTCCCTACCAAATACTGATGCTTTTGTACAGGCGTGAGCCTTGTTTCCTGATCAATTTTAGTGTCGAAACTTTTTTTGAAGCTCGACCATTTTGTGTAATCGCCGTTAAACTCGGGTAATTTTATTTCCGGTAATCGAGGCCTACTTCGCTTAGTTTCGCAGTTGCTTCGCCGGCCATTATTATCCCTCGCCTCACCTCGTTCATTCAATATCGCTTCAATTATTTCGGCGACCTTGTAGTAACTTGTTTCGAATACTTGTCGTTCCACATCACCATCCCGACACTGCCGTTCATAGTCGTCTTCGGTTCCTGCCGGCCTCAAATCTATTTCGCTCTGTATTTCCTCGAATCTTTTCCTATATTCTTCGAGTTTTTCTTGTCGGAACCGCACATCTTCGATGGTTCGTTGTGCGTTTGATTCAAAAAAACTTAACAAACGAGTAACCTGGCTTTTTACCGCGGAACGTTTGTATTTTAAATCTCTTAGATCTGCCATTTTGTCTGATTTTCAGGTTAGGAATATCGTAGGATAAAGAAATACGTTTTTAGCTCTCACCCTCTATTCAGGCAAAAGGGAAAGACGCTCTGCGTTCTCTCCTGTCCGATGAGTGAGACGCGTTTATGCGCCGATGCCTCGAGCGAGAGAGAGAAAGACGCCCTGCGTTCTCGTCTGTCCGGTGAGTGAGATGCTTCTACGCGACGATGCCTCGAGCGAGAGAGAGAAAAAAAATACGCCTTGCGTCCCCGTCCGTACGATCCTTGAGCGAGAGAGAGAGGCCTTGCGTCCCCGCCTGTTCGTTGATTGAGCGAGAGAGACGCCCTGCATTCTCTCCTACTGTTCGATAAAAACTGCGTAGTTTACCATCGTCCTTCCCGTCCAATGATTTAATGTTTCATCCTGCTTTATGCCTTTCTTTTGACACTTTTCAATTTTTAATTGAACTTTGACTTGCACTCGAACTTTCGTCGGTCTATCGCGCGTTAATGCGTGCCTCAATATGCCGACCACGTGCTATCGATCCCACGCAAACGAGACTACACTTTTTTCGCGATGTTTTAACCCTTCACTCTTTTCGCACTTCCCGCGAGCTCATGTACATTGGTGTGCCAATGATTCCTTTTTATTCTTAGCGGAGTCAATAAGACGCACAAGTTGCTATGTAATGTCACTGTTTATTCGTTCAAACTTTTAACGCCTTGCGTCGTACATACATCGGTCGCCATGTTCTGTGAGCTTCGCCTTTCTTCTTCAATTTTTACATGCGCCGCTGCCATCGCTCTCGTGGCGCTGGACGCGCTTAGCCGGTAACTTAGCCAATCGGTTATTTTTCCCGAACGGGTGATACTTCTCGACTTAAGTTTTTTAAGTTTGTACAAAGAAAAAGTGGTCTATCTCCTAATTGTGTCGTAATATTAAAATTGTCAATGGAAAAAACTGCTGGCTACGAATCAGGGAACTAAAAAAAGAACGAAACATTTTTCCATGCACTTTGCATAGAAATTGCATTTATTATTATTATTTCTGGATTTCATTTTATTACATGCGTTTTGTCTGTTATTATTATTTTGATTATTATTATTAGTAAAGTTGTTTTACTTGGGTGCCAATTAAAGTATATTATTGGAATTTTATTTCCGCACGCCTAATTGTCGACTACTTGTATAAATGTAGTGTTTCTTCTTACCGACTAAGCTCCAGAAGATGGACACGAGAACATACTTCTCGGAAAGTCCGTTGAGGGACATTCACAAAATTGAAGGTTTAGGAGTGCAAATACACGTGCGTTTTTGGCAATATTTACATTTGAGCTATCAAAGCACTATTACCTATTTGTTCTTTCTTTTCGTGATGAGGTAGCTTTCATCAAACTTTTAGGTAAAATTGGTTTTTCAAACTTGGAAGAAAAAATCGATAGATATTACATAAAGTGTAACTATCTCATGGCATTGAAAATGTAATCAGATTTTTCGGGTAACAAAAAACACGTACATGTGAATAATATAAGTTGGGTTTTATTATTTTTCAAAGAATATCGATGTATTGCGGCATATAATTGGGTTTATTTCTATTTGTTTGGGTTTGTTTGTATAATAATTGTCGTATACTTTTTAAATATATTTGGAATATAAGTTGTAATATAATTCAAAAATTAATAACGAGATTAGAATTGTGTTGGGAGAAGGCATTTTTCGACCAATCACGGGCATTCAGCATGCCGCAGCTCCCCCCACCTTACTGCAACACAGCGGCAGTAGAGTAAGGCAGCGGCGGGGGGGGGGGGGGGTAGCATTAGTTTCGTGTGACATCCAATTAAAAGGTTCTTATGGGGTTTAGCCGTCGGGGTTGAAGTATGAGGGGAGCGCCCTATGCTTATGCACGGAGCCGATTGAGTGTTACCAACTGCTAGCTTTCGAATAATCGTCATATTAAACGTACGTTTTCGAATTATTTTTCTATATCTATTTGTAAAAAAATATGCATTTTTGAACATTCGGTGATTGCATTAAGTGTTTTCATTACTTTGTATAAACATTTTCTATAACTTTTTCTCGATCAATTAACGCGAAACTAATTAGCAACGTCGTAAATCGTGGTATATCATAATGCCCAGGTTGGTAGAAGTGTCGCGAAGTTAGAGACATATGCGCCCCGTTCGAAACCTCAATATCGGCCCGAGCTATTAAAATGAATAACGGTCCAGGTAAAAAAAAAATTCCGCTGGAATAAAAAAGTGTGAACTAAAGCTGTCTAAACTTAATCTCGAAGAAATAAAAAAAAAACTTCAATACTTTTCTGATATTCTAAAAAAATAGGCATGTATGAAAAAAAATCCGCATTATTTTGTTTTCGCCTACAAATGTCTAGAAATGTATAATGTCTGAACATAGTTATCAAATTAATATTCACTAATTAAGACAATAAGTACCAATAATATTCGTTGTCAATTATCCTGATCGAGTAGTTTGAGGTCCGAATACTGATAAGATAGGTAGCATTCGGGCCGTCTATGACATTGCCATAGTTGCACATTCTAATATTTTGTGTGCTTGATGTTCGCACAAATTCGCTATCAAAAACATTAATAATTATATAACGTTACTGTGAATCCTCATTTTCACGGTACCAAGGGTTAGTCCGATAATTAGTCGAACAGTACCTATTTTTTCAGTTCCGTGGTAACATTCACTTAGCCGATATTAATAATGTACTGAAAAATGATCGGGAGTTTTCCATGAGCGTGATGTAATTAACCCACGAAATACGTCGAGTTGTGGATTTTTTTTCTTAAAGATGGTGATGTTGGTCGTATTCAAACTGCACAGGATGATCAGCAAAGAGGGTATAAAGGTCCAGAAAGAATTCCAGCTCCGTGATAACATGTTGACTTAACCCCACAACAACCTTAAAATACAACTTATGAATCACATAAGTACACTATCAAACTTAAAGTTTTGTTTAATTTGAATAATTTCAAATTAGATGAAAATATGAATGTTCTACTTTTTCACATTTCTATTACAGATTTGATCACATATATTTTGGTAGCTGACTGGCAACTGAAGTTGAACATTCGATATCTTCCCGATCCTTTTTCTCTGAACCATGCACGCAAAGACCTTGCAAAGCATTTCCAGTGCACTTGTGTCGTTCGTAAGGTGTACTTTTCTATAATAGTGATATCAATTTTTTATTGTAATAATGTGATAGTTCAAATACATTATTTTCTCGAACTGAAAGTAGGCATCCACATGACGCTAGGTCCCACTAAAACGCCATCGATGACATTTGTGCAACGCGTTAACATAATCTACTTTAATTGTGTTTGTAATGGCAAGTTCTGTTCCCAATAAGTCACACTTGCGGCAAATTATGCTCTGTTATTTATTGGAAACGAAATCGGCCTCGCAAACGCATCGCTTGCTAGAGGAAGTATATGCCGAACATACTCAATCGAGTGTAACGTGCAAGGAGTGCTTTCGCCGCTTCTCAAGTGGTGATTCCTCTATGGACAACAAGGACCGCGGAAAACCGCTTAAAAGAGGGCGTGTATTTCGAGCCGCTGAGATCGTCGGAAGTCATCACTGGGGATCGTTATTGACTGCAACTGATGCGTTTGAAGCAAGCTCTGCACGAGAAGAGGCCGGAATGGGAGAATCGGCATGACGAGTTGATTTTGCATCACAACGCCAGGCTGCTTGTTCCACAGCCGGTCAAGAAGTACTTACGGTAATCCTATCGCTTCACACTAGTCATACCACTGATCATACTTGAGACTTGCACAATTCATATTTTTAACATATGCGAAAAAAATAATTTGTAATAATTAAAATGTTCCATCTGTAAACTGTTGAATGAATGTTCACATCTAATTATAAAAATGAAAAAATAGTTTTTCCAACACTTCGCGCAGTATTTCTAGGTTTGATATTTGGCAATATTGGTTCTATCTCCGTCTCTTTTTACTCAACCAGGCGAGTTTAACCTCCATGCTTTTCAACGTCAATATGTCAAAACAACGTCAGGTGCGGGAAAAACAAAGCATTGTATTCAGGCCACGACTGATAAAAAGAGTGGAAAATTTTTGTCGGCGAAACATGTCGGTTGAAAATGAAATATGTATGGAAATTCGAATGAGTGAGATGAGGTTAGGAATACAGTCAGCTATTGCCTTGCCAAGAAGACTAGAGCTAAGGAGTCCGAACGCTTACGGCGATCACGATCCAAAAGCGTCCACGGAAATCCAGTTATTAGTGGTTGGCGGTTTCACCGCGTGCGTCGCTGCTCATCACCGAACCGAAATGAACTGAGCGACAAGAACGCAACCGACGCCATCCGCCAAAGATGATTCCTGCTTGTCATCCATGTTGAAATAAAGCGTGTGCGGACCGTGCGGACTAACGAATTTCGCGTTTAATAAAAAATAATTGTGTCTCGGTGTAAAATATATTTATCGTGATCTGCGGTGAAAACTATCGAAGGAGTGTTATGTATTGTCTGATGTTTATAAATAAATTTTGTTTGTTACTGCTTCCGCAACGATAAGAAAACATATCGACTGAATTTCGGTATTTCGTTATTATTTTTTATCTGTGCAACGTATAGTATCATAATATGGGAATATGATGTGTGATAATTTGTAAAACTTTTATCTGGATTAAAAAAATATTGTCTTAATTTCTTTATTTCGTTATTATTCTCTATCTGTACAGCGTATCATCAGTGTGAATATGATGTGATTCAAAATTTATATCAATTTTCTTGTGTCTATAAATGTATTTTCTTAGTTACTGGTTCCGCAATGAAAAAAAAATATATTGTCTTAATTTCTGTACTTCGTTATTATTCTCTATCTGTACAGCGTATCATCGATGGGAATATGATGTGTGATCATTTGCAAAAGCTTTATCTGAATTCAAAATTCTCATGAATTTTCTTGTATCTAGAAATAAATTTTGTTTGTTACTGCTTCCGCAACGAAAAAAAACATATTGACTTAATTTCTGTATTTAGTTGTTATTCTTTGTCTGTACAGCGTATCATAATGTGTGATAATTTGTAGAGGTTTTGTCCAGATTCAGAATTATTATGAATTTTGTCAGAGTCATAAACTATTATCATGTCATGGGAGGATCCTTTCTAGTGCGATCTAGCGGAAAAAATCAAATCTGTGAGATCGATTTATCTGTACAGTGTATCATAACATGTGAATGTGATGTGTGATAATTTGTAAAAGTTTTGTCTTGATTCAAAATTCTTGTGGATTTTCTTGTGTTTATAAATGAATTTTGTTTGTTAGTGCTTCCGCAACGAAAACAAAAATATATTGACTTCATTTCTGTATTGCGTTATTATTATTTATCTGTACAGCATATTATAATGTGTGAATATGATATCATAATGAGTGATAATTTTAGAAGTTTTGTCTAGATTCAAAATTCTTATGAATTTTCTTATGTCTATAAATGAATTTTGTTTGTTACTGCTTCCTCAGCGAAAAAGAAAACATTGACTTAATTTATTTATTTCATTATTATTCTTTATCTGTACCACGTATCATGATGTCTGGTCATTTGTAAAATTTTGTCTGCATTCAAAATTCGCATGAATTTTCTTGGGTCTATAAATAAATTTTGTTTATTGCTGCTTCTGCAATGAAAAGAAACATATTGACTAAATTTTCACATTTCGTTATTATTCTCCAAAACAATCTATATTATCTATATAAGACTTCTATCTATCTAATATAAAGAAATTTCCTGCACCAACTGCTTTCACAATTAATTTGATCCAATTACCGTTCCATATGAAGAAGAAAAGGGTGCTTCTTGCATATCGTACGGCACTGTTTTTAAATTAATTTGATCAAATTATTATATGAAGTAGCAAGGGGTGCTTTCTGCATATTGTACGGCACTGGTTCGTTCCTGATTTCAATTCGGTTCGGTGAAGAGCAGCGCCACCCTTCTCATCTGGATTTCCATGGACGTTTCTTCAACACTGCGTTCGTACTCCTTAGCTCTAGTCTTCTTGTGCCTTGCTGTCACGTCTCTTTATCGTAGCAAATGGTCCAATCCAAAGCCAATACCGGAAGTTTAAATTAAACTTGATATTGCATAAAAATTAGGTCAATAAGCATTATTTTTTCTAAGAGCATTAGATTACTACAAGTGTTGAGTATGTAAATCTGAATATTTTTAAGAATCTGATGGATTTCCACTATTTTTTACACTTTTGTAGCGACCGGAAATTGGGTTTTTGCATGTCGTCTCGGAATTCCTTCACAAAAATCCGCAATGTTAATTTCTTTCTCTGTAATTAAGTCGATAACCGACTCTGAAATTTTACAGACGATTATTAATATATTTAGTGAAGCTCAAAAAACATGAAAATCCTATACATTGAAGCCTGGCGATATGATTACCTTAAAATGAGTGAATTGGGAAATCCATATTCCATCACCACATTCCACAGACATTGCTCCTTCCAAAGACCGTTTGTTCCAGTCGATGCAGTCAGTGCTCAGGCTCGGCACTTGTCCTCCTACGGCGTCAAAAAATGGCTGAATTGTCTCATAAGAACCCGGATTCTTCCAACGAACAATGCGATTATTAGCCGAAAGAAGGGTCAATGTTGTCTTTTCCGATAGGCAATGCTATCAAGCAACCAGTTGATCAAATTGCTACCGATCTTTTCTCTCGCTCGAAAATACGCGGCTTGACATACAACCAACCCAATAGCATGTCGAACACGATCTTCACCAGCGTCCTTTCTATCCATTACAATTTTGCGGTCGCCTCCAACTGTGGACTTTGGACCCCTGTACTCCAACCTTCATAATTCCCGCGTCGCGAACGACGCAATAATCCATTATCATGATCGTCTCAAGTTCCCCTTATCATTATATCGCGCAGCAACTTAAAAAACCGCGGACACATCCGCCGCACCGTTTGACATTTCTTTGCTTTCCACACGGCGCGTTAGCTTCCCTGACGACACTATGTGCGTTCCAGTGTGTGCGCGTGTGTGTGTGTTTGTGTGTGTCCGTTTCGCGTCGAGCATGCACACAAAACGCCCACGATAAATATTGGGTCTCTCCCGCGCCCCCTCAATCGCTCCCTTTCTCCATCCCCGCCGCTGCCTGCTCTTTTTCTCTTGTGGAACTAAAAGGTTAAAGCGCGTCCGGTGTCCAGACGTTATACACGAGCACCAAGACGCAATCGATTTGGTCGGGGTGGTTCTTCGATACCGCCAGTTTAATAACCACACACACACACACACACACACACACACACACACACACACACACACACACACACACACACACACACACACACACACACACACACGCACACACACACACGCACACGCACGCACGCACGCACACACACACGCACGCACGCACGCACGCACGCGCACACACACACATACGCGACCAACAACAAATGGAAATTCCCGGATACAGACCCGCAACAAAAAAAGAAAGAAAACAAAATTCCCCTTCGGACCTGCAAATTTTCCGACTCGTCGCATCGTCGAAATTCGACGGAAATATTTCAAAATTTATTCGTCCAAAGTAGTACCGTAAAAAATTCATTACCATTGTCCCTCCGAGCTTCCTCGGGTCGGCCTTCTCGAGGCGCGTTCTTCGTCAGCGTAACTGCGATACGAGCGAGCGAATGCGACCTTGCATTTTTACGAGCCCGACATGTCCACGCGACCACGTAGCCCTTATTACCGGCTAGACACAATTTGTTTTTTTTTTTTTAATCTTTTTTCCTCAAATTATTTTTCTCTTCTCATTTAGGTACATTATCGCGCTGTAGGTCGTTTTGTGAGATTAATCGCGTTGCATAAAAAAAGGATGTAATTGTGAAATTAATTTGCGAAAAAAAGAATATATCGAGATGGGAGCGAGAGAGAGAGAGAGAGAGAGAGAGAGAGAGAGAGAGAGAGAGAGAGAGAGAGAGAGGGACGTTTATTTCATGTTCTGGGACGGAAGTTCCCGAAGAGCTTTGTACCGAGTGTTCTAAAGTGAATAGATAAAGAAAGGATACATATAATCTATATACAGAGTGTCCCTCTTATCTCTGCCACCCGAAATATCTCGGTAATTATCGACGTCAGAAAAAAATGTTCCAGACAAAAGTTGTACGGTGTAAAATCGGCCATTAAATGCGGTTAATTTTTTTATTTTCGTGGAGGTGCTGACGCACCGTGAAGGTCACCTCTACGATTTTTAATGGAATGGTACATTTTTTTCAACCATCTTGTGGAGCACCTCAAGCCGCATAAAAACATTCGAGGGTCAAAGTCGTTCAAGGTCATTCAAGGTCAGTATCGATTATACAAATCTAATGATCTAGGATCACTACACTGAGAAAAAAAATCATGGGTCCAATATCATTGGTGTTAGTAAATGAAATTCCGTTGATTCAATTGTAAAATTGTTGGTGTAAATAATCGGATGTATTAGTCCAAACAAAACGCTACTGACTTTAATAACATGATAAAATTGAAAGTTTTTTTTTAATTCAAAAGATATATTGTTAGCCGAGTACAATATATTATTGAAACTATCTAAAAAATTATCGCGAACAAATGATATCGTTTTGAATGCATTTTTTGCAACGAACAAAAAAAGCGTTTTAATTTACAACATGAATATTGTTGATTCGAGTACACAAGAAAAATTGAATTTCGCTAGTTTGATTCAGATAAAATTTCTATTGAGTAAATATGTTATTTTATTTTTTCACCATATCCGATATTGATTTTCAAGTACATTATTCGTTAAAATATTGATATGATATTTTGTTTGAAAAATATTAAGCAAATGTCTGAATTGGTTAAAAAATTATGCGAAAATAAAATTTGTTTCTTGCGCATTTGGTTGAAAAAATTCAACCAAATCATGGCTGAGCGCCACCGAAATTATAGGTGTGAGGAAACCCGTAGTTCTCGGAGTAACCGCTAGAAGTCGCACGCGCGCTCGTTTCTCGTAAGCGTAGCGCGAACCGAAAATCTACTTAACGGGTTACCCCCACTTGTAGCGCAAAAAAAGGCCTTTTTCATGAATTTTTTTAAAGAAAACTACAAAACTTTTTTAATCGATCAATATACCATCTTAAAGAACACATCTTGAAGAACTTTCAGTAATGTTTTTATTGAAAAATATTACATTGTTTAGTGGCAAATGGCCGTCAATGAAATAATGTTTTTATATACACGGTTTGCGGTGACCAACATTGCGGCGAAGTGGATCATCTGAAAAAAAAATGCGGCTGGATTTAGTCAAATACAAGTATAAACTAGTCTTTAATCGAAGGATTTTAAAAAATATTCATTTTTCACAAAATGGCGGACAGTCAAAGTTAATGGTTCGATTTTAACGAAAAAAAAACGGCCGTTTTTTGGCTATAAAACGGCCATTTTTTTTTTTTCGAAAAAAAAAATCGAACGATCAAAGACTACATTTTTATGTATTAAATAAGCCTGCAAAATTTCAAGAAGATCGGTTGATTAGTGTTCGAGTAATCTTGGTCACCGACTTCAGAAATGCCATTTTGAGAAAAACGCGTTTAAAGTTTCAATTTCAGTTTACACGAAGAAAATATTGTTTTTTGTAAACTTACATAGAGTTATCTATTCCGGGCCCATACAGAAGTATGGGCCCGGATACTTATACTTCAAAAAAATGCAATAAAAAAAATCGATTTTTTCAAAATCGCAAGTGTGGTATCTGTTCTTATTAGTTGAATATCTGATATTCTCTCCATGGATATTCATTGGATATCTGATGTTCTCTCCACTATTATCGTGGGTGATCATTCCAATGCTCACTTTTTATTTAAGATTTAAAACCAATTGAAAAACTCACGTCTCATGGCATATTCGTTTTAATGCAGTAAAGAAATAATTCATTATATTGATTATATTTTTGTACGAAATAAAAAATGTTGTAGCAACCGCTTAATTATTTCATCCATACATTGACGGATCGTATACAAAATGATTTCAATGGAATATAATTTTATTTGAAGTATGATGTAGATATTCAGAGAACAGAAGAGATTTTCAAATAAAATAATATGTTATTTAGATCAATCACATTTTCCAATATTTTGTAGTATTGTGACAATGTCATATATCGGTGGCACTCCACGATCAGACATTTATTTGAATCAACCAATATATATTTTTTTTATTCAATTGGTTTCTTTTTCTCAGTGTATGTAAGGAATAACGTGTTGCATCGACTGGAGCATTGAAAAATATATAATTCCATTTTGAGAAAAATGAAAATGATTTTTATATGAAAAATATAATCCATATAGAGAAAAATTAATCACTCACATCAGACAATGCGCTCCCTGAAAGTGTTTGACTATCGTCTGAAACGTGTTTTTGTATCATCAATAGTTTCGATGATATTCGGATGGGTCGATTCAAATGGGACGCTGTGTATACACACACGAATATACAAAACCCTCGTGAAGAGAGAGAGAGCGAGAGAGAACAGGAGGCTGGTGTGATTGATTGGTTAGATTTATTTATGCCCTGCTTATACCTAGAGGCAAGTAAATAACCTAAAATTTCCTTTCTATAAAAATTACAAACTGATACCGACGAAAAAATAAAAGTTAACGAAAATAGAATTGAACAAAAATGAATATAAAAACATCACAATCGGAGTTACTATCCTTCTTATTCAAAATGGAATTCAAATGGAATAAAAATAACTATACAATTATTCCATTTATAGTCAATAACAAAAAATAGAAATGCAACTAACTCAATGCTACGGTGTGTAGCATCGATGACGTGCGGAGTAATGAATATGTATACCATTCCATTGACCGGTAAAAATCGTAGAGAGAGAGAGAGAGAGGCAGACAAATGTATAGGTGCAAAAATCGCGCAACGGGCGACCGTGATATCGGCACGTAACGGCGGGGGGGATAAAAATCCGCGACGTTTTCAGTATGGCTAGTAGTGTAGTGTGACATGGGCAAGGAGGGACTACATAGCAAGCTGGTGATGAGGTCATCGCATCGGTTTCTCTCTCCTCTCTCTCTCTCACCCTCCTCCCTCCGTCTATCGCTTTTTTGCTTCTTAGCCGCGACGGCAGTCGCGACGCGGAGTGCCCGAAAGCCGGCCGCGACTCGCTTTACGCATATGGGGCTTCCCGCGCCACTTCAGCCACCCGGTATATCGCGATATTTCTCCGCACTGCGAGCATAATATGAAGAGTACGCGCATCGCAAAATTTACCCGCACTTCTATCGAGGACCCGTTGTTCAATCCGACAGCGAAAAAAATAAATTAAAAATAAAAAGACTATAAAAAGTAAGGAATCAAAATAAAATTATTTTTTTCTCAAAGTAAATCAATAACACGAAGATACGTAGTAAAAAGTTAAAAATAAACAGAAAATAAATGTTAAAAAAATGAAAAATATATAAATATATTCAAAAGTTTATGGGGTTGGACTTGGTTTCGACTGAATTTCGTTCACCAGAAAAAAAGGAGTGAGAAAGAAAATATCGTTGGAAAAAAGACGTCGAGGATAACCGAGGCTTGACTTTACTTAGGCACAACACCCAAGCAAAAATTCTCCGGACCCCTTTTTAAATGACATTTCCAAAGTATTTCGATTGGTCGAAGGACATTTTTGTCAGTTCGCAGTATTTTGTGAGAAAAAATAAAAAGAAACGTAGTTTTACAATCGCGGTGACAGATTTTAATGGAAGGTCCTATGAACGTGAAGATATACATACATACATACATACACATTCGTATAGTTTCAGGGAGATACTATAATATCATCGACATACCTATCTCGGAACTGGATATACGCGCCACGTGCTCGTTCACGCACACACACACATTTCCCCCTCTCCGACAACCTCCTCTCTCTCTCTCACTCTCTCTCTCTCTCTCTCTCTCTCTCTCTCTCTCTCTCTCTCTCTCTCTCTCTCTCTCGCGCGCGCGCGCTCGTTTTCTCACACATCCGTATAATTCCCTATACAAGTTTCTCTCACCCGCGTTATAATTTTCCCGACTGCACTTGATACCGACGACGGAACAGCAGCGCGACAGTCAGAGGGAGCGAGAGTGCAGCTTCGCGACGCTTTTCAAGCCTCGCGCGCATTTTTATCCTCTTTCTCTCTCTCTCTCTCTCTCTCTCTCTCTCTCTCTCTCTCTCTCTCTCTATATATATATATATATATATATATATATATATATACAGACCCGAGACGCATCTTCAAGATTCCTCCCCGACGCCCTCTTTGCTACTGCCCCGCTGCTCCCAGTGGCCATCGGCCTGGCTAGAAACACGCAAGAAGAACTCGAATCATCCATATTCTACTGCGACCAGAAAAAAAAAACGGAAACAAAAAAACAAGCAGCCAAAACTCTGCCAATTTGTCTCTCGCGAGATCGACCCAACTGGTGCCGCATTATCAGGGTTTTTTTTTCGTTGCTGCAATCAGTTGCCAAATAATTCCAGTCGCACACTGCATAGACATGTATATATATAATTTTTATTATTTTATTTATTACTATTTTATAGATTGTCATTATTTTTATTATTACAATTTAATTTATAGGTTGTTATTATTTTTATTATTACTATTTAGGTTATTGATTGTTATTATTTTCATTATTATTACATTTTCCCTGTCCTCGCTTGCTTTTACGCCCTTAATTACCAGCCCTTCTTTCCACTCCTCAATTGGATTACCATTTCATGTTTTATTATTATTATTCATTATGATAATAATAAAATAGAAAATGAATTCTTTTAATTAAGGAATTATTTTATTTATGTATTTTATTTTACGCACACGTAAATGTGTGTGGAAACAATCGGGGAATATATATATATATATATATATATATATATTCCCCGATTTTTCGACAAGAGCCATGAAAATAACATTTCCAAAACCTCTTTTTTCCAAACCCTCGTCGATTCAATTATTTTTTATTTACTACAAATGTTCCCGATCAAATCTCTTTTCCTACGATTATTTTACCCAAAGCCTCGTAAGATCCCAATTCCTAAGGCGCGTTAAAAAAGAATTGTGCACTGCTCCGGATAAAAAAAAAAGGAAAATCATTCTTCAGAGGCAAATTGGAGATAAATATTGACGCTTTTCCATTCCCTCTGGAAAGAAATTTCAATTCGCTATTCGCGATAAAAAAAAACACGTGAATTTGACACAAAAGTGCTCAACATTTTTATTTGTATGTACATTAAAAAAGTTGTGTATCAAATTTCATTTAAAAATATTGATAATTTAAAAAGTAATAAGCAATCTTGTGTAGGACATTTGAACGTGAAGGGCTCCACGGTGTACCTAATTTTGGCCACTCGGTTGATCTGAGAAAAAAACGAGTTTTTTTTTCTCATAATAGATTATATTGGCTGAGACTTGACCGAACGTTTTTCGTTATCGTGTTTCAATCAACAAAAAAACAAATTTAATTTTTTCTCGATTTTTCGAGGAAAGCGATGATTATTGTTGATAAATAATGAAAAAAATGGTTAAGATGACAAACGTCGGTCAAGACTAAACTACTATTATATTGAACAAGTGTACCAAATTTCAAGTCAATCCGTTCATTAGATGCCGAAAAATCGTGTACACCGTTTTGAAAAACATAATTTCGAGAAAAAAGCGTTTTAAGTGTTACCAGCAGTTCTATCGTTGTAATTATGAGTTTACCTTCAATTTGCGATTCCTGCAACCTACGTTGGACCTTCCTCTTCAATGCGAGTTGCCTCAAGCGACGAACGAGTCTTCGTTATTTTCACAGTAGCCCAACCCCTCAATTGCATCCGTTCTGCTGTACGCAAAATTGTATACTACAATTAATAGTAAAATACTAACCGGTGCGATGGTCTAATGGTTAGCGTGCTCGCCACTAAACCAGCGGACCGGGAGGTCGCGGGTTCGAATCCCAGTCGCGTACATTTCGTCGTGAAATGTTTTTCTTCGGCATTTCGCGGCGAAATAAGACTAGTTCCACGACTGGGGGGCGAACTCGATGACCGGCTGTATTGGTATAGGTTTTCCGCAGTTTCCCTATACCCATGACAGAAATGTCATGATGAATATGATACAGAGGGGGAGTCGGCTGCGGCCGCAAGAGGGGGGAACAGGAGAAAGATGGAGAAGAAAGGAGTAGGAGTAAACAGTAGAGGAAATAATGGTCATAATGATGGGAAAGAATAGGTAACAAACGCGACAAGCGTGTACCTAAGGAAAAAACCAATTAAAAAAAATAGTAAAATACTACTCATCGCAAAAATCCGGTATATTTTTTTTCGAAAAGGACTCGGAGAACCATTGAAAATCATATTTTTCTCGGTCGCAAAATCTCCGCGCAAGACCCTTAAAAGCACACGACCACTTGATAATTGTCATCCTGTATATCCGCATATATACAGGGTGCTAGGAATATCGATGCAAAACCTTAAGGGGGTGATAGATCACCTCGTTAGGAACATATCTAACCTAGGCTACCTTAGTCCAAAGTCTAAGCACTTCGAGTTATCATGGTATGTATGATTTTTGGAAAATTTCCCAAAATTAGGTACTGACTCGTTTACCTCTTACGTTAATACTATTTAGTTGCAAATAGCATCATGATAAGAGGTTACTTTATTTTTTAACAAGTTTTTGATTATTCATCACGTCCTATTTAGTTAGTTGTGTGTTGATTGTATTGGTATTTGTCGATTGAATACACATTAAGCTGAGACGCAAATAAGTTTTTAGTCACCAATTATTGTCTGTTTGAACATTATGAACGAGTCAGTGCCTAAGTTTGGGGAATTTTCCAAAAATCATACTTACCATGATAACTCGAAATCCTTAGACTTTGGACTAAGGTAACTTAGGTTAGATATGTAACGAGGTTACCTATCACCCCCTTAAGGCTTTGCATCGACCTTCCTAACACTCTGTGTGTGTATATATACTTTGAAAAGTTGCTTAGTTATTGTCAATTCATATCATGTGTAGAAATGGCATGCAAAAAACCAAAAGCAAATGACTTTTTTCAAAAAATTACAAAGCCCAAAATCTCGATAGCCGTGGGAATTTTGCTAAACTGAAATTCCAGCATGGAGTAGAACATGATCTAACCTATCGACAGTTGCATGATTATCCATTCATAACGGGACACCCTGTATATATATATATATATATATATATATATATATATATATATATATATATATATATATATACACACACACGTATATATATATATACGTGTGTATGCGATCTCGAGGCCGGCGACCACGTGTTTCCCGGTGGAACGATAAAACACACATCGGGCGCAAGCGCGCGCGCTACTCCTCCGCGCGCGCGACTCGCGAGACAAGTTTCGAATATCGTCCGCGTCTGTCTAGGCTTTTGCCGTGTGTCTGCCGAGGCAAGGACTACTCTATACGCGTCGATCGGCGGTGAGCTAAGCGTGAGGAATTTGTACATTCCACTACGACGCGCCACGGAAATAATAGCCTCATGTTATCGTTGACGAAAAATTGACAATAAATGACAAAGACAATAATAATAATAATAACAACAACAACGACGATATTCGTAACATTTTCGTGCAATTAATGATTCCGGAAGTGGTTAATGATCCTATCGAGATCCGGTGCAAAGTTTTTTTGTGTGTTTCCTGCGATTAGTGCGGATTGAATAATTTTGGTGTTTTTTGTGAGATCGTTGACAAGAGTTGGAGGGACCTGAAGACTAGCGAAAGTGAGTGAGAGAGAGGGGGGAGGGGGAGAGAGAGAGAGAGAGAGAGAGAGAGAGAGAGAGAGAGAGAGAGAGAGAGAGAGAGAGAGAGAGAGAGAGAGAGAGAGAGAGAGAGAGAGGAATGATTCATCGCTTGTCGTACGACGTCTGAGCGCAAAAATCATCATCTGTCGCATTCGCCATCCGCGTCGTAGCCGAGGAAAAATTGATAGCAGAATCACGAAAAAATAAAAATAAATTTATCAAGAAATAAAGAGTCTGCGGTGGCTGAATTTAAAGCGCGCCACGCGAAGAGAACGTCGACGATGTGAAATATCGAAAGAGGCAGAGCGAGAGAGAGAGAGAGAGAGAGAGAGAGAGAGAGAGAGAGAGAGAGAGAGAGAGAGAGAGAGAGAGTCCCGGGAAGTTTGTGATAAGCGAGTGCCTTGATATTCGTCGTCCTTTCCATTCTTTTTTTTTTCAATTCTTCGACAGTTTGTCTGCAATTTTTCTGTCACTTATCAGAACGTTTTTTTTTCTACATCGTTTCTCGCGAGTGATCAGTTCGAGGGCGGTGAGATATGTGCGAAATTAGCGCGCGCGGAACGAGCGCGACGAGACTCGGTTTAAATTGGCGAAGAATCATGGCGCAAACGTCGCGTCGATCTGCATGATCTTGT
Source organism: Ophion slaviceki (assembly GCA_944452715.1). Taxonomy (NCBI): domain Eukaryota; kingdom Metazoa; phylum Arthropoda; class Insecta; order Hymenoptera; family Ichneumonidae; genus Ophion; species Ophion slaviceki. Next base: position 6,157,998 of record OX101783.1, on the reverse strand, counting down.
AATTGTTCCGTCACACAAAGGGCGCGCGGATAACGAGGCATCGTACTCGATCGCGCGTGTGCGCGGGTTTCGGCGTGCGTTTGTGCGTGCGGCTGATAGCCGAATCTTTCGAATTCCGCTGTGTGTATATATATATATTCGATTTACGCACTTTACTGAAATGAATGGCGTAAGGTCTTTCTCGGTCGAGACTCTCGTCGCAAAGGTAAGTTTGCTTTTGGACTTACAATTATCATTATTATTACAGCAAAAGTAATAATAGAATTAAATATAAATGTGAATATGATAATTATTGTAATGAGAGAGGAGAGAGATTGATTGATTCATTCATTCATTCATTTTATTATGCCCTGGTAACACCTTACGGCAACGGATGATGAATACATAAACATAGAAAACATATATAATAATGATCATAATGAATTATAAAATAATAATAATAACTAGTTGTTTTGTCAAACATTAACAACAACTATAATGTTAGTAATAATAATGACAATAAGGTAATAAGATATGGTAATAATAGTACTGACGGCGGTAGAAACAGAAGTTCAAAGTAAAATGGAAATATAATGTAAAATTAATCTTAAGTATGTGTCCGCTCCGAAGTGATTCTCCTTCTAGGGAGAACAGGTGAGCAAAGAATCGCTGTTTGAAAATTGTGAGTGACTGCGCAGTGGTGATCTCGGCCGGTAAGAGTGCCAAAAATACATAGCAGATAGTACAAATGAGTTTTGGACGGTAGCTGTTCGGTGAATCGAAATATGGAACGTTATGGGAGTTGGTCGTCTCGTTGGACGTTCCAGAGGACGTGCTCGTTGAAATAATTCTAGAACGTAGGGTGGTGCCTTATTATGATAAATTTTATACACTGCTGCGCCAACGAAATGAAGTCGTCTGGATTTAACAGTAAGCCATCCAAGTCTCCTTCGATAAGGCGTGATATGAACATCGCGGCGCAAATTGAAAACAAAGCGAATGCAGCAATTCATCAGTTTCTCTTGTTTTGTGTTTTGCTCGTTGGTGAGATCATTATATACCGGGCAGCAGTAGTCTAGTATCGGAAAGATGATATCTTAATTTGTATAGTGAAAAGTTTACTTATTTTGCGATAGCAACTATGTGATTATTCCAAGACAAGTTCGAGGTCATTGTTATTCCCAGATTGCGTGCTTCGTCGACATACGGCAGAGTTTTCCCGTGGACTTTGATGGGTGCTAGATTGTTTACATTTATTTGATTGATGTAGGCGCCACTACCCAATAAAATTACTTTAGACTTTCCGATGTTCAGTTTAAGACTATTTTTGAGCGCATAAGTTGCAATCGCGTCAACATCGTGAGGGATCTTGGCAATGGCGTCGTCAATTTCCCATGGATAAAAACTTAGATATATCTGTAGGTCATCAGCAAAAATCATATGCTCTGTAAATCGTAGAGAGAGAGAGAGAGAGAGAGCGAGAAATACCAATAATAATATTATAATAACATAATAATACAATATAATGTTATAATAATAAAACATTATAATATTACATAAGATGAGGATGAGAAAGTGGAAATGGTGGGAAATGCAATAAACGGGAACACCCCGTACAATAGAATCGACAATAATATTTTAATATTATTATATAAACTATCTATAGTGGCGGAGGGAGAGGGGGAGGGGGTACTGTGTAAAATCCCCAAAGGGTATTTTACCTAAGAAATAAAACTACTACTATCACTCCTATAATATTATATAATATAGTAATATATTATTTCAATATTATGATATAATACTATAATATGAAATATGTATAGAGGCCCAGGGGTTTTTTACTCTGTGAAAACCCGAAAGGGTATACCTGCGAATTAAAACTACTACTACTACGACTAAAATATTATAATAATAAAACAATATAATAATAGAATTATACAATACTACAATAATATCATAATCTATTTATATCATATTTTTATCGATATATTGCGATCATTATATTACATTTAATTATAAGATTATAATTATAATAATATAATATTATGTCATTGTTATCTTGCTATTATTATATTTATTTTACTGCATTATAATATCATATAGTAAAAATAAGACAGCCATTATTATTTTCTAATAGTATAACTAAAAATATAATATAATAATAATATTTTGCTAAAATATGAATTATTACTATTATGATAATTTTTATTATAATTACAATACCAATGATCGTTGTGATAACGACGATGACGGTCATTATGTCAACTACAATGCCAACAATAACAAGGAAAATAAATGTAATAATTTCACAACAGTTACATGGCAGTAATAACAATGGTAATAGTAAATGTTGACGCAATGATTATGGACCATTAGCGTTGGGAAATGTTTTTTGTCAATTCAAAAAGTAAACGGCTGCGACGATCTATACTAAAAAATATAGAGGCTAATTTTCGTTTGAGCGATTCCCATTTACACGAAATCGAAGTTTGCATCGTTTTAACGCAATGAAAATTCACAAAACCAAACAAACAAGGCAATGTTTTTCGCAAATTTGGGCCACCAAAATCATTGCAACGTTTTTGAGGATCCTTATTAGACATCAAACAAATCCAATTCGCAAGAAAAGACTTTGAATGATAATGAAGAAATCAGAAAATAAATAAGAATTTTGGTTCCAACGATGCAATCGTCAACATCGTAAATTTACGGGCTTGGACGGATGGGCGTTGAAGTTCGCAACGTTGGATTGCAAAGAAAGTTATTTTTTTTCATCCCTTAATTTTTTATAAATCAATAATTTTTTTTCATCCATCAAGGAATTTTCGAACAATTGACGATATGTTAGCATTTGATTTAAATTTGTACAGTAAATTCTTTGTTATATACTAAATGCACACTCCAAATTTTAAATCGATCGCCTACACCGTTTCTATACAATTTACAATTAAAGAAACACTTTTTAAGGCGTTACCCCCACTTGTAGCGCAAAAAAGGCCTTTTTCATGAATTTTTTTAAAGAAAACTACAAAACTTTTTTAATCGATCAATATACCATCTTAAAGAAGACATCGTGAAGAACTTTCAGCAATTTTTTTATTGAAAAATATTACATTGTTTAGTGGCAAATGGCCGTCAATGAAATAATGTTTTTATATACACGGTTTGCGGTGACCAACATTGCGGCGAAGTGGATCATCTGAAAAAAAATTGCGGATGGATTTAGTCAAATATAAGTATAAACTAGTCTTTAATCGAAGGATTTAAAAAAATATTCATTTTTCACAAAATGGCGGACAGTCAAAGTTAATGGTTCGATTTTAACAAAAAAAACGGCCGTTTTTTGGCTATAAAACGGCCATTTTTTTCGAAAAAGAAAATCGAACGATTAAAGACTACATTTTTATGTATTAAATAAGCCTGCAAAATTTCAAGAAGATCGGTTCATTAGTGTTCGAGTAATCTTGGTCACCGACTTCAGAAATGCCATTTTGAGAAAGACGCGTTTAAAGTTTCAATTTCAGTTTACACGAAGAAAATATTTTTTTTGTAAACTTACATAGAGTCATCTATTCCGGGCCCATACAGAAGTATGGGCCCGGATACTTATACTTCAAAAAAATGCAATAAAAAAAATCGATTTTTTCAAAATCGCAAGTGGGGGTAACCCCTTAAGGCAGTAGTCTGGTCTAGAGCGAGATTTTTTACGTCATTTTTTAGTAGGAATAACTTTTAAACCGTTGAAGTTGTCTTGGTGAAATTTTACATATGTATTTATAGTTCCTTTGATAATGTATCTACATTAAAAAAAAAATATTTTAAATATTTTCATGTAGTTTTTTATTTTTTTACAACATGGTCCGCCGAGAACCGCCTCAATCGCCGCCTCTGGGTGATGTTTTATGCATCTGAAAAAAAAAATATATATATTCTCAATCTGTATGAGTATTATGGGCACTGGTAGCAGAATTAGTACTTAACAAAAATTTTTTACAAAATGGCGGCCTGTTAAACTTTGATTAACGATATTTCATACATTTTCGGGTATTCGACGAGTTATAAAATGTGGGCAAAATTATTGTTCGACTCAATTCTGCTACCAGTCCTCAGAAAGAGACTACCGAAGGTATGTGCAACATTTGAGCTCGATCGGTCAATTAGTTATCGAGGTATCGTGAGCGCCGATTTGAAAAACATAGTTCTGAGATAAACGCGTTCAAAGTTTTGATACCGTTAGATGAGGTTTGCGCGCGGCTTCCTTATAATTTCTATTACTCTGCTAATTTTTGAAACATCAATAAACGGTTTACACGAGCGTATTAAGAACGGTCTAAGGAATAATAAAACGAAAAAAAAATCGATTTTGTCAAATTTCTAGACTACTTAACATAAGGAGATGCCTAATGGTGATAATGGAAAGGGAGACGAAATTGTCATAATGTTCTGAGTGATTTCACAGTTTTTGATAACATTTGAAACATTTTTACACATTATTTCGTGCGTAAAACTGCCATTTAGCGATGAGCGTAGGCTCTATGTTAAAAAGTGATTCGTCAATACTAAATTTTATAGCACCGGTGTAGACGATCGATTAAAAATGTTGAGGGTAAATTCAGCATTTGACAAAGGATTTACTGTATACATTTAAATCGAATGGTAACATATCGTCAATTGTCTCTTCTTTAGGTCGTGGATCTTTAATGCGGATACAAAAAAATGTTTCGGTGATTTTCGTGACCTGATTTGGCAAAAAAAAAATTGTGAGCAATGGAAGAAAAAATGAAGTTTCGGTGCGTTCCAACGATGCAAACTTCAACGTCATCCCGGACGGTGTTTAAAACATCTGACGCAATTGATTCATACACACAAATGCATGTGTGCACACACACACACCGTTTTCGAGTTATATATATATATATATATATATACACATAATATAGTATTTATAACTCGAATACGGTGCTAAAGAAAATTGCAATAGTTCCCTTTGATTCGAGTAACAGTGCAATACATTTAGGGTTTCGCGCGATACGAAGTAACCATTGACGATCGAACGCAATATTGGTTCGATCGCAATATTGGAACGAAATTATACATATTATGCAATGTATCGTGATCAGATATTTACGTACCCGCATGACGTGCTACAAACTTACGAACAGTACGAAACGTTTTCATACAATTATTATATATACAATAATATTACAACAATTATACAGTAGTAGTAGTAGTTTTATTCCTTGTATACTCGTTTTAAGGGTATTTACTTAATTAATGCTTCCATCTCATTCAAATAAATTGTTTGACATCGGTTTTTCTTATATCTATCCTTGCTGCTTGTTCCCCAATTGTCTGATGTAATCGCATGGTTCCTGGGCCAGTTGCATTTTCAGCTGCGCTTCGATTTTCCGGTCAATTTCTAGTCCATCGTTTTTTTCCAACCATTGCTCCAGTTTGTATTCTGTTTCTTGGTTTCGTCTCAAATTTTGAATTGCCTGCTTGCGTTTCGTTTAATTTTCCACTAGTCATCTTGTCCTTCTAATATTTGTCCATGTGTATACCTGTTTGATTATGTTTGTATTCCTTGCAGTATGTTGATGCATTGGTTTTTCCCCAATCGTATTGAATTTCTTGTTCAATTTTAATTTTTACGCCTCTTTCTATTTTTCTTTTCAGCGCCCTTACATTTCCATTCTATACCCATTTCAATGGACCACCATTTATAATCGCTCTTACTTCTTCCCTTAGGCACTTTTTGGCCACCCACTATCTCCCATCTTCATTACTCCGAGTAGATACCTTGTAGCCCTTTTCCACACTTTACAACAATTATACAGGGTGTTAAGGAGGTCGATGCAAAGCCTAAAAGGGGTGATAGATCACTTCGTTAGGAACTTATCTAATCTAGGTTACCTTAGTCCAAAATCTAAGGATTTCGAGGTATCATGGTAAGTATGATTTTTGACAAACGTCCCAAAATTAGCTTAATGTGTATTAGCTTAGCTTAATGTGTATTCAATCGACAAACACCAATACAATCATCTGTATCTATACAACTGACTAAATGGAACGTGTTGAATAATAAAAAAAAACTTGTCAAAAAATAAAAATACGAGGTAAACGAGTTAGTACCTAATTTTGGGAAATTTTCCAAAAATCATACTTACCATGATAACTCGAAATCCTTAGACTTTGGACTAAGGTAACCCAGGTTAGATATATTCCTAACGAGGTGATCTATCACTATTAACCATTTCACTATTAAATATTTGGTAGTGATCCGAGATATTTATATTTGTATTTCGTTTTAATAGGTGTTCAAAATGACCTTGAACGACTTTGACCCCCTAATGATTTTCATGCGGATTGAGGCGCTCTACATGATGGTTAAAAAATGTACCATTCCATTAAAAAAAGTGGAGGTGACCTTCACCGTGCGTCAGTGCCTCCACCGAAATAAAAAAAAATGGTCGCATTTTGATGACCCTCTTCACACCGTACAACTTTTGTGTGGAACATTTTTTTGTGACGTCGCTAATTACCGAGTTATTTCGAGTGGCAGAGATAAGAGGGACACCCTGTATATTGCCGAGAGCTCCCGAAAGGTATACCGGGTACACGCTCACGTGCGATGTTGCCACGTGTACCCAACTACTTCGCGGCGGCCGGTCTTCTGCTATGTAAGGGGAGCCTAGGAGCCAGAAAAAGGTCATCTTTGTGAATTTTTTTCGAGGAAAACTATTTGAAATTTCGGATTGGGGTTTTAATTATCTAAAAGTATATACATTCAAAAATATGTTCAATTTTCTTTATTTAAAAATATCCAAAATATACAAGGATATTGTATGATCCTTGGAGCGTCGTAAAAAAATCTGCGTATACGGCACCCACTGGCGTTTCTTCAAAAATCATCTGAAAAAAAAAAACCAGAAAGATGATTAAATTAAATACTATAATCTAGTACTTGTCATAGCCAATTTTGAAAATATCGATTTATGACAAAATGGCGGACGTTTGAACATAAATAGTGATTTTTGGGCCAAAAATTAGTTATTATTTTGCCTATAAAACAAAAACTAAGTAACGGAAAAAAAATCCTATGACAAGTACTAGATAATGGTGTATAGAATAACCACAAAAAAACCTCAAGGCAATCGGTTCATTGGTTTTCGAGAAATTTTGGGTACCGATTTGAAAAACGTGGTATTGAGAAAAACGCGTTTGAAAATTTGGGAATGAATAAATCATGAATTTTGTCAACTTACATGGAATCATCGATACCAGGCCCATAGTGTAGGTCTTCTACGGTCGACGGAATGTTCATAGCTTCTAGATCCTCGACCTCGACCATCTAGGTGTATATCTCTCCTTAATAATGTTTTTGTCGAGATTATCTTAAAAGTTCTCTTCGAATAATTCGGTGAACCTATATTTTTTATAATCACGTTGGAATCCTCAGATTCTAATTTACAAGTAGCAACTTTAATGTAAATGCTGTCAAATCTCTAGGGGGATGAATTCGGTAATTACAATGTTGACGGAACGGGTTTTCCATAAAACGCCGGGTTAATTTTTCCGTTTTCAACCTAACATTACTTGTTGGAATCTTCGGTGAGGTATCAAATATTTTTCGCTATATAAAAGTTTATGACATGAACTCATATACATTTTAAAATCAAGAATTTATCTAATAACGAGCGTAGCGAGGCTCCTACCTTAAAGCTGTCCATCGACCTTCCTAACACCCTGTACATATGTTCGTCGAAAAATAATATGTCAATAGAATGAACATGCATATATGAATACATTTAAATCCTGTCGGATATCAGCGTACAATTGTATATTATCATAATATTAAATCTTATTATTCATGTCTTATTATTCTACGCTTATCTATGTGATATAAACAATAATTAAAGTAATATGAATAAATTTAGAACGGAATGTCAAACGATTTCTTTTGTTTTCCAATCGGCCAATTACACGGGTGATCAATAAAATAAAAAAGTATCAATAATGCATCAATATGCGCACGCGCGTGGCAATCACGCGCCTCAGGTGTCACGGCAATGCGATAGGCGTGTTCGTATACGTATATTCGTTCCCTCGTTCCCCATAAGTCACAAATGCTCCCCTGGACCCACTCGCGTATACGTACGCAAAGTGAAAGTGCCGCATTGCTCAATCGCGGACACATGCTCTGGATCGATGACTTTTTAAAATATTTTTTTGTCAGGCAACGTTTATTCAATCATTGCTTTATCGTAATTTCATTACGGATTATTGAGAGAGGGAGAGAGAGAGAGAGAGAGCACAGCTGCGTAAAAAACGTCCTCGATGCGATAAGAATTCCGGTTTGCACTTGCCCCAACATTGTTGATTCGTGCAATATCAACGTCGTGAGAAAAATCGGGCACTCGTAGTCAAAAATGAAATGCGTGCGAATATGTATGTGTATACGTATTATAGAGTTTCTCATAGGTGCCGATCGCAACACCCACGTGGAAATAATAACTCGGTTCTAATGCCATTCAACAATTAAGGGGATATTCTACTCTAGAGGCCTACATTTTGGGCGTTTTTTCGGCTTGGATGAAAATAAAGCGAAAAATATTTTTATCATTCATTTTTTGTCTTTTTATTGGTGTTTCAATAAATTACAAAATAAATTTTGTGCAAAAAAATAAAAATCAAAAAGGTTTTAATGCGCCTCTAAACGTGGCGGTGTAAAAAAGTGTTGAGGCGGTCGACGTGATTTCGAAGCTCCCATTTATCTGAAACACGCATAAAACTAATTTTCTTCATCAATAAGAATATCATTATGGCAGGTACCAAAGGGATTTTTTTTAATGCTGACTGAAAAAACTTCATTTTTCGCCCTATTTTTTCAAAAATAGTAATAATAATAGCTTCACAATGCCCGAGGTAGGGACGGTAGAGGGATATGTGCTGAAGGTCCATACCAAACTTGAAGTCGATATAGTTGAATAGAACTCGGGATTTTACATCAACAGGTTGAAAAAAGTAGTTTTGAGAATAACGCGTTTAAGGTGTTACTCCCACTTGTAGCGCAAAAAAGGCCTTTTTCATGAATTTTTTTAAAGAAAACTACAAAACTTTTTTAATCGATCAATATACCATCTTAAAGAACACATCTTGAAGAACTTTCAGTAATTTTTTTATTGAAAAATATTACATTGTTTAGTGGCAAATGGCCGTCAATGAAATAATGTTTTTATATAAACGGTTTGCGGTGACCAACGTTGCGGCGAAGTGGATCATCTGAAAAAAAAATGAGGATGGATTTAGTCAAATACAAGTATAAACTAGTCTTTGATCGAAGGATTTTAAAAAATATTCATTTTTCACAAAATGGCGGACAGTCAAAGTTAATGGTTCGATTTTAACGAAAAAAAAAAACGGCCGTTTTTTGGCTATAAAACGGCCATTTTTTCGAAAAAAAAACGAACGATTAAAGACTACATTTTTATGTATTAAATAAGCCTGCAAAATTTCAAGAAGATCGGTTCATTAGTGTTCGAGTAATCTTGGTCACCGACTTCAGAAATGCCATTTTGAGAAAAACGCGTTTAAAGTTTCAATTTCAGTTTACACGAAGAAAATATTTTTTTTTTTGTAAATTTACATAGAGTCATCTATTCCGGGCATCAAAAAAAACTGCACTTCAAATTGCACTTCAGAAAAATGCAATAAAAAAAATCGATTTTTTCAAAATCGCAAGTGGGGTTAACCCCTTAAAGTTTTGAGTACAATTTCAGAGAACCGCACCTACCTAAGTGGTAGAGCGGCATGTTATACTTGCGATATACTAATCGGCCATTCCTGCCTGCTAAAGTGTGCCTACATCGACGCCAAAATGGTGCTTTTCCGAAGGTTGTTTGTTCTCGCGAGCTAGCTAGTTCTAGCTTCCTTGGAAGCTGCTGAAGCTCGTAGCTCCGACCGGTCGATCCGATTCTGGTCTCGTTCGTTGGCGTAAATATCGGGCATTTCGAAATTTCCTATTGAATGCATATTCTCAAAAGTATATACTTTAAAAAATGCGAAAAAAATCGATTTTTTTAACTTTTTAGACTAGAAAACTGCCTTAAAAAATGGAAAAAATGAGGTATTTTTTTACAACAGGAGTGAAGTTATCCACTATGATTATCTACAAACAACAAGAGTGGGGGAAATAGTTGTCTGCGTTGAGCTGGAATACACCATATATATATATACACACACACATATATATCCTTAATATATATATATATATATATATATATATATATATATATATATATATATATATATATATATATATATAGGCTGGGTTACGAATATCGAGACTATCCGAGAAAGTGACGTAAGCGGGCTGGCGTAGCTCAGTGGTCAGAGCAGTCGACCGGCAATCGTAAGGTCCCCGGTTCGAATCCCGGCCCAAAAGCGCACTGCATTTTTCTCGGGGGATTACTATATAGTATTTAGTTACCATATAGTTACTATACAGGGATATAATAGCAACTAGTATGTAATTACTATACTACTATATAGGATTACTATATATATATAGTAATCCCCCGAAAAAACTCCAAGGGAACTATCTGTGAAAAAATGCAGTGCGCTTTTGGGCCGGGCTTCGAACCCGGGACTTTTTGATTGCCGGTTGACTGCTCTGACCACTGAGCTACGCCAGCCCGCTTACCTCACTTTCTCGGGTAGTCACAATATTCGTAGCCCATCTATATATAAATAATATGTCATCTACAAACAACGATAGTGGGGGAAATAGTTGTCTGCGTTGAGCTGGAATACCCCGTATATATACACATATATATACAGTAGGTCAAAAAAGTATTTGTACACGTCGTCTTTTTCAAATTATCCTACGAAAAAAATAAAATGCTTTATTAAGTATCCGTGTTCGATAGCTTATCCTAAATATACATGGTGTCTGTTTACAAAAATCTTGGGTAAACACAAATAAACAAGTAAGGCCAAATTAACAACAGTTTCGTGTGAGATGTACAAATACTTTTTGACCCACTATATATATATGTTATAAAAACAATAATAACATTTGTTATTGTATTATGATAAAATGCAATTGTATGTTGATCTGATTGTATTTATATATATTCACATATACATAGATATGTTAATTTTAATTACATACTTTTTGGCGAACTAATGTATAATTTATGTGTGTACATGCAGATATGTATGATCATTCGAAATCGTACATAATGTGAATAATTATATAAATACACACACGCACACGCACACACACACACACACACACACACACACACACACACACACACACACACACACACACACACACACACATATATATATATATATATATATATATATATTCCGTCGCATCGATTTTCTTACACAACTGTAGGTGAAACGACGAGTACACACTCTCGTGACATGTATCGCGTGTATTATAAGTACCCCTGTCGAACTCTCCACAATCGATTAACTCACGCTCAAATGGCTCATCTAATAATACCTGGCCGTCACAAAAGCCAGCCTTTTGTCGTCCCTCGTTATAAATGATAATTTTTAACATCGATGGTTCGTCGGACGTAGGTGTATTTTTTGCGCGCATCCGCACACGTAGACACGAAAAGTTCACTTACCTCGAACCTCTCGTGTGTGGTATTACTCGTAAATGAACGCCTCCGGAAATCATTGATAATTTCCTCGTAGCCATGTTGTTCGAAGTGTCGAGAGACCGAACTGTCGTCTATGTCTTCGAAAAAATAACTTGGATTCACTGAATTGTTTATTGAAAAAATGGAATATCGTTATTTTATGAATTACTCGTTCCATGGAACTAATTACTCGGAGCAAATGAATATTTCAACGTTTCATCTGAATTTTTCGCTGCGTAAGTGTGGTCGGACAATTTCTTTGATCGGAGTTAATATTTACACTGTCCGGAGGTACCTGCAAATAGTAAATTTCCCGGTACTGGGGACTCTGTATCAAAAGCTTTTACGAAATTCTGGGAAGGTACGCGAAGTTTCGAGAAGAGAGAAAAAAAGCTCATGCAAGCTTGCATATTGTTTGGCGGGCTGCGGAATTAAGAAATACTTCTTTTGAGTCTTTTATACTAACGACCGTTCAGAACAAATCTCGGCGGAATCAAATGCGAAGATTCAGGGATTTCCTTTTGTTGGGGCGAATATTTGTACGGACATATTTGTGCAAGCTTTCGCCTGCGGCTCCGTTCACGTGTAGGTTGGGAATGGTTTGCAGAGTCATTTTTATGAAGAGCTGCATATCAAGATTGTTACGAGGGAAAATGTTTTCTATGTGCTTTGAAGAAGACGTTTTTCATTCGACGGGTATGCGTAAGCTTCGGGCTCAAAGAACACGGCGATTTTCAATATTTTTTTACGATGAAAGTATTGGAATTATGAGGTCGGGAATTTACACACAATTGATGAATAGTCTTGCCGAGTGTGAGTTTTTTTTTAATTGCGGAATATTGATAACCAATGGAGTTATTATTATTTGAACAAAGTACTGCTGTTGCTGCATGGACAAACGTTGTGGGTGGTCCTGGCGACTAGAGTCATCTGAAATAAATATTTGAACGATTTACTTTTCGTATTATGATGCTTGACGTTTCGTATAAACGGATACTTTTTTTGAAAATTACATCAATGACACGCTGTGGAAAGAAAAGTTCAATTTTGGACGAAAAACAAACAACTTTACCCATTTGTTATTAACAATTAGAACAATATGACTTGTGTAAGAAATATAACATTATGAAGTATAAACGTATGAAAAAACTTGCGGTCTTTCGATCGAAAATGTTATGAACTATGCTCTGTCCGAATTTGAAGCGAATCGAACAAATTAAATCTGAGATACGACTTTCACCGTTTCATAAAACGTAGTTGCGAGGCAAACACTAAGGGAAAAAAGGATAAATCCCTTCACGAAGAATTACCCTTCTCGAAAATCGTGATAACTTGCTCAATTTTTGGAATTTTGTATTAAATATTTTTTGCGAATTAGAGTTGAGATTTTTTTGTCTGCTAGATTAACTATTTGAGATATGGAAAAAAAGGTATGTTATTAAGGCGTTACCCCCACTTGTAGCGCAAAAAAGGCCTTTTTCATGATTTTTTTTAAAGAAAACTACAAAACTTTTTTAATCGATCAATATACCATCTTAAAGAACACATCTTGAAGAACTTTCAGTAATTTTTTTATTGAAAAATATTACATTGTTTAGTGGCAAATGGCCGTCAATGAAATAATGTTTTTATATACACGGTTTGCGGTGACCAACATTGCGGCGAAGTGGATCATCTGAAAAAAAAATGCGGATGGATTTAGTCAAATATAAGTATAAACTAGTCTTTAATCGAAGGATTTAAAAAAATATTCATTTTTCACAAAATGGCGGACAGTCAAAGTTAATGGTTCGATTTTAACAAAAAAAAACGGCCGTTTTTTGGCTATAAAACGGCCATTTTTTTCGAAAAAAAAATCGAACGATTAAAGACTACATTTTTATGTATTAAATAAGCCTGCAGAATTTCAAAAAGATCGGTTCATTAGTGTTCGAGTAATAAAAAAAAATCGATTTTTTCAAAATCGCAAGTGGGTTTAACCCCTTAATACCCCTCCTCTTTTCACTTATATATATATATATATTTATATATAAAGTAAATATGAAAAATCTGCCTAGAAATCGTCGCTAGACATTGCTTAATTTAAATCGCTATATCTCTGAAACTAGACGGTCAAAATTCATGATGTTTTTAACCCACTTCGTCATATGTTCCTCGGTAATAGCGAATTTTTTAAGATAAATCTGCAAAAAAGTTTCGACGCTATTGCATGGAATGTGAAATTTTCCACCGTTCCCCATAAGAACACGTGTGAAACCGTGCAATCTTTGATTGCCAACATCTCGAATACAAGACGGCAAATCCTTTTAAAATTTTGCAGGTAATCACTTAATAGTGGCTTGAATGTGTCCTCAGAATAAAAAAAAATCTATAGAAGAACGCTTTGGCGAGACTACCACCTTAAGCAAACATTGAACTTATTCCGTGTAATTGAGGTACAATAGAGCCTCTGTATATAAATGTGGTCCAACGGCCGGATCGATAACTTCACAATGGTTGGGCTGAAAAATTAAAATAAAAAAGTATTATCATCTTTATACCAGGTGTGTAAGTATGAAACCGGAATTTGCCCATAGGTGGCGCTAGATGTCGATGCAGTTACCGACACATCACGTCAGCGGTGTCTTGTTATTGTATTGATATCCGACAAAGATTTCCAACTCACAATAACAGAAGTTTCATTCAGTAGCATTAGTTTATTAGAGATAAACATGTCGAGTCTTGTGCCAACAAATTACGATTTGCGGACAGCACTACTTTTCTGTTTTCATCTGAAGAAAACCGCAACCGAATCGCATCGAATGCTTGTGGAGGCGTTTGGTGAGCATGCTCTCGGTAAAACACAGTGTTTCGAGTGGTTCAAACGGTTCAAAAGTGGCGATTTTGACGTGAGGAACGAAGAACGTGGAAGACCACCGAAAAAGTTTGAAGACGCTGACCTGCAAGCCTTGTTGGACGAAGACGACGCTCAAACACAACAACAACTGGCGGATCAGTTAAAGGTGACCCGAGAAGCCATCTCCAGTTATTTGTATCATATTATTACAATAAACGTGTTTTTTCTGTACAAAAATTCCGGTTTCATACTTACACACCTGGTAAATGTTATTTTCGTGGAGAGTAGACAGTTTCCAAAAAAATCACATAATGTCGGGGGTTGAAAAAGGGGTAATTTTGGCGTAACTTTAAATTCAGGGGCTTAAAAAATACCAAATAAAAAAAACGGCTACATTTTTGGCCGGATTACGATTTTTTTTACTGAACCGCCCAGGACGGAAAAAGTCGTTTCGAGATAAACGTGATTGAAAGCGTTAGTATACGTATAAATCGTTGCGCTACCGGCTCTCACTAAATCTTTTGTAACTTGGTCACTTTTCAATATGTTAACTTGACATTTTTTTGACATATTCTTGATTGTGTATGTTTTGAGAAAATACAAACAAAAATCGATTTTTTGACCCGTCAAAGATCACGACGCAAAAAAATCATTTAAGATGCGGTCAGATAATGATACAAACGAATGAAATTATTCTAAGTATTTACTGAAAAGCTTCCTCATCCCCCCATCAGCATCGTCCCATGTACGTATTGCAAACTGGCTTGGTATTGGCACTGTACTGGTGCCAGAGCTGCCAATACTGGCAGGCACCTGGTACTTGGACGAGGGCCAAGCCTTGCCCAAGTCGGAATGAGTATTGAGACAACGTTGGTTTGTTAACACCGGTCCAAGTTATGGCGGCGTGAATCGGCCCGACACTGTTTACGGGTATTGGCTCAGAATAAGTGCCCAGTTTTGGGCCAGATATCATTGCCAGTCTTGAGACAAACCCTAAATCAGTACTTTGCCGGTACATGCCCGTGTATAGACTGGGGACTTGGCTTAGTCTTGTCTCAGTACTGATGCCAGAGCTGCTAATACTGGCAGGCTCTCAAGGGCCAAGCCTTGCCCAAGACGGAATCAGTATTGAGACAACATTGGTTTGTTAACACCGGTCCAAGTTATGACGGCGTGAATCGGCCCGACACCGTTTACGGGTATTGGCTCAGAATAAGTGCCCAGTTTTGGGCCAGATATTGTAGCCAGTCTTGAGACAAACCGTAAATCAGTACTTTGCCGGTATATGCCCATGTATAGATTGGAAACTTGGCTAAGTACTGACGGCAGTACTGGCCGGATACTGAATGCTAATATTGGGTCAGATCGTGTAAACAATACTGGCCCAATTCCGAAATGATAACACCGGTCCTCCGCTTGGCAAGCGTTGGCACAGTATTGGTGACTAGTACCGGCTGCCAATATTGGGCCAGAGTTGCGGCGTGTTCCCGGTCACCGGCATCAGATAAACATCGGCTGGTTGTCGAAAATATTTCCGCCGCAGTGGTTTTTTTCCTGATCGTATCTAAAAAAATATCTGAAATGAAAAAAATTTATTTGATTGCACCCAGTTCTAAAAATTATATTAGTAAAAATTTGAAAAATATTTACCATTCATAGGTTTGTACGTTATTGTCGCACTGAAGGATTTTTTCGTTATACCGTTCGCGCCTGGTTTCCCCGTGGCCGAGTATTTTTCCTGCATCGCCTTCGATATCAGGCCAGCGATCACATTGCGAATAACACATTTTCCGTCGGTCGGTGAACCCACCAAGGATCTCATCACCTCCATCTAAAAAGAATTGAAAAATATAGCCACTTCCAGAGTATTAAGTATGAATTAAGATGCTCTTCTGTAATTTTACTTCAGCATACATAATTTCGGTCGAAGTAAATAACATTGTATTTACCAAAGTGTTTTCTTTCCCCCTTGTCCTCCGAGACTCCCTGATCAAATTGAACAAATTCTTCAAAACAAATTATAGAATAAGTAAAGAAAATATAAGAGAGAGAGAGAGAGAGAGAGAGAGAGAGAGAGAGAGAGAGAGAGAGAGAGAGAGAGATAGCGCAGTCCCACAGCAAGTAAGGAACGGAGAGAAAATAAATGAATTATTTATTATACCTTAACATGCAGTAGACAAAAAATACAAAATAAAATAAAAAAACAAGTATAAAGAAACATTCTTTGTATATCTTACCTGGTTCACCTTATAGAACATTCGAATTTTTATAGCACACATAGAGCACTCGAATTCGTTTTAGCACGAGAAAAATTAATTTATAATAATAGAAAAAGTGTACTGTATAAAAACGAATGGGAATAGATGAAAAGCACTTGGGGATTGAAACAAGTTCACACGTAGACGGCACGAGAAAGACTGATGCTCAACGCTGCCAAAGAAATCCTAATTCTTTGTTGACGCTGAGCGTGGATCAGCGTGTGGGTATATAGGTGCATATACCCACACGAAGTGTATACTTGCCGCGGAGGGCCAGCATGCGGGAAGAAAACAATCTTCAACCGTGTGCGCCCGACGTAGTGAATGACCACTGACACACACGCATCGCGTCGAGGCATAACAATGTCTGCCTCGACGCAAGAAGGCACGAGAGCCCGTCGCGGCGTACGTTCAGAACGAACACGCGAAATAGTAAAATAAAATGACATCGTCTACTTAGCCAATTTATGGATATCCGTAAGGATACAGAAGAGTCCAGGGGAGTCTGTAATGGTTCGGGATTCTCTCCAAATTTTATAGCAACTTTACTTTTACAATACTTTGTGTAAAAAAAATTACCACAGTATCTTGGTATATGCAAAAATTAGAGCGGTTTGACATATTTCGAAAGTGTCCAAAATTCATAAAATTTAGACCATTCGACCGATCATTCCTAAATTCAATACCAGCCGTCCTTTCATGATACTCTATTTGTAAAAAAAAAATTTACAAAATTCTGAAATTTTTTGCAAATTAACGTGCACAGACATTTTTTTTTAATTAAAAAATGCCGTTAAATTTGTAATTTTTTAGTTCTCTCGACAAAATTTGCAGGGAATAAAGAGATTGTATAGATTAACATCTGAGCGACACAGGAGCCCTTCAACCCAAACCGTTCTCGAGTTACAGACGTTATAATTTTACAGTGCCAGAACGTAGACGCGCGCGCATACGCACACAGACGCACATGCATGTAGACATTGTTTCTGAATATGATTTTTCGAGGTTTTGGGACATTTTGAGGACGTTGATATCGAAAACTGAAAAAAAATGTTTTCATCGTCACAAAGTTTCTCTATAAGGAAGCAAAACTTACATTTTTCATTCAATCCATATTTTTCGGACTGGCACCGTACTGATAAAATTGTCTGTCAATACCGAGGCAGTACTAAACCGAAGACTCGTTAACCAAGACTGGAATGGTAATGTTGCCACTGCTGGGGCAGTACTTCCAGCCAAGACTCAACCAACCTTGCTTACTAAGACTGGCACTGTACTAATAAAATTGTTTATCAATACTGGGATAGTACTTAACCCAAGACTCGGTGACAAACACTGGCATGGTACTGTTGCCGATGCAGGGGGACTACTTCCAGCTGAGACTCAACCAACCTTGCTTACTAAGACTGGCACTGTACTAATAAAATTGTTTATCAATACTGGGACAGTACTTAACCCAAGACTCGGTGACCAACACTGGCATGGTACTGTTGCCAATGCTGGGGCAGTGCTTCCAGCCGAGACTGAACCAACCTTGGTTACTAAGACTGGCACTGAACTAATAAAATTGTTTACCAATACCGGGGCGGTACTTAACCCAAGACTCGGTGATCAAGGCTGGCATGGTACTGTTGCCAATGCTGGGGCAGCACTTCCAGCCGAGACTGAACCAACCTTGGTTCCTAAGACTGGCACTAAACTAAATAAATTGTTTACCAATACCGGGGCGGTACTTAACCCAAGACTCGGTGACCAAGGCTGACATGGTACTGTTGCCAATGCTGAGGCAGCACTTCCATCCGAGACTCAAACAACCTTGGTTGCCAAGACTGACACTGTACTAATAAAATTGTTTACCAATACTAGGACAGTACTTAACCCAAGAACCAATAACCGAGACCGGCACGACACTGATACTTTCAGTTGCCAGTGCTAGGGCAGTATATCCAACCAGCTATGGTTACCAGGACTGGCACCGCACTGATGAAATTGCTTACCAATACTGGGACAGCACTTCACCCAAGACTGGGTAGCTAAGACGGGCACGGCACTGATACGTTCAGTTGCCAGTGCTGGCGTAGTACTTCCAGCCGAGACTCAACCATACTTGGTAACCAGGACTGGTACCGTACTGATAAAATAGTTTACTATTACTGGGCTAGTACTTCAGCCAAGACTCAGTAACCCAGACTGGGACGGTACTGATACGTTCGGTTTCCAATACTGGGGCAGTACTGCCAACTGAGAGTCGGTCGCCAGGACTTGCACAACTCTGGGCCGTATTGGTAACTCTGGCGCAATACCGGCATTCGCACATGGGGTGCTCCACTGTCTCCTTCAAACAAAAAAATCGAATATTCCCAGTGTCCACTTGACGGAGCCAGCCGAAACAACGTGCAGGCAAACTCCGGAGGCGTTTATTTCCACACGGCTAAACACCCGGAAAAAAGCTTCAGCTTTCTTCACGCCAACTTTGCTCAGACAGACAGACAGACAAAAAAAATGACAGATATCGTCTCGGCATCATATTGTAACCCCACCAGCTTAAGGGGTTACCCCCACTTGCGATTTTGAAAAAATCGAGTTTTTTTATTGCATTTTTTTGAAGTGCAATTTGAAGTGCAGTTTTTTTGATGCCCGGAATAGATGACTCTATGTAAGTTTACAAAAAAAAATATTGTCTTCGTGTAAACTGAAATTGAAACTTTAAACGCGTTTTTCTCAAAATGGCATTTCTGAAGTCGGTGACCAAGATTACTCGAACACTAATGAACCGATCTTCTTGAAATTTTGCAGGCTTATTTAATACATAAAAATGTAATCTTTAATCGTTCGATTTTTTTTTTCGAAAAAAATGGCCGTTTTATATCGAAAAAACGGCCGTTTTTTTTTCGTTAAAATCGAACCATTAACTCTGACTGTCCGCCATTTTGTGAAAAATGAATATTTTTTAAAATCCTTCGATTAAAGACTAGTTTATACTTATATTTGACTAAATCCATCCGCATTTTTTTTTTCAGATGATCCACTTCGCCACAATGTTGGTCACCGCAAACCATGTATATAAAAACATTATTTCGTTGACGGTCATTTGCCACTAAACAATGTAATATTTTTCAATAAAAAAATTACTGAAAGTTCTTCAAGATGTGTTCTTTAAGATGGTATATTGATCGATTAAAAAAGTTTTGTAGTTTTCTTTAAAAAAATTCATGAAAAAGGCCTTTTTTGCGCTACAAGTGGGGGGTAACGCCTTAATTTCAGCCCTGAAAAAAAAAGTTCGTACACACAGACACTACAATTCCCATTATTATCAACATATATATATATATATACGCCACTCGCCCGATACTCCTATGTATCACAAGAAATAAAAAAAATACCGAGTCACGAAAAGATCGACGAAAGTTCAGCCGAATACCACATGTGCGTCGGCATTGTGAATCACATTCCCTAGAAATCTCACAGGAGGAAAAAATTCACGGGCTACGACGTCGTGCAATGGATTTGCGACGAGAATGAACGGAGGCTGTGAGATCTTCGTTTTTTTTTCTTTTCTTTTTCGAGTCTCAGTAATGGAGCCGAGGTTGAGGACTGTACGTATA
This sequence comes from Ophion slaviceki, assembly GCA_944452715.1. NCBI lineage: Eukaryota > Metazoa > Arthropoda > Insecta > Hymenoptera > Ichneumonidae > Ophion > Ophion slaviceki. Next base: position 6,137,657 of record OX101783.1, on the reverse strand, counting down.
CAAAATTCTTCGGAATGAAAAAGCCAGTTCACCCAGTTTCTTACATGCGCTTGTCAAGGCGTTGTTCACCGGCTGATTTAAGACACACACACGATACCGATCACGTTTGCGGTCTGCATATACAGGGTCTCCCTCTTATCTCTGCCACCCGAAATAACTTTGTAATTATCGACTTCGCAAAAAAATGTTCCAGACAAAAGGCGTACGGTGTGAAGGGAGTCATCAAGAGTGACCATTTTTTTTTATTTCGGTGGCGGCGCTGACGCACAGTGAAGGTCACCTCCACTTTTTAAAATTGTATAGTACATTTTTTTTCAACCATATTGTGGAGCACCTCAAGCCGCATAAAAAACATTCGGGGGTCGAAGTCGTTCAAGGTCATTCAAGGTCATTCAAAGTCAGTATCGATGATACGAATCTAAATAGGTGACCTTGAATGACCTTGAACGACTTTGACCCCCTAGTGTTTTTAATGCGGCTTGAGGTGTTCTACAAGATGGTTGAAAAAAATGTTCCATTCCATTTAAAAAAGTAGAGGTGACCTTCACTGTGCGTCAGCGCCTTCACCGATATAAAAAAAAATTGGTCACATTCGATGGTCCCCTTCACACCGTACAACTTTTGTCTGGAACATTTTTTTGCGACGTCGATAATTACCGAGTTATTTCGGGTGGCAGAGATAAGAGGGACACCCTGTATATGTATGCTCGTATGTGTTTTTGCATGTGTACATTTACTGCAATGGAAAATAAAAAGTAGGGGCCCTGTCACTCATTTTGCATGGTCCTGTGCGTACTTTATTTTGTCCGTTAGTTTATATATAAATGCACACACACACACACACACACACACACACACACACACACACACACACACACGCACGCACGCACGCACACATATAAGGGCGTTTGGCGTATGAAACGACACATTTTTTGTTTTTACACGAAATTTCGTCGTTAAATCGTCATAACTTTTTTTATTTGTGGTTGTAATAGCACGAAATAACTTTTGTTGTATTCTGCAATGTATGTTTATTATAAATAAATCACTATTTGATACAATTGGCTTCGAGAAAGTGACTCTCGAGCGTCTTCAAAATGTGTAAATGTATGAAAAATTTAAAAACCTAAATACGTGATAAAAAAAATTCATGAAAAATATCAATAAGTAGGAAAGTTATTAAAAATCTTGTGAAGGACCATTGAACGTGAGGGAACTCAACGGTACACTTGATTTTGGCCACCCGGCTTATCTGAAACAAAAAAACGAGTTTCTTTTTAAATAGAGAATTTTGGCTGAGACTGGACCGAGCTTTTTCCTTATCGTGTTTCAATAAACGAAAAAAAAAATTGAATTTCTTTTTCAAAGAAAGTGATGTCATTATTGTTAACAAATAATTTTTGAAAATTGTTAAGAAGAAAAACGTCGATCTAGACTAAACGACTATTATACTAACAAGGAACATCCCTCAGGTAACACCCTTTGATTTTGTTGAAATTTGGATGTGTTATAAAGCACCGAAAAGTAAGCGATACGTATTTTTTTGATCGGCGGAAAAACGGCTTTAAGGGGTGAAACCAGTGGCGTAGCGTGGGGGGGGGGGGCAGAGGGGGCCATGGCCCCGGGCGGCGCAGATATGGGGCGGCGGCGGCGGGCGGCACTCAGTTGCGAAAATAGGGAGGGGGGCGGCAAATTTAGGGTTAGCCCCGGGCGGCACAAATCCACGCTACGCCACTGGGTGAAACCGACCCTTAATATAGGGGTGGTTCATCCCTTAATTTTTTTTAGCAATGTCACTATAGTGGATTTTTCATTGCTTCGGATTAGAAGAATTTTCATTTTTGTTTCATTAAAATCGGTGGACTCCCTGTATGTGAAACTTCTATTTTACCCCTAGCGATGCCTACTTAGGAGGGGTGGTTTCACCCCTTAAAAGCTTTTTCCGTCGATAAAAAAAATACGTATCGCTTACTTTTCGGTGCTTTATAACATATCCAAATTTCAACAAAATCGAAGGGTGTCACCTGAGGGATGTTCCTTGTAAGTAAGTGTACCAAATTTTAAGTCAGTCCGTTCATTGTATGTCGAGAAAGCGTGTACATACTTTTGATAAACATAGTTTCGAGAAAAATCCAGGTGCACGACTCACCCCTCCGAGTAACGGACATGCGTAACACTGCTTAAGGGGGAAGATCCCTTAAGGCAGCAAAAAACAAACGAATTCTCAAGGTTTAATTGTGTATATACTATTTATTCTACATAATTGAAATTTTATGTATATATTACATCTTTTAATTCTTCGATTTTTGTTGTTCTTGAACACTTTGAAATCGTGGCTGTACGACAATTGCTTCGGAGACGGTCGCCGCTAGAGTTTGGCCACGGTGTACAACCTAGCGTCTGGTGCATCGATCGGAAACATCAGCGCCAAAAAGTTTTAGATTCCTAAGATCCACACGCTCTATGTGAACCTAAAAAATCCAAAGAAAAGTGAATATCCGAAAAAAGATACGTTTTAAAAAAAATGTTCTATTTTTTACATAAAATGTTTACTGTCGTATATGTTAATTATCAAGTAGTTTTTCTTAAAAATGTTCAAGAAACTTTAGGTTCGCCTAGACGGTAATTATGTTATCCAAAAGTTTGCCAAATTTCAAAATGATTTTTCGGATAGTTTTTGAGTTGTCTCGTGCGAGGTCCACGAAATAGTCTTGTGCAGCAAAACGCGTTTAAAGTTTTAAGACTTTAAACATTTGTGACCAAATAACCTGCCGATTAATCTGCAATTTTGCCGCCCGGAAGTAGTCCCTCAGCTTCCTCGTGGAGTTCATTTTCCGCCATAAGCTCTTCTTCCCCTGACTTCCGAACATCTCGGCCCCGAGCATCTGTTTATACCCGCTGCGCGCTCTCAAGCCGAGTGGAGGTCCGTAGCGTTTACAGGCTATAATTTTGGAAGGACTGCGAATTTTGCTGAAAATCTTTAGGTCGATATTCCACGCATGTTTGACGAACATTTCATCCAAAACCAAATAATAATCGCGAAAGTTATAAACGGATCTCCCCCCCTCAAATCGAACCTGACCGCCCACCAGTATCGGTTATATATATATTTTTTTCCCTTTCCTCACCATGCAATTATCTTCTGTGAAGAAAAAAAATGGTCACGAAAGCTGCGAGCCGTCAAAAAATATTTAGAGGTCGCTCAAGCCTCCCTAAGAATCAAATTTTCATTAAAAAATCGATTTTTTTTTCGTCCACTTGTCACACAGTCATTTTCACGCTTCACAATTTTTGAAAAACCTCGCGAAAGCTTTAGCCGGCCAATGAATATTTAGTAGTTGCTCAGGAGCTTTGAAATTTGAAGTTTTTGTAATTTTTTTACTTTCTCACTCATAAATTTGACGCTTTGTAAAATTTTCAAAACATTTATTTCTTTTTTCTTTAGAAACGGATTTTTCAAATTTACCTCACACTTCTAACCCAATAAAACGACCTTTAATTTTGTTTACGGACAAGAGCTCTAAAGAATTATTTTATGAGATCGAAGATTATAATTCTTGGGTTAGAAGTGTAAGGTAAATTAGAATAATCAGTTTCTAAAGAAAAGAGGATTAATTGTTTTGAAATTTTTTACACAGCGTCAAATTTATGAGTGAGAGCAGTAAAAAATTGCGACAATTAGAAATTTCGAAGCTCTTGAGCGACCACTAAATATTCATTGGCCGACGAGAGCTTTCCTGAGGTTAATAAAAAAAATTATAAAGCGTAAAATTCATGGGCGAGAAGAGGACGAAAAGAAAAATCGATTTTTCAATAAAAATTAGAATTTTTGGGAGGCTTGTGTTTTTTTTCATTAAAGAAGATAATTGGATAATTTTTTTCTTTAAGGAAGGAAATTGGATAGTTAGAAAAAGGAAATAAAAATAGAGCTCAAATTTGTGCCACCCTAATATATATATATATATATATATATATATATATATATATATATATATATATATATATATATATATATATATATATGCGCGCGCGCGCGCGCGCGCGTGTGTGCGTGTGTGTGTGCGTGTGTGTGTGTGTGTGTGTGTGTGTGTGTGTGTGTGTGTGTAGATAGATATACCAGGTGTCCCATACTCTTACACCTGATCTATCTCTAAAACTATTGCTCCGATCGAGTATTGAGTATGATTAAACTTATACGATTAAAAAGGGATGTTAAAAAAGTTTTTTTTTGGTCGAAAATTCAAAATGGCGACGTTAAGATGACTGACATGTTTTTTTAAAATGGGATCATGCATTCCTTTTTCACCACAAAGTATAGCAGGCCAAAAGTAAAAACTTTTGTAGGACAAGTTTTTTGATAACGTTCATCACTTTTAGTTTAGCATACGTGGGTATGTACAGGTGTAAAATAAAAATGGGACACCCGGTATATATATACCGGTAATCATTGATTTATTATGTATACGTATGTATTCCGAAATATTCGAGAACATATTGTGTGTAGCTAGATATTTTCAGATACGAATTTTTTTCAGCCGTCTGAAAAATCGAAAGTCGATCCACACGAATGACTTGTCATTTATTTATAATGTTTTGCAATACGTTAACATTGACGCGTGACGTTTGTCCTCTCTCCCAATATATATATAGGATCGTAGAGACGATCGACTTTCGATTTTTCAGATGTCCGGCGAATTTTCGTTCTATATATATGCATAAATGTTTCTGGTTATATGCAGTGATTGAAGAACATCGTATTTCTCATTACTCAGAAGGCGAAAGGAGGGAAAAAACTCGATTTTTCAGCCCTTTTTCACAAAAATCATCAGCGCTAGTAACTGAAAGAAAAAGAAGAAAAAGCGATTTCCTTCCACACCAATATACGCGGTTGAAATCAACTTGATCCACCGATCCAGCGGTACGGTACACGATCGACCTCGCAATCCCCCAAACTCTCGAAATCGTCACGAAAGAGGGAGGAGGACAGAGAGAGAGAGAGAAAGAGAGAGAGAGAGAGAGAGAGAGAGAGAGAGAGAGGGAGAGAGCGAGAAAGAGAAAGAGATAACGGATGTTATCCGCGCGATGGTTGACGTAATATCCAGGAATAAAGTTTCGTTCTTTGGAATTGCGACGAATTGAGACGAAGAGATATTGTGAGGGAGCACAGACTCTCTTTAATCATATCGATGACTCATCAAGATTATACTTTATTTGTTTTCTCGTTACATTTGCAATTGTAGGAGCGATGAAATCGGCGCGTTATATATATATATATATATACAGCCATATTAGAACGTTCTACAGGTGAGCTGTGGGCAAAAATGTATTATGCTCTATATATAGGCACTTACCAGTTTCTACGTAATTACCGCGTAATATTTTCATTATAAGGACAGCCATAATTCTCTAGTACGCCTAGTTGAAGGATAAATCGAAAATATCGCAATACGTGGTCACACGCTCATATATATATATATATAGTCGAACCTCGATATAACGAATCTCTAGGGAAGTTCGTTATACCGAGTTTTCGTTATATTGAGATTCCGTAATATCGAGATCATGTTCCTTTAAATGTTTTAAAAAATTATATAAATTAGTGTTATAAATTGGGGATATTTTTAAAACAAAGAATGGTTTAAACTAGACTGTTTTTTACAAATAATTAGCAATTAGAGTATAATGTGTATTATCATGTCATTGTATCAAGTTGTCGGATGTCTATCGGAAGGGAATGGACAAATCTTCGTTATATCGAGGGTTTCGATATATAGAGGTTCGACTGTATATACACTACCGGCCAAAAGTTTTCGGACACTTCATAAAAATAATATAATTAATAATATAATTAATTATACAGAACTATATAACATATATTTGTAAAATAATAAATAAAATGAACTATATTATTCTAACATTATTTGGCAATTATCCAGTGATCGAAAGTTTTGCAATTATCTGAAGTGTCCGGAAACTTTTGGCCGGTAGTGTATATATATATATATATGTGGGATATTCCCCCTCAAGTCAGACAACTATTTGCCTTACCATCGTTGTTTATAGATTTCCACAGTGGAAAACCTCACCCCTGGTTTCATACAAGACCCTTATTTCGTTCAAATTTTTCCCTCACCCCATGCCCCTAAAAGAAATCAAAAGGCCGTTCTTAAAATTCTGAAAAAATTAAGATACCTTTCAGACCTGTTTTGTGCATGTTTCATCAAAGCTCAACTCGTGCTTCCGATATTTGCTATTTTTTTGTGAAGTTTCAATTTTGGCGATGATCGTGCGCCAGTTCAAGTCAGAATACTACTTTTTCGATCTTGCAAGTAAAAAAAAGTTCATACATATGGTTTCCGATAAAGTTCCATTCGGGTGGGATTTCTGTGTAGATCGAAAAAGAAATGAAGCTAGTTTCGTACAGCCACCATTCTTAAATATGACAAATTTGTTTTTTTCCACAAAACCGAAAAATTGAACAAGGTGTACATAAAATTTTAACTATGTGGAATAAATCGTTCGGTCACTAAAAAATCTTGAAAATTCGCTCATTGTCAGCTGTCTAGAGGGATCTCCTTCCTTGAAACGATAATGACTGCGAGTGAATAACATCTTCCGGATCTTGCATATATTATCGAAAGATCGCATCAAAAGCGAATTGAAAGAGAGATCCGCACTTCGTCGTATACGGAAGGGTGCTTTATTGGGCGCTGGGAGGATTTGCGAATTACATGAAATAGCGAGGGTTTAAGTTTCGACGTGTTCGAGTTTCCAACCCTCGTGGTTTATCTTTTAACATCTTGAACCATCTGACGAGCATACATTAATCTTTCTCCCGCGAGTGTGTACGTTATATATATAGGGTGTCCTGTTATAAATCGATAAACCTGCAACTGTCGATAGGTCCGACCATGTCCTGCTAAATGGTCAAATTTCAGTTTAGTAAAAGTGCCACGGTTTTCGAGATTTTGGACTTTATGTTATTAAAAAAAAAAATAATCTGATTTCGGTTGTCCGTATGCCATTTCGACAAATCAAAGACACATATTCGAATTGGTTTGTATGAATATTCTGCGTACGATCTTTTTTCATAAAGTTTTCTTAACGTTCAAGGTTAAAAAGCTGACTTCTGGATCAAACAAATAACCAAGAGTACTTAAAAAAAAAAATTGGGTCGAAAAAACTTATCATTCGTAAAAATGGTATGCGAAAAACCGAAAGCGGATGATTTTTATCTCGAAAACCGTGGGACTTTTACGAAACTGAAATTTCGTTTATATAGCCAGCATATAGTAGGACATGATCTGACCTATCAACAGTTGCAGGATCATCCAGTCATAATATGAAACCCTGTATATTTATGTATATGTGTGTGTGTGTGTGTGTGTGTGTGTGTGTGTGTGTGTGTGTGTGTGTGTGTGTGTGTGTGTGTGTGTATACATATACAAACATAGCTATTCATACGTACACAGACACACACACACATATATATGTATATACATAGGTACATATATATATATATATATATATATATATATATTTATATACATGTGTACATATGAGAGATTCCACGTCATTTCACCTAGCCCGTGACCGCGACCATTTTTGGTTTTCCTGAATTTTTTTTGTCAAATTGTACTTCACGAAAGGAATACCCACCCCAATTTTCAGATTTTTATCTCTTCTCTTTTCGGAGTTATAATTTTCCGAAAATGTCGATTTCGGAAGTTTTGAAAACGTTCAAACGCTGATAACTCCTGAACTCATTGAAATGTCGACAAATGTCACTATACATTTTTTTTTTCATTTTAAAGCATACTTTTGTTAAAAAATATAAAAAAATTATCTACTATCAGTGTCAACGTTTTTTTTTGCTTCTAACGTTCTTAAAGTTCTATGAACTTAACGCTTAAAGTTCTATTAAATAGGGTGACCCATTCTATGATTTTTAAGACTAGTCTCATAGTGGGCCCATTTTTCTTTCTATGTTTTCTTTTTTTTTCTCGAATCAATCATATTTTTCAGCAGATTTTCATCATTTTAATCTCCAATAATGCTTTTAATGATTTTGTGATTTCCAATTCGGCTTCGTCAGGCCTGAAACAGTTTATCTTTCATTTGTGCGGAATTTACGGAAAAAAAACTAGTTTGAATAAGAAATCATTTTTTTTTCGTTAAATCCAGCACAAATTGAAAATAAGCCGTTTCAGGCCTGCCGAAGCCGAATTGCAAATCACAAAATCATTAATAGCATTATTGGAGGTTACAATGATAAAGATCTTCTAAAAAAATATGATGGATTCGAAAAAAACTAGAAGGAAATCTAGGCCCACGATGAGACAAATCTTAAAAATCATAGAATAGGTCACTCTATTTTAGAGAATCTTTGAAAAACAATAAAAAAGTCAATCATCTTTTAAAAAAATAGTTTTCCCTTTAGAAGCAAAAGAAACCGTTGACATTGATAATTGATAATTTTTTCATATTTTTAAACGAAAGTATGTTTCAAAACGAAAAAAAGTTATATAGTGGCATTGGTCGATATTTCACTTAGTTCAGGAGTTATCAGCGTTTAAACGTTTCCAAAGCTTCCGAAATCGACATTTTTTGGTAAATTATAACTCCTAAAAGTGAAGAGATGAAAATCTAAAAATTGGTGTGGATATTCCTTTCATGGGGTACAATTTTACAAAAAAAAAATCAGGAATACCAAAAATGGTCGGGGTCACGGGCTAGGTGAAATAACGTAGAATGTCCTATATGTATATACCTAGGCAAAACAAGCTGCAAATCGTCGTTTTCTGCAAACATAACCATTTTTTAGATAACTTCGAATAATGTGTTTTTTGATGATCGGTCTCTCTCTCTCTCTCTCTCTCTCTCTCTCTCTCTCTCTCTCACTCTCACATTCGCGTTTTCTCCTTTTCCGTGCGGGCGAGCTCCATGCCACGTGTATATCGTTTCTCTCCCTCGTGTATACACATCGCAAATTCTAACAGTCGACCCTCAGCTGATCGATACACACGCAGAGGGAGATTTAATGTGCTAGATATACGTGCTCGCGTAAGTGGTGTCGTAAGTACGTGTTAAGGGTGTACACATGTGAATACATATAAGTATATATGTACATATACCGGGTGGTCCAGCAGCTGTCAGCACTTTTGATATTTTCGACAGTATGGGTGTCAGAAGAGAATGTGTCCAATAGAAGTGGCAATAGAAGTAGCATTATACCGCGGCGCGGGGGGCGGGGGGGGGGGTCATCGGACGGTAACGATGATTTCTTAGCAGGTGGAGTTGCTTCCAAAATACGAAGGTCACTTTCGTTTTGCTAAACGGAATGCAGTGTTTTTGTGTCTACCATATAGTAGCGGCTGCTGAGGTTCCGATAGAAATAATCTTCGAAGGACCTTCAACCCAGAAATATGAAACGAAAATGAATTTGAGCTGAAATTACCTTCGCATGACTTTCAATCTAAAAGAAGGAAGAATGAACTGCACTGTAATGACCTTCCAATGACCTTCAAAGCAGAAATCTGAAAAAAATGTAATTGAACTGAAAGGACCTTCGAATGAACTTTACCCCGGAAGTATGAAATAAATAAAATTAAACTGAAATCACCGTCGGATGACCTTCAACCGAGACTCATGACGATAAAAAGATCGAAATGAAATGGCCATTGAATGGCCTTGAACCCAGAAATGTGAAAAAATGAATTCCAACTGAAATGACCTTCGAACGACTTTCGAACCCAGAAATATGAAAAAAATTAAATCGAACTAAAACCACCTTCGAATGAACCCCACCTCAGAAATATGAAATAAACAAAATTAAACTGGAATAACCATCGGATGACCTTCAACCCGGCAATATTGAAAAAAACATTGAAGTCAAATGGCCTTCAACGCAGAAGTGTGAAAAAAAAAATTCCACTGAAATTACCTTCGAAGGACCTTTAACTCAGAAATAGGAAGACAAAAATACCTTAAATGACCTTCAAATGACCGTCAACCCAGAAATATGGCAAAAACTAAATTCAACCGAAATGACTATCGAATGACCTTCAACCGAGAAATATGAAGAAGACAACTAAGGCACTAAAGTGGCCTTCGAATGACCTTCAATCCAGAAATATGAAGGAAGCAAGTAAATGAAAATTGAATTAAAAAATATAAATACATTTCCGGCATTCTGTTTTTTTATGACTCACCCTATACAGCTGAGTGTGCGTGTGTTGCACAAAATCGTATAAGGGAGAAATAGTCTCTGGTATCCCTCTCGATTTCCTTTTTATCGGTCTCTCTTTCGCGGTCGTATTTTTTTTTTCGATGGCTGACACGCTCCTTCAATATATACTCTGCTAGCCCATATCGAGCCCTCCTGTCATCTTATTGGCCGATCCTAAACATTCTGTCGTAGCCCCACCATCCAACAAGTATAGGACCGTGCCCGGGATTATGTAAATGCAATATATACGCGAATTTTGAAGAAAAAAAAACCACGCCCCAAATCATCTCGAAACGCTCGGAAGTGTCGATGCATAAAGTACAGAGCAACATGTGTGTGTGTGTGTGTGTGTGTGTGTGTGTGTGGTAATAATTCAACGAGCGATTCCGCAAGAGACATCCATATGGCGAACAAAGGCTATCGGACGCACACACCTATACGTTCGACGACAGCAGCAAATATTGGGCACGTTCAGTAGAGCATTAATAATTTTTTTTTATCGTTTCATCGGCACGAATCGCTTTTTGAGAATACTTCCCCACACGAAGACGCATATACCCCTGCCAAATAAGTCGCGAACATTTTTTTTCGGCATTTTCGTAATCGCGTAAAAGTTCAAAAAATTTCAAGAACACAGAAGATTCTCCGATTTCGATGATAATAATATCAGTAATATTCATGTATGTACCAAACGTATTTTTTAAAATAATACTCATGTTCTTTATTATCATTTATAAATAATTGAAGTTTTATATAATTACATCTCAACGATAATAATAACAGCAACAACAACATACATTTACACGAATTTAGTAGTCATAATCATAATAACGTTTTTTTGTTATTTTATACTTACATATTTTATAACAAATTTGTGATTTGATTTTGTTATTTTTAACAATAAAGATAATCATCACAATGATCATAATAACACTAAATTTGAGTAAATTAAATGCACAATAATTCCTAATCAACAAAAATAACGTTTAAGCATATGAATTTATTAGTAATAACAATAATAGTAGTAAAGTACATGTATGTAGAAAATGTATTTTCACGAATAATATAGATTTTCTACAATATCAAATTTAAATAATGAAAACTTTATTTAATTGCATATTAACAACAATAATAATAATAACAGCATACATGCATACAAACTTACTAGTCATAATCACGATACCAATCATAATCATCACAATCATAATTATAATAATACTAAGTTTGAATGAATTAAAAGCACAATAATTTCTTATCAACAACAATAACATATTAACATATCAATTTATTATTAATAGTAATAATATAACTAACAATAATGGCAATGTTAATACCGAATTTATATGATAAATACGTAGAATAATAACATATTAATAATAATCACATTTGAACATAACAATTTAATAATGATAATAATAATTGCCACAATGATAATTTTTTATGTTTATTATTACATGGTAGAAAGCGGCAAACCGTTGAACTTTTATTTTTTTTCATTCTCTTAATTCAGCGACGTCGACGTTTTCATCGCAAGCGAAATTCACAAATACCCTAAAAAATGGCTGCCGTTCGCGATAAGATACCGTATTTGATACATTATTGCAGTCGCGAACATAAAAGGAAAAGAAATCCCTTATCATTGGAAGCCGATTTTTTCCTTCTCGTGGTTGTTATATACGCTTTATACTCGCGTTACTCGAAATGGTATCACTTCGTCAGAGGAAACCGGACGTCTGATATTGCATACAGGAAGTTTCGTATGTTGAAGAAAAAAAATGCAGAAAAACCCGATACCGCATCAGATTTCAGGTCGTTAGTTAGGTTCCGAGGATTTCTGTTTCAGGACACTCCTGTCAAGTTTAGGGCCCTTCTGCCATGTTCGGGACCCTTCTGCTCTGTGCAGGGTTGTTCTGCCAAGTTTGGGGCCCTTCTGCTATGTTTGGGATTCTTCTGCTCTGTGCAGGGTTTTTCTGTCAAGTGTAGGGCCCTTCTGCCGTATTCAGGACCGTTCTGCCCTTCCCCGGGCCCTTCTGTCATATCCTCGGTTTTTCTTCGATATTGAGGATCCTCATGCCTGGTGTATAGGACCCTTCTGTCCTGGACCTGGAACCCTTTAAGCCTATTCAGTTCCCTTCTCCGATATCATGATGACTTTCGCCATGCTTAGGGCCCTTCTGTAGTGTTCGGAACCCTTCTGCCCTGTGCTGGGTTATTCTACCCTATTCAGGGCCGTTCTCCGATAGCCTGGTTCCTTCTCCAATGTTCAGGACCCTTCCACCCTGTTCAAGGCCCTTTTTCGATGTTCAGGATCCTCATGCCTGGTTCAGGACCCTTCTGCCCTGCTCAGGGCCCTTTTCTGCCAAATCCTGGGCACTGCTTCGATTTCCAGGATCTTCATGTGTGGTTCGGGACCCTTCGTTTTGGACCTGGGGCCCTTTTAGCCTGTTCAGGTCCCTTCTCCGATATCACGGTCACCTCCACCATACCCTGGGCCCTTCTCTGATGTTCAGGAACCTTCTTTCTTGCGCTGGGTCCTTTTACCCTATCCAGGGGCCTTCCCGATAACCCGGGCACTCGTATCATGTCCCGGGTCCTTCCGCGTCGGTCACCAACCCTTTCTACCTGGTTCAGAACCCTTCCTCCCTATTCCCGCGCCCCTCTGCCCTATCCTTAGCCCTTTTGTCCTATCCTCGAGTCCTTCTGCTCTATGCCGAGCCCTTTTACCCTACTCCCGAGCTTTTCTGCCCTATCCCGAGCCCTTCTGCACTTCCATTCCTACCTAACCTCTACACATACGAATCCTCTGTTGTCACGCGAACCCACTCGCCCTTTTACGTTTAGAAGATAAGCGTCCCGTTGCCTTTTAAATGGCAAAAGTATCGCGGATTTGACCCACTCCTTGTTTAGCCTATTGCGAAGAAAAATAAAATAAAATGAGGGAAAGGAAGAAAAAAAATAGTACTAAAAAAAGAGTTCTTTTTTCTCTTCTGGCTCTCAGCATCACCGGACCAAAGGGTCCAACGGTGCGATGAACCACAAGCACGCGCTCCTCGCCGTGTGGACGCGTGTGCAACACGAATTCCACGCTAACGTCAAACTCCGTATCCCGCGTGATTGCGAACCCACACATATGTATCTATATGTATATAGATATATACAGGGTGACAATTATAAGATGGCCATGTGTTTTGAGGGTCTTGCGCCCAGTTTTGCGACCGGGGAAAAAATGATTGTCAATGGTTTTTAAAATCCTCTTCGAAAAAAAAAAAATATAGCATATTTTTGTGATAAGTAATATTCACCAGAAAAAAATAGAACATTTTGGGAAAAAATTCAAATTCCATTTTGAGTTTAGCAGAATGAAGATAATTAAATTTCGAATACGAAATACTCCTGAAAATATTTTTTCGTGCATCCTGGTATTACACTTCATTTCGAAACAGATTGACTCGAATCGGTCTTGATCGATTGAAAATCGATGTTTTCAAAAATTTCAACTAGATGTAAGCCCCTAAATATGATATTCTTCTTGGTCAAGGAACGGCCACCTTATAATTGTCACTATATATATATATATATATGTATATATATATATATATATATATATATATATATATATATATATATATAACTAAAGGTTTTCGGGCACGATGGGTCAGAAAAAAAGTTACCCTGAAACGAATCACCCTAATATATATATATTAGGGTGATTTGTTTCAGGGTAACTTTGTTTTTCTGACCCATCGTGCCCGAAAACCTTTAGTTGGTACCCAAAAACGAAGTTTCGTGAAAGGGTTGTCAAAAAATATTTAGAGGTCGCGAATCAAAATTGAAGGTTTCCCATTTGATTAACATTGAAAAAAATGTTTTTCTCATTATTAGTGTTAAAATTGAACTCTTTCTCAGCTATAGGTGGATGAAGTAAAATAAATAGATTTTTTTTAAACAAAAAAAAAATGAATTTTCGGGCTCGGCTTATAAGACTTTTTTGTAGAAAATTACTTTTTCTATAGCTTGCACAGTATTCACTTGAAATAATAATGCCGCTGAAACGGTTGAATTTACGGCCATGGCTCAATGAACTTTATTGTGTAGTATCATATTTCCTATGAGAACCCACTTGGAAAATATCGCGATATCAAATTCGCGGAATGGTAACACTAATAATGAGAAAAACATTTTATTCAATGTTAATCAAATGGGAAACCTTCAATTTTGATTCGCAACCTCTAAATATTTTTTGACACCCCCATTTCACGAAAGTTCGTTTTTGGGTACCAACTAAAGGTTTTCGGGCACGATGGGTAAAAAAAACTTGCCCTGAAACGAATCACCCTAATATATATATATATATACACGCCATGGAGAATACACACAAACGACCCACCATATAAAAATTCGAACGTGAATTGCATACGCGATCTCCGTGAAATTATCGCGGACGCACGCGATCGGTAGTGGCGAAAGAGGAAAAAGATCGAGAGCGAAAAGACCGCGAGGAGCGCAAGGACCGAGGGCGAGAGGGAGAGAACATTCGAGAGTCGTTCATCTTGTAACAAATAGAATCGTGCCAATGCTATTTGCGCACGCGGTCTTTGAGGACAAACCGGTTGTTGTGCATACAGGCGAACAGCCGATCATTCGAATTCATTGGTCACTAATCGACTGGACTCGAAAACCTCGGACGGAAAATTTAAAAAAAATGTTGGCCATCGATTTTTTTCGGGCGCCCTTGCTTACATTTCGAAAAATGGTTGACTATTAAATAATAGACTGAAAAGGTTTTACTGATTTTCTATTCATATATATATGGATCTGTGTGTAACTGCTATTAATATCTTAATTATAAAATAAATATTCGTTAACAAATATATAGTAATTGCCACTTTGATATTGGACTTTCGGAAGCTTGATTGTTTGACTTTGTTTATATATAATATAATAAATATATCTATCTATATATAATATAATATATAATAAAAAATAACACATAATAACAGCGTAACAGGAACTGTACTTGAAATATGTTTTTCCAAAAATAATTGTTTTGTTGTTTACTAATGATACAGAGGCCAAAGCAGCAAATTTTGGAAATATTTGTCAGTCTGTTTGTCTGCTAGTATGTGCACGCATCATACAAAAACTACTCAACGAAGTTGATTAAAACTTGGCACAAATCGCTTGTATTCCGGGCTAAAATATGGGATGCTTTGTATGCCGATCCGTTAACCCCTTCGTTGGCAGAGAAAATTCGACAAAAAGTGCCTAAAATGGCAGGAACATTTTTTTATCCTGAAACTTGTACTCTGATATTTTTCGAGGATTTTTCAAGGGTGCTGATTACGAAATTGAACTCAAAATTCAGGAATTCACAATGACGAACAAATATGGCGAATAAAAATACAAATAATACAGATTGATTCGGGTAAAATTTTCAATTTCGGTACGCCATTCTGGGGCCGCTGTTATGAATTTTCAAATTTAAAGTTTAGATTCGTAATGAGCGACCTCAAAAATTCTGGCGTACTAATTTTCATCTGAATCGCGTAAAGTTTTTGATTTTTGTCCGCCATATTGGCACCGCCATTTTGAATTTCTAAATTTTGACTTCAAATTCGGATTCAGCGAGCCCAAAAACCTCCAAATGCGGCTCCGATTTCAAATCAGAGCAAGTGAAATAGGGAAATAAAGGTTGACGCACTATTGCGTCAATGCCACACAGGGCACGGAATTGTTTGACGCACTATTGCGTCAATGCCAACGAAGGGCTTAAGGGGAGGGTAGGGGTTTCAGCGTGAAAAAAAAACACTTTTTTGCGAATTTTTTTCATCTATATGGATAGAGTAAATTTATTGAAACCTTTTGTACATTGTTAAGGGTCATTTCAAGAACATTCCGTGAAATTTGTACGCGAAAATATCCACAAGCAAGCCGGTGACAAAGCTTCTCCAAGAACGCCTTTGGAAAAACACGATTTGCGGTGTTCACTGTATCTCAGCTGGAAATTATCTGAAATCAAGTACCATTAAAATTTAGTCAAAGTATCATCAAATCCTCCTCCCAACGGTCTTTGATAATTTTTTTATCATTTCTAAATTTTTGGTGGTCATGTCAAGTGAAGGTGCTATTTTTCACGAAAAATTCCGCCATTTTGGGGGTGGAAAACCCCCTCAATGTAAAAAAATCTCACACTAACCGTTGGGGGGAGTTATTTTATACGTAGAAAGTGTGTACCAAGTTTGAAATAAATCAAGCGTTTCAAGAAAAACGCGGAATGTTCTTGAAATGACACTCAACAATGTACAAAAGATTTCAATAAATTTACTCTACCCATATAGATGAAAAAAATTCGCAAAAAAGTGTTTTTTTTCACGCTGAAACCCCTACCCTCCCCTTAAGAAATTTCAGCTTGACATGCACTTCTTAATATTTTATTCAGGTGTCTTGTTGTATTGCTTGTTGTTGGCTCTTGTATTTTTTCGTAACTGATCAGGCTATTATACATTCTAGTTGTATTGAGAATAAAGATTTTGCGATAATTCTGGACTTGGAAGTGTTGTTGGGCCACTTTGGTTGTGGTACGTAACCTAACTTAACCTAATTGTGAAAGTGAAATCGATTTGGATGAAGTCGCGGGCACAGCTAGTTTTTTATATATCTAAATTCATATACGTGTGTGTGTGTGTATGTATGTATGTATGTATGTATGTATGTATGTATGTATGTGTATATATATATATATATATATATATATATATATATATATATATATATATATATATATATATATATATATATATATATATATATATATATATATATTAGGGTGATTCGTTTCAGGGTAACTTTTTTTTCTGACCCATCGTGCCCGAAAACCTTTAGTTGGTACCCAAAAACGAAGTTTCGTGAAAGGGGGGTGTTGTCAAAAAATATTTAGAGGTCGCGAATCAAAATTGAAGGTTTCCCATTTGATTAACATTGAAAAAAATGTTTTTCTCATTATTAGTGTTACCATTCCGCGAATTTTGATATCGCGATATTTTCCAAGTGGGTTCTCATAGGAAATATGATACTTTACAATAAAGTTCATTCCGCCATGTCCGTAAATTCAACCGTTTCAGCGGTATCATTATTTCAAGTGAATATTGTATGAAAATATCTATTCAAACGGCTGTAACGCCTAAGCTATTAGATATATCGAAAAAAATTAAAATGAGAACTATGTAGAGAAAGTAATTTGCTACCAAAAAGTCTTATAAGCCGAGCCCGTAAATTCAACTCTTTCTCAGCTATAGGTGGATGAAGTAAAATAAATAGATTTGTTTTTGTCTAAAAAAAAATCTATTTATTTTACTTCATCCACCTATAGCTGAGAAAGAGTTGAATTTTCGGGCTCGGCTTATAAGACTTTTTTGTAGAAAATTACTTTCTCTACAAAGTTCTCATCTGAATTTTTTTCGATATATCTAATAGCTTAGGCGTTACAGCCGTTTGAATAGATATTTTGCACAGTATTCACTTGAAATAATGATGCCGCTGAAACGGTTGAATTTACGGCCATGGCTCAATGAACTTTATTGTGGAGTATCATATTTCCTATGAGAACCCACTTGGAAAATATCGCGATATCAAAATTCGCGGAATGGTAATACTAATAATGAGAAAAACATTTTTTTCAATGTTAATCAAATGGGAAACCTTCAATTTTGATTCGCGACCTCTAAATATTTTTTGACAACACCCCCCTTTCACGAAACTTCGTTTTTGGGTACCAACTAAAGGTTTTCGGGCACGATGGGTCAAAAAAAAAAGTTGTCCTGAAACGAATCACCCTAATATATATACAAGTACATAAATTCTAATAAAAATTGCGCAGGCTTTCTGACAGCTTGTCAAGCTACAACCGTCATTTTCCGGGTCGCTCGTAAAATGTCCCCTTCGAAGGCAAGAAAAAAGGGGGAGAAAAGAACGCGACCCAATGACGTATTATCATCCGCAAAGTGGAAGCTCCTCGTTTACGACCACCCTAACCGATATTGCACGAGAAACGAGACAAAAACCCTTCCTCTCGTCTCCTCGAGAATACTCTGGGCGAAGACTTTTGCAAATATTATGGTCAAGTTTAGCCATCTAATTGGCCTCCCGCATGTAATATTGCTTCCTTTATCCGGGTAATTTCATATTCATGTGTTTGATTATTTAAGGGGTTAGGCTACCGTAACGACCCGAAAATCAGGATTTTTTAAAACTTCGAATAAATAAGTAAGCTGATTGAAAAGTCGTTTCGACATTTATTCGTATGTACATTAACAAAGTTGTGTACCAAATTTTATGGAAAAATATTAATAATCGAAGAAGATGTAAGCAATCTCGTGAAGGACCTTTGAACGTGAGTACCTGAACGGTGTACTTGATTTCGGCCACCCGGTTGATATGAAACAAAAAGAACAGTTTTTCTCATAAAATAGATAACATTGGTTAAGACTTGACCGAGCTTTGTTTTGCTATTGTAATTCAATTATCAAAAATTCGGTTTTTTTCGATTTTTCTAGGAAAAAATGACATCTTTATTATTAATAACTAAAAAAAAATGTCAACAAGAAAAACCTCGGTCAAGACTAAACTACTATTACACTGAATGAGTGTACCAAATTTCAAATCAATCTGTTCATCAGATATCGAGAAATCGTGTACACCGTTTTGAAAAACATAGTTTCGAGAAAAACGCGCTCGAAGTTTTCCTAAGAGTTCTATCGTTTTAATCATGAGTTCACCTATCTTTAATCTACGATTCCTGCACCATTTGTTGGACCTTCCTCTTCAATTTGAGTTGCCTCAAGTGACGAACGAGTGTTCGTCAAACCTGCCTGATCAGTGATCCGGCTGCCGGAACAACATTTCCAGTCGGGTCGGTAGCATAACGACAGCTTGCGTAGCTATGAGTAGGTAGGTTCTAGGTTCGATTTCATATAGGTGAAATATTTTCTTCGAAAAAAAATCATTTCAGAAGGCCAGGCAATGACGAATTACTATACACAATCGTTGTGGTAAAATTCTTGATTAAGTGTTTCATTTAAGGCGTTACCCCCACTTGTAGCGCAAAAAAGGCCTTTTTCATTAATTTTTTTAAAGAAAACTACAAAACTTTTTTAATCGATCAATATACCATCTTAAAGAACACATCTTGAAGAACTTTCAGTAATTTTTTTATTGAAAAATATTACATTGTTTAGTGGCAAATGGCCGTCAATGAAATAATGTTTTTATATACACGGTTTGCGGTGACCAACATAGCGGCGAAGTGGATCATCTGAAAAAAAAATGCGGATGGATTTAGTCAAATATAAGTATAAACTAGTCTTTAATAGAAGGATTTTAAAAAATATTCATTTTTCACAAAATGGCGGACAGTCAAAGTTAATGGTTCGATTTTAACGAAAAAAAAACTGCCGTTTTTTGGCTATAAAACGGCCATTTTTTTCGAAAAAAAAATCGAACGATTAAAGACTACATTTTTATGTATTAAATAAGCCTGCAACATTTCAAGAAGATCGGTCCATTAGTGTTCGAATAATCTTGGTCACCGACTTCAGAAATGCCATTTTGAGAAAAACGCGTTTAAAGTTTCAATTTCAGTTTACACGAAGAAAATATATTTTTTTTGTAAACTTACATAGAGTCATCTATTCCGTACCATTCGGGCCCATACAGAAGTATGGGCCCGGATACTTATACTTCAAAAAAATGCAATAAAAAAATCGATTTTTTCAAAATCGCAAGTGGGGGTAACCCCTTAATCTCTTTATCAGGCCAATCGTGAACGTTGCCGGATTCGGGGCTCCTCGGTACATCAACATTTTGTCATATAATTTGACGCGATTATCCCTGTCACTCGCAGAATATTTATTTGTATTTCTACACGATATTATATATATACATGTATATATATATAAATATATGGTCGACTGTCGAGATTGAATTACGCCACCACGAAGTATATGTCTCTTTTTCTTCCTTCTACCACCGCATTTTTTATGCACGTTTCTCAAGAGCCCCTTCTCACTCCCTCCATCTCTCTCTTTCTCTCCGGAATGTTGAGACGGACTCGCGACGATGTAACACAAAAAAGGGGAAAAGAAAAAACCCGAAATAGGAAGAAAAAAAAGATCCCGTTTATATATCCGTACTTCGCGTTGGCATATCGCGTTTCGCCTACGCATATATTGTTTTGAAACTCGCTTCACCTAACGTCCGCTCGACGAGTTTAATTAATATTTCATTTTTTTTATTCGATTCGTGTTCGTATTTGCGCGGGTGTGAGAGCTCGACGCGCGAAACGATTGGAAATTTCTTGATTGATGTACGAGAGACGAGAGAAATGTTTCTTTTTGTTTTATTATTGCTTTTATACATTTGTATACACGTGCCCAACCCGTTTGTAAATATATATGTCGGTGTGTATGTGGATACGCATAGGAGTGAAAATATGCCTGTTAATTGATAATTATATATGAGCAAGCGACAGGCGGAAGATATTGCAACATTTACGTAACAAGAAGCTCGTGCATTTATCTATCTATCTATCTATCTATCTATCTATCTATCTATATATATATATATATATATATATAATTTATATATTTTATATAAATAATATTATATATTTATATATATACATATACTCAGGGTTTTGGAAAGGTCGATGCAAAGACCTTTCTAAGGTGCTAAGGGGGTGATAGGTCACCTAACGAGGTGACCTATCACCCCCTTAGCACCTAGATTTAATATGTTCCTGACGAGGGACATATCTAATCTAGGTTACCTTATTCCAAAGTCGATTTCGAGTTATTATGGTAAGAATGATTTTTGGAAAATTTCCCAAAATTAGGCACTACCTCATTCATAATGTTCAAACAGACAATAATTGGTAACTAAAAACTTTTTTGCGTCTTAGCTTAATGTGTATTCAATCGACAAATACGAATACAATCATCTGTATACACACAACTAACTAAATGGGACATGCTGAATAATTAAAAACTTGTCAAAAAATAAAAATACTTCTTATGTTAATGTTATTAAAAAAAAAGCATTAACATAAGAGGTAAACGCGTTAGTACCTAATTTTGGGAACTTTTCCAAAACTTACTTTCCAATACGTACCATGATAACTCGAAATCCTTAGACTTTTGACTAAGGTAACCTAGGCTAGGCATGTTCCAAACGAGGTGACCTATCACCCTCTTAAGGCTTTGCATCGACCTTCCCAATACCCCCTATGTAACGCATATGTGTTATATATATAACACACGCACATTTGTGTGTGAGTTTTGTAAATTTGTAAATTTTTGCTAATTACTCAATTTGGTCTTTCGTTTAAAGTGTATTTTTTTTATTTTTCACATACATTGATTATTTAAAATAATAAAGAACTGCAAAGACTATTTGTGGAAATGAAAAAAATTACACAGAACTGACGCTTATTTGTCAATTTTTGTTTATGCCTTTGTGCTCGTTTGTATTTAAAATATCATATTTGTTGTGTTCGTATATGTGGTTGTAATTTTTATGATCACCATGCGGGATTCTTACCCATCGAAATATCTCTCAATTTGGGTTTGTTTCGGTTTGTTTGGGTCGGCTCGCGTCTCCCTCACTCCTTTGCCTCTGCCTTTCTATTTCACGCTCCCCCTCCACATTCAACGAACTTAATTGACATAAACTATCTGTAACGAAATTTTCTAAAAACTCAAAAGTTACAGACGAAGCACTCCTTACAATATTTGTAATTTTTTGTCGATTACTCAATTTGGTATTTCGTTTGAAGTTTTAATTTAATTTTTGATATATATTTATTATTGAAAATAATAACGAACTGCAAGGACTATTTATAAAAATGAGAAAATTACACGGAACACATGAATATTCGTCAATTGTATTTCGCGCCTCTTCCTCCTCCGCCCACATCAGACGACCCGCAACGCGTCCCTCACATGGCTCTGTTAAGGTTACCTGCCCAAAGCCTGATCGATTTTCCTTTTCCTCTGTGTGCTCCGAGGTTGACTAATCCAGTAGACATCCGGTGCCGATCCGCCATACACTTCGAAGTGTATGTCTGATTAGCGCCGCATTTCTACCGGATAACCTTATTCGGGGCCATCAAAGTGAACAACTGAGTTGCTGCGTGCATAATTTCGGCAAGATTCTAATAAAAGTAACATGGTGTCCATGCGGATGCCGTTATCACCAAATCGAGATACAAAGAAGGAATAAAAACAAATTTGAAGTTTGCATCGTGGGAATGCAATGCTTTTTTCTTCCCTTCCCATTCGTTTATTTGTATCATCATCGGAAGGTAATCAATGAAATCAATAAAATTACATTTTATTCTCGCAATTTAAATCTTTTTCTTACAAAATTATCATCAGCAGCCCTTTTTTTGCAAATTATGGTCGTAACACTCTAATGAGAATATGTAAAAACGTGTGAGTTATTTTCACAGCCTAAAGAGGCAGAAAAAATCCGGTAAAAAAAGAATTATTGTTGCATTGCAGCGATGCAGTCTTCAACCCCGTGAATGAAATTATTGACATTCTTCAGAATAGAATTAAAACGATAAAAATATGCAAAGAAAAAAAGAAGGTTTACAACCAGTGTTGGAATGGCTAAATAGGTAGCGCGCTCAGCTCTAGAATTAGAAGACGTAGGTTCAATTCCGAGGGGAGGTAAAAAACTTCAACGAGGCAGGGTACGTTTTATTTCAATTATCATATAAGCAGGATCATAAATAACGCATGTGGAAACAAAAAATACTACCAGAATTTTTTTATTCGGAAATTTTGTTTTTTTTTAAATTAATTTCGGGAATAGATACGGCAACCGGATCAGAGCCTGAAAAGGTATACGGATCAGTTACGTTACCGGCATCCGCGTCATGGCCGGATTCGAAAAAGCGTTTCACGCCCGGTAAAGCTCTGATCCGGCGGCCTGCACCGTGCCGTGGTACGGAATACGTTACGCCGGATGCAGCTCTAGTTTACCCCGTAGCAACACTTCTAGTCGGATTGACGCGCAAGCTAGTCACACGTCTGGCGCTGACGACTCGACATCGTATGCAGACCTTGACGCTTATCGATATTTGAAAAATCGTGTCAAGGGGGGATTGGTTGGAAATCAAAATCTCAGCAAGAGTCAAAACCTCCGCTGTAAACAGGGCGCAGCCGCTCTTGAACCTTCCCTTCTTCAAGGAGAACCCGTTAAATTGTCTAGCGATTACTATTAAGGATTACATTGAGAGAACTGAAGAGCTGAGAGGCATGGAGAATCGCCTTTTAGATTCATTGAGGAAGCCACATAAAGCGGTTTCAGCGGAAACCCTGAGTCACTGCCCAGATAGACGGATGTACCTCATATTGGCATCATATGTACATCATGACTGCGGCATAGAAACTCTCACAGCTGTGTATCCCTTATGAGTGCTCCCGTTGAAGTCATATTTGCATCACATGATGATTCACAATAATACATCCAAATGAAGCAAAGTTGTTCTCACGCGAATATGCATGCAGTGAATTCATCAGACTAGCAAATTCGGCTCACGAAAATCTAACAATAAGTGAGTGCATATGGGGCTCATATGGGTGTCACGGCGTGAAGAAATTGTAGTGCTCATACGGAGCTCATATTAGCGGCATGGCGTGACGTAACTATGCTGTGCTCATACGGAGCTCATATTAGCGGCATGGCGTGACGTAACTATGCTGTGCTCATACGGAGCTCATATTAGCGGCATGGCGTGACGTAACTATGCTGTGCTCATACGGAGCTCATATCAGCGGCATGGCGTGACGTAACTATGTTGTGCTCACATGGAGCTCATATGAGTGTCATAGCATGAAAAATAAAAAAATGTTGATGAAAAAATCTGTCAGGATTTTTATACCCATATGCTTTATTTATGTTCCTGCCTATATGATAAATGGATCAAAAAACGTATCCTGCCTAGTTAACGAAGACTTTGTCCTTGGAGTGCCATATTTCAGGTGTTTACATTTTATTTTTTTTTAAAGGAAACGAGTAAAGCTTTTTGAGTGCGGTTTTTTCTTGCTTTTATTCATGATATACAGAACGTTAAAAAAAATTAAAAAAAAACCAAAATGGCGGCCTTTGCAGCTCCGCGAAAACAGGTCCTCAAATCGCGGGAGGTAAACGGCTGACATCACTGCCCCCTCTTTGTTGATCTGAAACACAAATTCAAAGCATATTATCAATCTGTGACCCTTTGGTCATGGAATGACGGATGGGTTTTTCGTTTAGTACAAATTTCGGAAAATGGCGGCAATTAAAAAAAATCGAATTTTCGCGTTTTTTTTCACACAAAAAGATAAATAATAAATGCAAAAATGTATCTATCGAAAAAACGATCCGTCATTCCGTGAAGACATATTTTCTGAGTATGCTCTCCAAATTTCAGGTCGATATGTTAATTACAGCGGTCAGGAGAATGTCAGCCATTTTTAAAAACGTGTTTTCGAGAAAAACGCGTTTAAAGTTTTGTAATGTGTTTACACAAATGTGTTTATAATTACCGCTAATCGGCAATGCCTGGTCCATAGAGGCATCTCTCCTCTTCTTCTAGCTGCTCATGTTGAACTTAAATTGATTTTTTGAAAATTTCAAAGACAAAGGCTCCCTTAAATTTTGTACCTACCTACGGTTTGAACGTACGTCTTCTAATTCGAGAGCTGAGCGCGCTACCTAGCCATTCTAAAACTTGTGCAAACTTTCTTTGTGTCTGCCTATTTGTATAATTCTGGATTTGTATGCATATCGCCGTCATATTGCACTCATGGGAGGTATCACTGAGAAATATGCATATCGCCATCATATTTTGCTCGTGGGATGTATCACTGACAAAATATACATATCGCCGCCATATTGCGCTCAACGAATGTATCACTTAGAAACATGCATATCGCCGTCATAGGATGTATCACTGACAAACATGCATATCGCCGTCATATTGCTTGCATGGCATGTCTACTACCAGTGTTAACCCAGTGAATTCATCAACACAAGTCATTGGATGGCTTCCATACGACGTAAAATTTGCAGATATTAATAGTGGACACTTGATCACAGCGGTATGAGTTCAACGTGCTCCAAACGTACGATGCATTTATAAGGACATTTTGAGATGAAAATGCTTTGTACATTCACGATACTAAATGAGTTCACGGCTTTGCATCATGACATGTAGTCAATATGCTCTAAAATTTGCTTCATCAATTTTATGCACGACGTGATGATCATGACTGTCTATCTGAGATCAGCTGGTTGCAGCGTACACTGTTGCCATTCCGTTACAGATGGTTGGGCCCGAGTTCGGTGTGGAATAAAATTACCACTTTTCATAAGTCGACATCGAAACTAAACGGTCAAAGTTTGTAATTTTTTAAAAAATCAATCCCACAATAGTACTGCGTACACGTGTGTTTTTATTTTGAAATCCTAAGCTCCGTTTAGAACCTATATCGAGAAATGCGAGCAAACTCCTATCGCGTACAAAAATATCCATATGTAATTGCAATTATCTCATGAACGAAACGGTGAATCGAATTAAATTTTTGGGCATCAGTCCACGAAGGTCATATCTACACCATACTTAGATTTCAGCCAATTCCTAAGATTTGACCGAAACTACAGAACTACCTTAAGGCATACAGCACTAGACACGCGGCGACCTCATCGGCGGAGGGAGGCTGTGTTAGTTAAGATTGTATCCAAAAGACGGTCGGGTGGACAGAAAGATCTCTAGTTATTGCTGGATTTCATAAGAGAGAGATTTTGTCGGATCGGAGAGAATTTGCTCTAACAGTGTTGAACTCAAAGTAATCACATGAAACATATGTTGTCAAGGGGTAATGGTCCCCATAGGATTAATATCACCCTCGTTTGGGGATAATGAAGAAGCTTTTAGAAATCCTTTGCGTCTGGTAAATAAGTCCTAACCAACTTTAAACAGCTACGATTTGATCTCGAGGAAGAGGCGCGCAATACAATTGAATGATTAAGGCGTTACCCCCACTTGCAGCGCAAAAAAGGCCTTTTTCATGAATTTTTTTAAAGAAAACTACAAATTTTTTTAATCGATCAATATACCATCTTAAAGAACACATCTTGAAGAACTTTCAGTAATTTTTTTATTGAAAAATATTATATTGTTTAGTGACAAATGGCCGTCAATGAAATAATTTTTTTATATACACGGTTTGCGGTGACCAACATTGCGGCGAAGTGGATCATCTGAAAAAAAAATGCGGATGGATTTAGTCAAATATAAGTATAAACTAGTCTTTAATCGAAGGATTTCAAAAAATATTCATTTTTCACAAAATAGCGGACAGTCAAAGTTAATGGTTCGATTTTAACGAAAAAAAAACGGCCGTTTTTTGGCTATAAAACGGCCATTTTTTTTTCGAAAAAAAAAATCGAACGATTAAAGACTACATTTTTATGTATTAAATAAGCCTGCAAAATTTCAAGAAGATCGGTTCATTAGTGTTCGAGTAATCTTGGTCACCGACTTCAGAAACGCTATTTTGAGAAAAACGCGTTTAAAGTTTCAATTTCTGTTTACACGGAGAAAATATTTTTTTTTTGTAAACTTACATAGAGTCATCTATTCCGGGCATCAAAAAAAACTGCACTTCAAATTGCACTTCAAAAAAATGCAATAATAAAAAACTCGATTTTTTCAAAATCGCAAGTGGGGGTAACCCCTTAAAGGAACTTACCTGTAAGTGAAGTTCTGTCATAATTGTATGTAGCGCCTCTTTCGAGAGATCAACTCCCACCCTTGGAGACAAATTTAATTTCCCCATCTTGCCTGTGTTTCACATGAAGAGTCCCTATAGGTTACCACACTACTTTGAATGAATGACGATCCAGACGAGATCGAGTGTCGCGGTCGTGGCGGCGAGTTTTTTTTCGGTCTGTAAAGTATGGCGACACCGGTGTGAGGGGTACTACGATTTGATCTCTCGGAAGAGACGCTACATACAATTATGATAGAACTTCACTTACAGGTAAGTTCGTTTAACAATTCAATTTTTGTTTCTTTACTCGTTTGTTTGTTTGTTTATTCCTTTGTTCTCGTTTGTTTTTGTCATGTGATATTTATTACGTTCGTTTATTGTGATTGTAATTAAGGGGAGAGATACCTTGAGACGACGAAAAAATTGCTGGTTTTCATAATTAATTTTTGAAACGAAACGTTTATTCACCGTTTTTGAGACTTGGGGTTTGTTTTTATTACTACTTTTGGCTGGTGCATGGTATTTTTTGTATTGATCGTGAGAAATGGCGAAGGTATAGAACGGTCTTCTAAACGGGTTGCGACGGATGTTGTCAGACGATGCGACACGTCGCGTCGGCGGGATTAATCAGAAAGAAACCAACGAAGATTTTTCTTTCGGTAGCTTTCATATGCAGAATATGAACAAGAAAAAGTGAGAAATGTTGGAAATCGATGAAATGGCACGGTTTGAAACAAAAAAATTGAATTTTCCGAAAACAATGACTACAATTTGCAACGAAAATTACTTCTCTTGAAAATTTCCAACGGCATTTAGGATCACGTTTTGGGCAATAAGGTTAGACGGATTTATACCAAATTTCATCGGAATTGGTAGATTGGTTTCTTAGCTATACGTCACGTCAGTTTTGAAAATGCAGTTTAGAATACCGTGCCACACTTTCGTCGTTTTGAAAGATTAATAAAAAAGAAATACCACGTAACAACCAAAAGTAATAATAAAATATACCCTAAGTCTCAATAATGGTGAAGAAATCTGTCCTTTAAAAAAGATCATGAAAATCAGCAAAAAATTTCCTCGCCTAAAAGTATCTCCTCACTTAAGGCGGGATATATATTTACAACGATAAAAAAATCGATTTTTTTTTCTTCGTTAAATGATAGAACTATATATGTAGAACATTTTCCTAAAGTTTCAAAGCGAAATTCGAAAAACTTCTAACGTGACAGCCCGTCAACGCTGTGCCAGGCTCGGATTCGGAGCACGCGTGAACTTCACACTTTTTTTTGTAACTGCGTACCATTTTCTCGAATTTGCATTTTGTACATTTGAATTACCGTCACATAGAAACTATACATGTTCTAACTGAAAAAATGTTAGAACTTTTTTGCAAATCGAAGTCTACGGGAAGCTAGACTATTTCGATGATAAATTAATAAAAAAAATTTGTTCCATGTACTTAAATATACTACTAAACTAAACCTAAAGTTTGATAATTGTTGAATAATTATTTCTTAGTTTAAAAAATCCCTCAAAATCGCTTATTTGCTTCCTGTCTAAATGTATGTCCCACCGTAACGGGGGCAGATACCTTTAGGCACTCACTGGAAGCCCAATTTGGAGGGTCAGAATAATGCATTTTTTTCTAGTAACACATTGGTTCGAATAAATTAATTTTTTTCCCAGCATGCTGTACACATGTTTTTGGTTACACTGTTATTTTTTCGGAAGAAAATCTTTCAAAGTATTCGTACTGCTGCGGTTGGCGTTTCAATCGTCCAACAGCGAAGCCCGAAACGGTGGGATCTCTACGAGGCTCAAATGTATTCTGAAACGAAAGCAAAAATTTTTTTTTTTTCAAATATATCCAACTGGCTATGGGTTCACGAGCCACTTTTCGAAATTTCGAAAAAATACGAAAAATGACAGCTTCTCCAAAGAAAATCTCATTTTTCCCTTGAAAAAGAGTATGCTGAAGTAATTGTTATTAACAAATGGTTCATCCAATTAAAAACTTCGTCAATTTTTAGAATTTCCGGGTCCGGTTGGTCTTAAAATGTTCTTGAAAGTTCACACTATAACAATGTGCAAAAAATAACGATTTTTTTAAGTTTCCAGAGAAGGATACCCCCTTAAGTACACCGCGCAATGCCCATTAGCCTAAATCCTACTCCAGACTTCAAGCTGTGTTTCTGTGGAAGATTAATCGAAATCGATTCAGTAGTTCGCGAGTTATGAACGAAGAAACATACGGACCATACAGTTTCATTATACGTAGAGATATCGTGCGTGTAATGGTAGGAAGGGTCGGGGAAAAGCCAGAAGCGATTTTCCGAAAGGATCCTATGAACTTCCATGCCAAGCGAGAATTCCGAGGTTGAATCAGCCGCGAGGGTGTAATCAAGGGTAGATTTCATACAAGAATATATATATTTTTTTCTTCAATTTTCGACGCAAGTGGCACACCGTGCGTTTATCAATAACCAAACGCGGCAAAAAATGGAAGGGCGTGCAATGCGCACGCAAGTTTGCACATATGGAGCACTGCGAACTCCGTTCTTAAGTGGCTGGGTGAGGGAATCGATATTACGATATCGACGAAAGGTTTCGACAGTACACACATTTATTATACAGGGTGTCCCATTTTAATCTTACACCTGAATTTTCTCCAAAAATATTGCTCGGACGAACTATTGTGTGGAACACAACTTCTAGGGATTGAAGGGGGACGTTTGAAAAAAAATTATTTGAGGAGCCAAAATTCAAAATGGCGGCGTTACAAAGGCTGACATGTTTTTTTCAAACGGAAACATAACTTTTTTTTATTGCCAAAAAATTTGTCAGCTGAAAACTAAAAACTTTTGTTGAAAAAATTTTTTGATAAAGTTCATAGTTTTCAAGTGAGAACATCATTTTCAATTATTTCAGATTTCAGGATTTGTGTGTGTATGTGTGTGTGTGTGTGTGGGCGCGCGTGCGTGTATGTGTGTGGATGTGTGTGTGTGTGTGTGTGTGTGTGTGTGTGTGTGTGTGTGTGTGTGCTTGTGTGTGCGCGTGTGTGCATGTGCGTGCGTGTGGAACACTGTTGAAAATTTTGGTTTTTTTTGTTTTTTTGTTTTCAAATTTGACGATATTTCATGAGAAAAGGGGGTAGCCGGTTAAGGGGGGTCTGACGGCCCCCACCGAGTTTGATCGAATCGACCCAAAAACCTGAAAGAGGGCTGAAAAACAAAATTTTAGAGATATTTTTTAACCCCCTAAACCCTTATGAAAACACCATAATCGCAAAAAATGCGTTTTTTTTATGTTTAATTTTCTTTCGAGCTTTCAAATGCATTTTAAAGCGGTTTTAACACAACCAAAATTTTGTTTCAGATGTGTAGACATGCCCTGAATTTTTCCAGATTTTTTCGTAAAGTTAAATCATGTGCAACATAATTTTAATGGCATAAAAACCGTAAAAAATCGTCATTTTTTGTATTTAATGCTATGGTTTTTATTGACGTATTAATGGTAAAAAATCGTGCACCATAGCATAGAAAGCTACTATCTTCCTCTACAAAATGACGCTAATTGGGCTCAATTCGGTCGTCTCTAGCGTCCGAAAATCAAACTTGAATAAATTCCGTTTTTATAATTTGAGCATTTTCAGTTACGAAAATGACACAAAATCATATTTTTCAATTATTTTTTTTAATAAAAGTACATTTTGGGGTTTCTGAGGTCGCCGATTACAAATTTGATGTCAAAAATTAGTTTTGTCACATGACAGCTGTCAAAACGAAGAAAAAATATTTTAATTTTTGAAATTTTTTAAAAAAGCTATGGGAACGATATTAATAAGGATTTTTTAGGTCGCTGATTATAAATTCATTCTTATACACGAATTTTTAATCGTAACAGCTGTCAATAGTTATATTAACAAACAAAAAATTACGTATTATTCAGAAAAAAAATTTGGAATTCCCCGACTAAACTGTCACCTGGCGGAGAAAATCCCAACTTGTACCTTATTAAGTACCTTATTAAGAAATTCTCAAAATCGCAGTATTAATCAAGCTCTTTTAATATTCCTTTTTAAATTAAGAACTGGAAATTCCAACACAATCACTGCGTCAATTTTCGATATCAAATCTGAACAACTAGTATCTGCTTATTGCAAATCGGTTTTGGATTCATTCGCGAAAGACGTCTTTCCACTTCGTTTCGGAGCTCGGGCATGTTCTCGCGAAGATTTAATTGCTAATCACACGTCGCCTTACGTAAAAAAATTACACGGATTTGAAGATCGCCTGCTCTTGATTGCTGATGGTTCATACCTTCGACACCAAAAAAGTAGTAATAATTGTTACCAAAAAAAATCTTTCTCTGGTCAGAAAAAGTGTCCACTCTGTAAACCCTTCACAGTTTGTGCCACAGATGGATATGTAATAGATGTTTACGGACCGTACGAAGCAATTGTGAATGATGCGAAAATCTTACAACATGTACTAAGTGATCCGAACGGCTTGAGATCAATCCTCAAAAAAGGGGATGTTTTTATACTTGACAGGGGGTTCAGAGACGTCAAAGATTGGTTAGAATCTCAAGGGTTCGTTGTGTTGATGCCAGCGTTGAAAGGCAAAAGAAAGCAACTTCCAACAAATGAAGCAAACGAAAGTCGATTTGTTACGAAATTGAGGTGGGTGGTAGAGGCTGTCCACGGTATAATCGGTAGTAAATTCAAACTCTTGCATAATCAGTTTAACAACAACATGTTGGATTCAGCGATGCTTTATTGCAAAGTAGCGAATTTTTTGGTTAATGAGTTTGGAAAAAGACTGAATTGCGATACCGATTTACAAGATCAAATTGCCGAGCAAATGTTGAAAAGAAAAGACGTTGACAATTCTTTAGCGAAAGTTGTGGAAGAACAAAACTGGAATAGGAAGAAAAGGATCTTCAAACCGTTAACATCAAATGACGTATTAGACTTTCCGGAAATGACAGAGCAAGATTTGAAGATCCTTTTCACTGGCTCGTACCAGTTATCGCAAACTGTTTCATACTTAGCTGAAATGTATACCGAAGAAGGACTTTTGAATATGCAATACTTGTTGGAGGACGATACCATTTTGAAATGTGAAGTTAAATCAAGACATATAAACAAGAAAGTATACAGATGTTACGTTCAGTACGACCCTAACAGTATTGGATATAACGGTATAAAAAACTACGTATGTGATTGTGCAAATGGGCTAAGAACTGTTGGTTGCTGTGCCCACGTTGCAACAATCATTTACTTTTTAAGTCATGCACGGTATTTGTCCAAAATCATCCGCCCAGCTCAAATTCTAACGAATCTCTTTCACGTTGATAATGTCGAACCTGTTATTGAAGAACACAGTCACGAAGATTAACAACTTACTATGTATTACTTAGTATGTATTACTTGTGTCTGTTTAATGTATATATTAGATGAATGTATGTAATATTATTATAAATAAATAGATTTTTTAAAATACAATGACTTTTAATTATTGAAAAAACCGAAATAGCAAATACCATTTTCATTTGATGACATGTGTAATTTTTTTTTTTTTGTTAGCTGTTTGACATCAAATTTGTAATCGGCGACCTCAGAAACCCCAAAATGTACTTTTATTAAGTAAAATAATTGAAAAATATGATTTTGTGTCATTTTCGTAACTGAAAATGCTCAAATTATAAAAACGGAATTTATTCAAGTTTGATTTTCGGACGCTAGAGACGACCGAATTGAGCCCAATTAGCGTCATTTTGTAGAGGAAGATAGTAGCTTTCTATGCTATGGTGCACGATTTTTTACCATTAATACGTCAATAAAAACCATAGCATTAAATACAAAAAATGATGATTTTTTACGGTTTTTATGCCATTAAAATTATGTTGCACATGATTTAACTTTACGAAAAAATCTGGAAAAATTCAGGGCATGTCTACACATCTGAAACAAAATTTTGGTTGTGTTAAAACCGCTTTAAAATGCATTTGAAAGCTCGAAAAAAAATTAAACATAAAAAAAACGCATTTTTGCGATTATGGTGTTTTCATAAGGGTTTAGGGGGTTAAAAAATATCTCTAAAATTTTGTTTTTCAGCCCTCTTTCAGGTTTTTGGGTCGATTCGATCAAACTCGGTGGGGGCCGTCAGACCCCCCTTAACCGGCTACCCCCTTTGGGAGGAAAATCGATGAAAAATAGTTTTTTTTCCATTTTAATAGCGTTTGTGCCATTTTCAGGCCCAAAAACGTGATTCTTTAAATCCTTGACGAACTTTGATCACGATGGGTAGAAAAACACACACACACACACACACACACACACACACACACACACAAATCCTGGATACATCTGAAATAATTGAAAATGATGTTCTCACTTGAAAACTATGAACTTTATCAAAAAATTTTTTCAACAAAAGTTTTTAGTTTTCAGCTGACAAATTTTTTGGCAATAAAAAAAAGTTATGTTTCCGTTTGAAAAAAACATGTCAGCCTTTGTAACGCTGCCATTTTGAATTTTGGCTCCTCAAATAATTTTTTTTCAAACGTCCCCCTTCAATCCCTAGAAGTTTTGTTCCACACAATATTTCGTCCGAGCAATATTTTTCGAGAAAATTCAGGTGTAAGATTAAAATGGGACAGCCTGTATACATGTATTGATATACACACTAGGGTGGCACAAATTTGAGCTTTACTTTTTTTTTCCTTTTTCTCACCATCCAATTAACTACTTTAAATAAAATAAAAATTGTCGCGAAAGTTGCGAGAGGTCAAAAAATATTTAGATTATTTAGAAATATTTAGAGGATATTTAGTGGACAAAAAAATCGATTTTTATTATAAAAATTTGAATTTTTGGGAGGCTGAGCGACCGACTCTCAAAAATTCAAATTTTTATAATAAAATCGATTTTCTTGTAGACTTCTCACCCATGAATTTTACGCTTTATAATTTTTAAATTAACCTCGCGAAAGCTGTAGCCGGCTAATGAATATTTAGTGGTCGCTAAAGAGCTTCGAAATTTACAATTTTCACCAATTTTTGTTTCACTCATCTCACTCATAAATTTGACGCTTTGTCAAATTTTCACAACAATTAATCCTTTTTTTTAGAAACAGATTTTTCAAATTTACATTTCCAATCCAAGAATTATAATCTTTGTTCTCATAAAATAATTCTTCAAAGCCCTTGTCCGTAAACAAAATTATAGGTCGTTTTATTCGTAAAACTGAAATGGCAGCTGTTTCCCGCGCATCGTAATGCGTTCTACAGTTGGTCTAGTTAGTCAAACTGCGGACCAATCGTAGCTGTACTCTGTGACGAGCGACGCCGTAATACTATAATACATAATAATACATAATAACACTTATCGTCTAATTGATGTTTGTTACAAATTATTATCACAATTGACAAGTTGCCGCCGTTGCTGCATAACATAGCGTAGGTGATTCCGGCAACTAGGGTAGTCTAAAATGAAAAAAATTAGTTTCAGTTTAATAATAAAAGTTTTGTATGATCGGACGCTTTTTTTAATTAAAAAAATTACGTGAATGGCAAACCGTAGAAAAAAAGTTCGATTTTCAACCGAAAACAAAAAACAATTTTAACTACTTGTCATCACCAAATGGTTAGATGAATGAATTGGAGTTTTTGGTTCTCGACGAATTGTCAGAGTATAACATTTCAAAAATACTATCTGAACCGGCGACTTTGAAACGCGTTTTTCTCAAAATGACTTTTTCAAAGTCGGTGACCACGATATCTCAAAAATCACTCCACCGATCGACTTTAAAGGGCTATATCAGTGTGAACGCTGAAAATTTGGGTGTTTTTCGGGAATTTTTTGGAAGAAAAGTACTCAATTAAATGTTTCGAAAAAAAAGGTTTCTCTACTGCTGACATGATTCCAGCCGATTGAATAGCTGAAACCGAAAAAGGAAAAAATGTCGTCAAACTGGAAGGTATTTTTTATACAATGACGTAGGATTTTCGAAAAATATCAAAATCTAACAAAATGGCGTACTTATGAAAAAAAGTCTCTTTTCTTGCCTATAAAAAGGTCTTTTTTTCAATGCCAAATCGTCAATTTTCAGCCAATCAAAGATACCCTACGTCAGTGTAGAGTAAATATATTCAAGAGTACTCAGTTCAAATTTAAAGTCATTCGGATAATTGCTCTTTGAGTTACAATGTTAGCAAATTTCAAAAATCTTATTTCATGTTTTTGAAAGTATAAAAATCTCATATATTCCTAAAAGTATAAACTGTCGAAAAAGGCAAAAAAAATCGATGTTTTGAAAGTGTCACACTGGTATAGTCCCTTAAACTTTACAAGCTTCTTCTACATATCTAAAAGCAGTGCTAGAACGAAGGATTTTTTTTTCGATGCTCAGTTTTTTTCTTATCAACGAAAATAGAGCGTTTCTTTACCAAAAAAGATACTTTCACTATGAACTGAGGCAATTTTTTTAAAATCAACATTTCGTCAAATCCTTCGTCCAAACGCTAGACAATTTCATGCAAAAGCTAAATGCGTTTGATTTTTTGTTTCAAATCATTGTTTCTAGGTACTAAATTTGTAGATATTTCCAGTGCTAAAATGATAAAAGTTACTGAAAACCATACTCTTCAATGTAAACAAAAAAAAACAATTTGAGCACTTGAACACGTTTAGCCACAAAAAATTCCCGAAAATGTCCCTTTTTTCGATGCCATGCTTATGCGAACCCTTCAAGTGCCCTTATCTCGACAAGCGATTTTAACGACGATCAAGTTTTGACATTGCAATGCATCATGACCTGGTCCATCATCACCAGGTTGCATATTTCCTACCATTTACCGAACAGTAAACATTTTCCATTTCCGTTTACAGTAACTCTACCACTTGCTGGACGGACTTCTTCGTGACCATATGGTACACCCATATGGTCAAGAAGAAGTCCGCGATGCGAAAATCGGCGAAGTCGACGCCCTCTCAAATAATAATCCCAGAAGTTAACCCTCAAGCCCTCAAGTCCCTAAAATTCCAATGGCAACGAAACCCAACGCTGAAGAAGCTCTTGATTTTTCCGACGACGAATCCACCCACGCCCACTACACGCAAGTTCGAAAATCAACGAAGGAACAGCTACGCCGCGACGCCTAGGGTTTTTCCCTTGAAGCTGTCGAGCCACTATCGAAGTCGATTTCACCGGAAATTAAAGAGCTATCCCTTTCCGGTCCTCCTCTAGATCGGGCGCGCTGCCCCCCCCCCCCTCCCCCCACCAACGTCGCTTTCAACCCTTACGTCGCAGTTCGTCGACCCTACGATGATGTGCGAAGCTGAGGGACCATCAGACGCTTTCTGGTCCCTTTTTCCCGTCCGGTCTAAAAGGGGACTCGCAGCCACGAGTAATTTCTTTCGCGTGTGTAGATGAGCCAAGCAAGAGCTCACGCGCGCACGAGGTTTTTACCACGTGTGTACGGGTAGGCTCCTTCGCTTTTAGGTAGTTTTTTATGTGTCGAGGGAGGACAGGGAGAGGTAATCGGCCACACCTTGCAGCCTTATCTAGGCTGCACCCTCTCTCATTCCGCGCCCTTCGACGCTGATGGGGATACATACACATGTAGTGACGAAAAGGTTCACACGTACATACATACACCGGGTGGACGAGGCAACTATCAGCCCCTTTAAGGTTGTTGCTGAATCATTTTTGAAGGGTGGGAGGAGAAACGAATTTCCTATGCTAATACATTGTGTGACCTCACCTGTGCCAACTTACTGTAGCAACCCAAACAAACCCACTTTAGACGCTAAAAAAGGCTATTTTCATGATTTTTTTTGATAGGTTTACATTATCGATATTGATGTAAAAGTTGTTACACTTAAGGCGTTACCCCCACTTGTAGCGCAAAAAAGGCCTTTTTCATGATTTTTTTTAAAGAAAACTACAAACCTTTTTTATTCGATCAATATACCATCTTAAAGAACACATCTTGAAGGACTTTCAGTAATTTTTTTATTGAAAAATATTACATTGTTTAGTGGCAAATGGCCGTCAATGAAATAATGTTTTTATAGACACGGTTTGCGGTGACCAACATTGCGGCGAAGTGGATCATCTGAAAAAAAATGCGGATGGATTTCGTCAAATATAAGTATAAACTAGTCTTTAATCGAAGGACTTTAAAAAATATTCATTTTTCACAAAATGGCGGACAGTCAAAGATAATGGTTCGATTTTAACGAAAAAAACGGCCGTTTTTTGGCTATAAAACGGCCATTTTTTTCGAAAAAAAAAATCGAACGGTTAAAGACTACATTTTTATGTATTAAATAAGCCTGCAAAATTTCAAGAAGATCGGTTCACTAGTGTTCGAGTAATCTTGGTCACCGACTTCAGAAATGCCATTTTGAGAAAAACGCGTTTAAAGTTTCAATTTCAGTTTACACGAAGAAAATATTTCTTTTTGTAAACTTACATAGAGTCATCTATTCCGGGCATCAAAAAAAAAAAACTGCACTTCAAATTGCACTTCAAAAAAATGTAATAAAAAAAAATCGATTTTTTCAAAATC
Source organism: Ophion slaviceki (assembly GCA_944452715.1). Lineage (NCBI taxonomy): Eukaryota > Metazoa > Arthropoda > Insecta > Hymenoptera > Ichneumonidae > Ophion > Ophion slaviceki. Next base: position 6,100,034 of record OX101783.1, on the reverse strand, counting down.
GCAAGTGGGGGTAACCCCTTAATAAATACACTTTCGAAATACATTGATTTTTTTAAATTCATTCATGTCACTATTTATAGACGAAAATGGTAGTTAAAAAATGTCCTTAAGGGGTTAGGCCACTCTAGAGGCCGAAAAAATAGGCTTTTTGGGGATTTTTTTTTCAAAGAAACTACAAAATAAATCGAGATTACAAAAAGGCTGTTTATCATACATATCAGTGACTGTGTACAATAATTTTTTTGAAGCGATTCATTTCAAAATGGCGGCTGTGCAGCGTTTATCTCAAAACTGCATTTTTTAAGTTGGCCGGAAACATAACTCAGACAATTTTCAACCGATTCACTTGAAATGTTGAATATATCTCGAAAAATACATTGTCTATGGAAGTACGTAGGGTTTTTTTATATTGCATAGTTCATTTGTTATTAACAATTATCTGACAATTTTTTAGGCAAATTTTTCACTTTCCAAAAATTTCGTCAGATAATTGCGGATAAACCTTAAGGGCTTATGCCTACTTGTAAATGTAGAAAAATGAATATATGTTTATTTAAACATTGTATTTTAACAGTATATCATCTTATAAATGTTCCCTGAAAATTGCAAGGTGATCGGATCAAAATTCACAGACTTATAGGCTGTTATGTTGACGCCCGTCGGAACGCTCGGAACCTCGTTCGAAACTTCAAACGCGTTTTTCTCTGAGTACGTTTTTAAAGTCGGTGAGCGAAATATCTTAAAAACTATCGCATCGATCTCGTGAAAATTTTGAAGGCTTTTTCTATATGTAAAAATGTAGTATTTTGTCAAAGGTTTATTTCTTCCAATGTATACTTTCCATTTGATAAATGAAAAATGCCAATTTTTTTCGCAAAAATCAAGACTCACTTCAACACGCGTTATTTTTTTAAATTCGATATTCCGGAAATTCTTGCCATTAATCATAGGATAGGATATACTAACTAGGATAAATAAACTAATTTCGTAAAAACTAAAACTTTTGAACTAAAAAAAGTCGTAAAAAGTACAAAAAAACTAATATACGAACTAGGATACTAACATAGAATAAACTAATATGCCAACGAAACCTGTTTGATTTTTTGATATTGGATAACCTGGTTCAAAAGGGCATTGCTCACCGCCAAAGATATTTTCGAGAGGTGCTTTCCGGACATCGGCTGTAAATCGATTATAATTCAATATTTTTACACAAAAAAGTTACACAGTGTTCTTCAGATGATACTTATTCAATTACCTAATTTTTGTAGAAATTTGTCATCACGAGTTTTTGAAGAAAAAAAAAGCCAAAAATGAGAATTTTTTCGGATGTTAGAACTAGGCAGTCCAGCAGAAGTTGCATTGCACAACACAATGGGTCATCAGATGCTGATAACGATTTTCGTTGCAGGTGGAGTTGCTGCTAAGACACGAAGGTCACCTTTGTTTTTTCAAATGGAATGCTGTGTTCTCGTGTCCACCATCTGATAGCGGCTGTTAAGACGAATATAATGGACTACGAGGCAAGGTCATTCAAGGTCATTTGAGGTGCTTTCGTTTATTGGAGGTGTTCGAGGTGATGTGGGTCATCTTCTATAAACGAAAGAGACTTCGATGCCCATGAACGACCTGGTGTTTTAGGTAATTGCATTCGTCTCAGCATTCGTGAGGAAGCTCTTCTAGCTTCAACTCCAACAGCTGGTAGAAGCTTTGATCATCATGATAACTTAATTTTGTTTGTTTTTGTCGGCGATGTAATTATAAATGTACCTTAAAATATATGAAAAACGGTTTATTTCGAAGCATATAGAAAATGAGTATTGTTTGCATAAAGGTTGAAAAAGTTTTTCATTATGATCATGTTATATGATCGTAAAATCCATTACCGAGATTATTTAATCAAATTGCCGATAGACACGCGACCACTGGTGCGGGCAAAAGCTCTAATATATATGTGTATATATATATACACACACACATATACATATACACACACATATATATTCAGATATATACATATATATATACACAAATGTATATATATTACATATGGGGCGTTCCACGCCAAATCGACCACTTTTAGCCTCGGCCCCTTTTGATTTGGCTCAAATTTGAATATGTTGTTACCTACTAAAAATGCTTGTGTAATTTTTAAACATTTCTTTCACATAATCGGAAATATGTACTAAATTTTTGAAAAACAGTTTTTTTTTCTTCACATGCTCATAATATTGTGAAAAATGAACCATATAAGATCTTTCTTATCAACCTTTTTGTTTAAAAATGTACTTTATGAAGAAAATATTTTTTAAGAAATTCAGTCATCTTAAATATATTTTTTCGAAAAAAAAACACATTTTTTAAATTTCAACCTTTTTGATCTTCGATTTTTTATTCGCAAAAAACATGATAAATTTAGCGTTTTTTACCGGCAGACCCACGGTGGTAAGATTTTTCTTTCTATTTTTTTTTTAAATTGAAGAAAAAATAAAAATGATATGCATATACATATGTCATTTTAGTAATTACCGATAAAGTTGTGTTCTTCCAATTATTGTTTAAAACAACCATCGTTGTTCGAATTTTGATTCACCCTAAAAATTCAAATGATATCGAGTAGTCTTAATAATCAATAATAATAATAATAATCGAGTTTTATTGACACAACTTGTTTTACAAGTTTTTTACAAAAAGTTTTCGCTTTGTTCATACACATTTTTCTTACGTCTACCTTAATTCTGTGTTTTATCCTGCATATCTTTGCTCTCTTTTTGCCATTTTACTCCTCATCTCCATCGCTTTCAACTCCCAGTTCCTCCTTGCGCATTTTTTTACATACTTCCTCTATTTCTCTGAAATACTGGCATATCCCTATATTTATCTTGCCACTCAACGTGTTTATCATTTCCCCCTTTATCGCCACCTTATCCACTCCTTGCACCCACTCCTCAGCTTCCTGTCTTGCTTTCGTCGTTACAATTTTCCATCCTTTTTCACATATTAGCAGGTGCTCCATTGTTTCATTTTCTTCCTCGCAAATTCTGCATCTCCAGTCCTTTTCCCGCTTCTTCCCCGCCCTCCATATATTTCCGTATCTCAATCTTGCCCACATTTCTTTATCCCTATCTTAATAATCAATAAAAAAAAATACGTTGTCAAATGAGGATGATATGTACATACGTATCTAATTTTAGTAACTATTCATGAACTTGTTTTTTCTAATCGTTATCGTCCCAAACACACAGCTGTTTTCAAATGTTCGTGCATCTCCCAAATCAAATGATATCGAGTAGTCTAGATAATAATCAAGAAACTATTCGATATGATTAGGATTTTTGGGTGATTGAACAGTGTCTAAAAGTCTGTTGAAAAAAGGACAAAAATAATATATACCAAGAATGACCTACGGGAACTCGAGAATCTAGGTTGAAAAGAGAAAAAATAACTTGTACGAAGGAATAACCTGACAAATTCAAATAGTTGCGAAAAATTAGGTTAGAAAAGTATAAAATCAATATGCTCCTACAAACGCTCACACAACTCGAACGAACAATGTTTTTGCACAATGCTGTCATTTTTCATCTTTTATTTGTTTATTACAACGAAATTAAATATTACATTTATATCGTAAATTTGCATTTTTTTGTTGTCATTATCATTTCAATGTAATATACGAATTTCACAATACAGCTACGTAATATTCATTTTCCTATAACAATAATTGATTACAATTTTTATATTACATTATAATTGCATACAAACATTCCATAATGCACACACATTTGTTTTTATTAATATTTCTTTTCATTATTGTTATTATATTAAATCGCTGCATTATTGGAAATAGCACACCCTGTATATATGAGTACATGTTCATATATGCGTATATGCATCCTACTATATTACATAATAATATGGCAATTTCGCGTGTGCTTTCTTCGAAAGTTCATTCGTTCGTCTCGGCCATGAGGCGAGCCGGACGAGGGAAGATATCCCTCCAGGGACCAAGTCGTCTATTTCCCTAAAGCGACAGGACGAACGCCCCAATATATTCAGACACAGGCCTAGGCACAATAATCCCTCGCATAATGGTACACGGCTCCTCGTGTCGACAGTAATTTTCTAAATCGTTGGATCTTCGATCCACTTTTCGACGTCATTGAAAAATCGCAATCAGCGATAAACCTTTCTCCGTTCCCTACGAGATTGTGGAAATTGAAACCGACGCGGGGCGTCTCGTCGTCTCTTGGCCCTTCCGCCATTTCGTTCGGAACTCGTGGATGAAAATGTTCAGTTTTATTTTCTCTCTTTTCTTTTATTCGTCAAACTTCGATCTGACTACGATACGTAATTGTGAAAAAAAGGCATAAGGTTGCTTTTGAAAAATTTGGCATGATTTTCTTCGTTTTCGCTCGAGGGCGTGCAACTTTTGTTTGGGGAATTTTTCAAACGGTGCGACCTCGAAATATTTTACTGATCCGTTTGAGACGGGACGCCCTATACATGCCTGAGTATACGTACAGAGTGTTTCATAAAAAGTATTATAGGGTAATGAAATTTTCTTGAATTAACAGTTGTTTGGTTGTGAGGGGATAAAAAGACAAAACTAAGAGTTTGACCTTGGGTGCAACTTCCAAGGTCACGCAAAGGTCAACATTTTTTATTGTATATTTTCGTGGCTCATCGCGCGATCTTTTTAGAACACTATTCATAAGTATTTTTCGTTAAGTAGTTTTTGTACCATGAGAATTGACAGTTTTACGTGGTGAATTTTTGATCATGACACTGCGAGCGATATTGGTACTTTTTAAATGAAATAACTCGAAAAGTACGAAATGAAAAAATACTAGAAAAAGAAATAAATATCCAGCGCTACTGGTTGAGGGGTTATATACAGTCAGGAGGCCAAAAAGATCGATTTTTCGAGAATCTTTCTTGAGAAGACCTTTGAATCTATTAACGTAACAATTTGTACACATATTATGGTAACTTTTAACTGTATTTTAACATTTTTCATTTGTAACAATAATTATTTTGAAAGCTGCTATAGCTGCTATAGCTGCTAAAATTTATTATTATCTTGTCATTGATCGATTGAATAAGCAAAATAATATTTTTCTTACAAAATGGCGGCTTCTAAAAAAATCGATTTTTGACAAAAATTTAGGCCTTAAATTGTTTATAAAATGGAAAATATTTACCGGCGAGAAAAAACCTCCGATTAATTACTAAAAAAAATATACTTGAAAAGATTGTGTTAAAATTTGAGACTGATCGGTTCAGCCGTTTCCGAGAAATCTTGCTTACCGACTTTAAAAACACAGTTTTGAGACAAACGCGTTTAAAGTTTCAAAATTTCGTTTCGAACGCTCTGACACGTCATTACAAATGTGCGTGTAACTTCGAGAATATTCGCCGGATCGATAAGAAATGTTCTGTGGGTATATTTAAATATATGTACACTACGAATTTTTTTCTTTCTTAAATCGATTTTTCGAAAATTTTAACTGTATATAGCCCCTTAATGGTCACGATCCTGTGAAAGGGTTGTAAGACATGTTTTCCGCTATCGAGTAACCCTGTGATGGTTCACGCAAAAGTGAACCATTTTCGAGATATTATTTTTTTCAATGAGTGGTAGGGTAGTTTGAGGACATAGTAACAAATAATTAGCAACAATAAAATAAAATAAGAATAATCTGCAAACATTGAATTGAGAGTCTAAAACTCTCAAAGTCTAAGAATTTTCGTAATTTTCTTTGACAAGAGTACAGGTTTTATTTTTAAAAGTCCCTAAGTTACTTGGCCTGGGGGTCATGAAAAAAACAACTACACATTATGAGCTACCCAAAGAGGTACAAACATGATTATACTTGCACAGTTTTGGACCCCTAATTGAAAAATGTCTGCAGATTATTCTTATTTTATTGTTGATAATACTTCGTTACTGAGAGAGTTCTCAAACTACAAATAATAAAAAAGTTAAATTTCATACAAAAGTTTTTTTTTTAATTAATATTTAAAGATAACTACCCCTCACTTAAAAAAATAATAAAAATATTATCTCGAAAATAGTTCATTGTTGCATAACGGATTACTGGGTCATGTGACAGCGGAAATCATGTCCTACAACCCTTTCACGGGATTGTGACCAATAACCAGTAGCATTGTTTAGGCTGTGCTCTTTACCGGGCCCCCATACCTATTCGTCCACGTGGACTTCATGATAAAGTGAGGTTAGGTTACGTATCGCAACCAAAGTCGCCCAGCGAAACCTCCAAGTCCAGAATTATCGCAAAATCTTCAATATTCTTAACACAACTTGAATGCATGATACGCAGATCAGTTACGAAGGAATACAAGTGCCAGCATGTAGACGCTTCTTTTATAGTTTTGGATGAAATGAAACTATAGCGCGACGTGAAATACACGTGGCCATCTATTGTAGAATTATTGTACCGTACAATAAGACGCCTCAATAAAACGCAAAGAACTGCATCTCAAGGTAAAATTTCTTAACAAATCGGGATAAAAAGTATCCTATATGTTAGTTGGGACTATCAGCTAAACCTGTGCCAAGTTTTAATCAAATTCTTCGAGTAGTTTTTGCGCCATGCGTGCGCATGTAAACATATAAACAGGCAAAAGAAAATTTTAAAACGCCTTTTTTGGCCTCGGTATTAAGGGGGCCATCCCTTGCTACAGCTATTTTTTTCGTTTTTTGGGGAATTTCTTCACGAATCACTAAAATACACTATCTTTGAATTTATTAAGGCGTTACCCCCACTTGTAGCGCAAAATAGGCCTTTTTCATGAATTTTTTTAAAGAAAACTACAAAACTTTTTTAATCGATCAATATACCATCTTAAAGAACACATCTTGAAGAACTTTCAGTAATTTTTGTATTGAAAAATATTACATTGTTTAGTGGCAAATGGCCGTCAATGAAATAATGTTTTTATATACACGGTTTGCGGTGACCAACATAGCGGCGAAGTGGATCATCTGAAAAAAAAAATGCGGATGGATTTAGTCAAATATAAGTATAAACTAGTCTTTAATCGAAGGATTTTAAAAAATATTCATTTTTCACAAAATGGCGGACAGTCAAAGTTAATGGTTCGATTTTAACGAAAAAAACGGCCGTTTTTTGGCTATAAAACGGCCATTTTTTTCGAAAAAAAAAATCGAACGATTAAAGACTACACTTTTATGTATTAAATAAGCCTGCAAAATTTCAAGAAGATCGATTCATTAGTGTTCAAGTAATCTTGGTCACCGACTTCAGAAATGCCATTTTGAGAAAAACGCGTTTAAAGTTTCAATTTTAGTTTACACAAAAAACATTTTCAGGACATTTTCAGGACATATTCTCAGATACTTATACCTCAAAAAATGCAATAAAAAAAATCGATTTTTTCAAAATCGCAAGTGGGGGTAACCCCTTAACAGTTTTACAGTATTTCAGATTTTTATCAAATAAAAATAACGCGTTGAATCGACTTTACACCGTTCCGAAGACACTCATGTGTAAAAAAAGTTGGTTGACGGCTGCCATGATTCCGGAGGTTTTTTTTACCCGAAATGAAAAAAAAAAAATCAAACGGTACTTTAATTTGTAGACTCGAGGCTGTGGCCGGAATTAGAGTGAAATAAAAATATCGAAAATTCAATTTGTGGCACGGTTTTTAAAGTTAAGTTCCAAGTTTTGTCATATTTTAAAACGCTTTCAGATTAAAAAAAAACTATCGCAGACATCAGAAATATTCTTAGTTCGGGTGACAACTCTAGATGTGCCGATTGTGCCATAAAAATTTGAGCGAAATCCGTTCGATAGTTTTTGAGACATCATGGAAGCCATTTTTTAAAATACAGTTTTACAGCAGAACGCGTTCAAAAGTTCACGTATATATGAAAAGTGCAAGTATATATTCAAAAGTTCAAGTATATTGAAAAGTTCAATACAGCAAAACGCGTTCAAAAGTACAAGTACGATTTACACAAAGAAAATGTTCACTCACCATTAGTCTGCTATTCCGGGTCCATTTATTGCAATTTGTGCAAAGAATTGTTTTTCGATTTGTTGGTTCTGTCACATGGGATGACCGCCTAAACGATACAGAGGCTAAAATAGAATTTTTTTAGAAATAAACAACCCACCAATGACTCATATAAAAAATGGTTTAATCTACAGACACGTATTCGGTACGATTTTATTATATGTACAGAGATAGATTTTTTTTCTCTTCGTATTGTGCAATTTTTTTTTAATTTCTAATTTTCACGACTCGCAATATCCCGAAAAGTCGTTTCTCCACGATGGCGAGGCTGCTAGCCTCTTCTGGTAATATTGCGCTCTGCCGCGCAATTATCACCGTGATATCTAATTTCGTTGAATGCAACGCGGGCGTCTTCGAGGGGACGAGCTTCGCGTTTTTTGCTCAACGCTGTTATTACGTTTGTTCTCGCGTGATTGTGAGCTGACGACATTCTTCATCTCGGACCTAGCATGTCAATAATAATAATGACAATATTTTCACCTCCGACCCCCTGTAGAAACTTCAGTTGGTCCGAAAATTAGGATAAGGTTCCGAAAACCCCCTACCTCCGATCGAGCTGAATTTTTGCACAAACCGTCCTTTTAATATTTTAAGACAATCCCTAAAGGGACTTTCGGGAACTCGCAATAGTTTTCGAGATATTGAATTTTTAAGTTTTTTTTTTCAACGCGCGCAAACTATATCTATATCTGCTGCGTCTCCGTTCATACCTACAGTGGGGAAAAAAAGTATCTGTACAGGCCGTCTTTTTCAAGCTATTCTTCGAAAAAAATAAAATGCTTTATGCAGTTTCTGTGTTCGATAGCTCATCCTGAATATACATGGTGTCTGTTTACAAAAATCTTGGAAAAACACGAACAAAAAAATAAAACAGAATTGACAAAAATTTCGTGTGAAATGTACAAATACTTTTTTTACCCACTGTATATATGAGGTATTCCAAGTGTTTTCGAACGGTCTAAAAGCCCGACCTTCTTCAATCTTTTTCAAAGTTGGTGATGTTTTTGTATTATATATTTTGAGCACGTGGCATTTTTTCAGATTTTTATCGGCTCGCTAACTCGCATAACTCGGAGATAAGATTTTAGTCATGATAAAATTTCAAATGATCGTATCGTAGTGATCTTTCCGTCGTACGAAAAAATGTCCTCTACAAAAAAGATGCGTTTTTCGATCAAGTTTTTTGGAAAAAGTTTTCAAAATTTTCCAAATACTACAACGCTAAAAAAAAGAAAAATCTTTCATTTCGAAAATATTTTAACCCCAATGACTAGGTTGATCCTGCTGAAATGTACACTGAATTTTCTTTTATTAGTGTAAAAGAACATGTGTAAGTTTCACTCTGGGCTGGGCTTGCGTTCAATTAATATCGTCCTCTTAAATTCAATGGGAAATTGTTTTTGTCGAATAACTCGGCGATTTACAATTTTTAAATAAAAATGGTAATGACTAAACTTGTAGGAAATCAAGTGCTTTACAACTTTGGTCATTACAGTTCAGGCTTTTAGGCCGTTCGAAAACACTTGGAATACCTCATATGATATCGCGCTCTCTGTTTTGTCCCACCAAAAATACTCAAACAAACCCAAACACTATTGCGCTTCACGAAAATGTTGTGTCTTAAAGAGGAGGTCTGTGCAAAATTTCGGCTTGATCGAAGGTTGGGGGTTTTCGGAACCTTACCCTAAAATTATTGCATAATAAGAGACGAAAAACCAGCGCTTTTTAGCATAGAACGTGAATTTTTGACTCAAGCTAAATGGTTGCATACTGAAAGTAACCCCAATGAAAGTTTGCCCTTCAACTCGCCCCAACCCCAAGGAATAGGGGTTGAAAACTTAAAAATCGCCATACCTCGATAACTAATAGCCCGATAAAAAAAATGTTTCAAACAAAAGTTTTTTGGAATAATAAAATACGTATAAAGTTATCTGACGTCCAATCCCCTATCTTTGAAAATAGCGGCACAAAAACACGAGAGCACCACTGACCCAGATAGAATTTTGAAATCGTTTTTGTGCCGCTGTTTTTAAAGATAGGGGGTTGGACGTCACATAACTTTATACGTATTTTATTATTCCAAACAACTTTTGTTTGAAACATTTTTTGATCGGGCTATTAGTTATCGAGGTGTGGCGATTTTTAAGTTTTCAACCCCTATTCCTTAGGGTTGGGGTGAGTTGAGGGACAACATTTGATTGGGGTTACTTCCAGTATGCAACCAATCTACCTTTAGTCAACATTCCATATTCTACGCTAAAAAGTGCTGGGTTTTCGTCTCTTTTACTGGACTGGATTGCATCCTTCTCGAGGTCCGTCCAAAACAGGGGGGAGGCGAAATGCCACACAAATTCTTACATCCGGTGGAGGTTCCTCGAGAGGCTAATTTTTGTTAACTTCTTCGCTGTAGCAGGGTATACAATATTGTATAATTAAAAATTAACAAACGAAAGAAAACGAGGCGGAAAACGTGCGGTTGTTTATGAATGTTTTTACAAGCTTTTTACAAGTTTCTACATTTGTATTTCAATTGTCAAGCACTTGCTGGCATCCGATTGAGCTGAAACTTGGCATACCCATGTAACTTCGGTGACAATGTAATAATATGGTACCATGGAGCTGGTCTGATGATGGAGGTGGGAGGTGAACTCTGGAACTCCATAATGACATAGGTTAGGACAGTCGAGTGTGTGCTCATTTGTTTTGTTATCATGAGCATTTTTCATTGCACATGATAACGATAGTCTGATAATGGTGTTGGGAGGTGGGAACTGAAATTTCCTAATACCAAATGGTAGGTATTAGGAAAGTTTGGGTTCATTAACTTTGCTAACTTAAGCACTATTTGTAATTACACTATTATAAAGTTTCCCGCGAAACTTTATAACCTAAGGCAAGGTTTTTTATTACGCCGACGTCTGAATGACATGGGGGTCAGATATGGCAAATAAATAAACAAATTCTAATATTAAAAAATATAAAATAAAATGATCGTAAAAAATCGTTTTAAAAACAAGCTTTTATTTATAAACTGTTGAACTAAAAAATAAAAAATAATATTTTGTGTATGAAGTTAAATAGCAAAGCTACAGAAGAGCCCTATCCTTGGTCACTGGTCAAAAGCGCAGGCAGTACATACTTAATTAAACTCACATAAACATAGAGCTATAACATTTTTTAATCTTTTTTTAAAAGCTTGAGGCGTAAAACGCCATTACACTAGAAATAAAGCCTCAAGCATTTAGGGAAATATTGTTTTTTAAAGTTCTATGATTATAAAAGTTTTATCAAGTATGTACTGCCTGCGCCTTTCGTCAGTGGCCATGCATTCGGTTCTTCTGTAGCTTTATTACTATTTAACTTCATACACTAAGTATTATTTTTTACTTTTTAGTTCAATAAATTACAAATAAAAGCTTGTTTTTTAATAGATTTTTTACGTTCATATTATTTTTTCTTATTTCCAGGACACAGTCTCGGGTATTTATTTCATTTCATTATTGAAAATAGTTTATTCATAGTAAAGAAATACATCTAGTTGGCACTTTTATTCAAATATTCATTAACTATTACAAAATTTGTTGTTCGTTAGGAACCATTCGTGATCCCATGACAACATTTTATAGTCATAGTATTTTTTTGAGAAGAATGATTTCAAATAAATCATTCTTCTTGAATTGAAGAATCACTTCTTGAAATTAAAGTGATCAAATATCACTTTAATTTCTCTTAACTCAGTAGATGTTTATGGTCATCGAATAGGGAGTCGAAATTGTGATATGATAATACGGTTCAAAGGAGTAGAGATTTGTTCACAATTAATATATTTAGATTTGGGGTCGTTGACGTATAGTTGCCGCGACTATCCTGTATTCAATGCAAATGAACATGTCACAACAATTAACTGTCCTTCATTCAAAACGACCATCTCGGCCGCATTTGAGCCAAGAGTCACACAGTTGACGCGACAACTTCTCTGTTTAAGGCGGCCCTCTAGTTTCTCGAGTCGAAAAAATCGATTTTTTTCATAAATCACATCTACAACATGTATAGAAAATGTGTGCCAAAGGATTTTTCGATATTCGAAGTGGTTCACAAGTTACGGCCCTGGAACGGAGCAGGTATACGGAGCAGGTATACTTCCAAACGTGTTTTTCTCGAAACACCATTTTTCGAAACGGTGACCACGATATTTCAGAAACTACTGCACCGATCTTGTTCAAATTTATACAGCATCTTTAATATGTTATAAGCCAGCGATTGAACTAGGATTATCATGATTGCTTCGATAGTTTTTTTTTGTACGAGCGAAAAACTTAAGAAAAAATTAGTAAAAAATAGAATGTAATTTTCAAAAGTGTATAAAAAAGTCAATTTTGGTAATTTAGAATTCACTATAGTTCAATCGCTAGTCTTAAATATGAAGATTAAAATGCCGTTTGGTTCTTTGATTTCAGATAAGCAGAACAGCCGCAATCTTGGTCACCGTCAAGCACCCCTTTTACTTGATGTCTTCCTGTCGGCCACTATAACGTTTATTCTATTATATATTTTGACTTAAAAAAAATTTGTAAAGCTTATTTAAATAAATATTATGCAAAAACAATGAGATTGATTATTTCGATGCTTTACCCGTAAAAAATTATTGAAAAAGCCGTAAAAAAACAGCCGAGAAACTAGAGGACCGCGTTAACACAAATACGGATTTATTAACTATTAATGAATCTGCATTTAAGATGTTGGCCCACTAGTTCTTTGAGATAACAGTCGTATATTTATTACCAAGTGAATATTTGGAAATAATTAAACAATCTCGAGTTGAATGACATATAGCCCTGTTAATAGTTAGCAAATAGCTGTTAAAAAATCGACGACTCGTCTCAAATAATGATAGTTCACAAATCTGTACTTGAGATAAGTATCGTACATTTGGCAAGACCGTTTACTTTGTACGCTACCATGGCCCTTTGTCGCACAAGCTCGTTCGTGCGCAGACGCGACGTAGATACGATCGACGTACACTGGAGACTGTGCGTGACCGCATGTCCACTTACCTAGAGGATATCAGTTTGTGACCGTGAAAACGTAAATTTATTCTCTGCGCTGATGGCATCAATTAACGATTTGCTTGTTTTGTGGGACCGGCCAAATCTTTAGGAAACTTTCGAAAGTATATATAGAGAATATTAAATTATGCATTAGAGCAGGGGTAGCCAAGATGTCTTGAAAATTGTCTGACATGTTTCCGGCGAACTTGAAAAATGCAGTTTTCAGATGAACGCTGCACAAACGCCATTTCGAAATTAATCGCTTCAAAAAAATTATTGTATACAGTCACTGATATGTATGATAAACACCCTTTTTTGTAATCTCGATCTATTTTGTAGTTTTGAGTGGCCTAACCCCTTAGTAACGCTCCGTTCAGCCTGCCCCTGGGAATGCAGGCCCGAGCAATTTTGATTCTTCACACCCACCGATTGTGCCCTGTTTAATTGATTTCATCCAATTGGTTCGGCAGCACCCTTACCGATGCAAAATCGTGTGTTGATCACGAATTTTCAAAAAGAACTGAACAGCAGAAAATGTTGGTTCCGGCAGCGGTTGTTAAACAAAAATCGCTCTGTTGGGCTGAATAAGGGCTACCCAACAATGGGGCTCGAAGATATACCCTATATATATATATATATATCTGTGTCTGTTTTTATATATTTATTTTATATATTTAGTTTTTATATATATATATATATATATATATATATCTGTGTCTGTTTTTTTTTGTCATCGAGACTCCCTGCTCAGCATCAAACGTTAGCACATGCTTTATGCACACACACACACACACACACACACACACACACACACACACACACACACACACACACACACACACACACACACACACACACACACACACACACACACACTTATATATATATATATATATATATATATATATATATATATATATATATATATATATATATATATATATATATATATATATATATATATATATATATATATATATATATATATAAGTGTGTGTGTGTGTGTGTGCATAAAGCATGTGCTGACGTTTAATTTAATAAACGTGAATGATGCTGAGCAGGGAGTCTCGATGACAAAAAAAACAGACACAGAGCGAGAGTGAAACACTGACTTCCCCTTTGAATAATTCATGAATTACGACTGGTCGGAGCCGCTACGAGCTTCGCAACTTATATGGGTTTCTACGAATGGATCATCTCATTCTCAGTATTTTCATATATATATATGAACATGCGTGGCGTTCCTCGTGTCATCGTATAGTCATCGTCTGGTTCTCTTCGATTTCGCAAAGCATTATACGAGCACGCAGTGCAATCCGTTACGATCGAACGGTGGACAAAAACCATAGTGGACAGCAGAAATGTTACGATCTTTCCTAAAAAACTGTACTGAAGTGCTCAGATTCTTGCATTTTTTTTGCTTTTCTCAAAAAAAGTGAGAGAGAACATTTACCTTAGTTTTTTTTATTCGTCGAGTATAAACCCAATAGCCTAGACGTATGGTATCTTACATGTGTACATGTGTTACATGTGTTCCCTACGTACAGTATATATTTTCGTGTATGTGTCGCAGGTATAAGTGTTAGTGTTTCTGTACGGTCGTTTTTTGAGCTGGAATTAAGCCGGTAGCGTTAGAATACGATGCTCACAAAGAAACGTTGCGAGGTCGATGTCTCTGATTTGCATGAAATTTGGCATGCTTGTAGAATGGGTAAAAATAGGCGACACGTATTTTTTTATATCGGCGGAACCCGATTTTTAAGGGTTAAAAAGCACCTTCGAAAATTGGGGCGTTTTTCGTTTTTCGTCGATAACGTTTTAACGGTACGAGATATGAAAAAATTTCAAATTGCAACAATGCTTATTTTTTGGTGTACTATACATTGGAGATGAGAACGATGCAGATGGCAACAAATTTCATATTGTTTATTGCAAAAATGCAATTTTTTCAATCGTATCTCCGAAAATTTTGAATCGATTAGGATGTAAATTTGCATACATTTAGAGAATGGAAAAGTGCGGATACGGATTTTTTCGTTTTCCGATATCTCACAATTAAGGGGTTGAAACTGCCCGTCGATTTTTTGCCGAGAGCATCGTATTATCAGCTAGCCTTTTGGCATTTCGGTCTAAATTTACGTCAATATATGTTCGTGTTATGACGCAATTGCATATTTGTAACATTCCAGCCCCTCTCCCAACGGCCCCCCTCTCGAAAGGCAAACGTTCAACGTTCTTACCGTGCGGCATGGACGAAAATTTGTAGAAATAAAAATGGGTTACAAAGAAAGTACCATCAGTTCAAATAGTCGATACACATTTTCTCGTTTTGGCGGAACGACACTCTTAAGGGGTCAACGCACCCTTAAAAACTTCGTTCTTTCTATAGCTCGTGAACGGGCCGAAATAAAAATAAAGTTCGAAAGGAAAAAATGTTGTCTTCTTCGACTACTAGACGTTCATGATGATAATGATGAGTACAGCAATAAATGGCGTATTGTTTATTGCAATAGTTCGTGAATTACGTGTGAAAAATCACTCTTCAGTTTTCCACTAATATGGGCAGAGGCAAGGATCGCAATCACGGACTGACTTCGTGCTTCGGGAAGCAACTGGATTACAATTGTATATTTACGAAGAAATTCTCCCCCACCACGTACTGCCTTAGAAGATTACAACACAATCGGAAAAGTGTTCTCACGCTTACTCATTTAGGAAACGTTTCAACTCTATGTTTTTTATGGATTATACTTATTACAATAATGATAGTCATGATAAAAGTGTTTGAAACAAAGAGATTTATTACACCACGCACAAGTGATAATAGCTGCTTCGCCGCATATATCGCATATCGGTACATTTTGTGAGAAGCAAAATTCTACCGGATTTTCGAAGTTTGGTAGTCTTTCTTCTTCGTACCCGCTTTTGTACCACGCACATTTGAAAAGGTTTGTAAACCGTGGAGAAGAAAACTGGTTGTCTGTAAGAGATTGTAACGTAACAATATTGTCTCTCAAATACAGATTGACGTCGTAATTGTATAATATCACTGCGTCAGAAAAGTGTTTGACGAAGTTTTTCCATACACGGAAGCCATAAACATCAAGGGGCTGTATCATTCCAGTCGTACCTGCAGGAATTACTAATTATCATATGGACTAATTGTCTACAGAACTAATGGAACTGGTGCAATATATTTACCTGCTGGAATGGTTAAAACTTTAATATATTTCTCTTGCATATCCATTTCTTTAAATGCAGTTGGACAATGACCGCTCCAAGAATCCAGAAGTATTACCGATTTTGGACCTATATTGGGAATATATACTTCTTGGAACCATCGCTTGAAATGATTAGTCGTCAATTTTCCAGATTTCGAAGCCAATAGAAATATATTTTCTGAACATAGTTTGTTCCACTCGAGGACCAAATTTGCCAGTAGGTTCGTTTAAAACGATCAACATAGGTGCCAAAAGCTTGCCACTCGCGGAAACCAAAGGCTGTATAGTATAACTGTGTGTTGTTGATGTTTTCGATTGCATGACTGTCTCAACGGATTTCTGCCCTTCTTTCGCCAATGTGCGGCCTGTATGTAGCTCTAAATTGAATCCACTCTGATCAGAATTAAATGTGTTTTCAGCCCCAACGTTTAAATTATGCTGCGTTATAAGCTGATAAAAATGTTTGCATCATTCTTTTCATGAGTTGCAGCGGCAACCCAAAAACGCTGTAATCTCTGCAGATAATGCCTTCCATACAGTGAGCGGAGTGGAATTTCTTCGTAAATATACAATTGTAATCCAGTTGCTTTCCGAATTAGTGGAAAACTGAAGAGTGATTTTTCACAAGTAATTCACGAATTATTGCAATAAACAACACGCCATTTATTTCTGTACTCATCATTATCATCATGAACGTCTAGTAGTCGAAGAAGACAAGATTTTTTCCTTTCGAATTTTATTTTTATTTCGGCCCGTTCACGAGCTACAGAAAGAACGAAGTTTTTAAGGGTGCGTTGACCCCTTAAGAGTGTCGTTCCGCCAAAACGAGAAAATGTGTATCGACTATTTTGACTGATTATACTTTCTTTGTAACCCATTTTTATTTCTTCAAATTTTCGTCCATGCCGCACGGTAAGAACTTTGAACGTTTGCCTTTCGAGAGGGGGACCGTTGGGGGGGGGGGGGCTGGAATGATACAAATATGCAATTGCGTCATAACACGAACATGCGTTGACGTGAATGTAGACCGAAATGCCAAAAGGCTAGCTGATTATACGATACTTTCGGCAAAAAAATCGACGGGCAGTTTCAACCCCTTAATTTTGAGATATCGAAAAAAGAAAAAATCCGTATCCGCACTTTTCCATTCTCTACATGTATGCAAATTTACATTCCAATCGATTAAAAATTCTCGGAGATACGGTGGAGAAAATTGCATTTTTGCAATAAACAATATGAAATTTGTTGCTATCTGCATCGTTCTCATCTCCAATGTATAGTACACCAAAAAATAAATATTGTTTCAATTTGAAGTTTTTTCATATCTCGTACTGTTAAAACGTTATCGACGAAAAACGAAAAACACCCCAATTTTCAAGGGTGCTTTTCAGCCCTTAAAAATCGGGTTCTGCCGATATAAAAAAACACGTGTCACCTATTTTTACCCATTCTACAAGCATGCCATTTGACATTTATGAGGTAGTTCTGTGGTAAATCCTCAATGTAAAAATAATTTTATTAGCTTCGATCGTTATCTGAATCAATATTGTATGTTCTCGTTCTCTGGAAACGTAATTATCGGGATGGATGGAAGTGTATAGGACGCGGTTTTTTTTCGACTATATAAAAAATGTGTTATCACGATGACTTTGGTGGGAAAAACAGGTCGATTTTCAATCATTATTTTTTATGAGAATATCGGGATTTTACA
>OX101783.1:6021993-6076993 GCA_944452715.1 Ophion slaviceki | reverse complement strand
TTTTTTTTTTTAATGCATTTGCGCATTGTCGTTTCGCTAAAGTTGCTTGAATGCGGGGCCGGAGGGACTTTAGACGAATACGTAATAATTTGAATGTCTTTGGTATTCGTAGAATTGCACATTTGATTTGTTGATGTATTTTTTGGGATTAGATTTATTAATGGTCTTCATTTGTATCGATAAATGAAGACAACAAACAAGTGTGACCATTAAAAAATTAAATAAGAAATCAAATGTGCAACACCAAATGAATACTAAAGTTATTAAGCTAAATCAATATCTGTTTTGATATTCAATGTTTATTCTCGTTATTGTTATGATGATAATTATTTTTATTGCTCAAATATAGTTATTACTGTTGATGATTTTATTATTATTATTATTATACTAAAAAAATCAACCTGTTTGATTCTTCTAATATTCATTGTTATAACTATCATGATTGTGTAATAATAATTGTACTATTCGTATAAAATTATTCCCATAAATAATAATAAAAGTAATAATAGCAATAACTGTATGGAAGCAATAACAATAATCATCGTAATAACAGTAAAAAAAATCGATTGCTAAATAAAGAACACAATTAAGTGTAACCCGAAAAAAATTAAACAATAAATAAAATATGCAATGCTAAATGAGCACGAAAGTCACTGAAAAATGAATATTAAAAGAATCAATGAATCGATATTTATTGATATCTTTAATATTTATTTTTGTTTATGTTATGATGATGATTATTTTTATTGTTTACAGATAGTTATTACTATTATTACTTTTGATATTATGGTACTAAGAAAAATCGACAAAATTGCTTCTTCTAATATTTAGTGTTATTACTATCACGATTGTATTATAATAATATAATTTATAATTATCATAATGATTCCATATGTAATCTCAATTTATATTAATTCATTGATAAATTCAATATTTTTATTTTTTACTGTTATGGTAGTGATTATTTTTATTGCTTACACATTATTCTTACTATCATTCTGTTTATTATTATTAACTTTAAAACATTAACATATTCGATACGTCTAATATTTATTGTTATTACTTTTATGATTATTTGATAATAATGATATTTATTATTAATGTTTCGTATATGTTATTATTTATTTTATTAATATTATTACTTCTATTCTATCGTTAAAAATACGAGAGGACTTTTTTCGCGTAAACAACATTCAATTTCCCACCATTTTTTATTTACCCACTGATATTTTTCGAATCGTTTTTTCGCGCCCCTACATATCCGAGTTCTCGCGGTCGATCGTGCCGCAGATATCTGTTTGTCCGACGAGCGATAAGAGGCCGCGAAATACTCTGGATCATCGAAACTCCGACGCGGCGCCGTACGGTGTCGCAAAAGGTCCACGAAATTTCGACTCGTCGCTGACTTTATTTTTAAAAGTCGATATTTCGCATTTTCTTAGGACTTTTTTTTCCACCGCCAAGCCAATGAAATAATTGCCTGGCTGAAAAATAAATGAAAATATGATAAATAATAAAAACGCAGTGAAGTGGTCCTTTTTTTTAATTACTTATCGAACCGCCGATTATTATCGAAATTATTTTGCCGCGGTCTAAAGCATTTCGCGATGCAGATTTATATTCAGCTGAAATGACAAATCGAAAAAAAAAAATTCAACAAACAAACACATGATGGATGTACAAGCACGACTTTACGGATGTTTCGATGAAATAACACATTGATTTGAAACATGATAGATTATTCTTACTTGATAAAAAATATGCTTCATCGGAAGCTACAACCTTTGCCTATCTGTCAGGCAAAAAACATGATATATAATTTTGCATCTGTGGGATGCAACGAAATTTTTTTTTTCGTATTGCATAGTAAGACGACAAAATTGCTGAAACATTCTTGAAGATCCTTATTAGGGTTCCATAACCTAAACTTGGAAAAAAGAGTTTGCATAGTAATCAAAATAAATGAATGAAAAAATAAAGAAGAATTTTCGTTGCATTCCATCAACACGATGTGAAAAAAACTCGACCAAATACGAATTGGGCCTCGACCTATTACGGTTCCGTACGTATGACCATTTTTTTTAAACTAGATATTTAATGGGGTAATGCTTCTTTCTAAAGTAGTACTAAACTGAAATCATATAGGGTAATAACAGCTAACGAAAGGTTTGCATATTCCTTCTGTAAGCTAATAATGAAAATATATAAAATTATTGGTATTTAAATATTTGCAATATCAAATTAGTTATTTTTGGAGTTAGTACCAGCCAATTGCCAATATTGTCACATTTTTAGCAGAAAAAGAGGAGGCGAAGAAAACTAAACGAAACATACGATCTACAGTCTTCTTTTAATTTGCAATCTCGTTTCGTCCGAGACGTCAATCCCTCCTTCTTGGCTGGCACCGCCTACAAAAATAAGTCATTTGGTATTGTAAATATTTAAATAACTTTATTTTTTAATTTTGAAGATAAAATTCAATTTAAAATTCAATTCAAAACATTTCTTCATTTTTAATGGTAAAAAAGAATTTTTTTTCTAAACTCTACTCGATGAGCTTTAAAAAATAACACCCCACGTGGCAGAAATCTTATCACATAGATAGATAAGAAAAAAAAAATCTGCTCCTTTTTCATGAATGGGACTCCCATGCAAAATAATTTAATTGAATTTCTAATTCAATATTCGGTTGTAGGTCAACATCTACACAAAATATCTGAATTTCAGATCTGTAACTCATTCCGTTTACGAGCTAGAGATCCGTGACATACGGATGGCCAGACAGCAGAGTGACATTAATAGGGTTCCGTTTTGCCCATTTGGTACAGAAACCTAAAAACAGATTCCACCCTGGTAGAAGTCTGATGGTCTTGAAGCCATCCAGTCATGAAGCCAATTTTTTATTTCTTCAACTAGTAATCTGCGGGAGCAATGTCCGGTGAACATGGCGGTCGAGGTAGAGCCTCCTAGTTCATTCCTTTCAGATAATTATTGACAGATCCATCAACATGTGGTCTGACATTGTCATGCTGCAAATTTGGACTCGGCCAATTTCCTTGCTTTCGGACCATTCACATGTCATTGAGGCCTATGAAAATACATTTTTAGGTAACATTTAAGGGGTCTTCTAACTTTAGACGCTAAAAAGGCTATTTTAATGAATTTTTTAAATAGGTTTATGTTATAGATATTCATATAAAAGTTGTTACACTTAAAAAATACAGTTTCGAAATACAGTAAAAAATTTTTTTATATGTATTTATGTAACTCAAACAAACTTTAAACGCGTTGATTTCGAAACAACGTTTTTCGACGGCTTGTTGATAAAATCTTCGAAACTACTAAACCGATCCTTGTGAAATTTTAACCACATATTCTTTACAACTATATTTATAGCGCATATCAAGGATTAAATTTTTTTGTTTACTTTTTTGCCAAAAACGGTGAAAAAACACGTTTTTTTTTGTTTTCTCGAGAAATGTCCGCCATTTTGTTATTTTTGCATATATCAACAATCGTATGACATGCGCTATAGACACTTACATACTGAATCTAAAACCGTTTGATTTTTTTTATTCGGATGATCCATTTCCGAGATTTCATCAACAGCGCCTAAACCTTTGACCTAAAATTTTTTTAGGGCATTTTTTTAACTACTATTTTCGTCTATAAATAGTCACGTAAATAAATAAATAAATTTTTTCAATGTATTTCGAAAGTGTATTTATTGAGTGTAACAACTTTTATACCAATATCTATAATATAAACCTATCAACAAAATTCACGAAAATAGCCTTTGTTAGCGTCTAAAGTGAGAAGACCCCTTAACGCTGCTGACAATTATTTTCCGTTTGATACGCATCTGCTTCCAGTACTGCTTCAAATGGTGCGTCTTCAATTTTTTTCCCCAGTTGGCCATGCGGTTCATCATCCAAATAAAAATGGTGCTTTTCAAATTGTTGGAAGCACTTATCACACATGCTCGCTGACGAAGCATGTGCCTTGTGAGGATCCACAAGCAAACGATGGCTTCCAGCTGTACTTTTCCTTAAGGGGTTAGTCTACTGTGACGAACCGAAAATCGGGGTTGTTTTAAAGAATTAATTTTGAAAGAATAAGTCAGACGATTAAAAGATCGTTTGGTCATTCTTTTTATGTACATTAATAAAGTTGTCCATCAAATTTCATGAAAAAATATTAATAATCGTAGAAGTTGTAAGCAATCTCGTACTAGACCTTTAAACGTGAGGGGCTAAACGGTGCACTTGATTTTGACCACCCGGTCGATCTGAAACAAACAAAAAACAAGTTTTTAAAAAAATAAATATTATCAGCCACGACTTGGCCGAGCTTTTTTTTCGTTGAACGGAAAAAATTATTGAATATTTTTTAGGGTTATTTTGCGAAAAAATGACGTCATTATTCTCGATGACTGATGTTTAAAAAAACCATCGATCAAGACTAAACTACTATTACACTGAACAAGTGTACTTAATTTCAAGTCAATCTGCTAATTAGACGTCGAGAAATCGTGTACACCGTTTTGAAAAACATAGTTTCGAGAAAAACGCATTTAAAGTTTTAGCCGTTGTATGGTTGTAATCATAAATTTACCTTCAATCTGCGATTCCTGCAGCACATGTTGGACCTTCCTCTTCAATTTGAGTTGCCTGAAGTGACGAACGAGTGTTTGTTATTTTTACAGTAGCATAACTCCTTAAGACAAAATAATGCCGTGACACTTCCGGAAAATGACGTTTATTCGGTAGCAAAGTAAATATCGTCAATACGATAAATATAATAACTGTTTTCACTTCAGGCAAATAATAGCAACGACGTTTGACAGCTGTCAAAAGCATCACCAACCTTGACCAACCAGTACGAAGTACGCCATTTATTGAAAATCTGTAAAGTCATACTTGTACACCCAATATATATATATATATATATATATATATATATATATATATATATATATATATATATATATATATATATATATATATATATATATATATATATATATGTCGCACGCTTCGAGTACCCAGGAATCGGGACTGCGAAAAAATTCGATCGACGGATAAAAGTTGCGGACCTCGTTCGATTCGATTGTGAGCGTAAAACCGCCCGAATGACTCATCGGCATTTTATTCAGTACCTTACACATCGCGGTCTCAGCGAAGCCGGATTTCGTACTAGCGCGGTTGCTACGATGTGTAACGGTATGCAATTCATCGGGTAAGCCGAAGCGAATTTGCCTCTGCCAAGTCCAATTATAGAGAATTTTGCATTCGTTAGGCTCGTAGTAATTCCCCCTCCCCTCTCGCTCCTGTGTTTTTACTTTTTTACACGCGATTACTTCGCCTCGTGTCGAGACCAAATGCCACGAACGTTGTTTGCGCAACACGTTGGTTCTGCGGATTTCAGGAACATGCTGCTTGTTCGACAAAAAACATTCACGGTTTGAAACTAGTATTCAAATTTCAGAAATAATTTTTACGAAAAAGGGGAAGAATGTTTTTGTGGATCATTTTAATCGATAGGTTTGAAAAAAATGATAATATTGTATTTCAATATTAATATAAAATGTGCCCTGATGGGAATCCCTGGAGATAATTGGAAAAGGCGAGGGATGGGAAATATATGTGTACTTCATGGCAGAATACCATTTTGCCTAAATCCTATACCAGACTTTAACCCTTTAACGGCCACGCTTATTACTGGGTGGCTCAAAATCATTTCCTCTGTTAGTATATCTAAAAAAGGGTTAAATATGAATATCCAACCATAATTTTGTCGATAAGGGCCTGGGAAGTAGTATTTTTGGACTGTAGCAAATTTGTTACTACAATTTTACAATTTTTACTACATTGTAAAAATTATAATACAATACAATGCAAATTTTACTAATTTGTTACTACAATATTACAAATTTTTTTGCAAACAAGAGAACTTTTTCCATTGTTTATAATAAAAAAAAATGGTCCCTCTATACAAAACAAAAAATTGGTATTAGGAGGAAAGGGGGCAGACCCGGTCAGCGAGTACGCCTCGGCCATTACTAAAATGTGTGCTTGCTGTGTGTTTACTATCACACAGCAAGTGTTCATCGGTGTTCATTTGTGTCCATCGGTGTGTGTCTATCGGTGTTCATTTGTGTCCTATCAGAACCATTACCGAAATGCAATGGTGGTTCCGGTGGTTCTCGTAGGACACAAATGAACACCGGAAAACCAGAAAATTGATAGTAAACACATAGCAAGCATGTATTCTAGTAATGGCCAAGACTAGCCGCTGGCCGAGGCTGCCCCCCTTTCCCATTAGATGGGGTTTATACAATTCAAATGTACAGCAATAAGCGATAAAGCGTATAGCACTATTCAATATAAAGCTATCGATGACATGCGCATGAGAGAGAGAGAGAGAGAGAGAGAGAGAGAGAGAGAGAGAGAGAGAGAGAGAGAGAGAGAGAGAGAGAGAGAGAAAGAGACAGAACGAAAGCGAGACAAAAAGAAAGAAGAAAGCTCAAAGAACGAAAGCGACAGTGAGATTTAAAAACAAAGAAAGCAAAAAAGAAACAAAATGAAAATTAAGCGAGCGAGAGAGCGAGAGAGAGAGAGAGAGAGAGAGAGAGAGAGAGAGAGAGAGAGAGAGAGAGAGAGAGAGAGAGAGGACAGAAAGGAAAGAGGGAGAGTACAAAAAAACGGAGTCTTGCAGCAGCGGCGCGTAGCATGGTAGCCGAGAGCCGAGTGGAAATACCTTGACGAGAAGTAGATACAGACAGAACTGCTTAGACCGGTGTTTCGGCGTGCCCGTAAATCGCGCCAATTCAACGCACGTTCAACGCATTTACGCGTATACCCGCGTACAACTATGTAACTATATAAACTACATATGTATGCTTAATTGATTAATAACACGAGCCCCTCGGCTCGCGGCATTTGAGGCCTGCCTCGTTTTTTCCAGTCTTTTTCGTTACTCTCCTTTCAAATGCCTCTCCACGTTTGCCGTGCCACGAATTCTCAAAAAATGCTGACTCGATGACTTCCGATATATTTCGATTTCGCGGCACTCTAACTTCGAACAATTTAAAAAAAAAGCCAAAATCCTCGGACTAATGATAAATATTATCGAGGCAAAATCAATACTGTCAGTGACAATTCAGACACTCAATCGCACTAATCAAAAGTATTACGAATCAATCGCTGGTAACTATTTATTAAAATCTAATTAATCGATTAATTACCAATAACTAAAAATAATCGATTGAAAATCCAATCATGGTGTTTAGTGATTGGAAAAGAGTATTGGAAAAAAATCAATGAAAATTCAAGTTAAAAAATAAATGCGGATAAATGAAACCCGAATAAATGGAATCAACGACTGATCGTTACAGTCTACGTATATAAATAATTGAAAAAAAATTAA
Source organism: Ophion slaviceki (assembly GCA_944452715.1). Lineage (NCBI taxonomy): Eukaryota > Metazoa > Arthropoda > Insecta > Hymenoptera > Ichneumonidae > Ophion > Ophion slaviceki. The sequence continues at coordinate 6,069,565 of OX101783.1, read as the reverse complement.
CACTGATCGATTGAGCTGAAAATATGAAGAATAAATAATACAAGATTTACTGTTAAAAATTAATAAAAATTAATTTTTGAAAACAAACGATTAAAAATTAACCATCAATGATAAATGTTAATGATTAAAAATTGACTTGTGATAAAAATGATAGAATTAAATATTTTTGGGGCTCTCCGTTTCCATCTTGCAAAAAAATTTCGAGAGATTCGTCCGTCTTTTATTACTAACTTCAATTCTTTTAAATTTCTTTCTTTCACAATTGGGATATTATTTTTTTTATCCTTTTCCCTAAATTTTCGGCTCACTGGCTCCCGTACGAGTCTTGCCATACGTACGTACAGCTATACGCGTATAGAAATACCTACGATCTCTCGCCATTTTGGGAGAAGGCTGATATAAGGCCTCGTTCCCCGCTGTCCAGCCGTTCGACACGCGGTGGCTGTTGCCCCTCAATGTGCACACACAAACACTCTCTCTCTCTCTGACACACACACACGCGCGCGCGCGCGCACACACACACACACACATTTATATATATATATATATGTGTGTGTGTGTGTGTGTGTGTGTGTGTGTGTGTGTGTGTGTGTGTGTGTGTGTGTATATATATATATATGAGCAGCCGTCTCAAGGAGCGGGGGCGTCCTGGCTGGACCTTGTTGCGGCCCACACGCAGGGCCGTATGCAACGATTCGTTCGGGAAAGGTGCTACTCGACAGGCCTTTCCTCCCGCCCCTCTCTGTTATAAGTGTTCGATCGAATATGATTTTTTATGAGTTTCGAGCATCGATTTGGTGAGGTTTTGCAAGCCTCCAAAAATGTTATATGTAAATGTTTTTAATTTTTTATCGTTTTATTTTTTATTTCTATTTTCGTTTTTTTATTCTCGACCGGCGAGCATTAAAATTGGTCGTGCGCTAAAAGTGCACAAAAGTGACAGAACTGGGTCATAATAAAACTATCAATCAATCAATCGATCTCTCTAATTAATAAATTCGTTGCCTGTATGCAGGGCTATGTCCACTGCCGTCTAATAAGAATTTTTTGGTATCCTCTTTATTACCTTTTATACAATTTGTTCGATTTTATGCGCAATGGATCGTTTATTACCTACACCGCCCATTTTTCTATTTCGATAAGATTTTGTAACAATAACAGTGTTGAAGATGTTCATGGTTGAAATGTAACGAAAATTCTTTTTTATTTCTTCATTCTCTTCATCATCGAAAATCTAAAGCTGCAAATTTCGGCTTCAGATTTCTTATAAGGATACGAAAAAAAGATTCGAATATTTCGTAGCCCAAAATTGGCAACGAAAAAAATATCGGGCTACTGAACTTTCGTTGGGTTCCGACGATGCCAGCTTCAATAAAAGTGGTTATGTTGTATTGAAATGTGTAATGGGCCAAACTTGTAACAGCGACTCACCAATTTAGTATCATGTTCACGAGTAGCCCTAGTTTACTTAGGCTTAATAAATAAGAAATCAATCAATCAATCCCCCCGTCTCTCTCTCTCTCTCTCTCTCTCTCTCTCTCTCTCTCTCTCTCTCTCTCTCTCTCTCTCTCTCTCTCTCTCTCTCTCTCGCTCTCTTTCAAGATTTTCTGACAGTGGAAAACAAATTCTGAACGGTGAAAAATATAACTAATACTGTACAGAGGTACTTCATTTGGACGAGGTACGCCGCGCCAAGTTTCATACGATTTACTTTAACATTTTCACTTGCAGTTTTCCCATTTCGTTTGCCCCTATTCTATTGGTTTCTTAGAGACGCGTTATATATTTCACGTTCCTTTCCCAAACAGGTGTTTCGAGCTATTTTCATCGTATCGCACAAATAATTTCTTAAGGTTGATGATACTTAGAAAGTGGAAAAAAAAATCGGAGCTCCACCTTCAATGGAACTGCCTGTATATATGTGCTGTGCGAAAAGTGCAGCTACAAAGTCGACCAGGTCACGATCAGCGGCCTGTCTTGTGGTTTAATAATCACCTGGCAGCATTGGAGCGCAGATGCCAAAGTGGCCAAGTGTACACACACACACACACACACACGCGCGCGCGCGCGCGCGCGCGTGTGTGTGTGTGTGTGTGTGTGTGTGTGTGTGTGTGTGTGTGTGTGTGTGTGTAATTGAAGGATAACGTGTACGCGAAGATTCAATCCGCAGTTTCGAAAGCTCGGCGAAATGCGATTACCGGGAGAGAAAAAGACATTTGTTCGACGGTCGTATGAGACGTGCACGTATATATATATAATATAAATATAAATAAATAAATAAATAAATATATATATATATATATCTGTGTGTGTGTGTGTGTGTGTGTGTGTGTGTGTGTGTGTAAAGGTAATAATAATTGAAATACGATAATTAATTAAATCATAAAATAGTATGATAAATTGTGGTTTAATTTGTATTGCCATTTACTATTTTTTAGGTGATTAAATGATTTATAATTGCATAAAATCTCATTATAGATGAATTCTTAATCAAATTATACATACTTTATCGGATAATTATATAAATAATTGTAATTTCATGTTATTATTTAATTAAATCATTTATAATTCAATAAAAGTCAATTATAGATTAATTCCTAGTCAAATCGTACAATTTCGTACTGACATTTTGCACTTGTATATACACACATACATATATTGCATACATATATTTCAATGTACCGCACATTCTGTATAATATGTGAATTATTTATACAATCTTCAAATAGAATATGTACAATTTGATTATTAATTAATTTCTAATTGACGTTTATTCAATTATAAATAATTTAATTGAAGAAGTGCATAATAAATTACAATTGAAAGGGAATCACAAATTATTGTACTCTGTAATTATCCAATTAATTATCATACTACGATTATGATTATTATATGTGTGTGCGTGTGCATGTACGCATAAGTTTGAGATCGAAGAGAGAGACGCACCCCAGAGTTCCGTGGCGGGCAATTATACGAGACGGAAACTCGAGCTGACCGCGAAACGGAACTTAATTGTGCAGAGCCGTCGTTCACGTACCCGTTAACTTTCCTGACCGTTCTGGTGATGGATCTCGCGTATAAATATGCATTTGAAGGTATATACTTACCTCCACGATTTATGAACCATTTATATATATATACATATATATATATATAAGTAGTTACGGATTATTTTTGTGCTCCTCAATCCGGGGAGAATTTTAATAGTGAGGAAGAAAAAAATCGGAACGGTTTACCATGGAGAAAGAGTGAAAAGAATGTGGGCCAGCGGGGAATCGGATTGGGGCATTTTATTGAGCAACTGAACAGCGAGTGTCTACGCGGGGTGCGATGATTTGCTGCCTAATCTGTTCGTATATGATTCGACGTGATGGATATGATTTTCGAGCGATTAGAGAACACTTATTGCTAGATGACAACTACATAATTACTTGTCAAATTTATTCATTTATTTATAATTAATTTTCATTCAATAGTCATTCTTATAATAATTGTTTACATAAAATTATTGTTTTCTTTGTGCAATTATATTAACATCGAGTTGTGTACACAATTCTTTAGGAAACCACATTCAAATAAAATGTACAAATAATCCCTTATTATTTATTATAATATAACAATCGTAGAAATGATTGCACAATTTTATTATGCGTTTACTTATAACTAGGTGAAGTTCAGTCCAGTTTGCGAATAAATGAACAATAATGCTGCACATATTTTGTGCTTTTTTAAACCTAGTACCTAAATCTTCTCAAATGAAGTAATTGTTTTTTCATAGTGTCACTGCCTACTACGATTTTATTCGCTACAAATACATTTGTTTAATTTATATTAAGCATTAATTGTAGACAAGAATAATTACGTATTTGAACAAAATCTATTGTCGATTTGAACATATGAGAGATATATTTTAATAAAAATATCTTTATTGGCATGCAGTAAATGTGTCTTGCAAGAAACATCCCTCAGGTGACACCCTTCGATTTTGTTGAAATTTGGATATGCTATAAAGCACCGAAATGTAAGTGATACGTATTTTTTTATCGGCGGAAAAACGGTTTTAATTGGTAAAACCACCCCTCGAAAAGGACATCTCTGGGGTAATATAGCAGTTTTACACACAAGGAGTCCCCCGATTTTAATGAAACAAAAACGAAAATTCTTCTAATCCGAAGCAATGAAAAATCCACTATAGTGACATTGCAAAAAAAATTAAGGGGCGAACCACCCCTATATTAAGGGGTGGATTCACCTCTTAAAACCGTTTTTCCGCCGACAAAAAAATACGTATCGCTTACTTTTCGGTGCTTTATAACATATCCAAATTTCAACAAAATCGAAGGGTGTCGCCTGAGGGATGTTCCTTGTTAGATTCGAAAATATATTTTTAGTTCGAATAAATAAAAATTGTATTCGAATTGCTAGTATTTTGATTTGCAGCCAACAAATTGACCGTATTGCCTCATGCACAAGACATATTTATCCGCGTCGTTAACACTCCTCAATGATAAAAAATTATTTAAAAATATTCAATATTACCACCATATACGACTGTTTCTCTTGCGTGGATATCATAAGATGTGTACAAATTCCCACGTTTTTCGGAATACACTTGGCCGACCACGAGTGACAATGCGCCAAATTCGCGGTGCAGAGATTAGTTTTGCAGACTCGGTTGCATGCTCACTCAGAGTACCAGTGGCCTGCGGGAGAAGCCTTCGAGCCCTGCGCCACCCCCCCGGCCACAGAGCGTACTACTACGTCTATGAATTTGCTAGTTAATTCAAATAAATCTATGAAAATAGACCATTTAGTCTATACGACGAAATATTTTTTTCAGTAAATTATACCAAATACCAAAATTATTAGATCAGATCATTTTTTTATTCCTCAACGGTGTCAAATAGATATCGATTTTAATAAATTGATATATGCGAAATAAATCTCATAAATGGTGCAGTCAAATTTAAAACATTCATTTTACGAAAACTATAATTGACGCAGTTTTTTAGTTTGTCAATTTGTAAAAATCGTTTTTTTTGTCATTTGCTGAAAGTGTAGACTCTTGAGAATATGTCCTCAAAATGAAATTCCGAAATCTTCAATATTCACGCCAACAAATGAGATCAGAATAGGATCAATCGGTCGGAGCAACGAACTTCAGAAGCTTTTAAGGGGCATTCTCCCTTTAGACGCTAAAAAAGGCTAATTTCATGAATTTTTTTGATAGGTTTATATCATAGATATTGATATAAAAGTTGTTACACTTAATACATCCACTTTCGAAAAACATTAAAAATTTTTATTTATTTATTTGAGTCACTATTTATAGACGAAAATGGTAGTTAAAAAATGTTCTAGAAAAATTCCAGGTCTGCGCTGTTGATGGAATCTCGGAGATGGATCATCCGAAACAAAAAAATCAAACGGTTTTAGATTCAGTATGTTAATATGGCTATAGCGCATATCATACGATTTTTTATATATGCAAAAATAACAAAATGGCAGACATTTTTTTTAAACAAAAAAAACGTGTTTTTTTACCGTTTTGGCAAAAAAAATATCAAAATATAGAAAAATTCTTGATATGCGATATAGCTATAGTTGTAAAGAATATGTGGTTAAAATTTCATAAGGATCGGTTCAGTAGTTTCGAAGACTTTATTAACAAGCCGTCGAAAAACGTTTCGAGAAAAACGCGTTGAAACTTTGTTTGGGTTACAAGAAAACAATTTTTTTTTAAGTGAATTTTGATCGTGTATTTTTTAAGTGTAACAACTTTGATATTAAAATCTATAATATAAACGTATTTTAAAAAATCATGAAAATTGCCTTGTTAAGCGTCTAAAAGGAGAAGACCCATTAAGGAAGCTAGAACTGGTTGCAGGGAAGAACGAGCTTCAGAAAATCATCATTTCGGAGTCGGGGAAGGCACACTTTACGAGGCAGGAATGGCCGATTTATATAACGTAAGTATAACATGCTATATACCACTCAGACAGTTGCGCTTGTCTGAAATTGTACACAAAACCATAAACGCGTTTTTCTCGAAACTCCTTTTTTCAATCTGGTTGACATACAATCTCAAGTTCTATTCAACCGATTGACTTCAAATTTGGTATGGACCTTAAGTACATATCCCTTTATCATCCCTGCCTCGGACATGGCTAAATTTCTATTATTACATTTGAAAAAATTAAGAACTCCGAAAATAAATAAGGCGAACAATTAACTATTTTTCAAACCCTTGCCATTCAATTATTTTTTCATTCTTCATGATATCTGTCATAATGGCATTCTTATTGATAAAGAAAATTGCTTTTATGTCTGTTTCAGATGAATGGGAGCTTTGAAATCATGCCAACCGCGTCAACCCTTTTTGTCACACCCATATTCAGGCCTCTAGACTAGAATTCTGCGTTAACGCGGTCCTCTAGATTCTCGGCTGTTTTTTTATGGCTTTTTCAATAATTTTTTACGGGCAAAGAATCGAAATAATCAATCTCATTGTTTTTGCATAATCTTTATTGACATTTAAATAAGCTTTACAAATTTTTTGAAGTCAAAATATATGATGGAATAAACGTTATAGTGGCCGACAGGAAGACATCAAGTAAAAGAGGTGCTTGATGGTGACCAAGATTGCGGCTGTTCTGCTTATCTGAAATCAAAAAACCAAACGGCATTTTAATCTTCATATTTAAGACTAGCGATTGAACTAGAGTGAATTCTAAATTACAAAAATTGACCTTTGTATACACTTTTGAAAATTACATTCTATTTTTTACTCATTTTTTCTTAAGTTTTTCGCTCGTACAAAAAAACTATCGAAGCAATCATGATAATCCTAGTTCAATCGCTGGCTTATAACATATTAAAGATTCTGTATAAATTTGAACAAGATCGGTGCAGTAGTTTCTGAAATATCGTGGTCACCGTTTCGAAAAATGGTGTTTCGAGAAAAACGCGTTTGAAAGTATACCTGCTCCGTATACCTGCTCCGTTCCAGGGCGGTAACTTGTGAACCACTTCGAATATCGAAAAATCCTTTGGCACACATTTTCTACACATGTAGATGTGATTTATGAAAAAAAAATCGATTTTTTCGACCCGAGAAACTAGAGGGTCGCCTTAATGGAAATAAAAAAGAATCAAATAAATGCATTTAGTTGATTTTGATAAATCTTTCGTATCAGCGTACATACGCATTCTCTACGTGCATCCTGTAGGGTTATATATATATATATATATATATATATATATATATATGTTGTAGATGTGATTTATGAAAAAAAAAATCGATTTTTTCGACCCGAGAAACTAGAGGGTCGCCTTAATGGAAATAAAAAAGAATCAAATAAATGCATTTAGTTGATTTTGATAAATCTTTCGTATCAGCCTACATACGCATTCTCTACGTGCATCCTGTAGGGTTATACACACACACACACACACACACGCACGCACGCACGCACGCACGCACGCACGCACGCACGCACGCACGCACGCACGCACGCACGCACGCACGCACGCACGCACGCACGCACGCACGCACGCACGCACGCACGCACGCACGCACGCTCGCACGCTCGCACGCACGCACGCACGCACGCACGCACGCACGCACGCACGCACGCACGCACGCACGCACGCACGCACGCACGCACGCACGCACGCACGCACGCACGCACGCACGCACGCACGCACGCACGCACGCACGCACGCACGCACGCACGCACGCACGCACGCACGCACGCGCACACGCGCACACGCGCACACGCGCACACGCACGCACGCACGCACGCACGCACGCACGCACGCACGCACGCACGCACGCACGCACGCACGCACGCACGCACGCACGCGCACACGCACGCACGCGCACACGCGCACACGCGCACACGCGCACACGCGCACACGCACGCACGCACGCACGCACGCACGCACGCACGCACGCACGCACGCACGCGCACACGCGCACACGCACGCACGCGCACACGCGCACACGCGCACACGCGCACACGCGCACACGCGCACACGCGCACACGCGCACACGCGCACACGCGCACACGCGCACACGCGCACACGCGCACACGCGCACACGCGCACACACACACACACACACACACACACACACACACACACAGAGGGTGTCCTGTTATGAATGGATAATTCTGTAACTGTCGATAGGTCAGATCATGTCCTACTATATGCTGGAATTTCAGTTTATTTAAAGTCCGACAGTTTTCCAGCAAAAAATCTGCTTTTGTTTTTTCGATTGCCGTTTTGACAAATGATGATTTTTTAACCATTAAAAAAAATACCCTTGGTTATTTGTTTTATCTAGAAAAGTCTTCTTTTTAACCTTAAAGGTTAAAGGGGTTAAAGGGGTTATTAAACCTCTCTGGAAACATCAAAAAACGTTTTTTTGCATATTGTTATAGTGTGAACTTTCAATAATATTTCAAGACCACCCGGACCCTGATTCGAAAAATTAAGGGGCTATACCAGTGTGAGCGCTGAAAATTTGGGTGATTTTCGGGAATTTTTCGGAAGAAAAGTACTCAATTAAATGTTTCGAAAAATTAAGAATAAATTTAGCTATATTTGACCTATATTACATAATTTTTTCATGGAAAAATATTGAGATCCAAGCGACTTATGCGCTGCCTTCGGAGGTGCCGAAAAAAAGTTGCTCCACTGCTGACACTATTCTGGCCGATTGAGTAGCTGAAACCGAAAAAGAAAACAATGTCGTTAAACTGGAAGGGATTTCCTGTACAATGACGTAGGATTTTCGAAAAATATCAAAATCTAACAAAATGGCGTAGTTATGAAAGTCTCTTTTCTTGCCGATAAAACGGTCGTTTTTTTCAATGCCAAGTCGTCAATTATCAGTTCAAATTTCAAGTCAATCGGATAATTGCTCTTTGAGTTACAATGTCAGCAAATTTCGAAAATCTCATTTCGAGAAAAACGCGTTTACAGACTGAACTATCGATTTTTGCAAGATAAAATGATAGAGATACGGCCTTGAAATTTTTGCAGGATATACTTGAAAGTATAAACTGTCGAAAACGGCAAAAAAATCGATTTTTTGAAAGTGTCACACTGGTAGAGCCCCTTAACGAATTTACACCTACTTTAGTGGAACAGTGTGCGTCGGGTTTGCCGCGATGCGTCGAGTTTGAACGCGATTATCTCGAAACTACACATCTTGACACGGCGGAATTGATATCTTGAGTAACTTTCGCACTATTGACTTGAATTTGCACAGTTGGCGTTCAAACAGTAGTCATTTTCAGTTCACAATCACATTTTTCAATTGCACGAACCATTTGTTGATAACAAATGACTTCAGCATGCTGTATTCCAAGAGAAAAATGAGGTTTTCTCAGGAGAATCTGTCATTTTTCATATTTTTCGAAATTTCGAAAAGTGGATTGTGTAGCCAGTTGGATATATTTGAAGAAACAATTTTTTGTTCTCGTTTCAGATTACATTTGAGCCTGGTAGAGGTCCCGCCGTTTCGGGCCTCGCCGCTGGAGAACTGCAACGCCAACTGCAGCACCACGAACACTTTGAAAGATTTTCTTCCGGAAAAATTACATTGTAACCAAAAACATGTGTACAACATGATGGGAAAAAATAAATGTATTCCAACCAATGTGTTACTGGAAAAAAAGCATCATTCTGACCCTTCAAATTGGGCGTCCAGCGAGGGATACCCCTTTAAGGAAACTTTATGAAAAAAGAAGTTATGCACAATTTTCATGCAAGCCAATTCGAACATCTGACTTCGATAGCCTGCCGTGTAAAAAAATGTTCTGGGCATATCCTGCCAATTACTTTAAACAGTTGCTTGGTTATTGTCGATTCACATCATTTGTTAAAATGGCATGCGAAAACGCAAAAGCACGTTGTCTTTCAATAACATAAAGCCCATAATCTCGAAAACTGTGGGACTTTTACTGAACTGGAATTCCAGCAAATAGTAGGACATGATCTGACATATCGACAATAGCAGGATTATCCATCCATAACAGAACACACACACACACACACACACACACACACACACACACACACACACACACACACACACACACACACACACACACACACACACACACACACACACACACACACACACACACACACACACACACACACACACACACATATATATATATATATATATATACAGGATGTCCCTCTTATCTCTGCCACCCGAAATAACTCGGTAATTATCGACGTCACAAAGAAATGTTCCAGACAAAAGGTATACGGTGTGAAGGGGGTCATCAAATGTGACCAATTTTTTTTATTTCGGTAGAGCCACTGACGCACCGTGAAGGTCACCTCCACTTTCAAAAAGGGAATGGTACATTTCTTTCAACCAACTTGTGGAGCACCTCTAGCCGCATAAAAAACATTAGGGAGTCAAAGTCGTTCAAGGTCATTCAAGGTCACCTATTAAAATGAAATACAAATCTAAATATCTCGGATCACTACCAAAATTTAGTAGTGATCCGAGATATTTAGATTTGTATCATCGATACTGACCTTGAATGGCCTTGAACGACTTTGACCCCGTAATGTTTTTCTTGCGGCTTGAGGTGCTCCACAAGATGGTTGAAAAAAATGTAACATTCCATTTGAAAAAATGGAGGTGACCTTCATTGTGCGTCAGCGCCTCCACCGAAATAAAAAAAAATCGGTCGCATTTGATGGCCCCCTTCACACTGTGCAACTTTTGTCTGGACATTTTTTTGTGACGTCGACAATTACCGAGTCATTTAGGGAGGCAGGAGATAAGAGGGACACCCCCTATATATATATATATATATATATATATATACATATACATATATATGCGTGATTCGAAGAGTTCAGGTTCAGCCTCAAGACTCTCTCGATCCAGGACGAGTTTAGCTCGTTTTTACTTTTTATGCATCCCCGTCAGTCGTCGGGTTTTGCGAGGCGTCACCTGCCCGGCTTTCCCGCTTCTCTCTCTCTCTCTCTCTCTCTCTCTCTCTCTCTCTCTCTCTCTCTCTCTCTCTCTCTCTCTCTCTCGTTCGTCCTATGTTCCGAGAGAGAACTGCAGGCCGGCTGCCGTGTCAGGATGGATATCTAGAAGCGGCAGCAGGCTTCACGGATATCGCCGGCAAGCGGGAGCAGAGCTTGCTCGCCGAAGAACGTCGTCCGTGTTCCCGGCGCCGGGCGTCAGTTCGCCGTGCGCTCTCTGGGCTCGATGCCGCATCGCCCCGTCGCGACTTGTTCGCCACCGCTCTTCTCTCGCCGCGGATTTATACACGCGCGTACATGACCGTTCATACGCGCTCACGCATACACAGACACACATTAGTACGTATAGATACGGCTACACTGCAGCGAGCGCACTCTGTACCGATAACGTGCCGCGGGGAAAGAAGCAGGCTTGACGAATGGGCGGGAGGGGGGGGGGGGGTGAAGATCGCGGAATTCTACGGATGATCCGAGAGAGATGGAGAACCTAAAAAGATATACGAAGAAATCGCAATCATAGTAGACGACGTCTAAAAAAATTCATTATAGGTGACTGGATTGCGCGATGCGTAAAAAATTACAGTGAATCCTCGTTTCTACGTTTTGTACTTATCCGTTTTTATCATTTATACGCCAATTTTCTCTAGCCCCGAAAAAATCGGTTCGTAAATATGATAATAAAGTTTTATTTCTACGTTATTCACTTGTACGATTTTCGCGCTTATACGTTATTAAGGGGTTTTCTCACTTTAGACGCTAAAAAGGCTATTTCCATGAATTTTTTTTATAGGTCTATATTATAGATATTGATACGAAAGTTGTTACACTTAATAAATACACTTATGGAATACATTTTTAAAAAATGTTATGCATTTATGTAACCCAATCAAACTTTTCGGCTTGTTGATAAAATCTTCAAAACTACTGAACCGATCCTTATGAAATGTTAACCACATATTCTTTACAACTATAGCAATGGCGCATTTCAAAGTATTTTTAAATTTTGCTATTTACTATTTTTTTGCCAAAAACGGTGAAAAAACACGTTTTTTTATTTTTCGAAAAATGTACACAATTTTTTTATTTTTTCATATATAAAAAATCGTATGATATGCGCTATAGCCATTAACATACTGAATCTAAAACCGTTTGATTTTTTTGTTGCGGATGATCCGTCTCCGAGATTTCATCAACAGCGCAGACCTGCAATTTTTTGAGGATATTTTTTTAACTACCATTTTTGTCTATAGATAGTGACGTAAATCTTTTTTTAATTTTTAATGCCTTTCGAAAGTGTATTCATTAAGTGCAACTTTTATATTAATATCTATAATATAAACCTATCAAAAAATTCAGAAAATATCTTTTTTTAGCGTCCAAAGTGAGAAGACCCCTTCATTTTATTCCCCATCGTCGGTTTCGAGGTTCATTTTTTTCTCAGTTATACGTTAATATAACTAGACGGCGAGGTATTCTCTCGCCGGAGAAAATTTCATGTGACTGCGTGTTGATGTTTTGATGTTTCTGACTTCGATCATGTACTGTGATTAAATGTCTCTTATCACTACAAACTTGTATGTTATTTACTAGTCTGAAAGGTCAAAGCTTAGTGTTACAAACTTGCATTAAATAAAAGTTCAAAACGGAAATTCGAAAACTTGAGGTGGCTCATTACTTAATGATTATCAATCAAATTCTCAATTGGGAAACGAAACATTAACATAATAGAGATACTGCTATTGAAATGCATGGGAATTATGCACCAATTAAAGAGGTTCAGATACATACGGTATTTCACTTCTACGTTATGCTCACTTATACGTCATATTTGATGTACCCCTTGAATAACGTATAACTGAAGTTTCACTGTAAATGGAATTGATGCTTGGGCTGCAGCAGAAAATTCGTAAACGCGATAAAAATGGACTTCGATTTGTGTGGACTCTGCGATGTCCAATGCTGTTCGTAGGTCAAATTAGGTAACGGGGCATTGCGATAAAAGTTGCGTTCAATTTTAGGGCGAGCGATGTGACAGGAATGAAGGAATTAAATTACACTGAGGGTCGAAACCAAGACCTGCTACACCCTAATCAAACCCACTGAACCGAAAAAAACCAAGTCAACCCAACCAAACTAAAAAAAAATAAGTTACCTGGAAGCCTGGAAATAGGGCGTACAAATAAGGAAAACGAATGGAAGACCGAATCTGAACGAATGCAAATTTAGGGTAAGGAATGTGGGAAAGGGGCTGAAGAAGGAAATTAGTGAGGGTCATGCTGATGCGGAGAGCTTTCGCCCAGGCGATGGCACCTGGAGAAGCAGAAAGGGCGAGAGGGAGAGGGAAGTAAAATGAAATGAAAATGTCTACATGGCCGAGCACGCTATGAGCAAATTTTACAAAAGGTGGTACGGCGACGACTCAAATTAATTTTCTTAACAGAAATAAATGTATGAGAGACGGGCCGGGATATAATATAAATATTGAAACTAATTAACAATGCATAAAATAATAGCTCCAACAATTAAATAGTGAGAAGTAGTAATAATAGTCATGAAAATGACAAGTACACATTTTTTTTATAAAAATAATGAGGGAGATAGACAGAGAGCGCGAAGAAATGGAGAGAGCAAATAGTGCAATCAGAAGATCGAGATTTAATTGATATAGGGGAAAGGAGGTAGCCCCGGCCAGTTTTCTATTTTTATAATTATGCCGCAAATTAAGGGTGGAGTAATAATCGAAACTACACAAATATTGTTACTAAGATATATTTTAATAGAATATCGTACAAAAAAAATTATAACTAATCAGAAACTTGAAAAAAAAATATTTTAAACTTTGGCTTGAATTCGGTCTCTCCAGAAAACTGGCGGGTAGCTCCGGCCACCGTGATATTTACCATTGGAATCGATTTTTGGCGACAAATTGCCTGGACTTATATTGACACATGCCTCATGAGCCCAGTCTTGACATATTTGGCATTGAATCCAGTCTTCATCAAATGTTTCGCCACAAATGATGCATTCGGTGTCTTTTTTTGGCACGCGATTTAGATCCACCTTTTTCTTTTGTGAGATTCTTCTTTTTTTCATCGCGATCTTTGGCTTCTTCTTTGGAACTGTTGATTTCTCAATCAGCTCTCTTTGATAAGGAGATGATGTTAAAATCTCACTTCTTTGGATTCGTCTTTTTCGAACGGACAGTCTCTTCTCTGAGGCGTCTGGTAGAGGTAACAAAGTATTTAGTACATGTTGCCGGGATCTTGTATCGTTCTGCGGCAGCTCTCGCAGAATACCTACCTTCGAGAACTTCTTTTATCGCTCTTCTCATGTTTTCTTCGCTCCGATTTCCTCGGTTTGTGGTTCTCCCTTAGAACTTAGGCATTTTGACGCCCACCTACGAGAACAAAGGACAGGTAATTGCAGTAAACCTTTTTTTATGAATTTTCGACAAGAAATAGGCCTTCGAATGAATGGCCGGAGCTACCCGATTCGATTTTGAGCAAATCATGGCTTTAGTACTACAATAAATGTTAATTTTTCCAAACGGAAAAAAAATATGGAAGATATAATGATTATACTAAATATCGGCCAGTTGAAAAATATAATTACTTACGTTTTTTCAACGGTGCACTTTTTTCTACGTTGAGTGTGACGTGATCGTGTCTCACAGAAATCAGTATTGACGCTTTCACGACCGAACACAGCAAGTCGAGCTCTACTAGTCGCACGTTTCTGGTGGGACACAAAAGAACACAGGAAAATGAAAACATTAATAGTAAACACAAAGCGAGCATACATCTTAGACATGGCCGGGGCTACCCGCTGACCGCGGATGCCCCCCTCTCCCCTATATACATATAGTCACACATGCTTTGGTGGACAGAAGAAATATTGAGTTGCAAATATCGTTAACTCTCCTCTGCCTATCCTAACTTCACGCACACGCACACACACACGTACGCGTATGAATATTTTTGTATGATGATCCGTGGCCCCATAATTTGACGTTACAGTATGATTAGTGTAATCCCGTCCTTCGCGAATACGCGTGCAAAGGATTTCGAAGGCGTTGGTGTAATCGCAATCGCCCCCCCCCCCCCCTTCCCAACCCCCCGACCCGACCGCGTATAACTCACGGCTCGTTGACTCAAGTAAATTCGTTTATTCCGGACGTATTGCGATGTTTTTTTCTCCGAGGAGAGGTTTAAGAACAGAAAAAGAACGACCCAGCGCCGATAGAGGGAGAGAGGAAGGGGTAGAGAGAGAGAGAGAGAGAGAGAGAGAGAGAGAGAGAGAGAGAGAGAGAGAGAGAGAGAGAGAGAGAGAGAGAGAGAGAGAGAGCATCCGGATTGGAGGCGTGCGTCCTTTGCGCCGCCCTCGCGAAGAACCGGAGGACCCGACGTAGTCGACGAAGACGAAGACGACGACGAGGACGACGTTTCAGCGCCGGGACCAAAGTGGTCGCGCGATCGTGAAAGTGCCGGCAAGTTTTCAGGGTCGTTCGAGAACGCGCACCGCACGACCGGGACAACACCAGTACGAATACAGACATACATATGAATATATACACACATACATACAAGTAATACAACTCGCTCCTTTTTTGCCTCCATCTCACTCTCTCGATCTCCTCTGAACGTGTGCACTCTCTCTCTCTCTCTCTCTCTCTCTCTTTCTCTTGCGCTCCTCTCCTCTCGGATCTCTCGCTGCGCGCGATATATACGCGGATCGAGCAGGCAACGAGCCGCGTGTTACAGTCGCGCGGATTCGGCGATTCGACGTTCGCCAGGAATGGTCAGGACCGCGCGCGAGCGCCCGCAACCAACCACCGTGAAATCCGCGTGCGATTTTTCACTCAATCGCGGCACGTTTTTGTATTTTTCTTTAAATTAATTTTTTCCATATTCTTCGCACCCAAAAATAGCAACGCAACCCGTAAAACGAAGGTGATCGTTGTGTTTTTTTCGTTTGGTTTTGTTGGGGTGACGAATCGTGATGCAAGTCTCGGGGGTGCAGTGCGATCGGTAATGAAGTTCGTGTATCACGGTAAAAAAGTGCGCGGAACGGTGGCGCGTCATCGCTTTTTGTGATTCGACTCCCGATTTTTTCATTCGGTTGTTTTTTTGTCGCCGGCTTTTCCGCCGTAATAGTGAGAAAACCGCGCGAGTGAACGAAGGAGATAGATCTATATTTATATGTATATACACATATTTATATATATAAAGTATTTTTTGTCAGCGTGTCTATATATATATATATATATCGGTCTGTGTGTGTGTGTGTGTGTGTGTGTGTGTGTGTGTGTGTGTGTGTGTGTGTGTGTGTGTGTGTGCGGGCGGGCGTGCGTGTGTGCGCCTGCGTGGGGCTATGTATACTCACACATATGAATGTACATACGTGATAGATAAATATAAAGAGACAATTATAAAGTGACCATGTGTTTTTTTTGTGGATATGGTGCGACAATTTTGCGACTGCGAAAAATATGATAGTTAATGGTTTTTCGACTTCTCTTCGAAATAAAATATAGTGCACTTTCGTGGTACGCAGTATTTGCCAGAGAAAAATGGAACATTCTGCAAAAAAAGTCTAAGTTTCACTTTCAGTTCAGCAGAATGAATATAATGAAATTTTGAATACGAAACCCCGGGCAGAAATTTGTTGGGGAGTTCCGAGATCCCACCACATTATTATGGGGATTTGATGGGGACACTGGACGTAGGGAATCCACATTGGAATCCAAGTGGATTCTGCGCTATTTTTCGATTGTTATGGTTGGAAAAATGTTTGTTTGAAATTCTTAACCGAAATTCGGTGGATCTGCAAACAAAACGAACTTTCCATTATCCCGTGCACCCACATCTCTATGTAGAGATTTGTTTGGGACACCGCACATAGGAAGTCCTCATTGGGATCCAATTGGATTCTGCTCTGTTCACCGATGAACGCCGTTTGAGAATTCTTACCACGTTCGAATCGGTATCACGTGAAACGTCACGAGAAAAGACTCGGCATTTTGAAACATAACCTGTACGCTTCGTAAGCGTGTACGTGTGTGATGATATTACGTCAAAGTGCGGTAAAATAAATGACAGCGGATTATCAGTGATGTGATTCAAATCGATTTTTTTAAGATATACTTTTTATATTTATGTATACTTTTTTAAGATAAGATTTATACTTTCTTAAGATCCACCGGTATTGTATACCTATATATTTCGTTTAGAAAATTCAATGTACAGAATGCGATGGGATCTATCAAGAATCGTATCAATTTGAATCCTTTAGGATTCAAATTGAATTCATACATTGGATTCCAAAGACGAAACCCAATTAAAATCCAATGCACCAGCGTGACATTTTAGTATCGGGCCCCAATGACCCACTGGGTCCCGATCAGAAAGTGGGAAAGTGTGGGAATCCAATGGGATACCTACGGCACACGGCACACTCCTAAAATACTTTTTTTCAATTAAACTAAATTTTATTTATCTTAAAATGCAACTTTGATGATTTTTGTCGATGACGGGATGCACAAAAAAGTTTCCACAGGAGTGTCTCGTATTGATTGTCTTCATTCTGCTGTACTCAAAATGGACTTTTGAAAACTGCTCAGTTTTCTATGGCAAATACTACTAATCACAAAGATACCGTTTAGATTTTTTTCGAAGAGGACTCGAAAAACCCTCAAAAATCATACTCCCCTCAGACGCAAAATCTCCGCGAACGATCCTTAAAAAATATATAGCCATATAATTGCCATCTTGTCATTGTGTATATATATTTATTTTTCGTATATATGAATATAAATATGCGTATGTGATGTGTGGGTGTATATATACCCATGTATATACGCGACAGATTAATGTATATATATATATGTATGTATACGTATATATTTATATACATATATTAATTAATCAGCAGCCGCTTTCATAATTGCACCAACGCGAACCCTCGAAGATGACCTCGCATTTTCGCAGTAATTGGCCCCGCGAACGCACCGCGACGACGAAGCCGGCTTCGTCGAGTTACGAAGATACTTCGGGCCGTACCAACAACAAGAACAACAACAAAAACGACAATAACAACATAACCAGCAAAGCGAACAAGAAAAATCGTCGCATCGATCGAGAATTAACGTCGACCGAATACGAAAACGCGAGCGAGGAAATCGGCAGTGTCCTCCTGACTCGCGAGTGCAACGATAAGGCGATCTTTCGCGATCGTTCGATCGAGCCTAGAAACGGGAAGTACCGTGAAAAAAGTGAGCCCGGCTCGTCGAGCCGTCGATACGCCGAGAATCGCGAATTCGACGTGGACAATCGAGACGATAGTTATCGGCAGCGAAGGGAGATTTTCGAGGCCCGTGAAAATCGGCAGGCGGCCGTCGATGAGCATCGGGTGGTCGAGGATTGCCCGAAGAGGGAAAGGAGACGATCGATCGGTAGGAAGGATACGAACGATTTCGCGATCGGCTCATCGAGAGGGGGAGGAGGAGGGGGAGGAGGAGAGAGAAGAGACGGGGTGACCCTCGAGTCGGGAAGAGGCGCGACGGCGTTCCTGATGAGTGCCACGAGCAACGGTAATTCCTCGTCGATGATGAACGAACGAACGACGAGCAACGGTTCGGCGATGAAGCAGGTCAAGCGTAGCGAAGAATCGCCGAAGCGCGATCGCCATCGGGCTTCGATCGGCGGTTCGTTGACTCGAGCCAGACGTCCTTCTCACGAGCCGCAGGACACGACAACGATCACCGGTAATCTTTCCTACAGCGACGACGTTACCGATCGTTCGTGTCGGGCGCCGATCTCTGGCAAACGCGGCGGGTCGCTCGAGCGATCGGCACCGCGAAACGAGGACTTCCGGGAAGATTACGGATCGATCGACTGGAGTGCTGGAACGAGACGTGCCCGCGAACGTTCCGAATCGCCGCTGATCGAACGCGTCGCGAACGGCGAGTCGGCCGATCGGCGCCACGGGCGAGCAAGGCAGGAGGGAAAAATCGGCGCGAGATTGTACTCGCCCGCGGGGCCGTTCGGGGACGGGGAGGAGTCGACTCGTCGTCTCGATCGTAGCTACCCGAGACACGCGGACGGAAGTGGCCGTTCTCCAAGCCGTGCCGAAATGGCCCCGACGGTCAACGGCCATTGCGATTTTTCGAGCCGATCGCAGCGTCGTGACAAGCATCGCGAGGACGAGCCAAACGCGAGATCCACCGGAAAACGCGACGAGGACGACGATTCACCAAGGACACGCAGAGGTCACGGGGAGAACGGAAGTTCGGCAATGTGGGAGGATAGTTCCTCGCGAGCCGGCAAGAGCCTCGGGCGAAAGAGTCACGCGCGTCGAAAAACGTCGCCGGAAGAATTCGACGTCCAGATTCACCGTTACGAAAGAGCGTCGCTGCGTGGGCCCCGGGCTGATCAGGCCCAGAAGTCATCCTTCAAAGGACACGAGTCCGATCTCTCGAGGAAGAGCTCCTTCGAGGAGCACAGCGCGCGGGATCTTGAGCCGATCGTGAGGAGTTACGGGCAACGGAGACGAGGGTCCTCGGAGGATCGCGACCGCGATCGGGCCAGCGGCAAGAATTCATCCAGGAGTCGGGAGGCAGCCAGGAAGAACTCCCTGATCGGCCGAAACTTGACGGACGGCGGAAGCATCGTCGATACTGTTAACAACAACGGCAATCTCGTTGATAGAAATCACGGTGGAAAAAACGGTTCTCACAGTCGCGATCGATCGGCATCGTCGAGGAGAGACACGGCGACGAGTCGCAATGTCGATTACGACGACGATGATCATCACGGAGGATCTTCCTGGAGGAGAAACGATCGTCACTCGAGGCCCCTGACGCCGCCGAGGCTGGCCGACGATCTTCGGGATCATCGGCCCTCCAGAATATCCTCATCCTCCTCCTCCTCCGAGGAGGAACATACGCCCCAGGACATGGACGAGCTTGCTCGCAATTGTGTGCGGGTTCACGACGATTGCCGAGGCAAGACTCGCCACGAGACCTCGTCGGTTGCGTCCGGGGCGACCCGCGATCGGTTCACTTCCGTGACGAGAAGAGTCCTGACCGCGAGGTCCTTCGACGACCCTCGCCAGGACGCCGTCAGATCGCACCGCCCACGACCAACCCGTGATTCGAACGTCGAAGACGACGATGACGACGACGAGGAAGACGACGACGATGAGGAACCTCCGGACCACCCGGATCATTTGAGCTTCTCGACGATCGAGAGAAACGGCACGACTGTGATAAGAATACGCACGAGCTCGCAAAGTCCCGTGGGCCAAGCGGAGCCGCGAGCCACGCGAAGACGTCCCATCCGGGAAGCCCCGGTTGCAACGTCCGGTGTGGCGAGACACCGCAAATATGAGGATGAGGCAGAGGACGAAGAAGACGACGAGGAGGACCAAGTCTTCGCCGGGGACCATCATCGGCGCAGAGACTACAGACCGGGACCGCGACGATTGTGGACCAATCGAGACGGGGTATGCTCATCATCCACCATTCACTCCGGCGTCTGTATGAGACCATTAGCATTACCCGGGCGGAAATTTGTTGGCGAGTCATCAGGTCCTATACATCCTTGTCGGGATTTTATATGGACACCTTTCATTGACGTCGCATGAGATTTTTTTTTTTTTGAAATGCTCAACCCCAATGTGTTGGGTCTCCAAAACAAACAATCTTTCTCCAATCCCGTGAGAAATTTGTTAGGCAGTCCCAATGTACACCAATGTCCCTATAGGGATTTTTTAGGGACTCCGCACATAGGGAGTCCTCACTGGGATCCAATTGGACTCTGCACTGATTCCCGATGAACGCAATTTGAGAATTCTTACCACGCTCGAATCGAAAATATGTGAAAAGTCACGAGATAAATCTCGGCGTGCTGAAACATAATCTGCACACTTCGTGAGCGTGTGTGGTGATATTATGTCGAAGTGCAGTGAAATAAATAACAAACGATGATTACAGTCGATGTACAGTGATGTGATTCAAATCGATTTTTAAGATATCTTTTTTCAAACAATTTATACTTTTTTATGATAAAATTTATACTTTTTTGAGATCCATTCATTTTGTTTATCTACAGACACTACTGACAAAAATTAAGGGAACAAAGAGATTTTCGGAAATTTTTTGGTAATTTTCAAATGGCTCTTCGCGCAAAATAATCGTAGGGAAAAATGTTTAAAAAAGCTTTTAGAAGCTTGATATCTCTAGTTATAGTAGCTTCATCATTAGTTATCTACTACTAATCTCATAAATCTCTAAAATCTACTATAAAATTCATAGTAGATTTTATAGATTCATGAGACAATCAGTATATTTATGACATTTATTAACGAATTATTTTGTCTACTAGGGCTAGTCCTATAGCTACTACTGTAACTAATTAATCTACGAAATCTACTATTAAATAAGCACTAGTAGGCAAAATAATTCATTGCAAAGGACACCTGGATATATATATATAATAGGCGTGTTTATATATATATATATATATATATATATATATATATATATATATATAAACACGCCTATTGCAAGGTAGTATATAATATAAAGATAATAATGGTGTAAAAAAATATGAAAATAATAGACAACATAAAATAAAAAAGCAGAATCACATAAAAGAAAATCAGTTGGATGATGTTTAAGTTAACCGAACTTGAGAGAGAGCGAGAGAGAGAGAGAGAGAGAGAGAGAGAGAGAGAGAGAGAGTCTCGCATAAATGTCGACGCCCACGTAGTTAGCGCATCGCGTAGGACATCAAGCGACAAAGAACAAGAGAGCGAGAGAAAAAGATAAAGATAGGCAGAGAGAGAGAGAGAGAGAGAGAGAGAGAGAGAGAGAGAGAGAGAGAGAGAGAGAGAGAGAGAAAGAGAGAGTGTCATTGTTCGGTGTCGCGATCCACGCGTGATACGATGTTCTCTCGTATATGGCTCGTGCTGCGGCACTTAACTTTGCTAATCGACGTTCGTTAATTCCGCTTCGACTCTATCTCTCTCTCTCTCTCTCTCTCTCTCTCTCTCTCTCTCTCCTCTCTCTCCTCTCCTCTCTCTCCTCTCTCTCTCTCTCTCTCTCTCTCTCTCTCCCATCTCTCTCGCACTTTCAACCTTCCTTCTGCGCACTCGCATGTGCGATACATGCGGCAGATTCGCAATCAACCCCTTCCCTATCCGCTCCGAGTATTTCACCGGTATAGGAATTATAAACACGCATTTACACAGGCACGAGATTGTGCGTAGGCGCTTATAACGAATATATTGTTTTTAACGCCAAACAAGTTTACCTAAGTATATGTATATATATACATAGACAGGGTGATGTACAACTATTAGAGTTTGTTTGGTGAGCACATAGGGTCTGTCACTGCGAGTAAAACGCTTTTTTTCAAAATGTCGTGTGGAAAAATCTGGCCGTGACATTCGCGTTCAAAGTTCGATGCTGACAAGGAACATCACTTGAGTATCCGTCTTTGATTTAGTTGGAACTCATATATGTGGTAAAGTATTGACAACTATTAGACGCGTTTTTATTTTTCATTGGCGGGAAAACGGTTTTAAGGGAGGGAACTCAAAGAAAGTCATGTTACTGCTTCATTTAATTTTATTTCTATACTGCTATAGTGGATTTTTCATCGCTTAAAACATCGGGAGAGTTTTGGTTTTTGTTTTTATTCAGATTGGTGGACTGCTTGTGGGTGAGACTGCAAAATCAACCCCTTGGCGCGCTTTTATTTGAGGGCTGGTTTCTACCCTTCGAACCGTTTTTCCGCAGATGAAAAAATACGTGTCTCATAGTTTTCAATGCTTCATCATATGTATGAGTTTCAATTAAATCGAAGGCGAACACGAGCGCGCAATCTTCATTTCTATAGATTTTGTTCAAATTTTAACCAGACATTGTTCATTTCATTATGCATGTTTGAGTGAAATTTTAGAACAGTCGACTATTTTAGATTGGGAGATAATGGGTTTTAAAATTAAAGCTTTGAACACTGCAGGGTCTGCGTTGAAATTTAGAAAGAATAATTTACCGTAAAAAATATTTGTCCCCTATAATAAGAAGACATATGGCAACACCGCATCGTCCCATGTATCCAATGACATGAGTTTGCGCGGCATATTTAAAATAATACTGCAACACAAATTTTTATTTGGAAGTAATTTTTAATCGAACAAAGTTTTTAATTAGTTATAAATGAACCAACACTTTTATTTGTTAATGAAGATTACATAAACAATAAAAAATATTAATATTTATAATGCAAACATTTTTTTGACCAAATTTTTAACTTTAGGAACGTGATAATTATTTTTTCTCGAAATATTGAACAATACTGTTTTGCGGTGTTGCCGTATGTCTTCTTATTATAGGAGCCAAATATTTTTTGCGGGAAAGTATTCTGTCTAAATTTCAATGTAGACCCTGCAGTGTTTGAAGTTGCAATTTTTAAAAGCCATTATCTCCCAATCTAAATAGTCGACTATTCTGAAATTTCACTCAAACATGCACTGAAAAAAAAATTCGTTCATCCATCCAACATTCAGTTGGGTTAACAAAATGTATCTTCAAATACGTTGAACTTGATTTTTGGTTGGCATAAAACACGTTTTGTCAATCTAACTGATAGTTTTAGTGGTGTGAACTGTAGCTTCTTTAGTATGTCTGAGCAACTGTTGAAACAACAAAATTTCGAGACAACAAAATGCATTTTGTAAATTCAACAATTTTCTTTTCTCAGTGTGCATAATGATATGAACAAGGTCTGGTTAAAATTTGAACAAAGTCTATAGAAATCAAGATTGCGCGCTCGTACTACCTCAAGCGATGTTCCTTGTGAGTAAATAATGGCACAGTTGCAAAGCGAGACTCCGTGTTCATTGTTCTCTGGCAAAAAAAAATGTTTGAGAAAAAAAATTCGCTTGCTTTAAAGCGTTGCGTCTACGTGGCTCACGTAAAAATGAGACTTTTAAGGGAATTTCTTTTTAAATACTAAACAAGCTATCGAAGCGAGGTTTAGAGGGTTCATTCTACACGTGCTGACCGATACAAAAAAAATTATGGGGAAAAAAATGCAATATGGCGGCTCAGTCGTAGCTACACTAAAAGCGTTTTTTAGACGCTCTGCAGGAGGACGCATAACTTTTATGGGTTAGCACCTAGACGAAAAAAAAATCGCTATTCACATTAGTTTTGTTAGAAAACTATACAAGATTATTAAAAATATGGTTCTTTTGCGAAAAATGGCATCATTGTGAATGATGTTCTTTTTTTGCTAAAAAATCAGCCTTAATTTGTTCATTAAAACGAAAATTGGCGATGAATCGTAAAAAGCGTGTGTACTCCTTTAGATAATCGATCTGAGAAGCTACAGTTAATATTTTGAGCCAGTGGGGTGAAAACTACCCTTATTACGCGTTTCCTCGATTTAAAAAACGCGTTTTTAAGAAAACTGCGTTTAAGGCGTTACTTGTAGCGCAAAAAAAATGCCTTTTTCATGATTTTTTTTAAAGAAAACTACAAAACTTTTTTAATCGATCAATATACCATCTTAAAGAACACATCTTGAAGAACTTTCAGTAATTTTTTTATTGAAAAACATTACATTGTTTTATATACACGGTTTGCGGTGGCCAACATTGCCGCGAAGTGGATCATCTGAAAAAAAATGCGGATAGATTTAGTCAAATATAAGTATAAACTAGTCTTTAATCGAAGGATTTTAAAAAATATTCATTTTTCACAAAATGGCGGACAGTCAAAGTTAATGGTTCGATTTTAACGAAAAAAAACGGCCGTTTTTTGGCTATAAAACGGTCATTTTTTTCGAAAAAAAAATCGAACGATTAAAGACTACATTTTTATGTATTAAATAAGCCTGCAAATTTTCAAGAAGATCGGTTCATTAGTGTTCGAGTAATCTTGGTCACCGACTTCAGAAATGCCATTTTGAGAAAAACGCGTTTAAAGTTTCAATTTCAGTTTACACGAAGAAAATATTTTTTTTGTAAACTTACATAGAGTCATCTATTCCGGGCATAAAAAAAAACTGCACTTCAAATTGCACTTCAAAAAAATGCAATAAAAAAAATCGATTTTTTCAAAATCGCAAGTGGGGGTAACCCCCCCTTAACGGGGTATCCCTCTTTGGAAGCCCAATTTCAATGGTCAGAATGATGGATTTTCTTTCTAGTAACACATTGATTGAAAAATACGAAAA
The DNA here is from genome assembly GCA_944452715.1 of Ophion slaviceki. Taxonomy (NCBI): domain Eukaryota; kingdom Metazoa; phylum Arthropoda; class Insecta; order Hymenoptera; family Ichneumonidae; genus Ophion; species Ophion slaviceki. Next base: position 6,044,291 of record OX101783.1, on the reverse strand, counting down.
ATGACAGCTTCTCCGAAGAAAACCTCATTTTTCTCTTGAAAAACAACATGCTGAATTCATTGTTATCAACAAATGGTTCATTCAATCAAAAAATGCGAGCGAGAAGCGAAAGTGACTACCGTTTGAACGCTAACTGCAAATTCAAGTCAATAGTGTGAAAGTTACTCAAGATATCAATCCCGCCGTGTCAAGATATGTAGTTTCTGGATAATCGCGTTCAAATTCGACGGATCGCGGTAAACCCAACGCAGTATTCCATTAAAATAGGTGTGACTTCGTTGAGGCGCCTGGCCACCTTGGCCGATCGAAAAATGAGTATATTAAAAAAAAATATATATTAAACTCGAAAGTATGGGCCGGCATATTTTTATTTTTTTACACAACGTCAGAAAGGACTTGAAGAATAACGTTAATAAATTTCCGTTCAAAATATTAAAAAATGGCGCCGTTATGCACATTGCCGCGGAGGCCCTCCGCGGGCCTCGCACGATACGCGCGGTCGTTGTCCCAGCTGTTACCGGGTCATGTCACATTCGAAAAAAAAATCAGCTCATTTGTGAATATTGTCGCTACAATGTAGCGTAGCGGTTTAATTTTCGATCATTAAAAAAATTATGGTGAGCCGAAGAAAATAATTTGTATTTTTCACCGAAATTTTTCGAGCAAAAACAATAATAAAACAAAAACTAATCAAGTTATCGCAAAAATCCTAGGTAACATTTTAGATAATGTATTTAAAAGTATTGTGTAAAAATTTGAAAGCGATCGGACCGATAGTTTACGATATTTCGATAGTACCAGTTCAAAAAATGTAGTTACGGGATAATCGCAAAAGAAAGTAAACGTGCGGTTATTCAGCTGACGGTGTGGTTTTTGCGAGTCTTACCTTCAATCAGCGATTCCTGGGCCATAGACCTCTCCTTCGGCAGCTGATTGAGAGTCTGGGGCCTTTTTTGAAAAGCTCTTCGTGCTGTTCGTGCTTCTTTTGTATTTTTTTGGGCGCGAACGTTTGCTGTAGTGCATCGCCCCTCCGCACAGTCGACCGCCCGCAGCGGCTCAACCTTCCTAGCGAAAAATAACTGTAACTTGGTCAATTTTGCGTTTTTCCATACGTACTATGGCTCAAATTGTTCTTAACAGTTCAGGATTTATTTTTAAAAAATAATAAAAAAATTCCATGGTGGCCAGATGCCTTAAGGCATTAGGCCACAGTAACGGGTATAAAATGATGTGCGAATTTAACAATTTTTTTTTGTATGAAAAAGTGATTCACCCATAAAATTAATTACACATCTATTTAGTATGAATATCAAGCTGTTAGAATTTTTTTTATGTACAAAATGGCCGACTACTAATATTTTCTTTCGTTATCTTTTTTTAAGCGCTCCGCGGCGTGACATTTTGCATCCGCAATTATTTACCTAGGACAAAAAACAAAAATTCTCGTCAATCTACATTAGAATACCTAGAGAAGGACGTACGGAATTCAAAAAGTATTGTTTTATTCAAATTTGTAGGTATTTGAACTTAAGAAATGAATTTTCAGTAAAAAATGTCGCTATAGCTGCTCATAAACTGCTCATAAAATGTAAAGGTTTCGATTAATCAGAATTTCCGTACGTACTTCTCTGCGAAATGCAATTAGGAACATAACTTTTCAATTTGAAGTAAGTCGAGTGAAAATTGTTGAAGTTATTTGTCACGCCAATTGGAAAAAAGCTGTTTTGAGAAGTTTCGAGTCGTCGGCCATTTTGTACATCGAAAAAAGATATATGTATTTTCTAACAGCTTGATATTCATACTGAATAGATGTGTAATTAATTTTATGAGTGAATCACTTTTTCATACCAAAAAAAATGGTTAAATTCGCTCGTGATTTTCTACCCGTTACTGTGTGTGGCTGACGCCTTCATTTGAGCCCGGGTTAAAATTCCGAACTTTGAATGCCCCGATGGTTTAAAAATCCGAATTTTAATATCCCGAAATTCAAGATTTGCCGGATTGAAATTCTTAACTTTCAATGATCACAACGCTCAAAACTCCGAAAGAATTTAACACGAAAGACCAAAACTCCGAAAATCTGAACACCGTCAAAATAATTCGGCTATGGAAGTTTCAAAAGTGTCAAAATTTTCAATAAATCGCCGAATCATTTCACGATTTTTTTTTTGGTAAGACGTGATTTTGCGTCAATTTTGAAGTTTGTCTCGACAATGTTATACGTTCTACACCATTTACAGTCAACTGTGTAGACTTTCGCTGGCATGATCTTGACATGGGGGCCGGGTTGGAATTCCGAACTTTGAATGCGCGGTTTAAAATTCCTAATTTCAATGTTCCGAAATTTCAAGGTTCGTCAAGATCATGCCAGCAAAAGTCTATACAGTTGACTGTAAATGATGCAGAACGTATAACATTGTGTAGATAAATTTCAAAATTAACGTAAAACTGACTTCTCAATAAAAAAATTCTTGAAATAATTCGTTGATTTATTAAAAATTGTGAAACTTTGAAAACTTCCGTAGCCGAATTATTTTGACGTTGTTCAGATTTTCGGAGTTGTGGTCTTTCGTGTAAAATTGTTTCGGAGTAATATTGATTCGGAGTTTTGAGCGTTCTGATCATTCAAAGTTCGGAATTTCAACCAGGACCCATTAATTTTTTGAATTTCGGGGTCCGGTTGCCTTCAAAATATTCTTGAAAGTTCACACTATAACAATATGCAGAAAAAAAAAACGATTTTTTAAAGTTTCCACAGAGGGATACCCCCTAAAGTCTGAAAACTAACTTAGGAGTTATCGTCCACACGACGGAATTGAAGCTCTCATGTGAATTCTGCGTGTACCCACGGGGGAATTATGATAGTAGGTCGTCAGTTATTAGGTCGTTGTATATTTTTTGCCCAACCACTGAACTAAATGACTCCAAATTGCTACTTTCACCGTCTAGCCTGTTTCGTGCGTTTGCGATGTCCGGAAGCACTTCGGAAAACGAGATTTTAAAATGAAAAATAGATGTCTCCCGGATAATTCCTTCTGTATATCATTCTTGTGATGTTGGTACATCATTTAAGCCAACAAAAAACCTCCAAAATGAGTTTCTACGCAGACGTACTGTCTCAAGGTGGATTCGAAGCTGCACCTTCCGCTCGTGAGCATTTTCATCGTACGACATTTTACCAAAAAGAGTTTTTCTCGCAATGGCACACTTTACATGCTCACAAAGCAAACCCCAATAGTTGGGAATTTCCCTGTATATAGATATGTATGTTTATTCGTCCAATAATTAAAAACAGTTGATGAGCATCAATAAGGAAGACCAACATGTTGGTGTCTCTTAGTGATGTTCCTTCTACTTAGTGACTTCATCAACTTCATATATACATCAACATATATAAACTACTTCATATATATATATATATATATATATATATATATATATATATATATTAGGGTGGTCCTTATTTGGGGTGTTTTTGAATTTTCCTGCGGACAAGGCGGAAAAAGTTTTCAAATAAATAAATAAAAAAGTACGCTAAGGCTGGAGCCTGTAGGTCAACTCAAAGTACTCCCGCCAAGGCCGTGAATTTTCCCATTTAATTTCAATGGAAACTCGGACCTACTACACTTTTTTTTGCCCCCACCTAAATAGTATTTTGAAAAATCTGAAACTTGGCACATATCTTTCCTATAGTCATAGGTATTCTACAAAAAAATTGGGCGATTTACAACGATGACATTTTCAAAGTAGCAGCGCGTCAAAGTTGCGTCTTGAAGTAAAAAATCATCATTTAACGAAATAAATGGATTAATAAATAATATTAAACAATTAGATATACTTACATGAGTTTTTACAAATCTAAATATATATATATATATATATATATATTTAGACACACACACACACATATATATGAAAAAGTGATCGTTTAACGTGACGGGGTCGAGGAATATATAAACATAATCGTGTCGCGTTGCCTTCGTAGTTTGTCTAGTCGATATTTGGTGATGCCCAGAAATGACGTAGGTAAAAGGTGGTCCACGTAGGCGTACTGACCATATTCGATCAGTTGCGAGGGTATAGGATCCGTCTCTTTGACTCTCTCTCCCGATCTCTCACTCTGTTTCTCCTAGCTGCCTCTTCCTATTTGCTTTCTACTCCTCTCTCTTTCTCTCTCTCTCTCTCTCTCTCTCTCTCTCTCTCTCTCTCTCTCCCCCTCCCTCCCTCCCTCCCTCCCCCGCCTATCACGAAACACAAGTCTCGTCACACTATTAAATTCACTTTTGTGGTCGCGATTTTTAAAACGGCATTATGCGAAATGTCCCGATGCAATCGGCAGTTCGTTGTATGGAAATGCGCGGATACGAAATCCTCCGGCCACGGAAAGATAGATCCTTCAGGCAGGATGCCATTATAGTAGATCGGTTTTATAGGTAGTTTATATAGCAATGTGCACACACGCATATGTTTGTGTGTGTGTGTGGATACCCTTGCACGTTCAGCAGGCACAGAAATGCAATGCGCTCGTTATCGTGGATTATCTCAGTTGTTGGCTATAATTTCATCGCTTTCTTACTGTCGATACGACAAGCGTGGGTGAGGAACGATTACGATCGTTTTATCGACTGTTACAGACGTGAGCTTTATTGCCTCGACAAGAGAGTGAGAGAGAGAGAGAGGGAGAGAGCATTATTTCAATCAGTATCGATAGTACGTATACTTGAACTTCCACTAATCTTTAGAGGTTACGAGCCGTCCCGGAGCACCGTTTGAAAATCAGTGACGCTTGATGATACATTATTTATACCTCCACTCGGATGGAAAAAACAATTTTTGCCGGTTTTAGAATTTTCGCTGCGGATGTATACATGAAGGGTGGCCCAAAAAGTGACGTCGAAAAGAAAAATCTAGATACCTCGTATCAATAACTGTTCGACTCAACCCCATGTATGTTGTACGATCTTTTTTAGTTTTCGATAAAAAAGCACTTTTCCATTTTTTCCCCAGTTTTCCGGTAGCACAGATGTGTTCTGTTCTCTTTTGTGTGTGCAGTTTCTTGTGAGGGGTTTTTCAATGCAATGGGGAGTCATTCGGACTAGTATAAGTATTTTTTTTATCGTATGAACTTTGGTGAGTGATTAAAATCTGAAGCATTTACGGTAGTCTTTTGTTGGTCGTTTATTCGTTGCTTAAGGATGTATGGCAACAAAGTTATTTACTACTGTTCGAATTGAAACTCACTGATATTGTAAAGGAAAATATCGAGAACTTTTTGAGATTAAAAAAACAAAATTTGCCCACGTGAATGCTGAGATAAACGAATTCAAAGTTGGGTCATTTAACACGGGGAACATAGGACTGTACGTCCAAAATTCCCTTTACATTGGCAAAAAAGGTATTTCCGGAGTACTCTTTTGTAAAAAAAACTTTTGTGCGGTATCGCTGTAATATGCATGATACGGTAAAAATAAAAAATCGACATGTGCCCATATATTTTACGAGATATTGCGAGTTAAATGGGACCGTTTTCGTATTTCTTTAGCTCGTATGTCGTAACCACGACAACGTCAGGGAAAACATACATCAAATCAACAACTAAATTTGCAGTTAAAAATTGAAAATTCTTCTTTCTGTACCGCATGTTTTACTTTGAGCTGTGGTAAATCTCCTTTTTAGCTTTAATGAATATTACAATTATTTTATTTAGTCTTTAAATGCGATTTTTGCAAATTGCATAATCAGTTCTGTAACGACTCTGCAGTAGCTGCCATACATCCTTAATAGTGCAGTGAAGGCGTTACCCCCACTTGTAGCGCAAAAAAGGCCTTTTTCATGAATTTTTTAAAAGAAAACTACAAAACTTTTTTAATCGATCAATATACCATCTTAAAGAACCCATCTTGAAGAACGTTCAGTCATTTTTTTATTGAAAAATATTACATTGTTTAGTGGCAAATGGCGGTCAATGAAATAATGTTTTTATATACACGGTTTGCGGTGACCAACATTGCGGCGAAGTGGATCATCTGAAAAAAAAATGCGGATGGATTTAGTCAAATATAAGGATAAACTAGTCTTTAATCGAAGGGTTTTAAAAAATATTCATTTTTCACAAAATGGCGGACAGTCAAAGTTAATGGTTCGATTTTACCGAAAAAAACGGCCGTTTTTTGGCTATACAACGGCCATTTTTTTTCGAAAAACAAAATCGAACGATTAAAGACTACATTTTTATGTATTAAATAAGCCTGCAAAATTTCAAGAAGATCGGTTCATTAGTGTTCGAGTAATCTTGGTCACCGACTTCAGAAATGCCATTTTGAGAAAAACGCGTTTAAAGTTTCAATTTCAGTTTACACGAAGAAAATATTTTTTTTTGTAAACTTACATAGAGTCATCTATTCCGGGCCCATACAGAAGTATGAGCCCGGATACTTATACTTCAAAAAAATGCAATAAAAAAATCGATTTTTTCAAAATCGCAAGTGGGGGTAACCCCTTAATGACGATAACACGAGAAAAATAATGCGTACATCCCTTAAGAGGGCAGATACGTTTAGGCAAGGAAAAAATTGCTGATTTTCATGATATTTTTTTAAAGGAAAGATTTCTTCATCATTTTCGAGACTTAGGTTATGTTTTATTATTATTTTTGGCTGTTACATGGTATTTTAATATTTTTACTAATCTTTACAAATGGCGGAAATATGGCACGGTCTTCCAAACGGGTTACGGCGGATGTTGTCATTCGGCGTGACACGTATCGTCGGCGGGACTAATCTGAATAAAAACCAATGTAAATGTTTCTTTTCTTAACACTCATACGCAACATATGAACCAAGAAAAAGCGAGAAATGTTGAAAATCCATGAAATGGTACGCTTTGAAACAGAAAGATTGAGTGTTCCGAAAAAAATGGCTACGTTTTGCAATGAAAAAATCCTTTTTTTAAATAATTTTTTAAAATATTTAGCGTCATGTTTCAGACAGCAAGGTCGCAAAGATTTATACAAAATTTCATCACAATCGGTCGATTAGTTGTTAGCTATAGGTAACGCCAGTTTTGAAAATGCACTTTAGGAGACTGTCCCATATTACCGTCATTTTTAAAAAATGATAAAAAATAAAATAAAATACCATGTAACAGCCAAAAGTAGTAATAAAACGCACCCTAAGTCTCAAAAATGGTGAAGAAATCTTTGATTAAAAAAAACTTAGCAAATTCTTTCCTTGCCTGAAGGTTTCTTCCCCCTTAAGGGGAGATATACACCTAGGAGCCGGAAAAAGGTCATTTTTGTGATTTTTTTCAAGGAAAACAATTTGAAATTTCGGATTGGGGTTTTAATTATCTAAAAGTATATACATTCAAAAATATATTTAATTTTCTTTATTCAAAAATATCAAAAATATACAAGGATATTGTATGATCCTTGGAGCGTCGTAAAAAAATCTGCGTATACGGTACCCACTGGCGTTACTTCAAAAATCATCTGAAAAAAAAACAAAAAGATTATTAAATTAGATACTATAATCTAGTACTTGTCATAGCCGATTTTGAAAAGATCGATTTATGACAAAATGGCGGACGTTTGAACATAAATAGTCATTTTTGGGCCAAAAATTAGTTATTATTTTGCCTATAAAACAAAAAGTAAGTAACGGAAAAAAAAATCCTATGACAAGTACTAGATAATGGTGTATAGAATAACCACAAAAAACCTCAAGGCAATCGGTTCATTGGTTTTCGAGAAATTTTGGGCACCGATTTGAAAAACGTGGTTTTGAGAAAAACGCGTTTGAAAATTTGGGAATGAATAAATCATGGAATTTGTCAACTTACATGGAATCATCGATACCAGGCCCATAGTGTAGGTCTTCTACGGTCGACGGAATATTCATAGCTTCTAAATCCTCGACCTCGACCATCTAGGTGTCTATCTCCCCTTAATTGGGACGAGAGCCTAAAATCCATGAGCAACGCTGTACGGCTTTTGGAAACCGAGCGGCTGCCAAAAGCAATTGACACTGTGACTTTGTCATACACAGTTTGGTCGATGAAACGCGTGTGATATTGATGACGCCGTTTATTCTTCGGCAGTTCACGGAGAGATGTCGCTAAGGGTTCGAAGCGCGAGGCGTCTCTATTCTGCCGACGATTCGGCGGGAGCGCGCAAAATAGAAATAAACAGCGGCCCTAGCTCGGTCGGTAATTTGCATCGGCTCGACACGCGGAACAAGATTCTTCCCTTCATCATTGCTCCTTCAATGATGACACTTTTCGAAACTTTTACTTATTCTTACTCGCACGAGTGAGGAAAGGTAAATTCGCAAAAAGTGAATTCGAATTTCATCGGGATATGTTGCGATGTTTATAAATAAATTTGGAAAATACGACCACGATACGTCAACCATTTTTAAGGGATAACACCACTGTAGAATTTTCCAAAAATTGTTTTTTTTTTTAATTGGCTTAAGAGATGCTTCGAACTATCTAGAATGAGAGGGAAAAAGTTTGGTACTTGTGAAACAAAGGTCCGGCCGGTCCGTGCGCGAGACGTCGACCGTTTTTCTCGGAATATAATTTTTCAAAACGCCACGCAGCACAACTCCAACAATTTTCATTATTTTCACTCCAAATTTTGAGCACATCTTTGAGATAACGTTCCGAAGAGAAATACGTACGGAATTTTCCATGAGTTAATTACAATATTAGTTGTTAGCAAATGATTGTCCTTTTTTCTATCAAAAATTGAGTTTTTATCTCAAATTCTTGCCAATTACACAAAAATTCATATTTTAAAAATCCCCAACGTATTTCTCTAGCTATACTCATGTAAATTAATCGAATTTTTTGACATTGTTTGCAATTCAAATTTGCGTCAGTTAAACTGCGTGCCGCAAGGCATCTCAAATTCAACATGCCTCGCGAGAATGGCTCCAGCGTCATCATTTTGTATGATTTATTAATATAATTTTTTTTTGTTCACTTGAGGATATGGCTAATAACATCCATGAATATTATTATCTGCTGACTTGTCCTTCCACCCAAAATAAAATCGCGAAAAATCACTTCATTTTAGACGTTTACAGTGTTGTAAGTCCTTAATGAAAATAAAATTTATTTGACAGGTCGAGGTCAATATTTTTTTCTCTACAAGAGTATTGGGATGACGTGGTTGGGATTTTACACGCAATTGATACATGGTCTTGCCAAGTTACAGTTTTTTTTTTAATTGAAAAATATCGATAAGCAATGAAGATATTATTATTTGAACAAAGTACCGCCGTTGTTGCATGGCCAATCGGTGTGTATGTGGTTCTGGCAACTAGGGTAATCTGGAAGGAAAAAAGAATGTGCTCTTGGTATGTTAATAAAACGTTCGTATGAACGGATTTTTTTTTGAAAATTTCAAAATTACGATAATGGCTAGCTGCAGAAAAAATCTTCAACTGTCGACTGAAAAAAGATAACTTTATTAATTTATTATCAACAAATGGAAACATACGAAAAAATCATCCGGTCAGCCAATAGAAAAATGTTATAAACTATGCTTTCCGAATTTGAAGGAAATCGGACGAATATATTTCGTCATATGACTTACACTGTTTCGGAAAACATAATTTAAAAAAAAGCGCATAAGAAAGAAGAATCTGAGCCTCCAAAAAATTACCATAACTCGGCCGATCTTTGGAATTTTCACTAATTCTTTGTTACAAATTTGTTGCAATTTGTTGCAAATGACCCTAGGCTATCAAACTATGCAATAAAAACAATCGTATGCATGACATTTTAAGCTAGTCCACATCCCTCAATCCAATTTATATATTATTGATAATATGTATGATATTCATTCTTACGTTTTACTCAGGTAAAAAATATAGAACCTGTCACGATAGAAAAATTCGTGCGTTTTCAAGAGATGATACTGAGCAATTTAAAATTTGTTTCAGGGTGTTCAAATCACGGATCTCGACGAAGGCCAGCCGTGCTTGCATTGCGGTGAGACGTGTCCTGGTTTTTCTCCACACTCTTGGAGGTGAGCTGTACTTGGGTTTTAAGTATGTGCGCATACACACACATATACGTATGAACAATCGTATAAATTTATACACAATGTGACAAATTGCATATAATATTTTTTAATATATTATATTTATGCACATCATATATTATGGACCACGTTTATACATTGCTTACCGTTTACTATTTACAATGCACTTTATTATACAAAAAAGTGTAGTGGAAAAATTGTAATACATATTTTTTATTATATTTGATTTATGTACTATCTTTCTTTACACATACACTGTTCAAATTATACCTCACTATTTTTTTTCATGTCGCTCAATGCATTATTTCATTATTTATAACAATTAAAAAATGCCTGGGTCCCATGGACCCAGTATGACTATAACGTGATTCTAGCTAAGTGTGACTACTAAGGGCTACGAATATCTACACATTCGAAGTTTGTAGTCTCGATATATACCTTTTTGCTATAGACGGTATTACGAATATTAGATACTCACTTTTTTCTATTTCGGAGATACGAATGTTGTAGATTGTTCGAATCTGTATTTATATGACTCAAACTGCACCATCTCAATATATATTCTCGAATAAATGAGCTCTTGAATAAATAATCCTTTGGTGCAATAGTTATTCGATTTCGTCATCGGTCAACGGTCCAATTTTCGAGTAATTTAACATTCGTTATTTTGAGAATTCATAATTCTGTCGGCTCGAAATCTTTTCCGATCTATATTTGGTCATTCGACATTTTAACTTCCACCCTAGACACTTAGCGTTACTAGTTAAAAGTAATGCAATGTGCATGGAAGTTTCGAAAATGTCGTGTACCAAGTTTCCCATAAGGATCAAGTGTCCTCAGTCTCCCCTATATATACAGTTATGAATGTTATGATTGGAAAATCCTGCAGCTGTCGATAGGTCAGATCATGTCCTACTATATCATGGAATTTCAGTTGAGTCCTGCGGTTTTCGAGATTTTGGGCTTTATGTTATTTAAAAAAAAATCATGGGTTTTCGCATGCATTTCTACAAATGATATAAATCGACAATAACTGAGCAACTTTTTAAAGTTATTGGCACGATATGCGTAGGACTTTTTTTACATCGCAGACTATCAGAGTCAGATGTTCGAATTGGTTTGTATGATACTTCTGCGTAAGATCCTTTTTCATTTGAGGTTAAAAAGAACACTTTTTTTTTTGATAAAACAAATAACCAAAAGTTTTTTTTTTAACCAGGTCAAAGTTATCATTTGTAGAAATCATTTGTAGAAAGTTGTAGAAAATCATTTGTAGAAAGTTATCATTTGTAGAAATGGCATGTAAAAAACCAAAAGCAGATAATTTTTATCTCGCAAATCGTGGGACTTTTACTAAACTGAAATTCCAGTATATAGTAGGACATCATCTGACCTATGGACAGTTGCAGGATTATCCATTCATAACACGACACCCTGTATATGGGTAAAAATTGACCTTCGCTTTTATTCAGGCTAAAACGTCGGGTTGAATCTAAAAATATTGGTCAAAGCGTACCATCATCGGCTGTCTCGAGGGACTAAATAATGAGCTCGTTTGTTAAAAAAGATTGCGTCAAAAGTCGTCGGCCTGCATTGACTTTGGTTCACAGGCCACGCCGCAAACGCGTTGCCCGACGCGATGTCTGACAGCTCTCGTGTCGTGTCCGTGTGTTCGTGAGTGAGAGATCGGAGATGAGCTCGGTCGCGAGACTTCCGACTTTTAGCGTTTCACTCTGTTGACTTTGGCAGATCATGTGCAACGCGTATATACTCGTGTATTACAGCTTCGGCTCGTTCGAATTAAAGCGCCACGCTCAGTTTCAACACACACGCGAACGCATTACCCCACCCCCTTCCCCATTATAAACATCCTATCTTAGGCTTGTCAAGTTGACAGTCTTGAGTTTTCATACGAAACGCGGGATAAAAAAAGAGCGGTGAAGAATTTGACTGCATAAGCTTGGGGGCCCCAAAGAACAGGTCGATTTTCAATCTTTTTTCCTGATGAGGGTTTTGCGATGACAGGATCGGCATTTTACCCACAATTTATGTATAGTCTTGGTAAGTTTCAGTTTTTTTTTCGTTGGAAAATATTGATAAACAATGGAGTTATTATTGTTTGAACAAAGTGCCGCCGTTGCTGCATGGCCAATCGGTGTAGGTGGTTCTGCCGACTAGCGACATTGTAGAATAAAAAATATAAATATTGTAAAAAAATAAATATAAATATTATAAAAAATAAATATAAATATTGTAAAAAAATAATTATAAATATTATAAAATCAAAATTATAAATATTATAAAATAAAAATTATAAATATTATAAAATAAAAAATGGACTCTTAGTATAATAATAAAACTTTCGTCGGGCGGGATACTTTATCGATCTTTTAAAAATTACAAAATCTTCGTTGCAAATTAAAATTAAGACTCTAGGCTACGAAACTATTCAATGAAAAAACTACATATTTTCAAAACATCAAACTCATGCAGACTCTTCAATAATGACGATAAAATTTCGCAAAAGTCTGAGACAAAAGCACAACGTGGTTCATAAAAAAAATACACAAAAAAAAAGATCTAAAATGGTTTCGTTTTCACGAAAGCAACAATTTTCCAAAATGTAACTTGGAATTCGTAAAATTGTTCTCAAATTGCTTACAAATTCGTAACCCATTCGCTGAAAATTGACACCCGCCGCACACCATTTTATCCCACAAAGTATGCAGTCATCTCATACCTCGCAAAGTATCCGGAAACATTTTTCGAACGTTCGAGTATTCTCGAGGGACCCTTGAAAACGGCGGACGCGCGTTAATCATGAACCGTATATACGGCGAAAATGCATAAAATCGTTTGTAATTGAGTACCGGCAATGTGTAACACTCTCATTGAGTTTCTTACACGAGATAAATCTATTAATAAGCGCATGCCTTGCGACAATAATGGCCCAGTGTCTGACAGTAGACTGAAATGTTGATTTTCTTGGGCTCAAAGTAATTTATGGTTTTCTCGCGTGTTTTTACAAGACCTGGCGGGTGAGAGAGAGAGAAAGAGAGGGAGAGAGAGAGAGAGGGGGGGTTGGAGCACCATGATATGATGGAATACTAAAAGATTGAGATATCTACGTGACTCGTCGTCGAAGTGCGTTGTCTTGAATAATAGGACTCTTCGGGGCAATTGGCAAAGAATCAAAGAAGCACGGTCCAATAAAACGAGTTCCGACATGAGGGTGACAATTATGAAGCCATGTGTTTTTGAAGGGTCTGGCCCGAAGATTTTGCGACCGAGAAAGATATGATATTTAATAGTTTTTAAAGTCCTCTTAAGGGGCTACATCTACCTAAACACACCAAAAATTGGCCAAATACCGATTTTTTTTTTCTGGGAAGCGGTTGGTGAAAAAGGAACGCATTTTTTAAACACAAAGCACTTTTTTCGCCCGCCAGGTAGATGTAACCCGTTAAAAAAATATATAGCGTATTTTTGTGTTGAGCAGTATTTGCCAGAAAAAAAATGAGCATTCTATATAAAATAATTTAAATTCCATTTTGAGTTAAGGGGTACCCCCACTTGCGATTTTGAAAAAATCGATTTTTTTTATTGCATTTTTTTGAAGTATAAGTATCCGGGCCCATACTTCTGTATGGGCCCGGAATAGATGACTCTATGTAAGTTTACAAAAAAAAATATTTTCTTCGTGTAAACTGAAATTGAAACTTTAAACGCGTTTTTCTCAAAATGGCACTTCTGAAGTCGGTGACCAAGATTACTCGAACACTAATGAATCGATCTTCTTGAAATTTTGCAGGCTTATTTAATACATAAAAATGTAGTCTTTAATAGTTCGATTTTTTTTTCGAAAAAAAAATGGCCGTTTTATAGCCAAAAAACGGCCGTTTTTTTTCGTTAAAATCGAACCATTAACTTTGACTGTCCGCCATTTTGTGAAAAATGAATATTTTTTAAAATCCTTCGATTAAAGACTAGTTTATACTTATATTTGACTAAATCCATCCGCATTTTTTTTCAGATGATCCACTTCGCCGCAATGTTGGTCACCGCAAACCGTGTATATAAAAACATTATTTCATTGACGGCCATTTGCCACTATACAATGTAATATTTTTAAATAAAAAAAATTACTGAAAGTTCTTCAAGATGTGTTCTTTAAGATGGTATATTGATCGATTAAAAAAGTTTTGTAGTTTTCTTTTAAAAAATCCATGAAAAAGGCCTTTTTTTGCGGTACAAGTTGGGGTAACGCCTTAAGTAAAATGAAGATAGTTAATCTCGAATACGTAGCACTCCGAAAAAAACTTTTTTCTAAACGATTTAATTCGCATTGACCCACATTAAAAAGAATCTTCGATGATTTTTTTCTTGATGACGGGATGCACAAAACCACCGTTTCGTATCATTTGATCCGACGTTTTTACGAATATCTGTGTGTGTGTGCGTCAAATAAAATATATGGTATGATATATATATGATACATAGATATATATCCATGCTCATGAAAATGAACTCAAAAAAATGCAAGGCCTGAAAAGTTAGCTGAAAAAGTCCATATTTATACAAATAAACCTAAACAAATATACAGTCTGACAAATCACCTGAAAAAAATCGATGCTCGTAAAGAAAAACCCAAAAAAATGTAGAGCCTGAAAAGTGAGCTGGAAAAAGTCCATATGGGTACACATAAACCCAAATAAACCGGTACCAATACACAGCCCAAAAAGTCTATATTCATACAAATAAACCTAATTAAACCACAGCCTGAAAAATCAGCTGAAAAAAGCCTATACTCATAAACATAAACCGAAAGAAATGCAGAGCCTGAAAAGTCAGCTGCAAATAATCTATAGTCACACAAATAAACTACTTAATTCTATCGCAAATCGTTGGAAGATTGCAGCAACCGATGATTTTTTTTCTTGATGACGGGATGCACAAAACAATTTTCAGCAGTGTTTCGTATTCGGAATAGAATTATCTTCATTCGGCTGTACCGAAAATGAAATTTTAATTATTTTTCAGTATTTTTAACACTTTCTGGCAAATGCTACTCGTCACAAAAAACGCAATTTTTTTCGAAGAGGACTTGAAAGACAATTAAAGATCATATTTATCTCGGTGGCAAAATATTCAGGCTGGAATATTTTGGCAAACTATTCAGGCTTTTAATAAATACGTGGCCACCTTGTAATTGTCACCCTGTAAATACAGGGCTTCTAGTTGTAGGTGACGATCCTCTGAAAGAGTTGTAGGACATGTTTTCCGCTATCAAATAACCCAGTAATGCTTTATGCAAAAGTCAACCATTTTCGAGATGTCATTTTTTAAATCATTTTTATTATAAGGGTTGAGCAATTTTTAAAATAAATTTTAAAAACTGTTTCACAGAATCAAACTTTTTTATTATTTGTAGTTTGCGAACACAGCAACGAAGAATTATCAACAATAAAATGAGAACAATCTGCAAATATTTTTGAATTAGGGGTCCAAAACTCTGCCAGGCGAATAATTCTTCTTATTTTATTGTTGATTATTCTGTGTCCTTAAGGCGAGAAATCCCTTAAGGAGCGTGATAAATAGGCATTTTTCGGGATTTTTTTAGAAGGAATAAACAATCTGATCATTTTCAAATTTGGACATGAGTTTATTATAACTGTGAAGATAAAAAAAATTTGGGATGACCAACAAAATGGCGGCGTTATTAAGGGTCTTCGGACGCCTGTTTTCCGCGACATCGAAAAGTGCTGCAGTTTTGTCACTCTTTTTCTGTTGATCTGAAAAAGATTTAATAAGTTTCATTCGTTTACTGACATACTAAGGGGAAGGATATACCTAAAAAATGATGAAAAAGTGCAAAATTAAAAATTTGGGAGCCTTTTTACTCCAAAGTTCGAATTTTTTCAGAACCATTTTTTCGACATATTTGACCCCAAAAAAGTATTTATATACACGCTACCTGTCAAACTTTAGATATATCCTTCCGATAATATTACTGGGACTAATCTCCCAAAATTTCACCCAAATCGGTCGATAACTTTTTGAGCTACAACACGAGCAGTTTTTGAAAAAGTAGTTTCGAGAAAATCGCGTTTAAAGTTTCAACATGTGACTCGCTACCTGATCGCATGCTGTCCCCGCGCTCTAGACTATATCCGATAACTCCGCGAATATTCAATATTTCGAGTTTTCCTTTCGTGAATATATTCTTTGGGTATCATATTTTCGAAATATGTAAAAAAAATCGATTTTTTGACAATTCTAAAGGGATTTCTCGCCTTAAAGTACAAAGAATAAAATAGTTTGATTCCATACAACAGTTTAAAAAAAAAATTTGAAAGTCGTCACTCATAATTTTGAAAAAAATTTTGGTGAAAGGCCTAACTGCTGTATAGTAATAAATACGTTTAATAGGGCCCATTTGTGGCATACGATACTGTACTTATTTTTTTATTCAGGAATATATAAATATACATATGCGGAAGATAATTTTGAAGATTCGAGTTCGAGGACTGTCCTCACAATAGCTTCAGGTCAGGATAGCCAATTATATATATACATATTTTTTCGTTCGAAAACTTGACCGGTAGTATACATATATATTACATTATACCCACTACCGATTAAAAGCTTTCGGACACTCCAGACAATAGCAAAACTTTCGATCGCTGGATAATTGCCAAGCAATGTTAGAATAATACAATTCATTTAATTAATTAACTTCACGAAGATACTATATACCTCCATATAATGAATTATAATATTCTAATGTAATTTTGCAATTATCCAAAGTGATGGAACGTTTTGAAATTATCTGAAGTGTCCGAAAACTTTTCACCGGTAGTATGTATACACACTGATGCATCAAATAATAAGTATACTGTCATATTCTACAAAAAGATGCCGTTGAAGTTTCCATCGTTGGAATGGAACGATTTCGGTTTTCCATTTTTTTTTATTCCTTTAATTTTTCTCATTATCCCAGGGCTTTTTTGCAAATTACGGTTGTAGATCTCTAGTAAGAATGCGTAAAAACGTACAAGTGATTTTCGTAGTCTCAATCGGCCAAAAAAACTTTTAAACAACCGAAAAGAATTGACTTTCGGTATTGTCAACGGTGCAAACTTTAACGTCATAGAAAAAGCTTCTCCTGAAGGTATTTCTTACACCACAAATATGTCTATGTATGCAAAATGATATATTTTTCACGGTGCTATATATATAGCATATATATTAAGAATATATATCATACATATATTAAGGTGGCACAAATTTGAGCTCTATTTTTTTTCCTTTTTCTCACCATCCAATTATTTTCTTTAAAGAAATTATCGCAATTGTAAGAAAGCGATCACTAAATATTCATCGGCCAGCTAGAGCTTTCGCGAGGTTAATTTAAAAATTCATGGGTGAGAAGTGGATGAAATAAAAATCGACTTTTTAATGAAAATTTAAATCTTGGGAGACTTGAGCGAGCTCTAAATAATTCTTGACCGCTCGCAGCTTCTGTGACAATTTTTTTTTTCTTTACAAAAGATAATTGGATGGTGAGAAAAAGGAAAAAAGATAGCGCTCAAATTCGTGCCACCCTTATACAGGGTGTCCCAGAACTCAACGTCAAGCCGAAACGGGGTGACAGGATTGATTGTAACCATCATGAGAAAAATCGGAAAAAAAATCTATCCTATGCAGTTTGAAAATTATGGGCATTTAAGAAAAACCTAGAAATTTGGACAAACTGTAACCATTTTTCGGTTATTGTGGTTAATTTTTATTATTTTTGTTCATTTAAACTTTGGTACCGTAACCCTAAATAACATTTCTAGAATCACAGTCAAAAATAATGACACAATTGCCCCAAGTTTCCTAGAATTAAGACTATTTGTTAAACTATGAATTTAAAATTTTCAAAATTTGTCGACTTTGAAAGGCCCTCCTTTAAAAAAAAAAGTACTAGAGTGCCTTGGCAAGTGCCATTAAAAGTTGGCGCATTTAATCAGGATTGTAAAATGGTACAATACTTGTTAGTTTCATAGTAAAAAAAAAACGAGTAAAAAAATTAAAACCTCAAGTAATCCGATTTTTGCTAACCCATTTTACTCAGTTAAAATGTTTTAAACGGCACTATCCATCTATCCATCTCTCTCATCATTTTGCCGTAAAATTAAGAACCTACCAAGAGCTTGTGCGAATAAAAAACATTTTAACTGAGTAAAATGGGTTAGCAAAAATCGGGTTACTTGAGGTTTTAATTTTTTTACTCGTTTTTTTTAGTATGAAACTAACAAGTATTGTACCAGTTTACAATCCTGATTAAATGCGCCAACTTTTAATGGCACTTGCCGAGGCACTCTAGTACTTTTTTTTTAAGCAGGGCCTTTCAAAGTAGACAAATTTTGAAAATTTTAAATTCATAGTTTAACAAATAGTCTTAATTCTAGGAAACTTGGGGCAATTGTGTCATTATTTTTGACTGTGATTTTAGAAATGTTATTTAGGGTTACGGTTCCAAAGTTTAAATGAACAAAAATAATAAAAATTAACCACAATAACCGAAAAATGGTTACAGTTTGACCAAATATCTAGGTTTTTCTTAAATGCCCATAATTTTCAAACTGCATGGGATAGATTTTTTTTCTGATTTTTCTCATGATGGTTACAATCAATCCTGTCACCCCGTTTCGGCTTGACGTTGAGTTCTGGGACACCCTGTGTATATATATATATATATATATATATATATATATATATATATTTCATTTCCTGAATTCTAATGTACACCTTTGCGAGTTTTTAGGTATAACCCTTCCCAATTGAACCCTTTCATACCACTCCCTACCCGCACTTGCGCTAACTTTTTCCGGAATTTGTTAGGAAAACAACGTGAACAACAAAGTCTCGATCAATACTGCAAGACTTTTGACGGTTTTAGCACAGCCGGAAAACATTTCGAAAAATTGGTCGTCCGATCTAGCGTGGAATGTTCAACACATATGCACCAACTTGTATATATATATATATATATATATATATATATATATGTGCACTATGCTGTCGTTCTCGATTCTTCGTTCTTCTCCTGCTTCCTTTTCTCTCTCTATTTCTGCTTTTCGATCGTGCTCCACACACACACACACACACACACACACACACACACACACACACACACACACACACACACACACACACACACACACACACACACACACATACACGTGCACACATACGAGAGCAGTGTATGCATATTCCTCGAAGCTAAAGTTCTCACCGCGGGATGAGTGTATAAGCTCAGTTTATTTCGAACGTTTCACCGTGTGACACACGACGGTAGAATGAAACTGTCTCGAATTCGATGGGGTAACGAGCGTATCTCGCGAAATGTAGACTTCGTGCGTGTACCTTAATCCCCCCGTGACCCGCCATTTTTCGATACATACGTACTATCATAAGTAACTTGCGCACGAACGTCTCGTGTGTGTGCGTGGTTGTGTGTGTATGTACGTGTGGTTTATTTGATCGAGAAACGACGAGAGGAAGTGCAAGTGACACGTGCGGAAGAATGCAGAGCATTCATTTGGAGAAAAATATTTGAACATACATATATGTATACACGTTTATTCATTTATTTAGATTTATATTGTCAGTTAAAAAAATCGATGTAAGAAAAATGTATTGGATATTCCAGCTGAAGTCGACAACTATTTCTCTTACCATCGTTGATTATAGACTTCCATTGCGGACAACCTTACACCTGGTGTCAAGAAACACCTATTTTTTTTTCCCCAACCCTTACCCTTATTTTGGGAAATTGCCTATATTTATCCGAATTTTGATTAGGTTAATTAAATTACCTAATTAACCTAATTGTGGGAAATTTTCCAAGAATCATATTCACCGTGATAACTCGGAATCCTTAGACTTTGTACTAAGGTAACCTAGGTTGGATATGTCCCTAAAGTGGTGACTTATCACCCCCTTAAGGCTTTACATCGACCATACCAATATCCTGTATGTAAAAGGTTATATACTAAATATATAGAAGGGCAAGGGTTGAGGAAAATTATATACACTAAGTGACACGTTGGGAAGAATACAGAGCATTAATTTGGAGAAAAACATTTAAACATACCGATACGTATACATTTTTCTTTTTTTTTTATTCAGATCTATATTTTTAGTTATAAAAATCGATTTGAAGAGAATATACATATACATTGGGTATTGACACACCTGGTGTCAAAAAAACTCCTATTTTTTCCAGTTTACCCCACCCCTTGCAATTCTGCAGCTCCAAAAAATCGCAAAGTCGTAAATTTTTTGCCAAAGCTGATCGTGTGCTTTCCATATGCACTATATTTTGTTGTCAAATTTCGATTTTAGTGTTGATTATTCAACAATTTGGAAGTCAGAAGAATACTTTTTCGCTCACATGCACATTCTGCCCGACTTTAATTTTATCTGAAACCATATTTTTGAAGTTTTTTTAATCATTTTTATCGAAATCGAAATTTGACAAAAAAAATGCATTAAACTCCGGAACCACAAATTGAGCTTTGGTTGAAAATGCACAAAACAGGTCAGAAGCAGATCTCAATTTTTTAGAATTTCCAAATTTTGCGCTATTTCGTTGCCGCAGAAAGGCAAGGGGTGGGGTAGAAAATTTGAAAAAAAAATACGTGTCTTGCTGCAATACCCCATATATAAATAATACGATATATATATATATATATATATATATATACAGGGTGTCCCAGAACTCAACGTCAAGCCGAAACGGGGTGACAGGATTGATTGTAACCATCATGAGAAAAATCAGAAAAAAAATCTATTTTGAAAATGTTAAATTCATAGTTTAACAAAAAACAGTCTTAATTCTAGGAAACTTGGGGCAATTGTGTCATTATTTTTGACTGTGATTCTAGAAATGTTATTTAGGGTTACGGTTCCAAAGTTTAAATGAACAAAAATAATAAAAATTAACCACAATAACCGAAAAATGGTTACAGTTTGACCAAATTTCTAGGTTTTTCTTAAATGCCCAGATTTTTTTTCTGATTTTTGTCATGATGGTTACAATCAATCGTGCCACCCCGTTTCGGCTTGACGTCGAGTTCTGGGACACCCTGTATATTTATATATATATATATATATATATATATATATATGTATGTATATATATATATATATATATATATATATATATATATATATTTACTTCTTTATTTACGTCTTTAACTCGAGTGACGTAATACCCTGGGTTCAAAACATCGTTTAGTTCCGTTAAGCCCGCATATATATGTATATTGAGGCCTCGTGCATACTCGAAAGACATAAAAAAGTGAGTAATTTTTTTTTTAACTAACTTTGTCGTAAAGCCTCAATTGCGGATACTCAATAGCCCCGAGTTATTTTTCCACGGTTAATATTATAATAGTTCGCAAGCGGTATGTTGACCAAAGTGCACTGGTAATTCCGTCACAAAGCGAGCGAACCAAAAAGAAAAAAAAAGAAACGCAGCAGATTATGAAAAAAAAATTTTAAACACGCACAACAACGTTTAGTAATCGGACTCCAAAGCTGATGCACATTTTTTTCCGTTGCGTCGCACGAAAGCCAACGCGATGAAAAACAAAAGTCTCCTATGTCGCCGGTCTGCGAAATAAATATTGAAGCTCGTACAGGCTCGCTGCGTGTGCGCAATCTATCATCGTAAATATACATGAGAGGATCTTTCGAAAGCGCGTCAACCGTAGTTCCCGAAGTTATGCCGATAATGGAGGACGCGGAGGCGCGAGAGATCAAGAGGAAGGAACACGAGGAACAATCGTTGGCTTAGTGAGAGAGAGAGAGAGAGAGAGAGAGAGAGAGAGAGAGAGAGAGAGAGAGAGAGAGAGAGAGAGAGAGAGAGAGAGAGAGAGAGAGAGAGAGAGAGAGACAGTTGCTTTTATTGTTACATTTCTACTATATTGCGAAACGTTACCATTCACCTCACTCTCAAGACATTAACGCCAGTTAATTATGTACTGTGAGTCGTGGCCCTACGTGGGAGGGTGAGAATGAAGAAATAAAGCCCGAGAGAGGGGGGGGGGGGCGTTTACTCCGTATTCTGAAATCGAAGTTCCCTGTGCGTACCGTGCCAAAATGGATTAAAATATAGCGCAGTAGGGTATAGATAGTAGCGATACAAAAAACAATTGAAAAATGAAAATAAAATGAAATCCGAAAATGCAAT
>OX101783.1:6016993-6019493 GCA_944452715.1 Ophion slaviceki | reverse complement strand
TTGATTATTCTACATTTTTTTTTTGCTTATTTGGATTGTGAATTTGTAAGAGCAATTGAAAAAAAAGAAACGTTCACCACTAGGTCGAAGCTTGCCACGTTGGAATGCGACGAAAATTCTCTTTTACATTTTCATTTCCTTATTTTGATTATTCTACAATTTTTTGCACCTTTGGATTGTAGATCTGTAAGAGAAATTGAAAAAAAGGAAAAGTGCACCCGGTGTTGAAGTTTGCAACGTTGGAATGCAACGAAAATTCTCTTTTTTCATTTTTTTTTCTTATTTTCATCATCTCACCATTATTTTCTGCATATTTGGATTATAGATGTGCGAGGGAAACAAAAAAAGGTGTACTTAGTGTTGAAGTTTGCAACGTTGGAATACGACGAAAATTCTCTTTTATATTTTTATTTCCTTATTTCGATTATTCTACAATTTTTATTGCATATTTAGATTGTAGATCTGTAAAAGAAATTTGAAAAACAGGAGTAGTGCACCTGGTGTCGAAGTTTGCAGTGTTGGAATGCGACGGTAATTCAATTTTATATTTTTATTTCCTTATTCTTATCATCCTCCATTTTTCATGCATATCAAGATTGCAAAGCTCCAAAATAAATTTGAGCAAGGAGGAAAAAAATAGTTTCCGTCGTTTAATTCCACGAAGTGCACACTCAAGAATGACAACATGCCAGTTTGCATCGTTGGGTTGCAATGCAAATTACTTTTTTTCGATTTTTGGATATTTTTTCTGGCACATCACGCATACTAAAATCATCCCAGCGTTTTTAGGCAACTTCATCACAGATCTACAATCAAAGCTTTGGGACAATGATGAAAAAAAAATTATAATGATAAAAAAAAATTTCGTAGCATTCTAACGATGCACACTTAAATGTCATCTCAGAGGATTCCCCAAATGTAGATTTATTTTTGTTCAATATTAATATTTTAAAAGAATAACTTTTTCAAAATAAAATAATCATATAGATTATAAGTAATGCTATATCAATAAAATATTAAAATATATAAAATATGAACGTAAAACGATATCATTCCATATAATAAGTTGTCACTAAAGTTGACGACATTTCGGAAAAATGAGGAGGGTATCTCGACGTGCTCGGTGTTAAGGGAAGGGTAGGGGTTTCAGCGTGAAAAAAAAACACTTTTTCCGATTTTTTTTCATCTATATGGATAGAGTAAATTTATTGAAACCTTTTGTACATTGTTGAGTGTCACTTCAAGAACATTCCGTGAAATTTGTACGCGAAAATATCCACAAACAAGCCGGTGACAAAGTTTTTCCAAGAACGCCTTCGGAAAAACACGATTTGCGGTGTTCACTGTATCTCAGCTAGAAATTATCGGAAATCAAGTACCATTAAAATTTTGTCAAAGTATCATCAAATCCTCCCCCCAACGGTCTTTGATAATTTTTTTTCATTTCGAAATTTTTGTTGGTCATGCAAAGTGAAAAGTGCTATTTTTCACGAAAAATTCCGCCATTTTGGGGGTGGAAAACCCCCTCAACGTAAAAAAAATCTCAAACTAACCGCTGGGGGGAGGTATTTTATATGTAGAAAGTGTGTACCAAGTTTGAAATAAATCGGTCATGTAGTTTTCAAATGGCAGTGAACACGGGCTTTGAAAAAGTGGTTTAGAGAAAAACGCGGCACCGGCTTGTTTGCGGATATTTTCGCGTACAAATTTCACGGAATGTTCTTGAAATAACACTTAACAACGTACAAAAGGTTTCAATCAATTTACTCTATCCATATAGATGAAAAAAAATTCGCAAAAAAGTGTTTTTTTTGCGAACCCCTACCCACCCCTTAAAAGGGGAACAAAGTGATAGTCGTATTTTGTTGGAGACGTGAATGGCGTTATGGCGGAATTTGGTGAATACAACACTTTTACATAGTCGGTAGAGTTTTAGTTCGGCTTAATAATTAGGGAAAATTGCATGTTTGGTAAGTCCCAAAAATGGGTGTTGGATAGTTTATTATGAGGACGTCATCTCCCTCCATCTGTGTGCCTCATGGGATTTCTAAGTCATGAAAGATATGACCAATCTCTCTCTCTCTCTCTCTCTCTCTCTCTCTCTCTCTCTCTCTCTCTCTCTCTCTCTCTCTCTCTCACTCTCTCTCCCCCTCTCTCCCTCTCTCTCACTCTCTCCCTCTCTCTCACTCTCTCTCTACCCTCCTCAATTGAACCCTTTCCTATAATGCCGTATTTACCGAGGCTACGGAAAAACTGTGGAAAATGTCAACCAGTGTTGGTACATTTATTTATCATATATTATAATATTTCATTATATAATACACTGTAATTTGCTTATATAAGATTACATTAAGTATGAAAAATATATACGATTATTGTGAAAAAAAACTTACATTAAATTATAAAGAAATAAAAAAAAATTCATCTTTAACCCAGACACCCTTTGGTATGGCATTGAAGTCTGCATCGTTAGAACGGTACGAAAGTTTACTTTTTCGTT
>OX101783.1:5979493-6011993 GCA_944452715.1 Ophion slaviceki | reverse complement strand
TGAGAACAAGTTTGCTTCATTTGGATGTATTATTGTGAATCATCATGTGACGCAAATATGACTTCAACTGGAGCACTCATAAAGGATACACAGCTGTGAGACTTTCTATGCCGCAGTGATGATGTACATATGATGACAATATGAGGTACATCCGTCTATCTGGGACGGTTTCCGAGATTTTGGGCTTTATGTTATTTTTTTAATAATAGACATCTGCTTTTGGTTTTTCGCACGCCATTTCTACAAATGATATGAATCGACAATAACTAAGCAACTTTTTAAAGTAATTGGCTATGATATACGTAGTACATTTTTTTTTACACCGCTGGCTATCAAAGTCAGATGTTCGAATTGGTTTGTATGGAAACTCTGTAAGATCTTTTTTTCATTAAGTTTCCTTAACATTTAAGGTAAAAAGAAGACTTTTTAAGATAAAACAAATAACCATGAGTATTTTTTAAAAACCGGGTAAAAAAAAGTTCTCATTTGAAGAAATGACATGCGGGAAACCGAAAACAGATAATTTTTTATTTCGGAAACCGTGGGATTTTTACTAAACTGAAATTCAAGCACATAGTAGGACATAATCTGACCTATCGACAGTTGCAGAATTATCCATTCATAACGAGACACCCTGTATATATACAGGGCGTCCAGCTATGGATGGATTTGGCGCATGGACCGACATAATTTTTTGGGGGATTGGATCCTTTGCTACTTCTTTCACTCTTAAACCCTATGTCCTAAGTGTCACGGTAATTAAGATATGATTTTTTTCGTTTTTTTTTAATTACCGGAAATTTCGCCTTTAAATCGTCATAACTTTTTAGTTTGTGGTTGTAATAGCACGAAATAATTTTTGTTGTATTCTGCAATGTATGTTTATTATAAATAAAGCATTATTTGATACAAATGGTTTTAACAAAACGCCGCATATGCTTCCAAAGTCTCAAAAATGCGTAAATGTATGAAAAATTTCCACTTCTAAATTCATTATAAAAAAAAAAAAAATCTATTTTGAACTTAGCTTTGTTTAAAAAAGTTCTCTAGTTTATACCCTTTCTAACGGTATGCCGTAGAAATCATTCATTATGTAGTCAAAATAAAGAGAATAAGTTTTTTTTATAATGAAATTAGGAGTTGAAATATTTCCTACATTTACACATTTTTAAGACTGGAAATTCAATAGTCATTTTCTTGAAACCAATTGTATCAAATAATGATTTATTTATAATAAATATACCTTGCAGAATACAACGAAAGCTATTTCATGCTATTACAACAACAAATAAAAAAGTTATGATGATTTAAAGGCGAAATTGCCGGTAATTAAAAAAGAAACGAAAAACATCATATCTCAATTACCGTGACACTTGAGACATAGGGTCTAAGGGTGAAGATAGTACATGAACCCCCCAATCCCCTAAAAAAATGTGTCAGTCCATGCGCCAAACACCCGGTGTGTATATATATATATATATATATATATATATATATATATATATATATATATATATATATACCGATATAGGTACCTCTAAATATTAATATAAAGGGCTAAAATTTGGTCAGCACTCATTTTTTTGTCATTCTCAACAGCATTTTCAACAAAAATATAATTTTTTTTTGTTTTTGCCGGTCTAGTGTGCACACGTATATACAGGGTGTCCCATTTTTATCTTACACCTGAATTTTCTCGAAAAATATTGCTCGGACGAAATATTGTGTGGAACAAAACTTCTAGGGATTGAAGGGGGACGTTTGAAAAAAATTTATTTGAGGAGCCAACATTCAAAATGGCGGCGGTACAAAGGCTGACATGTTTTTTTCAAACGGAAACATAACTTTTTTTTATTGCCAAAAAATTTGTCAGCTGAAAACTAAAAACTTTTGTTGGAAATTTTTTTTGATAAAGTTCATAGTTTTCAAGTGAGAACATCATTTTCAATTATTTCAGATGTATCCAGGATTTGTGTGTGTGTGTGTGTGTGTGTGTGTTTTTCTACCCATCGTGATCAAAGTTCGTCAAGGATTTAAAGAAACACGTTTTTGGGCCTGAAAATGGCACAAACGCTATTAAAATGGAAAACAACTATTTTTCATCGATTTTCCTCCAAAATTTTCTCATGAAATATCGTCCAAATTTGAAAACAAAAAAACAAAAAAAAATCAAAATTTTCAACAGTGTTCCACACGCACGCACATGCACACACACACACACACACACACACACACACACACACACACACCCACACATCCACACATCCACACACATACACGCACGCGCGCCCACACACACACACACACACACACACACACACACACACACAAATCCTGGATACAACTGAAATAATTGAAAATTATGTTCTCACTTGAAAACTATGACCTTTATCAAAAAATTTTTTTCAACAAAAGTTTTTAGTTTTCAGCTGATAAATTTTTTGGCAATAAAAAAAAGTTATGTTTCCGTTTGAAAAAAACATGTCAGCCTTTGTAACGCCGCCATTTTGAATTTTGGCTCCTCAAATAAATTTTTTTCAAACGTCCCCCTTCAATCCCTAGAAGTTTTGTTCCACACAATAGTTCGTCCGAGCAATATTTTTCGAGAAAATTCGGGTGTAAGATTAAAATGGGACACCCTGTATATATACGTGTACATAAGACGAACCCAAAAAAAAATATTTTTTTTTTCAATTGAAATTATTGTTGAAAATGTTGTTGAGAATGACAACAAATGAGTGCTGACTAAATTTTAGCTCTTTATATCAATATTTAGAGGTCCCTCATCGCGATTTACTATTTAAAATGGTAAAAGTTTTGTTTGTGGCTTCTCAGCTTTATAACTCGCCTACGGGTAAACACACGAAAATGCCCAAGACTTTGTTTTATAGGAAATTTGACGCTCTACAAAAAAGTCCTTGACCTTCATATGATGAATTCACTCGTTCGAATTTTATTCAACGTCAAAGTTGGATCTATGATAAATTTAATGATTTTGTGAGATTTTTGGACTTTTACACCGATATTATTGTATTGTTATTTAAAAGTACATTACTACAATAA
Organism: Ophion slaviceki; assembly: GCA_944452715.1. NCBI lineage: Eukaryota > Metazoa > Arthropoda > Insecta > Hymenoptera > Ichneumonidae > Ophion > Ophion slaviceki. The sequence continues at coordinate 6,008,930 of OX101783.1, read as the reverse complement.
TCTATTCTCAAACCGAATTCAATTCCCATAGCATGATCAATAAATATCTAGGGAATAATTTTAAAATGATACAATACTTTTCAAGATGAATCGGAAAAAACAACAAAAAAAATGAATAATTTTGTGAAAAATGTCTAAAACTCTCACAAAATCATGAAATTTATCATCAATTCAACTTTAATGTTGAATAAAATTTGAACGACTGAATTTATCGTATGAAGGCCAAAGACCTTTTTTGTAGAGCGTAAAATTTTCTATAAACAATATTTTTGGGCGTTCCCGTGTGTTTGCCCGTAGACGAGTTATAAAGCTCAGAAGCGGCAAACAAAATTTTTACCATGTTAAATGAAAGGGAAATAGAAAATCACGATGAGAGACCTCTAAATATTAATATAAAGGGCTAAAATTTGGTCAATACTCATTTTGTCATTTTCAAAAACGTAAAAAAAAAATGTTTAAATAAAATTTCATTTTTTTTTGGCCAGTCTGTTGTACATACGGACATACAGAAATGTATAAGAGTATGTAGAAATAGTGTTGTGCAGGTTGTACAATTAAAACGGCACAGCATCATACTTCGCTATTGTTTAGTCAGCGTCGGACTTTGAACGCGAATATCTGAGCCAATATTTTTCGCACGGCATTTAAGGGGATATTTGAAAAAAAACAATTTTGAAGAAATAAGCGAGATGATTGAACAATTGTTTGGACATTTATTTGCATGTACATTAACAAAAGTGCCTGCCAAATTTCATAAAAATATATCTACAATTAAAGCAGTTATAAACAATCTCACGAAGGAGCTTCGAACGTGAGAATCTCAACGGTGTACTTAATTTCGGCCACCCGGTTGATCTGAAAGAAAAAAAAACTAGTTTTTTTCTTAAAATAGATAATATTGGCCAAGACTTGAACGAGATATTCAACATTGTTGAATTTTTCTTTCGATTTTACGAGGTTACTGACATCAATATCGTTGATGAGTAATGAAAAAAAATGTTAAGAAGAAAAACGTCCGTCAAGACTAAGCTACTATTACACTGAATAAGTGTATGAAATTTCAAGTCAATCCGTTCATTGGATGTCGAGAAATCGTGTACACCGTTGTGAAAATCATCGTTTGGAAAAAAAAACGCGTTTAAGGCCTTAGGCGACAGTAACGGGTATAAAATAATGTGCGAATTTAACAATTTTTTTTCGTACGAAAAAGTGATGCTCTCATAAAATTAATTACACATCTATTTAGTATAAATATCAAGATGTTAGAAAATATGTATATATTTTTTTCGCTCGATTTACTTCAAATTTAAAACTTATGTTCCTATTTGCATTTCGCAGAGAAGTACGTACAGAATTTCTGATTAATCGAAAACTTTTAATTTTATCAGCAGTTTATGAGCAGTTATAACGAAATTTTTCACTGAAAATTCATTTCTTAATTTCAAATACCTACAACTTTTGAATAAAACAATATTTTTTAAATTCCTTACGTACTTCTCTAGGTATTCTAATGTAGGTTGACGAGAATTTTTGTTTTTTGTTCTAGGTAAAAAATCGTGGATGCTAAATGTCACGCCGCGGAGCGCCTAAAAAAAGATAACAAAAGAAAATATTAGTAGTTGGCCATTTTGTACATCGAAAAAAAAATATATATTTTCTAACAGCTTGAAATTCATACTAAATAGATGTGTAACTAATATTATGAGTGAATCACTTTTTCATACGAAAAAAAATTGTTAAATTCGCACATGATTTTATACCCGTTACTGTGGCCTAAGGCCTTAAAGTTATACCAGCAGTTCTCTCGTTGTGATCATGAGTTCTGCCTTCGATCTGCGATTTCTGCACCGTGTGTTGGACTTTCCTCGTCAATTAGAGTTGCCGCAAGCGACTAACCCCTTAAAAGAAGGGATTTGCCAACAATGACACACCCAATATGCTTAGCTCACAAAAAGCTCTAATTGTTGTGAATCGCTCTGTACGTATACATACATACGTTGGCACGTACGATCAGAAATGCAAATACGTCTTGATATGCAGCGAACGGCCTCCGGCTGTGATAGTTACGATTCACGTGCGAGACCCATCTCTCATTCGGCGAAAGAAAAAAATGACAACGAGTGAGACAACAATGAACAAAAAAAAAGAAAAAAAAACGCAAATTGCCTGCGAGTTCGTCACTTCTCGTCGTCCCCGGCAAGTCTCACGAAGTCGCGGTTTCTCATCCTTTCACGCTTCGAGGGGGGGAGGGGGGCACGCAGAAACCGCGTGAATAGTGGTCCATTAGGATGGAGCGTGTAGGAGAAAAATTATTTGTACGCGTTTGAATTTAAAAAAAAAAAAAAAGTCCTTGGGCAGGTCCAGTGTTATGACGATGATCGAACGATGGGGGAAAAAAGTTGGCTGTGGATGTGGTTGGGAAAATGAATCGAGTCGGAAGAGGAATGTGGAGAAGCGTGGGAGTACGAAATCGTGGCAATTTAATTAAGGCGTTACCCCCACTTGTAGCGCAAAAAAGGCCTTTTTCATGAATTTTTTTATTGAAAAATATTACATTGTTTAGTGGCAAATGGCCGTCAATGAAATCATGTTTTTATATACACGGTTTGCGGTGACCAACATTGCAACGAAGTGGATCATCTGAAAAAAAAAAATGCGGATGGATTTAGTCAAATATAAGTATAAACTAGTCTTTAATCGAAGGATTTTAAAAAATATTCATTTTTCACAAAATGGCGGACAGTCAAAGTTAATGGTTCGATTTTAACGAAAAAAACGGCCGTTTTTTGGCTATAAAACGGCCATTTTTTTTCGAAAAAAAAATCGAACGATAAAAGACTACATTTTTATGTATTAAATAAGCCCGCAAAATTTCAAAAATATCGGTTCATTAGTGTTCGAGTAATCTTGGTCACCGACTTCAGAAATGCCATTTTGAGAAAAACGCGTTTAAAGTTTCAATTTCAGTTTACACGAAGAAAATATTTTTTTTTGTAAACTTACATAGAGTCATCTATTCCGGGCCCATACAGAAGTATGGGCCCGGATACTTATACTTCAAAAAAATGCAATAAAAAAAAATCGATTTTTTCAAAATCGCAAGTGGGGGTAACCCCTTAAGCAGCGTGCAGTGAATCGCGTCAATTACCAGAACCTTTTTGAGAGCAGAGAAATCTCATCGAAAGGACAAGACCAACGAGTCTTGTCGGGCCTCGTGAAACGTTTCCGTTTGGTCGACTTTGGTGTGGTCCTGTTATTTTTTGTCGATATACAGGGTGTTCCATTTATTTTGAGACATCGAAATAACATGAACAGCGAAATACATCGCAAAATCCTGAGGAACGTTTCGAGTGGATTCAAACCAGGAGTAAAATAGCTAGATAACTTTTTAGTTTCGTAGACATTTTCGAGTTTATTTCAAGGTCAACTAAAAAAAACGAAAATATATTTTTATCAAAGCGGCATCTCACAAGGAACATCACTCAAGGAGAGAGATTTAGGCGAGAAAACATTGCTCATTTTCATGTTTTTTTTAAATGGAAATATTTACTCACCATTTTTTAGACGTATAAAGAACATCTCTCAGGTGACACCCTTCGATTTTATTGAAATTTGGATATGTCATAAAGCACCGAAAAGTAAGTGATACGTATTGTTTTTATCGGCGGAAAAACGGTTTTAAGAAGTGAAACCACCCCTCAATATAGGGGTGGTTCACCCCTTAATTTTTTTCGCAATTTCATGATAGTTGATTTTTCATTGCTTCGGATTAGAAGAATTTTCGTTTTGTTTCGTTAAAATCGGTGGACTCCTTGTGTGTGAAACTGCTATATTACCCCTAGAGATGCCTTTTTTGGAGGGTGTCACCTGAGGGATGTTCCTCGTTAGGGTATGTTCTACTTTCGGCTGTTAAATGGTATTTTTTTCAATTATTAATCTTCAAAAATGGCGGTGGTATGGCACGGTCTTTTAAGGCGGGACATACATTTGGACAGGAAAAAGATAAGAAATATTGAGGGATTTTTTAAACTAAGAAATAATTATTCTTCAAGTGTCAAACTTTAGGTATATATTTTAATAGTATATTTAAGTATACAAAACAATTTTTTTAAATTAATTCATCATCAAAATGATGGAGCTGTGGCAGAGTATTACAGCAAGGTGGCCGCGGGAGTTGCCAATCGGCGTGCAGTCTAGCTTCCCGTAGACTTTGATTTGCAAAAAAGTTCAAACATTTTTTCAGTTAAAACATGTATAGTTTCCATGTGACGGTAATTAAAATGAAGGAAATGCAAATTTGAGAAAATGGCACACATTTACAAAAAACATCAACATTTCACGCAACATTTCTGTAAAATGGGGATAAAAAAATCTTTTTTTTTTTCCAAATTTTCGAAAACAATTCTCGTCAAGTAGAAGGTACCGATATTATCAATATTTCTGCTAAGTTTCAACTCAATCGGCTTAATAGCTTTTGAGTAATCCTGCACGCCAATTATGATAATGCAGTTTTGAGAAAAACGCGTTTGAAGTTCACGCCCGCTTCGAATCGTGAGGCACAGCGTTGACGGGCTGTAACATTTGACGTATTTCGAATTTCGCTTTGAAACTTTAGGAAAACATTCTACATATATATTTCTATCGTTCACAAAAAAAATCGATTTTTTGATCGTTCTAAATTTATATCCCACCAATAGGGTTGCGGCGGATGTTGTCAGACGGCGTGACACGTGGCGTCGGCGAGATTAATGTGAAAAAAAACCAACGGAGTTTTTTTTCTCTTTAATACTCATACGCAGAATATGAACCAAGAAAAAGTGAGAAATGTTGAAAATCGACTAAATGGTACGCTTTGAAACATGAAGATTGAATTTTCCGAAAAAAAATTCTACATTTGGCAATCAAAAAATACTTTTTTATGATTTTCAAAAACATTTAGGATCATGTTTTAGACAATAAGGTTAGGAAGATTAACAACAAATTTCATCAAAATCGGTCGATTAGTTTTTTAGCTATATGCCACGCGAGTTTCGAAAATGCACTTTAAAAGAACGTGCCATATCTCCATCATTTTTAAATGTTAATAAAAAAATGTTCGTGTTTAATTCTTTTTGTATATCATTTTTATGAGGTTTATAGATAATACACGCAATTAATAAAAAACGGCCAAACATTTGTTCCATTTATTTTTCGTTGCCCAAAACTCGTAAAAACTCTCGCTAATTGTGACCACTCACGGCTAAAGAAACGTGCGCGCAAGACCGCGTACGCTCGTTTGCCTATTTCGTTATTCGTGACTATAAAAAAAAAAAGAAAAAGAAGAAAAAACAGGTCAATTAACACACTGGAATGTCATCAATTGTACTTAGCGCGCACATCCGTCGAGATTAAATCGTCACGGAAAGGAGATAGCACCTTTCGCAAGATTCGAATCGTCGAAGCCCGACGAACCGTTCAAATACGAGGAAAAAAAGAAATATCGAGACGCACTCGAGATTTCGAGTTTAATTAATTCGCGAGAAAATTAGATCGACGATGCTGATTTTTGTAGTGTGAAGTATGATCGAGATTTTTTAAAATGAACATTGAGAATATATTACTGTCGTTGTTAATAATAAAAATCAAAATACCAAAATTTGTCACCATACCATAAGACGAACCCAAACAAATCCAAGTTAAAAATCACTGTAAGTTTTTTCTACCGGATACTATTTATTTCTCGCATTGCAAATTGTCGAGGATCCCAAAATATGTCGGAAAGAAGCATTCGTTTTGCGTATTGCAAATTGAAGTTTAAAAAATACGTAGAAGAAAATGAGATAAAATTTTTTAGCAAACAAAATCCTACTCCTTTTCCTTTTCTGTTTAATTTCAAATTTCATTTTGGCTACCTTGGGAAGCGAAAAATTCTCGTGTTAAAAAAATTATTCACAATGATAAAAATAGAGAAGTAAAAAAACCGACTATTCGTTGCCTTTGAATCATGAACACCTTGAGACCGTTCACTGAACCCAAACAAATCCAAGCAAAGACGTCTGCTCCACACAAAACAATACGCCGATTCCAAACAAAAAATCCCTCCAACTTTATTTCCATGAAAAAATACCGATTTTTTATTGCAAACTATTCAGAAAATAAAAAGGTGACGAAAATATGAGAGACCATATTTTTTCGAAATAAAGTCCCCTGTGCCATTTTTTCAAGGTCTTCTGTACATTTTCGTTTTATTTTGCAAATTTGTTTTCGGCACATTGAGTCCCCAAAAATCACTCGATTTTTTTTACAATCCTTAAAGATTAACGACCAAAAATCTTCGAAAATGTTCGACAATAATAAAAAGGAAGCAAATTTTTAAAAATCGAATTTTCGTTGCATTTGAACAATAGCCCGTTCTTCCCTCCAGTTCAAGGATCAACGAACCAGGTTCGCATGCGTCTACGCCTCGTTCATCCGATAATACATCAAACAGTTCGGGCCAATTTTTCAATTGCCCTCTATCCGAAATTCGTAAACAACGTGGAAGAAATTTCTAAACAATTTTCGAAATAGCGAACCGCTGAGGGGGTATTCCTCGTTTGTGGAGAAGCCGGCGAGACCGCACGTACAAAATATACGCGCGTGAAGCGTGGGCGGGCAGAGAAGAGAAAAAAAAACACATTTGATTCTCGAGGGGGATTCAAACATGTTTCATCAGAGGAAAACGCGAAAAAAGGAAAACGGCGGGAATACTCTTCTGTTTACGACATTGAAGTGAATAAAAAGACATTTGCTGGTCTCTCTCTCTCTCTCTTCCTCTCTCTTTCTCGGAAGGGGGTATTTAAATGTCACTTTATATGTACGTGCTCTGTCAAACGTATATCATCAGGGATTTAAATTGAAAGGCCGTGAGTACTCCGGATATTGAGATGCACAAACATTTATTCCAGACAAAATTTATGACAGCAAGCTATGAGCAAAACCTCTTCATCTATTTATTATTTTTCAAACTAAATTGATAATACTCATAATTATAGATTAAAAATTAGATTTATAATTATCGATCATATAACTATATTATATAAAATTTAAAAATGATACTCATAGATATAGAATAAAAATTATATCTTCAGAATTATAATTAGGTATATTATATATTTAATACCGTTATTTTGTTCGCACATTTCGACAGCAAGCTATGAGCAAAACCTTTTCATCTATTTATTATTTTTTAAACAAAAGTGATAATACTCATAATTATAGATAAAAAATGAGAACTATAATTATAGATCACATAACTATATTATATAAAATTTCAAAATCATACTCATAGATATAAATTAAAAATTATATCTTCAGAATTATAATCAGATATATTGTATATTTAATACCATTATTTTGTTCGCACGTTTTGACAGCAAGCTATGAGCAAAACCTCTTCATCTATTTATTATTTTTCAAACTAAATTGATAATACTCATAATTATAGATTAAAAATTAGATCTATAATTATAGATCATATAACTATATTATATAAAATTAAAAAATGATACTCATAGTTATAGATTAAAAATTACGTCTTGAGAATTATAATTAGGTATATTATATATTTAATATGATTATTTTGTACGCACGTATATTATTTTATTCTTCATTTGTATCATTATCACGGTGAGTAGATTTTTTTGAAAATCCAATTTGACATATGTTCTTCTTATTTGTAAGGAGCTTCAGTTGCAATTAAGTACAATTTTTTTCAAACTCTCCAAATGCCGCAACGCGTAAACTTAACCTTGATGTTGAAGTATTCCTACCTGCGGAGAATGGGAAAATATGGATTGCTATCGAATTGCACCTTGACGCACACCTTGACGTACTCCTACAACATTTATAAGTTTGTCAGTGAATTCAATTTTTAAAAATTAAACAGACCCATTTACCATGACGCTAAAATTTGCATCGTTGAAATGCAACGAAGTATTTTTTTTTATATCCCAAATCAAATTCCCTCTGGCAGACTCAAGCCATGAAAATTCCGCGTTCATTTTTTAGCATTCTCATTTAGCGATCTACCCTCTAAGTCTACAAAACATGATTTTCGATAATAATTTGAAAAATGAAAAATTGAATAGAATTCTCGTTGGATAGGAACGATGGAACTTTCAACCCCATCATTTAGTCAACACGACTGAACATTTTTTTTATTAAATAATACCAAATACCAAGATGATTAAAAGCATATAAACTTCTCACCACTCAATGATGGTAAATAGATCTTTGATAACGTAAATAAATATGTTCAAAGTAAGTGTCTGGAATAGTAGAATTAAATAAAAATAACATCGACTTTACAAATTTTCGTAAATCATCGATTTTAGTTGATTGGAAAAAACGATCAAACAAAGACGATGAATTGATTACAATAAATATTTTTTATCAGCGTATATGTGAATATCTATATAAATGAATAAATAAATAAATCAATATATATATATATATATATATATATATATATATATATATATATATATATATATTGGGGATTGAATTATATATGTATACATATCCATGAGTGCTGATAACAACGAAGCTATACTCTCTGTCGATTGCATATGCTTATCATCCAAATTTCCAACCCGCGGTATATTATCATCCCGCTCAACCGGCGAAGCCGTACGAAGTTTCTCTCCCTCTCTCTCTCTCTCTCTCTGGTTATTCACCCATGTGTGTGTGCGTGTGTCCATACGTGCACCGCGATCCCCGGAGCGATGTTCCCATTTTAAAGCACCACGGGCTGTCGTTGCCTCTCAGTCGTTTAGTTGCATCAGTAACACCTTATCCGCAAATTCTTTTCCAACTCTGGTGAAATTCAAGAAAAACACATCGCCACGATTTCGTGTAAATGACGTTATACACACACATATTTACAGATACATATACGTATATATGTCTATATTGATATCCATGCATATATCGTCAACGATATCAAAAACTCGGGAGTGATAAGGAATAAATTCAATTACTCCTCGTGTTTGCTACGAAACCAACGACATCGCTTCGTCATTGTCGGGAGACTCACATATGTGAATTTATATATATATATATATATATATATATATATATATATATATATATATATATATGTAGATATAAGTAGCAGTGTTATACCGACTAACCGCGATAAACCGAGATTTACGAGAGGAGAATCTAGTCCAGCACAGTCGGGGCTGCGAACTGTTCGTCGAATGACCAAAACTCCGGGCTGCCGAGTCGCGATTTCCCAAGTTCTACATATGTGTATATACGTAGATTTATACACATTTATACATTTAGACACAGGCATATATATTTATATATATGTATTTATCTATTTATATATACATATAAATATATAAATATAAATAAATAAATAAATAATATATATATATATATATATATATATATATATATATATATATATATATATATATATATATATATATATATATATATATATATACTAAACACTCGACCCGACCATACCGATTTGTCAGAAATTTTTCGTTCTTTTTTTTCCATCCTTGTACGAAGACTCTCTCGCGACTCGATAATAATGTCGGACGACGAAAATGTTGTGAAAAATCGGTTGACACGGGTCCCGATTGGTGACAGATGGGAGACGTGGAAGCGCGACGTACTGTTCGCCAGCGAAGTGCCAAATGTCAAGAGCAACCTGCGCGAAGAATCCTCGAGAATCGAGGATCCACGTTGCCACGTGGAATTTGCACAGTCGAAAAAGGATTTTGATCGTTGGGAGCGGTGAGTTGACTCTTGGATGGATAGTCTCGATTTCATGTTTTCGATCTTTTCCATCTTTCAACAGTGGTTTTGAGTAATTTTGGAGCGGAGGTTATTTTTCGTCGCGGAGAATGCATTCGTCGGTACAGAGAGAGAGAGAGAGAGAAACTTCCGTTCCAGGAATCGGGAAACTTCCGGTTGATCGGTTTTCGGTTGATCGGATTGATCGGAAGTTATTGGGGTGGAATGAGAAATTCACGTACGTGGTCGAAAGAATTTCGGCTTGGGTTTGATAACGATCGAGTCAATGAAATCGGTATATACAGGGTGTCCCTCTTATCTCTGCTACCCGAAATAACTCGGTAATTATCGACGTGACAAAAAAAATGTTCCCGACAAATGTTGCGTGAAGGGGGGCTCAAATGCGGGCATTTTTTTATTTCGGTGGAGGCGCTGACGCACGGTGAAGGTCACCTCCACTTTTCTAAGGTGCTATACCAGCGTGAACGCTGAACATTCGGGTGATTTTCGGGAATTTTTTTGGAAGAAAAGTACTCAATTAAATGTTTCGGAAAATTAAGAATATATTTGGCTATGTTTGACCTATATTACATATTTTTTTCATAGAAAAATATTGAGATCCAAGGGACTTATGCGCTGCCTTCGGAGGCGTCAAAAACAAAAGTTCCTCCACTGCTGACATGATTCCGGCTGGTTGAGTAGCTGTAACCGAAAAAGGAAAAAATGTCGTTAAACTGGAAGGTATTTCCTACAAAATAACGTAGGATTTTCGAAAAATATCAAAATCTAACAAAATGGCGTAGTTATGAAAAAAAATCTGTTTTCTTGCCTATAAAATGGTGGTTTTTTTCAATGCCAAATCGTCTATTTTCATCCAATCAAAAATATCCTACGTCATCGTAGAGTAAATACATTCAAGAGTACTCAGTTCAAATTTCAAGTAAATCGGATAATTGCTCTTTGAGTTACAATGTCAGCAAATTTGAAAAATCTCATTTCGAGAAAAAAGCGTTTAAAGATTTAAGACGTTACCCCCACTTGTAGCGCAAAAAAAGGCTTTTTTCATGAATTTTTTTAAAGAAAACTACAAAACTTTTTGAATCGATCAATATACTATCTTAAAGAACACATCTTGAAGAACTTTCAGTAATTTTTTATTAAAAAATATTGCATTGTTTAGTGGCAAATGGCCGTCAATGAAATAATGTTTTTATATACACGGTTTGCGGTGACCAACATTGCGGCGAAGTGGATCATCTGAAAAAAAAATGCGGATGGATTTAGTCAAATATAAGTATAAACTAGTCTTTGATCGAAGGATTTTAAAAAATATTCATTTTTCACCAAATGGCGGACAGTCAAAGTTAATGGTTCGATTTTAACGAAAAAAAACGGCCGTTTTTTGGCTATAAAACGGCCATTTTTTTTCGAAAAAAAATCGAACGATTAAAGACTACATTTTTATGTATTAAATAAGCCTGCAAAATTTCAAGAAGATCGGTTCATTAGTGTTCGAGTAATCTTGGTCACCGACTTCAGAAATGCCATTTTGAGAAAAACGCGTTTAAAGTTTCAATTTCAGTTTACACGAAGAAAATATTTTTTTTTGTAAACTTACATAGAGAAACTTACAATAAAAAAATCGACTTTTTCAAAATGGCAGGTGGGGGTAACCCCTTAACTATCGATCGAACATTCGGGGAGTATTAGAGATACGGCCTTGACATTTTTACAAGATGTTCTTGAAAGTATAAACTGTCGAAAAAGGCAAAAAAAAAAATTTTCTTTGAAAGTGTCACACTGGTATAGCCCCTTAAATGGAATGATACATTTTTTCAACCATCTTGTGGAGGACCTCAAGCGGCATGAAAAACGTTAGGTGGTCAAAGTTGTTCAAGGTCATTCAGGGTCAGTATCGATGATACAAATCTAAATATCTCGGATCACTACCAAATATTTGGTAGTGATCCGTGATGTTTAGATTTGCATTTTATTTCAATAGGTGACCTTGAATGACCTTGAACGACTTTGACCCCCTAATATTTTTTATGCGGCTTGAGGTGCTCCAAAAGATGGTTGAAAAAAAATGTACCATTCTATTTAAAAAAGTGGAGGTGACCTCTACTGTGCCTCAGCGCCTCCACCGAAATAAAAAAAAATGGTCGCATTTGACCCCTTGACACCGTACAACTTTTGTCTGGAACATTTTTTTGTCACGTCGATAATTACCTAGCTATTTCGGGTGGCAGAGATAAAAGAGACACCCTGTATATCTCGGAGTGGCGGTAGATAGTACCAGCTGGGTGGACCGTCTCTTGCCAGTGATGAAAATGGGCTGTCACTTTCGGAAAAAAGTGTGGGGCACTTGTGATAAATTTACCCCAATCTATCGATTATTTTTTTTTCGTAATTCGATCGTCCCACGACACTGAGTGGAAGTTGTTCCAAAAATTGCTACGCTCGATCGATCCAACAACGGATTCATCGCATATAACGGCATTCGTCGCATATTTTTCTCAATTTATCCCCAACGGCTGTACCTATGCATACAATCAAACGGAGCGGTCCGTATGTACGATACAGACCAATGGGCATTACGCTATGCAGTCAATTACAATTACAGGAAACGAAGATCGAATTCGAAACACAACGAACATGATATAAAAAAAACACACACACACGCATACACAAATGAACAAACGAGAAAAGAAAGAAAAATGGACGAATAATCATGAGTTCTGTTCATTTTTTTCATTTGTACAAATCGTCTTTACAATTCGGTCTTATTTTCAATAAGTATTATTTATAAAAACGTCACAAAAACCTTCAGACGAAAGGTCAAATTGAGTAACTGACAAAAAATGACAAATAATGAGGCATGCTTTGTCTGTAAACCTGAAAATCTTTAACTGTAAATCTTTGACTCATATAAGTAAACTGCAAAGAATGCTTCGACTGTAAATAGGGAATTTTTGAAAAATTTCGTCACAGGTCGTTTATATTAATTAAATCAATTGGAAGCGGCGCGGAGACAGAGAGAGAGATTTCGGTAGGTAAGGATCCCACATAGTGATAATGCGGACCTTTCTCAGTATCTTATGGATGATGTCCCACATACCCGTCAAAAATAAAAAATAAATCGAATCGGGTGGGCATTTTTGCCATCGAAAGAATTTTAACGCGGGCGAAGCCGAGGGGCACATATATATATGTGTGTGTGTGTGTGTGTGTGTGTGTATGTGTGTGTGTGTGTGTGTGTGTGTGTGTGTGTGTGTGTGTGTGTGTGTGTGTGTGTGTGTGTGTGTGTGTGTGTGTGTGTGTGTGTGTATATCTTTCTCAACCAGTGTCTGTATGACTCACCGAAGCTCATAACAATGCAACTTGTGCCAGGCTATCTTGGCTATATAGTATGTACACATATATATACATATACATATGTATGCGCATCACATACGTATTACTGATACCGTCAGATCCTCGGTCTACAGTCGCGAAAGAACTATCAAATGAGAATAAAGTAACCGAGGAAGAAAACTGCTCCGTGAACAACGTTTGATTACATATGTATGTGTATATATATACAAAAATATATATATACATGATTTTTTTTAATAAAAACGACATTTTTGCACGACATTTCTTGTACACCTGCATAAAACGTACATTGTACTTGACTATCTTATAAGGCATTTCATTTCTTTGTACAATTGATTTAAGGAAAAAAACGTAATAAAGCTACTGTTCGAATAAAAAACAAAATAATTATTAAAAAAAACTACATTTTCACTTTTATAACGTAAAACAATAATAATGTTTACGCCGGGATTTTTTATTATTTGGCGTTCTTTTATAACTTAATTTTTTTCACGAGCTATACAAACGCACACACACACACACACACACATATACACATATATATATATATATATATATATATATAAAATGACAGTAGTAACAAAAAGTGTGATCGTTGTCACATATCTGTTCGCGATTGTACAGGATTTCTATTTTTACGTTACTCATAATTTGTCACTGAACCGCATGGATAATCTTCGAAGAGTAGTTGAAGGCGAAAAAAGTCAGTTGAAAGGTTTTTGTTCTTTAAAAAAAAATGTATTATTGTATTCACAATATGAAGAATTCCGGACGAAGTGGCGTTGGAAACAGTGGAATTTGTTATGATCTCGAATAAATTGAGGCTGACAAGATTTCATTAGTCCGTGGGCGATGCAAACGTGGTTCGACTTGGTCCAGAGCGCCTCGTATACATTTAAATCCCATTTATTCTTGTAGCACTCCGCTCCGGGGGTCGCTGCATCTCACAACAAAATGTATAAATAACGTATATCCTCGTTATCGATTGCCCATATTTTTAAAGTCAAAGGGCCGCGCGCGTAAGCACGAGAGCTTACGACGATACTGCTGTGAAAAGCTCGATTGATAAGGTTGGTAACTACGTAACCCAGGGATACCAAACGCAGGCCTCTTCGGAGCTGAGAATCGGAGGGAAAGTGTGTGTGTGTGTGTGTGTGTGTGTGTGTGTGTGTGTGTGTGTGTGTGTGTGTGTGTGTGTGTGTGTGTGTGTGTGTGTGTGTGTGTGTGTGTGTGTGTGTGTGTGTGTGTGTGTGTGTGTGTGTGTGTGTGTGTGTGAGAGAGAGAGAGAGAGAGAGAGAGGGCAAGATATAGAAAGGAGTAGGGAAGGATAGAGATTAGAGAGGGGAAAAACGTGAATGTACACAAACACAAAATTCGTATGTTGTACGTACAGTTTAACCACACAATGTTCTGGGATCGAGGAGAGACCGTGTAGCTCGCGATAACGAGCTCGCGGGGTTTATTCACTCTTGATACGATCCAGAACGGCGAGAAAGAGAGCGTTATCGTTCCCGGGGCGTTCTCGAAACCCTCAGCTGGCCGGGCTCTCGTCGACCGTTTTGCTGGACACACATGGCAGTCGTTAATTATTCTACTGTCCTACACAAACCGACATTCGGACAAGCTCAGCCTCCGGAAGCTTCGGCCATTTGTGAACGCCATTTTGTACCGACCTATGTGAAAAAGTGTCCCTTTGGCCCCCTCCGGAAGGACGACACGGTGAGCACTTCGACAGTTGAAAGTGCTCGCGGGTACCGTAATCAACATGTCTGTCGTTGTCGTCGCAACGAGTGAAAGTGCGGCAAAACGGTATTGCACTTGACGTCCACGTACTTCGGGCTTGTCATGTGTCCGAGCCAGGAGAATCTTCACGGTGTTGGGATCGTCGGCATGATCGGCTGAGTCGGTGGGTCATTCCGATTGACGTGAGTCTCGCACATCGGATACCGATCTCGTAGGTCAGACAAGACTTGTCGGTGGTCTCACGTATCGGACATTTTGCTGAGGAGTGTTGTGGCCGTTTGGTTGGGAAATGAAGTTAACAACGGCACAGCTGGACGAGTAATTTAAAACGGTCGTGCCGTCTTCTTTTCAAGTCTGATCTTCGCCGTTGCCTAAGAGTCGCTGGAAGTGCGGATTGTAGACGAGGGTGCCGATTGTTGAGAATAGTGCTGATTGGAGTGCCGATTATAGACGAGAGTGCCGATTGTTAACAAGAGTGACGATTGTAGACAAGAGTGCTGATTGTAGACAAGAGTAATGATTATAGACAAGAGTGCCGATAATATACGTGAGTGCCGATTATAGACAAGAGTGCCGATTGTAGACAAGAGTGCTGATTGTAGACAAGAGTAATGATTATAGACAAGAGTGCCGATAATATACGTGAGTGCCGATTATATACAAGAGTGTCTATCGTAGTTAAGGGTGCCGTAGATTGTGGTTTAAAGTGCCGATCGTACTTAGAGTGCCGTTTTTTGACCTAAGATTCGGCCGATTGTAAAAAGGAGTGCCGTTTTTTTCCTAGATTTCTTCCTAGAGTGCCGATTTCGGCTTAGAGTGCCGATTGCAGTTAAGAGTCGCAATCGTAACTAAATGTGCCGATTATAGTCAAGAGTACCGACGGGAAACTAAGCGCGGATAATACTGGCGATTCAAAACAAAAGTGGTGATTGTAATTACGAGAGCCAATTGCCGTTGGCAATACCTTCTTGTGGCTGGAGCGCCAATCTCATCGAAGCGCGCCGATCGTAGCTAAGAGTGCCCTATCATAGTTAAGTGTACCAATCATGGCTAAGAGTGCCGATCGTGGCTACTAGTGCCGATGGCACTTAAGAGTACCGATCGCTCCTAAGAGTGCCGAACGTATCTAAGAGTACCGATCGTAGCCGATTGCCGATTGCAGCTAATTGTAGCTAAGATTGCTTAACATTTTCAGCGTTCGTTCTCCGAATCTCTCTCTCTCTCTTATTATTATTTGTTTACCTTTTTTTTGTGCCGTACGATGATCATCCAGCAATCGCTAAAACTTCTATCATCCTCCACGAGATCGTTCCCGCTATAACAGCAGACACGCGATGGAAAAAGCGCCGATCGAAGGTCGACGAATTACCATAAATGACGTGCGCTTCTTGGCGACTGGAGAAATTCGACGGCGGCCATATGAACGTATCATCAACTGAGCGTCACGTATGTGCGTATATCGATACTGCACTTTGATCGCGAAGGATCGCGTGTATGGTGTGACGAGCTGAGAGACGCGAAGGAGGAAGAAAGGAACAAAAGACCGAGACGGTCGTGCGGCTCTCTTTTGTGATACCGACTCGGTGAAACATGGCGTAATCGGTAGTTTGCATTCCTCGCGAAACATCGGTATACTACGCGCGATACAAACGTACACGTGCACATATGTACTTGTACGTATGAACACTTCGGCGCATGCGTTAGTCGCACGCCACAACGCGATCATTTCTATCCATTGGAGCTGATGGAACATCAACGGTTTTCTTGATGCGCGCAAGCGCTCGAGTTTTCCGCGAGCCGATCGTTAAGGAGGATCGTACGCGAAGTTCTCGCTAACTCGGTCCGATATAGCGATTTTTCACTCGAATATTTTTCCCGTGATCTCAACACGTACGCGTCCAATTGGATTTTCCTAGAATTTGTGGAAGTTTCGTAGGAAAACGGTCGTGGAAAGTGTGACGATCTCCGTACCGATCTTGAAAGATCGATTGAATAACTTTGGGTTTGAGGAATCTGGTGGAACACCTAAGGAACGGATGAAAGTTTTTTTTTCGTCGCAGACTCGGATTGGAATAATATAACTAGAGACTAGCGAAAAGTTACCGACCGCGACAGACATAATTGCACAACATTGAGTTTTGGGAAGTCAGTGATACAAGCGCGAAACGAATGGAAGACTTTTTTGTGGTGACGTTTATTGGTGAACGACATGGGTTGGAATAGTGCGCAAAGACTAAGGGACTATAAGATACCGATCGTGGGAGATCGATTGGATACCTTTGGGTTTGATGAACTTGGTGGAACACGTGGGCAACAGATGAAGGTTTTTATCATCGAAATCTGGTGGATTACCCGCATTTGAATAATACAACTAGAGACTATCGAAAAGTTGCCGATTGTGACAGACATCATTTCATCAGTTTTGGAAAGTCAGTGAAACAACCGCGGAACGAATGAAAGATTTTCCGTGATGACGCTTATATTAGTGGAGGACATGCATTGGAATGGTGGAACTAAAGACCAGAGGACTACAAGTTACCAATCGTGAGCGATCGGTTGAATAACTTTGGGTTTAAGGAACTTGGTGGAACACGCGGGGAGCGGATGAAGGTTTTTTTCGTCCAAGACTCGTGGATGACGCGGATTGGAATAATGAAACTGGAGACTAGCGTAAAAATACCGATCGCAAATGACATAATTGCACAACATTGGATTTCGGGAAGTCAGTGAAACAAGCGCGGAACGAACGAAGGATTTTTCGGCGATGACGTTTATCAGTGGATGACATCGGTTGGAATAGTGAAACTTAAGACTAGGGGATTGCAAGATACCGATCGTGAAAGACCGAAGACCGGTATGTGTAGGCTCTTCGCTTCGTGCCACTCTTATTTCTCTCTCCCTCTTTCTCGCTCCCTAATTCAATTCCGTCAATTGGATTCGTTTCATGCGGAGTCCGTGTGCACCAGGCCCGTGTCTGCGGGACATCCAATAAAACAGTGTGAGCTTGTCGGGCTTTCTCTCGCTCGCTCATCGACTGACATCTCCAGGCTGGCCTGGAAATCGGGCTCGCAACGGGCCGACAGTTTGGTCCGGTTTCGGGCGACGATAGGCCGCACACCGTACGCCATTTTGGCCCATCCAAATTCGTCACTGCTGCAATTTTCGAGGATCGCCGAAACCCGAGGAAAAATCGTGGAATAATAGCCGATCACGCGAGACAAGTCGCGAAGCGAAACAATCAACATGGTGTGGGAGGACAGTTTGTCGGTGAAGGAAGTCAACGAGGCGAAAAAAAAGACCCCGCGTTTCCCGTCGAGGGAGAGAAATTTCGCGATGAGACGACGGGGCCCTCGACGCTTGGCCTCGACTCGCGAATCCGGTGTCTCGCCGATCGCCGACACCGAAATTCCCAGTTCACGCTCCGACGAGGCTCAACTCCCTCGCGTTTGCGATGGCTCATCGTGCGTGTAAGGAACAAAAAAGAACAAAAATATATATTTATGTACGAAGACTCTCCGCGCGTATATGCCGGAGGAAATGACGACATGGGCGCAAAAACGAATCGGCAAAATCGGCAAACGGACGGACGCAAGTCATCGTCTTCCACTTTGAGTCGCTGGAATGCGTGGAATTTTTTTCTTTGTATTTTTTTTTGAGTTCGGAAAAAATCGAGTGAAAGTGAAATTTGAGGCGCGGGGGCGTTTCGAGCTCGACGTCATTTCCTCCTGGTATTTGGAACGAGCCAAGGTGTTGGACGGGTTTTGTCCTCGACTCGATCGAAGTGTATGGTGGGGGTTTGCAAGGTTGGAACGCACAGAAAATTATTTTTTTACTGTTGAATTTCGCCATTTTTGTTGTCATAAAAAATCTTTGTTCGGGTTCGTTTGGGCTGTAGATTGCTGGATAAAAATCATAAAATTTTGTCGAGGAATTCTTGTAGCTGGAATCCCTGATTAACTTTGGGAAATTAAAAAGAAAAAAAATGTATTGCGTTAGGACGATGCAAACTTCAATCTCACGTTTATTTTGAGAAGAGCAGAGTCGAAAGCTGTTTTATTGGTGAATTTTTGGGTCGTGAGTTCCAACGCTGTATTTCTCTGGTATTGCCCAGTATGAGGAAAATATTTAGCAAGTGAAGCTAATACTGTGACGTTGAAGTTTGAATTGTTGGAATGCACGATTTGTTTTTTTTCTATTTTTTTGTTCCTTTATTTTTCTCGTTATCCAAAGGCTGTTTTTAAATTACGGTCGTTGATCTCTAATAAGAATACGTAAAAACGGCGGAGTGATTTTCGCCGTGTAAATCGGTCAAAACAACTTTTGAAAAACGAAAAAGAATTGACTTTTGTTGCATTCCAACGATGCAAGCTTCAACGTCGTCTAGTAATTGATTTACGGGTAGTTAGAAATTCCAAATGGGAATTAGTAGGCTACTTTGGCACTGCGGGAAATCCTTTCCATCCGATTTGGTTTTTTTTTTCGTCAAGTTTTTCATCAAAAGTCAACTTTTTTCAGATTTAAGTTGGGCTCAATGCTGATTTTTATGCTTCAATCCTAAAGGCTTCGAAATATTAATCAGCCCTTGATCGAGACGAGAAAAATTTTAATGAATCATTAGAAATGTCGGTGGACAGCTTCGAATTCGCCCGATAATATTTATACAAATATATATATACGATCATTTTTATATTTAACTATCAGATTCGAGTCAGGGTGAGAATACGATGCAATTGAACTTTGTTTCATTGGAATGAACCGAAATATGATATAAAAATGTAGAAAGCTAAAAATAAGAAAGTAAAAAAAACTATTTTCGCTCCATTCCAGCGTTGCATACTTCGGTAACTTTTTTTACAAATAAAATTGAACTTTGCAACGTTGGAATGCAGAAAAAATGACAATTTTTCCATTGCAAAATTTCTTTTGGCAGATCTTGACCACGACAATCTCTCAATGATTTTTTGACTTGCTCATCTGAAAATGTACGACCGGAATATGTAATCTAAAAAGCAGAATATCTAAAGTAAAGAAATACATTTTTTTTATTAGAATTTTCGTTGCATTCCAACGATGCAAATTTCAACACCGTGGAATTTCAGAGCTAAAAGAAGGCTCGATACCCGAGCAGATAAAACGCTCTTTCGTTTCATATCACCAACAATACGAGACCTCATTAATCCGGACCTCGCACTGTCGCCACGTGGTCGATCAACCTTGAAAAAAAACCCAAAATCACTACACCAATTCACCCAAACGGGCAGCCGTTTCGAAACGCGAATAAACACAACGATCATACGAATTCCAGTTGAGCGAACGGGGAATTGGTTGGATCGAATCATCCGATTCGTTGACCCAAACGATTCCCCCCGGCTCTCGCGACTGACCTTTTTCGATATCTTTTTTTTTCCCCGTGATGATACGAGCCACGCCGAGGAAAGAACGAGAATTGGGTTAAGGTCGTTGCCGCGCGCCGATTTAGATTTGCCCCAGCCGCGCGGACTTGAACTATCTTCCATTGTTTTCTCGTTTATACGTCAATTGAGAATCTTCAATGAAGAAACATCCAAGATTGGCACACTCGCCTGGTATTAGCCACTTTTTTTTTGTTCTGCTAACAATCAATGCGGAATGGCGAGAGATCGAGGTCGCGAAAGATCGAGATTGTTATACATTTACGTAATTGTTCTTGTATATACGCGTAAATATTTATGGAGATATAATCGCACGAGTGTACGATATACAGGGTGTCCCGGAACTGAATGCGTTCCCTGAAATGGGGGGTTGGTGGTGAAATTCCGAGTCGATTGATATAAGCATGTGTGGGTCTCAGATCAACCCCTGAATTATTATTGATTTTTAAAGGCGGGTCAATCAGGTGCGCCCGATGAGCCGGCGTACGTCGGTGAGCGTTACGGGCGGGCAGTGGTGCCTGGCGGGAGCACCGCGCCTACAGGCACCATCGCTCACTGGCATACGCCGGCTCTTCGGGCGGACCTGATTGGCCCGTCTTTAAAAATTAATAATAATTCAGGGGTTGATCTGAGACCCACACATGCTTATATCAATCGACTCGGAATTTCACCACCGACCCCCCATTTCAGGAAACGCTTTCAGTTCTGGGACACCCTGTATACCGATTATCGTGTCTCCCGTTCTCTATATAAGTACACGTCATATGTCGATGCACGAAACGGTTCAAGGATCTTGATGTGGTCGCTTTCTCTCTTCCTCTCTCTCTCTCTCTCTCTCTCTCTCTCTCTCTCTCTCTCTCTCTCTCTCTCTCTCTCTCGCGCGCGCGCGCTCTCTCTCTCTCTCTCGTTCTGTATTGTAAGAACTCTCTGTCCCTCTCTTTTTTGTCTCTTTCACTGCTTTCAGCATGAGTCACAGTGTTCCCATCGGTTAATAATAACAATAACAATGACAATAACAATTTTATATATATATATAAAATGTGTGCAGGGGATATATATATATATATATATATCCCCTGCACACACACATACAGGGTGACATTTATAGGGTGGCCATATGTTTTTTGAGGGTCTTCCGCGGAGATTTGGCAACCGAAAATAATATGATACTTAAGGGTTTTTTAAGTTGTCCAAAAAACTATACCCTAATTTTGTGACGAGTATTAGAAAAAAATGAGCATTTTGGTGAAAAATAAAAATTCCATTTCAACTCCAGCAGAATGGAGATAGGTAATGAAACTCCGAATACGAAGCATTCCTTAAGCTACAAAACCTCCTTTTTTGTGTGTCCTGTCATGGAGAAAACTATTATTAAAGATGCATCTTCAAATGACGACGGGCATTTAATTCCATTTAAAGTTTTCTTCTAGGAGCATTTCGTATTCGGAATTTAACAACCTTCGTTTCGCTAAACTCGAAATGGAATTTTTATTTTTTTCCCGGAATACTCAATTTCTTCTGGCAAATTCTACTAATCAGAAAGGACTCGGAAAACCTTGAGGAGCAGATCCCTTTAGGCAGCCGAAAATAAGCGGATTTTAAATTCTTTTACGTTGAAACTGTTTATACCAGGTAATTAAAATGTTATGTACATGCCATTATATCTTTTAATTATCCGATTTTGTGTTTAATATTAAAACATGTCGGCTGTACGATAATTGCTTTAGAGACGATTGCCGCCTGAATTGTTCCACGGCGTACAACCTAGCATCTGGTGCATTGATCCGAAACATCAGGGCGAAGTAGTTTTAGATTTCCAAGACTTACACGCTCTACGTAAACCTAAAAAAATCCATAAAAAAGTAAAAATTCGAAAAATTGTAAGTGTTTGTAAAAATTGTTGTATTTTTCGTGAAATTTTTCAACAGTATTTTGTTAATAAGAAGAAAGTCGGTCTTCAAATAACTTTTGGTTTACATAGACTGAAATCATGTTGTCCAGAAGTGTACAAATTTCAAAATGGTCGATCAAATTTTTTCCGAGTTATCTTGTACGAGGGTCGCAAGAGGGGGGTTTTCAAGAAAACGCGTTTGAGGGGTTTTCTCACTTTAGACACTAAAAAGGCTATTTTCATGAATTTTTTGGACAGGTTTATATTTTAGATATTGATATAAAAGTTACACTTAATAAATACACTTTCGAAATACATGAAAAAACATTTTTTTAATGTTTTATGTAACCCAAACAAACTTTAAACGCGTTTTTCTCGAAACAACGTTTTTCGACGGGTTGTTGATAACATCTTCGAAACTATTGAATCGATCCTTATGAAATTTTAACCATATATTCTTTACAATTATAGCTATACCGCATATTAAGGATTACATTTTTTTATATTTACTATTTTTTCTCCAAAAACGGTGAAAAAACAAATTTTTTTGTTTTTTTCGAAAAATAACCGCCATTTTGTTATTTTTGCATCTATCGAAAATCGTATGATATGCGCTATAGCCATTAACATACTGAATCTAAAACCATTTGATTTTTTGTATCGGATGATCCGTCTCCGAGATTTCATCAACAGCGCAGACCCACAATTTTTTTAGGTCATTTTTTGAACGACCATTTTCGTCTATAAATAGCGACTTAAATAAATAAAACATTTTTTAAATGTATTTCGAAAGTGTAATTATTGAGTGTAACAACTTTTAAATCAATATCTATAATATGCACATATAAAAAAATTTCATGAAAATAGCCTTTTTTAGCGTCTAAAGTGAGAAGACCCCTTAAAGTCTGGCGACTAAAAAATGTTGTGAATCGAACCAATCGATCAATCTGTGATTCCGGAGTCTTCCTCGTGGACTTCATATGTGGCCATAAGCTTTTCTTTACTCTGTAAATGAATCTCCCCCTTAAACATCACATATTTATGGCAAATCTCCGCCGTGGATCCTTAAAACAAACACATGGCCTATATGTATATTCATATACTAAATAACGCCGTACATGGGAGATCCATCGCAACGTTAGCTCGCCAATTTGCAACGGGCACGGAGCCAAAAAGATCCGCGTCTTTGATGCACAATCGAACTATCCAATTAACGGGTCGAGCTACAGCGACGTCCAAAACCGACGGCTATTTTGGGAATCGATTGGGGCACAAGTTCAGCAATTTGGTGATTTTTTGTTCCATTGACAGACACTTTATAGAAATCGCTGATCTTTTTTTCTAAACGTCACCAAAAAGTAAAGCACAAGTACACGAGTAATTTTTTCTTTAATGAGATCCCAAAATTCACCTGTCTGAAAGCCCTTGATAGCGCACCAGCTGATACCATACTTGTAATAACGGTACTTGATAAATTGTCTTTTGGAGGACAAATTCTTTCGGACTGTTCTTATTACGGACGTGGCCCTTGTGTCCCTTGTGAGAAGGGCGAGAAGGGCTGTGTGGAGGAATGGAACGTAATGTACTTCCTGGCGGTTTCTATTGGGACAGTGGCCCTTATTCTTCATATCTCCATATCTCTCTCTCTCTCTCTCTCTCTCTCTCTCTCTCTCTCTCTCTCTCTCTCTCTCTCTCTCTCTCTCTCTCTCTCTCTCTCTCTCTCATATTCCTTCCGAAGCAGCATCCCTATCAGTCCTCCCAGACTGCGAGATAACGAGGTACACGAGAGATCGTCCACCAGGGACGAAACTTTATTCAGAGGCCAATAAGAGTGAAAATGAGGGACTGCGAAAGAATTATTCCGGAAGATGCGACTCCCAGATGTACCGGCCCCTCTCGAAATTGTCACCGCCGCATTCTTATTCGTTTTATAACACGGGACTAAAATGATCATAGCGAGAGATGAAAAGTTGACACGAAATATGAAGAGGCCTCAATATGGCTCGTGAGACCACGGCACGTGGGTCATATACAGGGTGTCCCAGAACTAAATGCGTTCCCTGAAATGGGGGGTTAGGGGTGAAATTCTGAGTCGATTGATATAAGCATGTGTGGGTCTCAGATGAACCCCTGAATTATTATTCATTTTTAAAGGCGGGCCAATCAGGTGCGCCCGCCTTTAAAAATTAATAATAATTCAGGGGTTCATCTGAGACCTACACATGCTTATACCAATCGACTCAGAATTTCACCCTCAACCACCCATGTCAGGGAACGCGTTCAGTTCTGGGGCACCCTGTATATATTTGTCCGTATACAGGGTGGCCCGAAAAGTGACGTTCAAAAGAAAATCTAGATGCCTCGTATACCTATCCGAATCATCTTCATATGTGATCTACGATCTTCTTCAGTTTTCGACAAAAAGGCATTTTTTTACTTTTCTCTTTTGTTTGGGTTACGCACTTACCTCGGGGATTTTTTACTTGATCTATCGTTATAAAGTGCACTGGTGAGCAAAAAATAAATGACCAACTGGACACTAATTGAAATGCCTTAGATTTTGATTAAAAGATAAAAACAAGGTTCGAGGAGATATCACTAAAGTTCAGACGATAAAAAAATACTTATAATAGGCTAAATTACTTCCAATTGCTTTTAAAAGCTTCTAAGAGGATAGTAGATGCACAAAAGAGAAATAAATTTTAAACCTATGCTACAGGAAAATTTGAAAACAAAGTTTTAGATGCTTTTCCCTCGAAAACGGAAAAAGATCGGGGAACATACATGGGCGTGATTCGGATGGTTGTCGATTCGAGGCATCTAGATTTTCCTCTTGGACGTCAATGTTGAGGCCACCATGTATACACACATAGAAGTGTGTGTGTGTGTGTATATATATATATAATACCTGTAAGGAGACACATCGCTTCCTTCTTCGGAGTCAATGGAAGTGAGCGTGCGTTTTCTGATTAATGTCGCTATGCGTGATCCCTCTCTCGGGCATCTCTTAATAAGGCGTGTCTGTGTAAACTCCCAGGATCGGAAAGAAGAGGAAGATAGAGAGGGAGAGAGAGGAGAGAGAGAGAGAAGATTCTCTCTGATTTCCGGGTCGTGCGAAACTATACAGGACGAGGAGCTATAAAACGTCGACGTAGAAAATAAATTGTCCCAAGGCAAGATCTAAAAATCGCAGCAAAAATCTTTTCCAATTTAGTGATTTGCAAAATGCTTGTACGGAATTACCTTCGTGAATACTAGAATTAAATTGAATTACTAATGCAGTTGTAGTAAAATCAAACCCAAACCCAACACACACACACACACACACACACACACACACACACACACACACACACACACACACACACACACACACACACACACACACACACACACACACACACGCACACACACACACGCACACGCACACGCACACGCACACGCACACGCACGCGCACACGCACGCGCACGCGCACGCGCACGCACACGCACATGCACACGCACACGCACACACACACACACACACACACACACACACACATATATATATATATGTGTGTATATTTATATATATAAATATTTAAATACGTATCTTTCGACAAATAAATAAATATACGTACACACATTTTTTAAATGTGTACGTATACTGCATACTATTCGTCAGATGTTTGAAACATTGTTTTCCAAACCCTCCTTGTCTTTTAACCTCAGCCTGATTCATTTTCCAAAGCAATTTAGGATTCATTGTCAGTGAAATTCTATTTCTTCGATCCGAGAATTCCGCAGGTTTAGAATAGCCTGAAATTATAACATAGACACGTTTCGATAGGTCGAGCTTGCTGCAAAAAAGCTCTGGTCTGTTCCGAAAGCACCGAATCCGTACTTCCAACGAATAAAATTTAATTCCCTCACGTCACTTAAATTATCATTCTCTTTTCGACTCGGATAAATTCCCAAGGCTGCCATTACACCAGTTTACAGACGGGAGCGTTTCTCTAACGAGCTTGGTCCATCGAGGTTGATACGTCCATTGACGAATTTCAGGCTCGAGTAGCTAAGACTCTTGTCTAAATTTATTCTTCAATTTTGTGCCGTTCGGGCACGTAAAGGGGCGTTCTGTTAATGGCCACAGCCTTTGAGGATCAAATTTCCAGCTTTTTATTTAACATTTGAGAAAATATAAACCATACGCTCACTTTCGTCCTCAGGAAGTTCCGGCGGAGGTATTATTTTCTTATTTTTATAGAACGAACTATATAGAAGCGTGAATTTGATGAGAATGTTTATTTGTGATTCATATCCTTATCGTATATATGCATATAATTTTATGAGTTATATATATATCTATAATTAGACGACATTTTAAAAAATATCGTCATAGAAAATGGTCTCAGTTATATAAATTTAAAAAGGCGAATGGACCTTACTTTTATTACGATACTTTTAGCAATTTCACTGTTGTTCACGATATAATTTTTTCACAATAACGATAATAATAATAATGATAGTAAATATGGTTACAGAATATTAAACGTAATACATTTAGTAATAATATATATAGTAATCAAATTCATAATATTTTTATTATTATCATTATATATTATTATATTATATAGTATATTCTTATATTTATTATTATTAGGAAAAAAACGGCATGATAAATTATATTTCTATAGACAAAAATATGATATACATTTGTTGTTTATTCGCTTTATTTTATTTATTTACTCGGGTTGAAACGTTTTTCGAAATATCGTCAAATTATTTATGCGTCGACGTAGGCAATTCGTTCCAAAAAGCTCTCATAAATCGCTCCCGTACCAACTATTCATTCGCAGCACATCTGGCGTACGTTATCGATCGTGCCCGATCTTTCCCGAGCTTGATTAATCACTGGCTACATATATACATACATACATATATACATACATATATATATATATATATATATATATATATATATATATATATATATATACATATATATAAATATATATATGTATGTATGTATGTATGTATGTATATATATATGTATAATGATGATTTTGCAAAATTTCGTCAATGCATGCAATAAATACGAAAAACGACGCTGTCGTTCGCGTTCGCCAAGTTACGCCACGTTTATATAGGATCTATACAATTTTCAGCAATCAAATATGAATGATGATCGTAAACGAGAAAAACTAACTTCACCTCCGCTCCGAAAATAAATCGTTGGCTTTATTGCCTCGTTCTCGGGATCTCTCTCTCTCTCTCTCTCTCTCTCTCTCTCTCTCTCTCTCTCTCTCTCTCTCTCTCTCTCTCGTTCTGCTCTGCTCTCCCTCACGAGGTATACAAGCTTCGACTATGCAACGCACTTAAATGTCTCTCGCAAGCATTATCTCTTCTTTACTACTGTCAACAAGCGGCAAAGGGAGAGCACTTCGCATCGCTAAACACATACACAATGATCGCTAAATCATTCGGTGGGTCGAAGGAAAATGCGGGCAAGGGGTTTTTCACTGCCAAGGTAAAACCGACGTCGATTCCGTTAGCGTTTGCTCTCGCTAAACGAGAGAGCGGGACGGAAAGAGAGAGAGAGAGAGAGAGAGAGAGAGAGAGAGAGAGAGAGAGAGAGAGAGAGAGAGAGAGAGAGAGAGAGAGAGAGAGAGAGAGAGAGAGAGAGAGAGAGAGAGAGAGAGAGAGAGAGAGAGAGAGAGAGAGAGAGAGAAAGGAGAAAATATAACAAGTTTGGAAAAATCTCAGACTTCAAAGAAGTGACGATAGGGGAGAATTGGAAAAACTTTGGAAAAGGCAAATTTTTATGGTATACACGTTATAACGGAGATACAAAACCGAGTTGTTAACAGAATACTGATTTTAGTCTGTTGAATATAATTTTTCCCTTTCAATATATATATATATATTGTTTCAAAAGTTTGAATATACAAAAAATATTTAAAAAAATATAAACCGTTTGAAAATGTCCAAAAAACTAAGTACTATAGATATATGTATACTATTAAAAGGGAAATATGATAATATAATATAACATAAAACATGCAAAATATACCAACAAAATTAGAAAATATACAAAAAAATATAAACGGGATGAAAAAAAAACAGAAAAAGAAATTACTATATATATATATATATATAATATAGTAATTTGTTTTTCTGTTTATATTTTTTTGTATATTTTCTAATTTTGTTAGTATATTTTGCATGTTTTATGTTATATTATATTATCATATTTCCCTTTTAATAGTATACATCTATAGTACTTAGTTTTTTTGGCCATTTTTAAACGGTTTAAATTTTTTAAAATATTTTTTGCATATTCAAACTTTTGAATTTTGCGTGAAAATGTAGTTTTTTTGAGTTCCAACGTATAACCTTGCGGGCCATTACGTATACCCCTCCCCAGTAGAACCGTTTATTAGCCTTCCAAACCCGCACTCGCGTTAATGTAACCTAACATCCGTTACGTCTAAAGCCGTTTTGAGCTACACTATATCGCATTTGCCAAGAGCGCGGGAAAAATGTGGAAAACCCGTACCGGCAGAGGCGGTCCTATATTCGTCTGATTCTATGGTGCACAGACGTTTTGATCAATTATCTACACGAAGGTCTCGGAAGTATTGGCTGACTGGTTGAGGCGCCAGCCGGTGCTCGGTTATGCGGTCACCGCTCCGAGTATTGGCCATGCACAACGCTACTTAACTCGATTTATGGACAACCTTAATATATGACTTTTTTCAATCATATATGAGGGCGATGAAAAAAATCGATATCTCTTTCTCCGGAGCCATACCGAAAAAAGTTAGTAAATATTGAGAAAAACATCTCGCGCCAAGTCAGCCCTAGGGATCCATAAAAAAGTGACGCACACTATTTTTAAGCCGTGTCCTAGTCAAAGATGAGTTTACTCACGTTTAAAATAAAGAAAAATAATTACAAAATGAGGTCAATCGTCTATAAATACGATTTCCGTCAGACAAGTCAATGTATCGATCTGTTGGATTGGATCGGAACGATTCCGCTCTCTGGCACAATAAAAAGGTTGTTTTTCGGACTGCTAACGAGACTCATCGCCTATGGGCATATTTATCAACCAATCTTCTAACTAATTTTCATATTTGACACGGAAAAAATCGTGGTTTCAAGCAAGCAATAAGCAATAAAAGAACAAGACGAAAAATTGTTTGCGTCACGTTTGAAAATTGAGCTATAGGGCACAAGTCACGAGAAAGATTTTTTTACC
>OX101783.1:5839493-5974493 GCA_944452715.1 Ophion slaviceki | reverse complement strand
TTCGAGAAAAAAGCAAAAGAAAAAAGGGCGAAGGGCGGGGGCAACAAAGATTTTCACAAAATCTTTTTTGCATATCAAAGCTAAGAGCTTAAGCTACGAAAGTACCCAATTTAAAAAAATTGTATTTAAACAAATTCAAGCCTATTATTATATTAAGAAAGATAAATATTGAGTTTTCAAACATTTTGTAATTTTCAATGAATATATTTTATACTATAATCAAATTTTTATATTTGACGATTTAATATTGAATATTAATATTTTATAATTTAATATTGAATATCAATGTTTAATTTTTAATGATTTTCACCACAAAAATTGTCATAGCTCGGTCAAATTTTGGAATTTTTACAAAATCTTTGTTGCAAATCAAAGTTAAGAGCTTAAGCTACGAAAGTACCCAATTTAAAAAACTGTATTTAAACAAATTCAAGCCTATTATTATATTAAGAAAGATAAATATTGAGTTTTCAAACATTTTGTAATTTTCAATGAATATATTTTATATTATTATCAAATTTTTATATTTGACGATTTAATATTGAATATTAATATTTTATAATTTAATATTGAATATCAATACGAGGTGATATATTGATATTCAATATTAAATTATAAATTATAATATATAATTATAAATTAAATAAATAAATTATAAATTAAATTATAAATTATAAACGAGGTCAATATATTGAATATCAATGTTTAATTTTTTATGATTTTCACCACAAAAATCGTCATAGCTCGGTCAAATTTTAGAATTTTTACAAAATCTTTGTTGCAAATCAAAGTTAAGAGCTTAATTTGCGAAAGTATCCAATTTAAAAAAAGCTGTCTTCCAAACGTTTCAAGCCTGTTATTATATTAAGAAATATAAACATTAAATTTTCAAATATTTTATATTATTATTAAATATTAATATTTTACTATTCAAAGTTCAATATACATATTTTATGATATAATATTAAATATTAATATTCAATTTTGATCATTTAATATTAACATTATATTGAGAAATATAAATAGATACAAATATTTCTTAATTTATTTTATGATGCAGTGCTTGGTAGTATAAAAAGGGCGACGTTTATATTAGATAGGAGAGAAACAGAAAACAGGCGAGATGGCGATGAGGGGTGCTCGTTGACGCGGACTGGACGATATAGGCGCGATTATTCTCTCGTCAGGAACGAGGCACGATTAAATTCCTTTCACAGGCAGTGCACGCGTGCCAATTATCGCGAAGCATCGTCGCGAGATCATCGACGTGCTTTCGAATTTCCATAAGAAGTCTCTCCCATAAGCGCACACGCCAAAATACAAGAATATAAATGAGCTCCGCGCGCGTGTGTGTGCGGACAATGTGCCGTCGAAGATTCCTGCCGTGAGTCACACACGTGGACGGAAATTTCGTTTCCTAGAAACCTGAGAAAATCCTCGCCGTAAAGGAAGAATTTTTTTCTTGCCGCATTCCTCGGGAATCGGGTACATATTTCAAGATTGTCAATTTTTCTCATTCGTTTGCACAATCGTCTCGTTCTCTTGTTTCTTTCATGACACAAACGCTGGACGATCCCGAATCTCTGGAAAAATATCCATCATGGACCGATTGATGTTTCTGGCTTTGCCAAAACTTCCGGTCTTTTTCTCTCCAAAAATAACTCAAAGACAACCCTCGAAAAGAAACGATCTTGAACTTTGCAAGGTTAGAATCCAACGAAAATGAGAATGTTCAACAGCTCGAATATCTTTTGGCAAATCTCAACTACGAGAATCCCTCGAGAATCTTTCAAGTTGATTATTAATTAATCAACTTTAATGTGCATAAATGTAATTATGAGTCAAAATTCATTCAAATTTAAATTTCTAAAATTAGACAAATGTCAATAAAATAAGCAACCTAAGCCTAATAAAACTTTAAATAAATATCAATATAAATAAAACACGCAACTTAAATACAAATTTTTAAATAAAGTTGAACATAAATAAAGTAAGAAACTCAAAAATAAGAAACAAATAACTAAATCAACTTGAATATACGTAAAACGAGAAACTTGAAGAGAGATATCTCAATAAATATAAATATAAATAAAATATGAATAATAATGGAATGAAAAATGAAATGAAGAGAAAAAATAATGATAATGAAAATTAATTAAAAAAACAACTTAAATACGAATCTCTATATAAATATAAATATAAATAAAATAAGCAACTTGAACAGAAATCCCTAAAGAAATACAATTATAACGAAAATAAGCAGCTTAAATACAAATGTCTAAAAAAATGTGAATATAAATAAAATCAGAAACTTAAGGGGTTACCCCCACTTGCGATTTTGAAAAAATCGATTTTTTTTTATTGCATTTTTTTGAAGTATAAGTATCCGGGCCCATACAGAAGTATGGGCCCAGAATAGATGACTCTATGTAAGTTTACAAAAAAAATATTTTCTTCGTGTAAACTGAAATTGAAACTTTAAACGCGTTTTTCTCAAAATGGCATTTCTGAAGTCGGTGACCAAGATTACTCGAACACTAATGAACTGATCTTCTTGAAATTTTGCAGGCTTATTTAATACATAAAAATGTAGTCTTTAATCGTTCGATTTTTTTTCGAAAAAAATGGCCGTTTTATAGCCAAAAAACGGCCGTTTTTTTTCGTTAAAATCGAACCATTAGCTTTGACTGTCCGCCATTTTGTGAAAAATGAATATTTTTTAAAATCCTTCGATTAAAGACTAGTTTATACTTATATTTGACTAAATTCATCCACATTTTTTTTTCAGATGATCCACTTCGCCGCAATGTTGGTCACCGCAAACCGTGTATATAAAACATTATTTCATTGACGGCCATTTGCCACTAAACAATGTAATATTTTTCAATAAAAAAATTACTGAAAGTTCTTCAAGATGTGTTCTTTAAGATGGTATATTGATCGATTAAAAAAGTTTTGTAGTTTTCTTTTAAAAAATTCATGAAAAAGGCCTTTTTTGCGCTACAAGTGGGGGTAACGCTTTAAAGACAAATCTCTAAATAATTATGAATATAAATAAAATAAGAAACTCCCATATAAACTTCCAAATAAATATAAATATAAAAAAACAAACATCTAAATACGAATTTCTAAATAAACACTAATCTGCAATCCAAATCCACAAAAACCAAACTTGTCCAATAACTAAAATAACAAAACAAAAACATGAAAGTAAGTTTCCATTGCACTCCAACCATACCAACCCCACCGTGCAAAAAAACCAACAAAATTCCAAGCCCCGCATCATTAAAAAAAAAACTAAAGAAAAAAAGATTTAAAAATCCGCTGCACGATCGAGAAGCAGTCCGAAGGGATTGAGCTCTGCGTGTTCAAGGGGGCTTTTCTCACGCATATATTTTGCGATCTCTCGACGCTGACAGTGTCCCGCGCGAGTTAACTAACCCGCGCGTGCGGATTACCGCAAGCTTAACGCGCTGAGAATCCGACGCTGTCTCAACGTCGAAACAGCTTTCCTACATCACACCGCCCCCCCCCTCTCTTCCCCGCCTACGTTCAGCCGCCCGTTACAGCGTGTGCGCTCGATCACTTCGCGCGTCATCCTCTCTCGAAATTTTTTCTCCCAGTCCCTCGTCCTCATCCTCCCCGTGGCCGTCGTCGCGAATCTTCTTCGTGTCTTACTCTTCGTTGAGGTTCGAAACGATGGTGGGGGTGCGCGTGTGTGCGATCACGTGTACTACGCGAGCTTTCCGTTGAGCTTTCGCGGATGACATGTTAGGTCGTATTAGCGTGCGCGTGCGCCTGCGCGCAACGCTCTTTACCTCCGCGCTCCGCGTTCGACTCAGTGTTTTCATATATATATATATATATATATATATATATATATATATATATATATATATATATATATATATATATATATACACATGTGTATATATATATGTATATGTATGTATGTGTGCGTATATATATATAGGGGCATTAACGAAGACTCTACCTACTCTGCCTGTCTGACGAACCTCGTGGCGCCAGTTTGAAGTATGCTCCTTGCGCGGATGCACTATTGCGCGGACGCCGATCATCAGCGGACACGAGTTCTTTACTCTCTAATTCTTTCTACTCCTGTCTCTTTCCCTTTCTGATTTTTGTGCTTTTCTCTCTACGTCCCTTTCTATTTTATTCTCTTCCCCCCCTCTCTCTATCTCTCCTCCTCCATCTCTTTTTTGCGCTCTCTTTTTCTCCTACTCCCTTAATTTTTTTCGCTCTTCTCTCTACGTTTCTCTATTTTTTTTGTTCTCATCCTCTCTCTCTCTCTCTCTCTCTCTCTCTCTCTCTCTCTCTGTCTCTCTTTCTTCACTTTTGCGCTCTCTTCACCTCTCTCTCCTCCCTCTGAATTTTTTCGCACCCCTTCTCTTTCCCTTTCTCACTATCTGTCTGCCCCGACTTCACTCTGACATTCGTAACACCCCAGAGAATTGTAAATTATTTGATTGTTTTTTTTTAAATTCCAATTTTCGTGTTTTGTTTTCTCGATCCTTCGATCCGCAAGTTCGATCACGGAGAATTCCCGCGGTGAAGTGAAGGCCAAGTTTGCCGTTGGCGCAGTGGCGCGAGTTGGGAACGTCGGTTGAAGTGCGCCTTCATAATTGTCGAATATACCGAGAAAACTGAAAGTCAAGTTTCCTTGGTTTTTTTTTCTCCATTTTATTCTCGCGTCCTTTGATCGAATGTGACTTTCCGCCGGAAAATTCGATCCGATCGTTGGATAGTGTGCCAACGATTTTTGCCTGCAACGCTTAAATGCCCTTTTTCGGGCGACCGTTCGAAAACCGTCGACTTGAAACTTGACTGGTTTATGCGATTTTTTTATTTTTCCTTCACACCGATTTCATTTTCGGACTCGTTATCATTTCAGTTAGTATTATTAACATTGCAATTGCCAACGTCATCGTTTTTATTACCATTCTTTTATCATAATCACAATTGTTATTATTATTTTTTTACGTCGTGTTATTATTATTATTTTTGTCGGAACCATTGCTGGTTTTTTTTGCACCCTCGTGTTACAATTTATAACCGAGTGACGGGACGCGCGCGGTTGACGCGCGGACAGACGCTAATCTGTTGCGCTCGGTACACACCACGTGAAATAGGGAAAAACATGACGTCCTCATATTACACACAGGCAAACACACATGTATGCACCTTTAGCACACGGACGTAAATAGATTAACTCTCGAAATTGCGCTTATAATCCCGGGGACTGCTATTTTAAACGGTGACCATTACCGTTTCTTGATACGTCGACCATTTATCTAATTAATAGCCATTAGCTGTCTCTGCCCCCCCCTGCCCCTTCGCTCTGTACTGCGATCGGCCTGTACGGGGTATTAAAGTCAATAAATATATTACATGTATGCATGTGTATATATATATAGATATGTATATATATACACATGTATATATATATGTATGTATATGCAGGGTGACAATTATAAGGTTGCCATTCGTTTTTTAAGGGGCCGGAAAAAGGTCGTTTCTCCGAATATTTTGTCTCCTGGATTATTTATTTGGAATTCGGAAAAAAACGTATGTTATTAAGCATACATTGAACTTACGTCGTGTAATTTTTTATTTAAAAAACTTAAAAACTAACAACGTTATTAAGGCGTTACCCCCACTTGTAGCGCAAAAAAGGCCTTTTTCCTGAATTTTTTAAAAGAAAACTACATCACTTTTTTAATCGATCAATATACCATCTTAAAGAACACATCTCGAAGAACTTTCAGTAATTTTTTTATTGAAAAATATTACATTGTTTAGTGGCAAATGGCCGTCAATGAAATAATGTTTTTATATACACGGTTTGCGGTGACCAACATTGCGGCGAAGTGGATCATCTGAAAAAAAAATGCGGATGGATTTAGTCAAATATAAGTATAAACTAGTCTTTAATCGAAGGATTTTAAAAATTATTCATTTTTTACAAAATGGCAGACAGTCAAAGTTAATGGTTCGATTTTAACGAAAAAAACGGCCGTTTTTTGGCTATAAAACGGCCATTTTTTTCGAAAAAAAAAAATCGAACGATTAAAGACTACATTTTTATGTATTAAATAAGCCTGCAAAATTTCAAGAAGATCGGTTCATTAGTGTTCGAGTAATCTTGGTCACCGACTTCAGAAATGCCATTTTGAGAAAAACGCGTTTAAAGTTTCAATTTTAGTTTACACGAAGAAAATATTTTTTTTTGTAAACATACATAGAGTCATCTATTCCGGGCCCATACAGAAGTATGGGCCCGGATACTTATACTTCAAAAAAATGCAATAAAAAAAATCGATTTTTTCAAAATCGCAAGTGGGGGTAACTCCTTAAGGTATAATAGAGCTTCTGTATAAAAAATGTCCAATTGCCGGATCGATAATGGTTAGGCTGAGAAATAAAAATAAAAAAGTTTCATCATCTATATAAATGTAGTTCTTGTCGTATGCATCCGTTGTTCGAAAACAAAAATGTTTGCAAAACGGCGAGTATTAAAGAAAAGTGTATTATTTGCGAAATTTGTACTCATATTCGGGGCCTTAACAAATCGTGAATTAAAAAAAAACGACTACGTGCGACGCTAGCTACTGCAATTACGGAAATTATGGTTTTCTTTCTTAAATTGAAAATAGGACAGTTATAGCTTGAGTTGATTCCGGGCAGGCCGAGAAAGTTTTAGTATACGTCAATCGTTCCGCTACCTGTTTTGACTAAATCTGCTGTCACTTGGTCAATTTTCAATATCTTTACTCAAACATTTTCTTACTTGTTCTTGAATATGTATATTTTGAAGAAAAAAACGGATTTTGTGACTCGTCAGAATGGTGTCCCGCCTTAAGGGTCTGATGCAACGATTTTTAAGCTTGCATCGTTAGAATGCAACGAAATATTTTTTATTCATTTTATTTCCTCATTTTCGCCATCATTCAAAATCTTATCCGGAAAATTTGGGCTTCATATTTCTCATAAGGATCCTAAAAAAACACTCGAGTGTTTCACGCAGCCCAAATTTACTTTAAAAAAAGATCGGGAACTGAATTTTCGTTGGGTTCCAATGTTGCAAACTCCAATATCATCTGGCACGGAGGTTTTGCGATCGAGACAAATATGATATTTACTGGTTTTCCAAGTCTCCTTCGAAAAAAAACAGCATATTTTTGTGGCGAGTAAGTACCTCTCTGCCAGGAAAAATTGAGCATTCCGGACAAAAATCACAATTCCATTTTGAGTTCAGCGGTATGAAATTAATTAAAATCTGAATACGAAACATTACTGAAAAACTCTTATTCAATGGAATTAAATTCGATTTATCCACCTTAAAGTGGATTTTCACGTTTTCCAAAGTTTCTCACGAATTCGGAATTCAATTATCTTCATTCTGCTGCATTCGGAATGAAATTTTATTTGTTTTCCAGAATGCTCAATTTTTTCTGCGAATATTACTCATCACAATAATACGCTATATTTTTTTTCGAAGATTTGAAAAACTATTGAGGGTTTAGGCCACTCTAGAGGCCGAAAAATAGGCTTTTTGGGGATTTTTTTTTCAGACAAACTACAAAATAAATCGAGATTACGAAAAAGGGTATTTATCATACATATCAGTGACTGTGTACAATAATTTTTTTGAAGCGATTAATTTCAAAATGGCGTCTGTGCAGCGTTTTTGCGATGACGTCTCCGTTTTTCCAGGGTCCACGGCCGGACAAACAGCTCCTGTAATTTTTGAATTAGAATGAGCCAATGAATTTTTTTTGATTGTATATAATAACTGCTATAGAAGTACGTAGGATTTTTTCGATATATTGATTTTAGGCCAAATGGCGCACTTCTAAAGTGGAAAGTAAAAAAATTGCCTAAAAAATCGTCAGATAGTTGTTAATAATGAATGATATGAAAATTGTCTGAGTTATG
This sequence comes from Ophion slaviceki, assembly GCA_944452715.1. Taxonomy (NCBI): domain Eukaryota; kingdom Metazoa; phylum Arthropoda; class Insecta; order Hymenoptera; family Ichneumonidae; genus Ophion; species Ophion slaviceki. Next base: position 5,966,537 of record OX101783.1, on the reverse strand, counting down.
TTTCCGGCCAACTTAAAAAATTCAGTTTTGATATAAACGCTGCACAGCCCCCATTTTGAAATTAATCGCTTCAAAAAAATTATTGTATACAGTCACTGACCTGTATGATAAACACCATTTTTGTGATCTCGATTTATTTTGTAGTTTTTCTGAAAAAAAAAATCCCCAAAAAGCCTATTTTTCGGCCTTTGGAGTGGCCTGAGGCCTTAAAAGGCACGACACTTAAAATCACATGGCCACCTTATATTTGTCACCCTATGTACATGAAACTGCGCGTGAACAATATGAGTTGGCACATACGTGGGAGGTAGTTTCATAATGGTGGCCTTTTTCAGCAAACCCCTCCGCAACAATTTTCCCCGACAATTCTCCATCCTCCATTATCCATTCTCATCGCATTTTTTGCCAATCGCCCTAAAATCCCGTTAAAAGATCTCGCCAGAAAAATTTCAAAACCGTCTAATTACCGTTTCCCCAAGAATCGCAAATATGTAAGGAAAAAGAAAAAAAAGCTCGCGAATAGATATCGGTATCTATGATAAATATCGTCGACCGAGCATGAGAGAAGCGTTCACCATTTTTATTTTCGTTCCTCTTATTGTGTAGCTATGTGGTGACGTATCAAACTCGCGGATAAAATGAAAAGGGCGCAAAGTCCTAGGCGTGTATCGAATTCGATCAGAGATTTATCGTATCCAATAATCTCTCTCTTACATCTCTCTCTACAGCGTAATGCACTCCGACTTTATTGACTCGGCAGTCTCGTGAGGAACCTGTCGAGCCTTCTGCGGTTCTGTACGTACATCGGGAAAGAAACAAGCCCGAAAGCATATATATATATATATATATATATATATATATATATATATATATATATATATATATATATATATATATATATATATATATATATATATATATAAATCAAGAGAGAGGTAAACTCGAGGGACAGTGGGATCGTGATACAAGAATGAGAAGGGCAAAGGAAAACGAGAGATAAAAGGACGATTGTCCTTGGATAAGAGGATTTCCACTCCAATCTATTTTTATCTGGGGTTTCGCCATTTTTAGGAGCAATTTATGCGTCTGTAGTGGAACAGACGGCGAGGAAATTTGTAGGTTGTGATTCCAAGCCTGTATATTGACAGCGGGAGAGGGAGTGGGTCAATCTAACGAAACACCGATAACCCAATTTTCATTCCCATTCTTTTACTCTCAATTCCCCCGTGTCGACAAAATAATTCACACACGCACATGGACGCACAGGGCTAAGGCCTCCATCACCTCGTAACGATCCCTAGGACGATCCCCTTAAAGCGGCAACGAGCGCGCCAAAACGGACAATAATTTGACACTGATTGGATCAGATATGGGGTCGATGATCGCCCCCGAAACGTGAAGAGAATCGAGAATGGTATCTGAGCGAAAAGTGAGACGGAAGGACAACGTTGATCAGTCGTGGAAGTAGGCTGGGAAGAAACGCACGGGTTTGTTTGGGTGCGCGAGTTGTTGTGCCTGATGCAAAGTGGATTTGGAGAGACTTGTGTGCGAGACGTCATCAGCTTGTGTGCTACGCGAGTTTAAGCATCGATTGAAGAACCGAAATAATTCACTCGAACGATGCTCCGTATGTGCTAAAACGCGTCAGTGCATCGTCCAATCACGACTGAGATCTTGACACTCGTTGAATCAGCGGTCACTTCGAATTTGGCGCGCGCTCTGTCGTCGAGACTGTCGCGCCGTCTGGCGGTTTAGTACAGCCAGCCGAGCGTCGCGCCCTCTGGCGGTTTAGTACAACCAGTCGAGCGTCGCGCCCTCTGGCGGTTTCGTACAACCAGTCTAGCGCGGCGCCGCCTGGCGCTTTAGTACAGCCAGTCTTCGGTAGCGCCCCCTCGCGGTTTAGTACAGCTAGTACTGGGTAGCGCCCTCTGGCGCTTCAGTACAGCGTAGCGTGTGCGCCCCAGCAATGGCACAGAGCGGGGCTGCGAGGCGATCAGTATCCTGAGAGGAAACGCTGAACGAACGACTACAGAGGCGTCACACGACGCCTGCTCTACTCGCCGCAGGAGCCAATCCCGCGATGAGTCCGAAAGGCCCAAACCAAGAGAGCCCCAAAATGGAAGTTCGAGTTTGTTGCGTTGCCGAGCAAGGCGGCGAACCTCAGGGCATACGTGTGAGGATACCCGAGCCAAAGAAACGACCCGTGAGTCCGCCATTTCGGGAACCTATGCGCACGAGATGTCCGTCAGTGCCGGAAAAAGACTTCTACCGGAAGTCCTCGTCGCTCGATCGACGGGACAGATATCCGACCCTCTCGGGTGCCGAATTAAAGGGCGCCTTGTCAGCTACTCGCGACAACGGGGATCCGCCAGGACGGACGCGAAGAAATCCTATGCTCGACAGAAAGCATCGTTATCCGACCATTTCCGGTGCCGAGTTGAGGAGGAGCTTCGCCATTGGTAAATGCCCCCTCGAGGATGGTCTGGATCTCAGCCTCGCACCGTGGCCCGGCATGAAGTGGGCCTGCGTCAGGGTCTTGCATCTCTACTGTAAGGTCTTCGATCAGTTCGAGCTCTTCGAGCTGATTGTTAGGTAAAACACTTTTTTTCGCCCACGCCAACGTCTCGGCATAACCACGCGTCGTAAAAAAATAAAAATAAAAGAAAACAGTTCCTTCCTTGTCTTTTAACCGGAACGATGAGCACGCGTGAATTTGATACTCCTCGTTCGTCAATTGTAATTGCGCTAAGGTTTTGCATCGATTCGCATTTTCTTGTGCTTTCACTCGTGTGTGGTTTTTAATACGTTTGCGCTTTCGTTTCGCCTGGAGAGAGAGGAAGAGAGAGAGAGAGAGAGAGAGAGAGAGAGAGAGAGAGAGAGACTTCAAATTTGTTGCTGACAAATTTGACACAAAATCGCGATTTACAATGATCTTTTTGCTGTTCCTGCCAACGCCAAATTCGCACACCCACACAGACGTAACACATAGATACTATATATACAGTGACAATTACAAAGCCATGTGTTTTTTTACGGTCTTGCGTGGAGATTTTGCGATCACGAAAAATATTTTCGACGGTTTTCCAAATCCTCTTCGCAAAAAACATAGCGTATTTTTGTGATGAGTATCATTGTCCACCAAAAAATTCACCATTCCAGAAAAAATAAAGCTTCTATTTTGGGTACAGCAGAATGGGCATTATCAACTTCGGAATACGAAGGAATGCAGAAAAACTTTTTTGTGTATCCCGTCATCGAGAAAAAATGATTGAAGATGCACTTTGAAGGGGATGAATAGAATTTAATTGCATTTCAAAAAAGTTCTTTTGGAAGTGTTTCGTATTGGGAATTAAATTGTTTATTTTGCGGAATTGAAAATGGAATTTTGATTTTTTCGAGAATACTCTATTTTTCTGGCAGGTACTAATCATCACAAAAATACGCTGTATTTTTTTCGAAGGGTGTTGGAAAAAACATCAAACATCATATTTTTATCGATCGCAAAATCTCCGCGCCAAACAGTTGAAAAACATTTGGCCGCCTTATAATTGCCACCCTGGATACATATATATATATGATTAAAGAGAGGGTCTGTTTAAGATTCTTTACAATCTAAATGTACATTGATCCCAAATAAATTTGTTAGCGAAATCGTTTATGCATCTTCTCCCTTTTATATCGCACCCTCACGTCCGTCTTCGATCACGTCTCTCCCCGGCATGCTTCTTTTCGCTCGGCCCCTTTCTTCCAAATTTTTCAAACAAAATTCTTATTGACGACCAATATCTCTCAGATTTTCCACTCATTCCTCCTTTGAAATGATCTCCATTTCTTTTTCTCTTACTCTCCCTTTTTATTTTTTCTATTTTAGATCCCATACATATATACACACTACCGGTCAAAAGTTTTCGGACACTTCAGATAATTGCAAGACTTTGGATCACTTTGGATATTTGCACAATTATATTCGAATAATATAATTCGTTATATAGAGCTATATAGTATCGTCGCAAAATAATAAGTCAAATAAATTATATTTTTTTAACATTATTTGGCAATTATCCAGTGATCAAGAGTTTTGCAATTATCTGAAGTGCCGAAAACTTTTGACCGTTAGTGTATACAGTGTGTCCCATTTTAATCTTACACCTGAATTTTCTCGAAAAATATTGCTCGGACTAACTATTGTGTGGAACAAAACTTCTAGGGATTGAAGGGGGACGTTTGAAAAAAAATTATTTGAGGAGCCAAAATTCAAAATGGCGGCGTTACAAAGGCTGACATGTTTTTTTCAAACGGAAACATAACTTTTTTTTATTGCCAAAAAATTTGTCAGCTGAAAACTAAAAACTTTTGTTGAAAAAATTTTTTGATAAAGTTCATAGTTTTCAAGTGAGAACATCATTTTCAATTATTTCAGATGTATCCAGGATTCGTGTGTGTGTGTGTGTGTGTGTGTGTGTGTGTGTGTGTGTGTGTGTGTGTGTGTGTGTGTGTGTGTGTGTGTGTGTGTGTGTGTGTGTGTGTGTGTGCATGTGCGTGCGTGTGGAACACTGTTGAAAATTTTGGTTTTTTTTTTGTTTTTTTGTTTTCAAATTTGGACGATATTTCATGAGAAAATTTTGGAGGAAAATCGATGAAAAATAGTTTTTTTCCATTTTAATAGCGTTTGTGCCATTTTCAGGCCCAAAAACGTGTTTCTTTAAATCCTTGACGAACTTTGATCACGATGGGTAGAAAAACACACACACACACACACACGCACACACACACACACACACACACAAATCCTGGATACATCTGAAATAATTGAAAATAATGTTCTCACTTGAAAACTATGAACTTTATCAAAAAATTTTTTCAACAAAAGTTTTTAGTTTTCAGCTGACAAATTTTTTGGCAATAAAAAAAAGTTATGTTTCCTTTTGAAAAAAACATGTCAGCCTTTGTAACACCGCCATTTTGAATTTTGGCTCCTCAAATAAATTTTTTTCAAACGTCCCCCTTCAATCCCTAGAAGTTTTGTTCCACGCAATATTTCGTCCGAGCAATATTTTTCGAGAAAATTCAGGTGTAAGATTAAAATGGGACACCCTGTATATACGTACAGGCTGTAACACTTGTACGTGCAATCATAGCGCGAGCGCGCTTATTGCTCTCGACTATGGAAACAGCTCTCACCTTATTTAAAAAATACAAGTGCGGAAATATTTTTTTATTCCTTGACAGCCACCGAATCATTATCGAATTATTTGTGTGCCAAACGATAAGAAATTATTGCTCCTATGATCATATATTTGTAGTATTATTTTCGGTAAGCTCTTCGAATACACATCGTTATTGAAAATGCACATCGTTATTGAAAATGAGGTCTGGGTCATCACGGTTGTCTCTCAGCTTCACCTCGACCGTTCGCAAATCTTATTACCCGCATTTAGCATCCTGTGAAATAATGTCGGGTACTCTTATATATACGTACAGGGTGGTCTGAAAAGTACCATCCAAAAAGAAAATCTAGATGCCTTGTATTAATATCTACGTGAATCACCCCCATGCATGTTCTACAATTTTTTAGTTTTCGAGGAAAAATCATTTTTCGATTTTTGTTCGAGTCTTTCTGTGATATACGTTTTTATTTTTCTCTTCTGTGTGTGTATTTTCCTCTTGCACGGTTATGAAAGCGATTGGGGATCATTTAGACAAGTTCAATACAGCCAGTCTAGCGTCGCGCCCTCTGGCGGCTTAGTACAGCCAGTCGAAAGTGGCACCGCCTGGCGCTTTAGCAGCCAGTCTAGCGTAGCGCCCTCTGGCGGTTTGATACAGCCAGTCTAGCGTGGCGCTTTGACGCAGGCAATCTTGGGCAGCGCCCTCTGGCGCTTTAGTACAGCTGAAACCTGTTTTTTTTTACTGTTGATCCCCATCGAAGGCATTTACGTTAGTGTTCAGTTGGTCATTTATTTATTGCTCAACAGTGCACTTCCTAACGACAACACGAGTAAAACAAATCGCGAGGAAATTACATACTCAAAAAGAAAAACAGAAAAAATATTTTTTTCAGGAAAACCCAAAAAGATCGTGGAATAAACATGGAGGTAGTTCCGATAGGTATCGAGGAATTAAGATTTTTTTTTTAGACGTCACTATTCGAGCCACCCGGTATGCACAACACGTCCCTAAATAAATTCATACTCATAGGCCTTGACGTTCGACTTATCTTGTTACATGCGTTCCTTAAAAGGATTCGTGCAATTCATAATTGTAAGCCCTGACCACGACATTTCGGAAAAGTGATTTTACGTTTTTTCCCCTCTCCCTCTTTGGGATCGTATGATTATGATTTTTTTAACGATCCTCCCTCTTGCGGATGATGTAGTATATTTTCGAAAGCTATTTCGCAAAAATGTGAATTATTAGCTTCTGTACTAATCGACTGGGATACTTTCTCGTGAGATTCTTTTGTTGCTGCTTTCCGTTATTTCGGTGCTTTCTTCTGTTATTCAATAAAGTGGGTAGGGAAAAAAGATACGATCGGGAGTAATATCAATTCGTTGGGCAGCGACTATTGAGGAACTTGAAGGATCGCAATGCGATATTCTATAGGCGGATCAATGAGCGAACAAATTGATGAGTAAGCGAATATATGATTGGATGAACATAAATCAATAAGAACATGAACAAAAAATTAAGGAACAAACAAATCAGTAGGCTAACAAGTATATAAATAACAAAATAAATTAATGACGAAGACAATAAATAAAAAGATAAGGGAATGAATAAATAAACAAGGGTACAAAAAAATAAACAAGGATATAGGCAAGTGAATAAGAGGACCAGTGAATAAATGAGGAAATAAATATGCAAGTAGGTTTTAATGAGAATTCAGAGCTATAAATCTTGATCGGTTATTTTATGCACATCACCCACATACTGCGATGAAGACCGCTGATTGTCAACTTGCGAAATGAAAAATCGTGTGGGCACCAAAAAAAGAATCCGCCTGGTAAGCAACTGTCATTTTTATCTGCGAGCAAAATGCACGATGTACGTTATGGCAAATTATACGAAAGTAGTCGGACATGCTTCAAACGTCACTTAAACGCGTGTGCAATCGAGAAAATCGTTATGACGAGGCAGGTAGTGGACGAAGACAAATATATGCATATAGTTATATATATATATATATATATATATATATATATATATATATATATATATATATATATATATATATACACACATACAAATACACGATGGCGCGAAAATTGACATTAAAAAAAAATCTAGATGCCTCCTATCTATCCGAATCACCTCCATGTATGTCCCCATATCGTTTTTTGTTGTCGAGAAAAAAGCATTTTTTTACTTTCCTCTATGGGTATGTACTCGTACTTTCCTCTCGATCTTCTTTACTTGTGTTATCGTTATGAATTTCGCTATTAAGCAACAAAAAAATTACTAACTGAACACTAACGTAAATGCCTTAGTTTTTTATCGAAAGTTAAAAAAATAGGTTTAAGAGGGTTAGTCATTAGACTTCAGATGATTAAAAAAATACTTATTCTAGTCAAAATGGCTCTCAATTGATTGTTAAAACTTCTCGAAAGAAAGTACATATACAGATGAGAAAAAAAATAGAAACCGATGCCACAGGAAAACTCAAAAAAAAATCCAAATTCTTTTTTTATCGAAAGCTAAAAAAGATCGTTGAACATACATGGGAATGATTCGGATATGTAAAGATATTGATACGAGGTATCATTTTCTTTTTGGATGCCTCTTTTAGCGCGACCCTATATACATATATGCATATATATGTATTAGGGTGGTTCTTAATTTGGTGATGTTGGAAATTCTTCGGTATTGTTCCTCAAAAGTAATCAACACATAAAGAAAAAAAATTGGCCGCAAGCGGAAATTTGTCCAATAATGCTAACCCACCCCACCGAGCTGTCGAATTTTTATATGAGAAAATGCATGCATTTAAAATTTCGTTAAGAAAATTGTTTATTATTTGAAAACTATACACGATAAAAAAATTTACATCACCAAATTAAGAACCACCCTAATATGTATGTATGTACGTATCAGCATACAGGGCGTCCTGTTGTGAATGGATAATCCTGCAACTGTCAATAGGTCAGATCATGCTCAACTCTATGCTCGAATTTCAGTTTAGTAAAGTCCCACGGTTTTCGAAATAAAAATCATGTGTTTATGGTTTTTTGCATGCCATTTCTACAAATGATAATTTTTTTTAACCGATATAAAAAAAATGACTTCTTTTTAACCTTAAATGTTAAAGTAACTATGAAAAAACATCTTATGCAGAATTTTCATACAAACCAATTGGAACATCTGACATGGATAGTCTGCGGTGTAAAAAAAAATGCACAGCGCATATTGTGCCGACTACTTAAAAAAATTGCTTAGTTATTGTCGATTCATATCATTTGTAGAAATGGCATGCGAAAAACCAGAAACAGATTATTATTTTTTTTTTTTAATAATACCAAGCCCCAAATCTCGAAAACTGTGGGACGTTTACACTGAAAAAAAAATTCGTTCACCCATCCAAAATTCAGTTGCTTCAACAAAATCGTATCTTTAAATACGTTCAACTTGATTTCTGATTGGCATAACAAAACAGTATAGTTGGGTAGTAACCAAAGATACATTTGAAGTATCTGCTTATTTAGCGTGTCTGAGCAACTGTTAAGGCGTTACCCCCACTTGTAGCGCAAAAAAGGTCTTTTTCATGAATTTTTTTAAAGAAAACTACAAAACTTTTTTAATCGATCAATATACCATCTTAAAGAACACATATTGAAGAACTTTCAGTAATTTTTTTATTGAAAAATATTACATTGATTAGTGGCAAATGGCCGTCAATGAAATAATGTTTTTATATACACGGTTTGCGGTGACCAACATTGCGGCGAAGTGGATCATCTGAAAAAAAAATGCGGATGGATTTAGTCAAATATAAGTATAAACTAGTCTTTAATCGAAGGATTTTAAAAAATATTCATTTTTCACAAAATGGAGGTCAGTCAAAGTGAATGGTTCGATTTTAACGAAAAAAACGGCCGTTTTTTGGCTATAAAACGGCCATTTTTTCGAAAAAAAATCGAACGATTAAAGACTACATTTTTATGTATTAAATAAGCCTGCAAAATTTCAAGAAGATCGGTTCATTAGTGTTTGAGTAATCATGGTCACCGACTTCAGAAATGCCATTTTGAGAAAAAATGCGTTTAAAGTTTCAATTTCAGTTTACACGAAGAAAATATTTTTTTTTGTAAACTTGCATAGAGTCATCTATTCCGGGCCCATACAGAAGTATGGGCCCGGATACTTATACTTCAATAATGCAATAAAAAAAAAATCGATTGTTTCAAAATCGTAAGTGGGGGTAATCCCTTGAAACAACAAAATTTCGAGACAACAAAATGCATTTTGCACATTCAACGATTCTTTTTTCTCAGTATACTAAACTGGAATTCCAGCATATACTAGGACATGATCTGACCTATTGACAGTCGCAGGATTATCCGTTCATAACAGGACACCCTGTATATATATATATATATATATATATATATATATATATATATATATATATGCCAGAAAGTGATGGAAAACGGTAAAGCTCTTTCAGAAATACTACGTCGTACGTTTCGCATGCTATTGCAATTTTCATAATAGAAAAATCAATAACTTCATTAATGTTGAGTGCGGTAACATTTAACAGACGACATTTGTAGATTGAGAATAAACAGCGAACCCTTTTTGACCTATTGTGATCGTTTCTTCAATGCCAGTCTCGCAATTACCAGTATATAATTTTTCTCGGGTCTCTAGCCATCAAAAGGCTACCGCCTCATTTTTGTAGGGGATTATATCCCTCCCCCCCCTCTCTCTCTCTCTCTCTGTCTTGCTCGCTGGCATTTTATATCCGCGGCACTTCGTCCGGCTATTATATTCCGCACGACTTCCTCTACGAGCTCGAATCAACCAAGTTTAACTCCGCAAGTGCCACGTTGACATTATCAAAGCGTCGAATACTTCCGGTCGCACAGCGACGACTCGTGAAATCGTGTCGTTCTCGTCCCCTCCGTTGATTTGTCTCGAACTTCTCCCCCCCCCCCCCCCCTCCCATCTCGTCTCACATTTATTCTTCTTCCGTCCTCGTATCTCGTATACACGAAAAACGAGGATTCATTCGATCCGATGTAAACTCGCGGGTAAATCAAATACAAATGTTTCATTCAAGGAGCCCGATAAATTCACGGTGATGAAATTTATTCGATCAGAGTGCATGGGAAAAACCGGTCGATGTTCGATGTTTTTTTTTTCTGATGAGACTTTTGGAATGACGCGGTTGGGATTTTACACACAATTGATGCATGCCAAGTTGGATATTTTTTTATTGCAACATATTGATAAACAATGGAGTTATTATTATTTAAACGAAGTGAAGGTGCGTCTGGCAAGTAGGGTAATCTGAAGAGAAAATTTAAAAAAAACGTACCTTTAGTATAAAAATAAAGATTTCGTATGACTGGATACTTTTATGAAAATTCGAAAATCACGAAAATGGCAAGTTGTAGAACAAAAATTCGATATTCGCGAAAAAGCAATAACTTTAATAGTTTGTTTTTAACAAATGGAGAAACATATGAAAAAAATCATCCGGTCGCACGATACAAAATGTTGTAAACTATACTTTGTCCGAATGTGAAGTAAATCGGACGAATGGATTTTGAGATAAGAATTATTTACTCCGTTTCATAAAATATAGTTTTGAGGAAAAAGAAGAACGAAAAAAAATAGCAAGTGCAGTGGGGGAGTTCGCAGAGGGTGATCTCATTATAACTCAGTCACTTTTAGCAATTTGCCTTGATTTGCCAATTTGCAATGATTTAGCAAGGAGCCTCCACAAAATCATTATAACTCAATCACTTTTAGCAATTTTGCACAATATTTGTTGCAAATTGAAGTTAAGGCCCTAGGCTATAAAACCAACGAATAAAAAATTGTATTTTTGCAACTTTAAACCTATGCCCTTTTGACGGGTTAAATCCATTCGTCTGCTATTTTTTTTCTCGCTCTTCCGATCTCACAATTTATAAAAACTTCCGTCAATAAATTAGACTATCTTTTATTATTATTATGTCTTTCTATCTCATTGTTATAATTATTGCATTACATCAGATTATAACGTATAGTACAACAATAACAATGTATTTACCATGATATAATATACTTTAATCATGAACAATAATATATTTACATTGTAGGACAATAATATTGCATGATAATAATAATAATCATAATACGAATTATTACAATTACAATGATGATACTTACTACAATTATTAATATTATCACCGCTTCTCAGTTGATCACTGCTACTGCAACTTTTACTTTTATTATTATCATCATTGTTATGTGAAAAATGAATTGCGGTGATAAAAAAGAAATTCCTTAAAAGTACTTGGTCGAAGGATCGGTGGTCACGACACAGTGTAAAAGGGGCAAACGAATGTCGTATCGCGATGATGGAAAAAGCTTCACGCTGCGCTGCAAGGGGTGAAAGAAAAAAAGAACGAGAAAGAAGCGGCCACCCCTTCGCATTAGTTTTACTAAGGGGTTGGAAAGAGCGACTCTCGCGAGTCGCAGCCTTGGGGCTGACATCCGGAAGGGTGCGGTAGTAGAATCACAATAAATGTCTGCCGTAAATGCATCTCACTGATTATACGATCGACTCGTATATAAAATGGTACCATGTACCATTTACCATCTTCAATGAGCGGAGAACTTTTATAGAAGTCCGAACGAGAATTTTCGTAAAAGGCACATAGCACTATAAAAATTCAATTTTTTTCCATAAAATATTAGTACAACATTCTGAATGATTCCGAGGTTTTAAAAGTGAAATTGAAAGCCCTTTGAACGCGTTTTTCTGTTAACTGCATTTTGGAAATTGGTCGACCGGGTTACGCAAAAAATATTCTACCGATTTTTATCAAATTTTGCATACAACTGAATAACATCATTACCAACTTAGCAAAGTTATTTTTTTTTAATCACCGTGAAAGGACTTTTTAATTGCAAATATTTTGAAAAATCGTTTATACTTAAACGTTTTTTTTTCCAAAACGTATGACCTCTTTAGTTTTATATTTTTCTTCATCGCCTTTAGGTCCGGTGAGGAATTATGGAGACAAGTAATAATCATTTTCGAACTGATTTGTTTTAGGAAGGACAATGGCATATGCCGGTTATTTGAATTATTTTGTAAAAAAATACGCCTACTAATAAAATTACATACTATTCAAACCCAATTTTTAAAAAATCACTAAGTAAAAAGTATTTTTCAATTGCAAAAGATTTTTTTAAATCGTTCAAAATTGAACCTTTTTTTTCAAAAGCGTATAATTTCTCCAATTTCCTGTTTCTCTCCCTTTCCGTTAGATTCAGTGAGTAATTATATATGTACATAATAAGAATTTTTGTGCCGACTTGTTTGAGAAAGGACAGTGCCACATGCCGACCACTTTGAATTATTTTGTAATCGAAAATACAACTTAATAGTAAAATGACCTACTAATTAAACCTAATAAAAAAACGAAACACGTAAAAAAGGTATCTTTTAAAAGCAAATTATTTCGCAAAATCATTTAAAGAGTTACACCACCTTGGCGCTCGAAAAAAATGTATAAACATTTTTTTTAAATTGACGCAAATATTAAATATATAAAATAATGTTTATTTTTCAAAAATACATTATAGTTTATCAATAAATAAGAAAAATCGAATGGAAAGAATGAAAAATGGCGGAGATTTAACTTTTATTTGTAAGTTAATTAAGTAAGTTAATTTATAGATTTACATTTAATTTGTAAGTTGTCTAGTAGCACTTTCTGTTGGAAACCCTTGCCGATGGTGGCATTTTTTTCTTCGTCAAGCATCGTCTGAAAAATTAAAAAATCACATTTTTTCTAGAAAAAGGAAATAGCTAAAGTGAAATAGAAGGAAAAAATTTAAAAACATTTTTTCGTAGAAATGATAGCTGTTTGAGAAAAACTCTGATTTTTGCTAAAATGTTTAGTTTTAAAAATTAATAAAAAATGAAGATAATAAACAATATGTGGTATAAATTTCATCAAAATAACCTTTAAAAAAATTAAAATCGGTTGAGTAGATCTCGAGATATTTTGTGCACCAGTTTAAAGCGATGAGTGTCGAGGAAAACGCAAAAGAGAGAAAACTACCACGCCAGCGTCTGAAAATCGAATATTTTAAAATATTACCTTCAATCTGCGGTGAATGTTGAACGTTGAATGTTCAGAAAGTCTAAACGATATCCAACTTTGTGTACAATCAACAATACCCTTTGTGAAGGCTTTGTTCGCTCGCACCTGTCCGCTCGCTACCTGAGATGTGGGCCTTCTCTCTGCCGCGCTCACTTTGAATTGTCATTACTCCGGTAACAATTAGATTTTGACATGTTCAAACACTTAAAATATCCTCAAAAGCATAAATAATAAATATAGCAAAAAAATCGTTTTTTCGAAGATTTTTAGGGGGGGTAATCCCTTAAAATCAAAACTTTTATCCAAAACTTAAAGGTCCTCTATTTTTTTTACTTGTTCCATTCTTTTTAGGTTCAGTGAATATTTATGGACATAAACAAGAACTCCCGAACTGATTCGTTTTAGAAAGGACAGGGCCAAATGTGGGTCATTTTGAATTATTTTGAAAAGAAAAAAATACTCTCCCAATGTGAAAATATGTATCAACAACTGCCAAAGTTCCAAACATCTAACACTGGTCGTATTCAAAACGATTAAAAAAGTTATCACATTTTTCACCACTGTAATTAAGGGGGCGAGATACCTTTAGACGAGGAAAAAATCGCTCATTTTCATGCTTTTTTTACAGGAAAGATCTATTCACTATTTATGGGACTTAGGGTACGTTTTATTACTACTTTTGAATGTTACATGGTATTTTTTTTATTGACATTTGAAAATGGCGGAAATATGGTACGATCTTCTAAACCGGTTGCGGTGGATGTTGTCACACGGAGTGACACGTAACGTCGCCGGGATTAAGGGGTTACCCCCACTTGCGATTTTGAAAAAATCGATTTTTTTTATTGCATTTTTTTGAAGTGCAATTTGAAGTGCAGTTTTTTTTTGATGCCCGGAATAGATGACTCTATGTAAGTTTACAAAAAAAAATATTTTCTTCGTGTAAACTGAAATTGAAACTTTAAACGCGTTTTTCTCAAAATGGCATTTCTGAAGATTACCCGAACAATAATGAACCGATCTTCTTGAAATTTTGCAGGCTTATTTAATACATAAAAATGTAGTCTTTAATCGTTCGATTTTTTTTTTTCGAAAAAAAAAAATGGCCGTTTTATAGCCAAAAAACGGCCGTTTTTTTCGTTAAAATCGAACCATTAACTTTGACTGTCCGCCATTTTGTGAAAAATGAATATTTTTTAAAATCCTTCGATTAAAGACTAGTTTATACTTATATTTGACTAAATCCACCCGCATTTTTTTCAGATGATCCACTTCGCCGTAATGTTGGTCACCGCAAACCGTGTATATAAAAACATTATTTCATTGACGGCCATTTGCCACTAAACAATGTAATATTTTTCAATAAAAAAATTACTGAAAGTTTTTCAAGATGTGTTCTTTAAGATGGTATATTGATCGATTAAAAACGTTTTGTAGTTTTCTTTAAAAAGGCCTTTTTTGCGCTACAAGTGGGGGTAACGCCTCAATCTGAAAAAACCAACAAATATTTTTCTTTCGATAGTACTCATACGCAGAATATGAACTAAGAGAAAGTGCGATATGTTGAAAATCGATGAAATAATACGGTTCGAAACAAAAGTATTGAATTTTTCGAAAAAAATGGCTACGTTTTTCAATAAAAAATATTTTTCTTTATAATTTTTAAAAACACTTACAGTCATGTTCTAGACAATAAGGTTAGAAAGATTTATACCGAGTTTCATCAGAATCGGCCGATTAGTTTTTTAGCTATCCGGCACGTCAATTTTGAAAATGCAATTTAGAAAACCGTGTCATACCTCCGCCATTTTTGACGATTAATAAATCACAACAAACTATGTAATAGCCAAAAGTAGCAAGAAAACGTGGGGGAGACCTGGGCTGTTCGCTATGCCCGGGACTCCCCTACCCTAAGTCTCAAAAATAATGAGGAAATCTTCCCTCTTAAAAAATTGCTGAATTTCATAAAACAAAAAAAAATAATTAGTAATAAAAAAAATCGTAAAAAAAAACCGGTAATCCTTTAGATAAGGGACTTTTCCAAAAAAAATGTTTTGCTATTTTCTCATTGGGTTATAAATGATGATATTCAGTCGGGGGAAGCTATTATTTTTCATTATCTATTCTTGTCCAAGGAAAAAACCATTTAAAAGAATTTCGAATTTTTCAAAAACCCAACCAAACTTTGTAGTCGTCGAAATGTTAAAAAAAATCCCCTATTTTATCACGTGTTTCCGCGAACTTCAAAACCCCATGACTTTTTATGGGGGGGGGGGGGGGGGGGGGGGATTTCAGCTCTCCCCGATTGAATATCACCATTCACAAACCAATAAATGAAAAAATAGAAAAAAATTTAGGCCCATTTTTCGGAAAAGTCACTTATCAAAAGAATTACCAAAAAATCGTTCACAGCGTTTTTCGGCAATTGTTGCTGAGAATAACGTTTGCAATGAAAATATCGAAGATACGGAAGAGTGAGAGAAAATTTAATTGGAAGTTCCTCGAACGAAATAAGGACTGAGCCATTTCCAAATGTTTTACACCCCAAGGGACGGGCAATAAAACATCTTATTGGATCGTGTACGCACGAGACACGAGGGATCACGATTTTTCTCAAGGCTTTAATGAGACCTCCGTATCCACGTGTGAGTGTGTGAAGTGAGAAAGCAAATATTTACTCCTCGGCACCGAGCACACGTACATGCTGCCAAAGGTGATTCCAATCGGACCCGACAGCGGTGTACTTTAGTCTTGATTAATTCTTTCCTGGCGGTGCAGTCAATAAGGCTCAAAGTGCCGATACTCGATTGGGATCGAATTTTTTTATCGCACTGAAATAATTATTGCTAAATTATTTAGTCATGTTCTCGATCGACGACACGTTCGTTTACCTTCGTTAGGAATGCAGTACGTTTTTTTCGAGACACCCATACGGATTGTCAATTCCTGAACCCTCCTTTTTTTTAAATTTTTATTAATCGAAAGTGTTTTTTTTTTTTTCGTTGGGAATTCAGGAAAAATTGCACGAGTTGCAAATGTCCGAGAGAGGCTCACGACGTCTGCCATGAGGAGTGGGTCTCCGTGAGGGCCAGGCTTGGCCTCAAGGGAGAAGGGTCCAATAATTACGTGGGCTTCGACCCGAGGGATCGGGGCTTGACTTGGGCGCCACCTGGATTACCACCGAGCAAGGTATTGCGTCCTCTGTTTATCTTATCACGTCATCCATACTCAAAGATTATCTGATATACTCTTTATAACATTTTTTTTTTCGATTTTAATATATTGTTCTGTGTAATTAATTCTTCTGTACTCTTCCACCATTTGTCTGTATCCTGATATAATTTTGCCATACTACAATATAATTCTATTTAAAAATATTGATGTTTATTTAAATTACCATCAAGTTTTGTAATAAATTATATAATTATATCATGTCATGCAATAATAATCCTCATAAATATATATATTTTATTCAAATGATCACTACTATTTCGTCCTCTGCTGATCTTAAGGGGTTACGTGGGTTTCGGAGCCAAAGAAAGCATATTCCCTCTATTAAAAATTTAATGTATAAATTGTTTTATTCAAAATGTTAGGCACATAAAATACCAACATTTCAATAATATTTAAAAAGAAAATGATCAAAAAATTTGCGACATTCAGCCAGTGGGACTTGGTTTCCGGAGACCCCTAAAAAAAGTGTCCTCGTAGTGGTCAGGATAACTCATGATAGCTTTATTCGAAATTGAAAAACCAATTTTTTCTGTTAGTCTTGTAAAATTAGTAGTAATCGAAAAAACAAAACCTTCGTTCAATCACCAGTCAATGCTATTTTGAAGAAGCGTGCAAAATTTCAATAAGATCGGTGCATTAGTTTTTGAGATATCGCGTTCACCGAATATAAAAATAGTGTTTTGAGAAAAATGCGAAATATCTGCGTCGCTCCCAGCCGGTCTTTCCCAACGGGGGGAATTCCCAAAGGCTCTCGCTCCTAGACTTTTACTCCGATTGACTTAAAACTTTGGGAGAATATTCTAGACATATTGTACTATTAGATAATAAAATATAAAAAAGGATTTTTCAAAATTTTCAAACCCACGTAATCTCTTGAAACCTCATCCTTACTCAGATATATTTTAATATATTTTTCATAACTTTTTTATTCCCATTTTGATATAATTCCTCCATACTCGATGATAAATGTATTCAAAAAGAAACGTATGCTTACATGACGTTATATTATGATATTAATTGTACTGTCATATAATAATATATCTAATTCAACATAATGATGGATATTTATATAATTTTGTTATATAATGTTGTAATAATCACAATAATTGTACTCATTATAATTATTCATTATTACTATCACTCTGTCCGTTGTCCTTCATTTATCTTATCACGTCACCGATCATCAAAATAAAATTTAAAGAACTCTATATAACATTTTTAAAAAATATTTTTAATGCGTCCACAGTCTTTAATTATTTTTCTCCATTCTCATATAACTCTCAGACGTGAATATAGTTGCATAGTTAAAGACTGAAATTTATATTGTTTTACATAAAGCTTATTGTGCAACAACATGATTATATTCACTTTTACATAAATTACTAATTATATTCTTTTACTATACCACATAATAAGACTCATAAATATTAATATCATTACTACTACCATTACTACTATTATTGTGATAGTAGTAGTGGTAGTACTGCTGCTACCGTTGCTAGTAATAGTACTACTAGTAATTACTAAAGCTGGTAATAGTATTTCAACCGCTACTACTATTATTGTTATTGTTAATCAAATTATTATTATTTCACTATTATTATCCAGACGAAACACCCAAAGTGAAAAAAAAATGTCGGTTAATTGCTCGTACTTTGAAGATGTCTTAAAAGAGATTGTTTTTTTTTTACTTTCAAAGAAAGCTCCGATGATATGACTAGATATTTCATAATTCTTCAATATCTTTCTTCGAAAATCCGTGAGTTGCTTAAGGCGTTACCCCCACTTGTAGCGCAAAAAAAAGGCCTTTTTCATGATTTTTTTTAAAGACAACTACAAAACTTTTTTAATTGATCAATATACCATCTTAAAGAACACATCTTGAAGAACTTTCAGTAATTTTTTTATTGAAAAATATTACATTGTTTAGTGGCAAATAGCCGTCAATGAAATAATGTTTTTATATACACGGTTTGCGGTGACCAACATTGCGGCGAAGTGGATCATCTGAAAAAAAAAAATGCGGATGGATTTAGTCAAATATAAGTATAAACTAGTTTTTAATCGAAGGATTTTAAAAAATATTCATTTTTCACAAAATGGCGGACAGTCAAAGTTAATGGTTCGATTTTAACGAAAAAAAAGTCGAACGATTAAAGACTACATTTTTATGTATTAAATAAGCCTGCAAAATTTGAAGAAGATCGGTTCATTAGTGTTCGAGTAATCTTGGTCACTGACTTCAGAAATGCATTTTTGAGAAAAAACGCGTTTAAAGTTTCAATTTCAGTTTACACGAAGAAAATATTTTTTTGTAAACTTACATAGAGTCATCTATTCCGGGCATAAAAAAAACTGCACTTCCAATTGCACTTCAAAAAAATGCAATAAAAAAAATCGATTTTTTCAAAATCGCAAGTGGGGGTAACCCCTTAGCGATACCTACCGTTCACCATCGGGGGACAAATATTTCGAATAAAATTCTCGAATTCACTGATGTAGCTATATCAATCGGCGTGCCGAATTTGCGCCGGCGTAAATATTATGCAGACCCGACGATTCGAGACCCATCGTGATTGATGGACCTTTACGCGGCTTTTTCACCCACAGTCGACTCCCAGTACACATCGAGAGCTCTAGCAACACGTGTGGCTTTCCCGCTCGATCAACACCGAGCACGAAGACTTTCCGACAAACCGATTAGTCGTTACGAGCTATATATACCGTATCAAGTTGCGATTTTCGTGATAAACGTTAAACTGACACTTCAAAGCCGCGAACCCCATGTACATTAACCGCACGTTGACTTATCTCAATATACAGATGTGCGTGAAATAAAATACATACCGGGTGTCCCATTTTAATCTTACACCTGATTCATCTCGAAAAATATAGCTCCGATCAAGTATTGAGTATAATAAAACTTTTAGGGTGCAAAGGGGACGGTAAGGAACAAAATTTCTTTCAAAATTCAAAACGGTGACGATAAGATGGCCGACATGTTTTTATTTTAAATATGATATAACGGAAAAGCTGCAGAACCATTGTTTGGGTTTGTTTGGGTTGTCAAACAAACCCGAACAAACTCACGCACGCTTACACTTGGGATGTTGGAGATTTTACTTCCACGTGGTACATCCTGGATAGCGCTAAAATAGTCAAAAACGGTGTTTTAAGGTAGTACGAGCGCGCAATCTCGATTTCTATAGATGTTGTTCGAAATTTTAACCAGACATTGTTCATATCGTTATGCATGTTTGAGTAAAATTTCGAAACAGTCGACTATTTAGATTGGGAGATAATGGGTTTTTAAGGCGTTACCCCCACTTGTAGCGCAAAAAAGGCCTTTTTCATGAATTTTTTTAAAGAAAACTACAAAACTTTTTTAATCGATCAATATACCATCTTAAAGAACACATCTTGAAGAACTTTCAGTAATTTTTTTATTGAAAAATATTTCATTGTTTAGTGGCAAATGGCCGTCAATGAAATAATGTTTTTATATACACGGTTTGCGGTGACCAACATTGCGGCCAAGTGGATCATCTGAAAAAAAATGTGGATGGATTTAGTCAAATATAAGTATAAACCAGTCTTTAATCGAAGGATTTTAAAAAATATTCATTTTTCACAAAATGGCGGACAGTCAAAGTTAATGGTTCGATTTTAACGAAAAAAACGGTCGTTTTTTGGCTATAAAACGACCATTTTTTTCGAAAAAAAAAATCGAACAATTAACGACTATATTTTTATGTATTAAATAAGCCTGCAAAATTTCAAGAAGATCGGTTCATTAGTGTTCGAGTAATCTTGGTCACCGACTTCAGAAATGCCATTTTGAGAAAAACGTGTTTAAAGTTTCAATTTTAGTTTACACGAAGAAAATATATTTTTTTTGTAAACTTACACAGAGTGAACTATTCCGGGCATAAAAAAAACTGCACTTCAAATTGCACTTCAAAAAAATGCAATAAAAAAAAATCGATTTTTTCAAAATCGCAAGTGGGGAGCTTAAATTGCAACTTTTAGCCCTGCAGGGTCTGCATTGAAATTCAGACAGAATAATTTTACGTAAAGAATATTTGTCCCCTATTATAAGAAGACATATGGCAACACCGCAAAACAATATTGTTCAATATTTAGAGAAAAAATAATTATCGTATTACTAAAGTTAAAAATTTTGTCATAAAAAAATATTTGCGTTATAAATATTAATGTTTTATATTGCTTATGTTATCTTCATTAACAAATAAACGTGTTGATTCATTCATAACTAATTAAAAACTTTGTTCGATTAAAAATTACTTCCACATTAAAATTTGTATTGCACAATTATTATAAATATGCCGCGCAAACTCACGTCATTGGATACGTGGAACGATGCGGTGTTGCCATATGTCTTCTTATTATGGGCGACAAATGTTTTTGACGGAAAATTATTCTGTCTAAATTTCAATGCAAACCCTGCAGTGTTAAAAGTTGCAACTTTAAAACCCATTATCTTCCAATCTAAATAGTGGACTGTTCTGAAATTTCACTCAAACATGCATAATGATATGAACGATGTCTGGTTAAAATATGAAGAAAATCTATAGACGCTCGTACTACCTTAACCTAAAAATTATGGACTTTTATTTGAAAAAAGTCCTACAAAAGTTGTTAGAGTCGACCGGACAAATTTTTTGGTGAAAAAAGTCATGTTTCTATTTTAGAAAAACATGCCGGTCATCTTAACGTTGCCATTTTGAATTCTGGGTCAACATTTTTGAAATGCCCCCCTTTGAGCACTGAAGCCTCACGATGCTTAATACTTGATCGGAGCAGTATTTTTCGAGATAAATCAGGTGAAAGATTTCAATGGCACATCCAGTCGTTCAAGGTCATTCAAGGTCACCTATTAAAATTAAATACAAATTTAAATATGTCGCATCACTACTAAATATTTGATAGTGATCCGAGATATTTAGATTTGTATAATCGACACTGACCTTGGATGACCTCCAATGACTTTGAGCCCCTAATGTTTTTTATGCGGCTTGGGTGCTCTACAAAATGGTTGAAAAACAAATGTACCATTCCGTTTGAAAAAAGTGGAGGTGACCTTCACTGTACATCACCGCCTCCACCGGAATAAAGAAAATTGGTCGCATTTGATGGCCCCCTTCACACCGTACAACTTTTGTCGGGAACATTTTTTTGTGACGTCGATAATTATCGAGTTATTTCGAGTGGCAGAGATAAGAGAGACACCCTATATATATATATATATATATATATATATATATACACACACACACACACACACACACACACACACACACACACACACACACACACACACACACACACACACACACACACACACACACACACACACACACACACACACACACACACACACACACACACACACACACACACACACACACACACACACACACACACACACACACACACACACACACACACACACACACACACACACACACACACACACACACACACACACACACACACACACACACACACACACACACACATATATATATATATATATACATATACATACACACATACACACTTATGTATTTCGCGACATGTATTTATTGTTTGAGTTATGTAAAACATACGATGTGTACATAGGACGGTACAGCATACTCTGTCAGCTACTCTACGAGCTTGGCAGCATGCCCCCGCTTAAATATTTCCAGAAAGCTTGTCATAACTTACGGCTTGGAGCGGATATATATATATATATATATACACATACACACAATTCCCATGCAGTCACGTGTGTGTGTGTGTCTGTGTGTGTGTATATATATATATATATATACCACATGAAAATTGCGAACGCATACAATAGGAAATACAGCAAAAGTGTGCTCTCTCTCCCTCCTTGTCTTTTTCTCCCTCACCCACACGTGAGCCAACCCTCTTTATGATAAATTCTCTACCCGCTGGTTTTACGAGTTTACGCACTCGTATAACCCATTGGGTCCGCGAACTTGCTTACAAGCGGCTGGGAAAAGCGATGAGTAACGATGCGGTATTCATGGTCGCAATATTCGATTAACTATGCTTCGCAGACTCCGCGAGATAAATGTCCCGAGATGAGCCACTGAGCTTCCGTACGACCTCTCGGCGAGCGGAGAGAGGGCGAGAGAGATTGACGGATTGATCGATAAGAGAGCGAGAGAGAGAGAGAGAGAGAGAGAGAGAGAGAGAGAGAGAGAGAGAGAGAGAGAGAGAGAGAGAGAGAGAGATTGGTTGATTGGTTGATTGATTGACAATATTTATTATGCTCTAATAAAACCATCGGGCGAATATAAAGTTACAGTTGAAAAGTGACAAAAGTATTAACAGGAATGAAAATTCTATGTAAAACAAAAACAAAAATAAACCGAAATGAAAGAAATGAGGATTCGATATAAAAATAAAAATAAACAATGTAAGACAAAATAATATAAAAAAATTGAAAAAGAAAAAATTTAATCATACACGAAAGGTTAACGTAAAAGCTTAACAGAATAAGATGCAAAGAAATGAATACTAACAAAAATTCAACAGTTTAAAAGTTAATATATATATATATATATATATATATATATATATATATATATATATATATAGAGAGAGAGAGAGAGAGAGAGAGAGAGAGAGAGAGAGAGATATTGCTCTTTCTTCACTGAGAAAAAAAGTTCAATTATTTACAATAAACGCCTATGATAAAATATGTACAAAATAAGTAACTTTATTTTTCATTTATTGTCAGGACAATCATACTATACAATTGTATCCGCCATATATTGAGAACGATAATTTTTTCGTTTTCTATTCACTTGGTTTACTCATGCCTGGTCACGTTTCAGGTGGAAGAGTACTTTTCAATGCTGCCGGAAATATCAGTGCCGAGGATCGGCACGCCGGGTGAGCGCCACAGGGACCGTCAACTGGCGACGCAATTGCCGAAACAGGACCTTGCGAGAGCGTACTGCCGACACTTGGATCCTCAACATTCCGCGAGCGCAGACGATTTCATGGCTGCGAGAAACGAAATCGCTCTCGATATCGGCAGTGTCAAAGAGTTTCTTGAACGAGGCCACGTGAGTCATCATTTTGAAGAGATAGAGAAAGAGCAAGAAAGAGAGCGAGCGAGAGAGAGAGAGAGATTTTCTATTATGTAATATATGCTGAAACGAGCTTTAAGGGCAGATCAAAATTAACCACCATACGTATATACATATAAACGCTATCTATACATATGACAAGCGAATAAATCAAATTGGATTCACCAATATACAAAATCATTTAAGTTCACAAAAATAAAGAAATGTTTTAAAAATCACGAAAACTTAAAATTTCAATGAGGAATAAAAATCACCAAATCGTCAATAATTATCGTAGACGTCCAAAAATTAAAATTTAATCAAAGAAGAAGAAGAAATATTTGAAAATAACAGAAGAAAGACAGATAGAGAGGGAGAGGGGGGGGGGGGACAGTGTTTATTTTGGTGCTCCAGGATCGAAATCGACCGAAAGCATCGTGGAAAAAAAAATCCATTAATGTCTATTAAATTTGTAATTCTCATTATCACTAATAATTAATGACCAATAAAAACTATTCATTGCGCTATACATGCTAGCTTTTTCAATTTTATTTCCATTACATTTTAGTCCGATTTTATTAACTTTAGTTACAATACAATACTTATTAACTAATTGCAGCAAATGACAAATGAGAGGAAAGAGTTCTCTTTTCTTGTATGAAATATGCAGGTTTTGATTCAAAATGCGGAAGAAATTAGAGTAAAAATATTGTACAGTAAACTATAGATAAAATTTTAGTAATTTTAGCGAAGTTTCAGTGAATATGTGCAGTTAAGAGAAAGAGAAAGACAGAGAGAGAGAGAGAGAGAGAGAGAGAGAGAGAGAGAGAGAGAGAGAGAGAGAGAGAGAGAGAGAGAGAGAAACGACTATTCCCTGTTCCCAGGAAATTTGTTGAATTTTCGTAAAAATAGACATACTGAAGGGTGTAACTAAAGTTATATAAACTTTACTATTTAAAAAATGAATGTGCATAACTTTAAATAAATGTTTGGATAACGTTTAGCGATTTTCAATGGAATCTTACGATTTTGCAATTAACGTCTAGTAATGTTTAAGGCGTTACCCCCACTTGTAGCGCAAAAAAGGCCTTTTTCACGAATTTTTTTTAAAGAAAACTACAAAACTTTTTTAATCGATCAATATACCATCTTAAAGAACACATCTTGAAGAACTTTCAGTAATTTTTTTATTGAAAAATATTACATTGTTTAGTGGCAAATGGCCGTCAATGAAATAATGTTTTTATATACACGGTATGCGGTGACCAACATTGCGGCGAAGTGGATCATCTGAAAAAAAAAATGCGCATGGATTGAGTCAAATATAAGTATAAACCAGTCTTTAATCGAAGGATTTTAAAAAATATTCATTTTTCACAAAATGGCGGACAGTCAAAGTTAATAGTTCGATTTTAACGAAAAAAAACGGCCGTTTTTTGGCCATAAAACGGCCATTTTTTTCGTTAAAATCGAACGATCAAAGACTACATTTTTATGTATTAAATAAGCCTGCAAAATTTCAAGAAGATCGGTTCATTAGTGTTCGAGTAATCTTGGTCACCGACTTCAGAAATGCCATTTTGAGAAAAACGCGTTTAAAGTTTCAATTTCAGTTTACACGAAGAAAATATTTTTTTTTTTTGTAAACTTACATAGAGTCATCTATTCCGGGCCCGTACAGAAGTATGGGCCCGGATACTTATACTTCAAAGAAATGCAATAAAAAAAATCGATTTTTTCAAAATCGCAAGTGGGGGTAACCCCTTAAAGTAACTTTTAGTTATTCTTAAAATAACTTCTAGTGATTTTTTAAATAAATCAATAAATAATTTTAGTTCCAAAATTGTATAAATCGTAGTCAATTTTTTATAAACTTCAGTAAAAATCTTTAGCAACAATATTCAGTGATAAGAGAAAGTGACAGAGCGAGCGCCATTACCCCGCGCAAGGCATGCAGATTTTTACCAAATATATGCAGTAAATGCAAAATTTATATAATGTTCAGTAAAAAATACCACACGATGTACCATTATATGTTAATTTTTATATGAATACGCAGTCAAAATAGAAAGTGAAAGTGAGCTCTCTTCTTCCGCATCCGATCGCGGCTTTGCTGGAAAATTGTCGTGGTCACCGCACTGCTAACCCTTCGCTTTCCATACCGTTTCAGAAATGCGACGTTTGCCAGGAACCCCTGAAATACGGAAGTCTCGTTGTGTCGGCGAGCAAATTAGGCCTTTCATATCATCCTTCGTGCTTCCAGTGCACGGAGTGTCGAGAATTGCTGGTCGATCTTGCCTACTGCGTGCACGACGATGCTCTCTACTGCGAGAGGCATTACGCCGAACAACTCAAGCCGAGATGCGCCGCATGCGACGAGGTGAGTCTCTCTCCTTTTTCATTGTCTCATCTATCGTCACAAATTGAAATCTGAAAAATAGCGAAAATAAACGTATTTCAATTTTCCTCGATCGCAGAATTTAAAAAAAAAAAACATTTTTTCACCCCCGTTCGTATCCTTTCATCGAGGAACAGAATAACATTTTTTTTTCGACAATAGCAGATCCCTGTTTTATCAATTGCCGGTAAGGCAGTTTTGTCACAAAGAGGACTAGGCATCGTAGCTCGTGCGAAACGTAATTTTCGCTCTTTTCGACGATCAGTGGAAAGTGTCGGTATTCGGTCAGACGGTAATATTTCGCGGCGATTTATTCCGTCTGGCCGTTTCCCATTTATCCACTGAAATTTTTCTTACCGACGACTCTAAAAATGTACTTTCCGTATTTTTCTTACGCAGTTTCGTGAATTTTTTAAATTCCAGTTCATTTTTAACACCAAAAAACAACTTCATTGAAGATACATGATGAATAAAAATTTCGAAAACGCAGAATATTTCTAAGGGATTGTAGTTCGTGCGAAGCGTAATTTTCGATCTTTTCGGCGCCCAGTAGAAAGTGTCGGTATTCGGTCAGACATCAGTTTTTCATTGGCTTTTTCTGTTTGATCGTTTCTCATTTTATCCACTGGGCTATTCCTTACCGACGACTAAAAATGTGCGTTTCCGTAATTTTATTACGCAGCTTCGCGATTTTTGAAAGCCAATTAAATGTCAATATTAAGAGGAAAAATTCATCGAGGATGCATAATAAATTTGCAAAAACGAACAATATTCCTAAGGGCTCAGAGTTCGCGCGTAACGTAATTTCCGCTCTTTTCGACAGCCAGTAGAAAGCGTCGGTGTTTAATCAGACGGAATTATTTCATGGCGATTTTACCGTCTGATCGTTTCCTATTTTATCCACCGAGCCATTCCTTACCGACGACTCTAAAAACATATTTTCCGCAATTTTCTTACGCAGTATCGTGAATTTTCAAAATCCAATTGATCTTTAACATAACAAAAAAAAAACAAATGATCAAATATGCACAATACGTGCAGAACGAAACGTACAATATTTTATACACTATCTAGACATGTATACATTGCTCGTAATGAAAATTCACGTTACATTGGACGTAAACTCGCAGATAAAATAAATATATAAATAAAATTATATGTCAACAATGGAATGGTAAATTAATAAAATTCGTGCAAAAATGTACCTGTACGCTCTGTCGGCGTTGTAGGCCGTCGGTGTATCTGGAAACGATGGATTCTCTCGACGATCTCACGAAGGCTCATTCGAAAAATCAAGTCCGGCCCATCTATGGTTGTAACGACTGTGTCTCGATATAAGGCCGCGGATTTCTTCGCGAAGGCGCACGCGACGCAATTTACGCAAGGAATTTATATAGCCGCGCAAAACCGAACAACCGATTCGGGATGGCATTGCTCTCCGTATGAAAATGTCGCGCGAGAGGCACGAAAGCGATGACCCAAATATAAATACGTGTTGTGGGTTTTTTTTCTTTTGCTTCTTTCTTCTTTTTTCAAGGTGGGACGGTATTCGTTTGCTTGGTGAATCGATAGGGACCATGCAGATTTTTGCTGGAAGGTCAAATCTATCAATATAAATTGTATATATATATATAGGGTGTCCCTCTTATCTCTGCCACCCGAAATAACTCGGTAATCATCGACGTCACAAAAAAATGTTCCAGACAAAAGTTGTACGGTGTGAACAGGGCCATCAAGTGAGACCATTTTTTTTTTCATTTCGGTGGAGGCGCTGACGCACAGTGAAGGTCACCTCCACTTTTTTAAACGGAATGATACATTGTTTTTCAACCATGTTGTGGATCATTTTTGAATAACCAAATGGTTATTTAAAAATGGTCAAAAAAATTCATTGTGGGTATCAAAATATTTAAATATTCGCCCGAAGTAAGCGGTTTTTGAATTTTTTAAAACGTCAATCGCTCAGAAAGCACAGAAAAAAATCATACTCCCACTGCAGGTGATAGCTTGAAAACTTTGACATAAACCACGCATTTTTGGGATTTTTTTCAGATTTTTCATAGGGGCGGTTCTTTCGGAGCGTTTTTAAAAATTTTTACTAAGGGTTGTTTCGAAAAATGTAAAAAAAATCAGGGTACCTTTTAGAGTCAATGGAATCCAGATAAAGAAAAAACGAATTGGCCGGGGGTCAGGGAAAAAGTCCACCGGATTCACGTGGAATATCTTATATATATATATATATATATATATATATATATATATATATATATATATATATATATATATATATATATACCTATCGACAGTTGCAGGATTATCCATTCATAACAGGACACCCTGTATATATATATATTTATATACAGGGTGTCCTGTTATGAATGGAAAAAAACCGGGTCAAAAAGTTATGGTTTGTAGAAATGGCTTGCGAAAAACAAGCACATGATTTTTATCACGAAAACCGTGGGACATTTACCGAACTGAAATTCCAGCATATAGTAGGACATGATCTACTATTACCGTTCGGTAAATGTCCCACGGTTTTCGAGATAAAAATCATGTGCTTGGTTTTTGCAAGCCATTTCTACAAACCATAACTTTTTGACCCGGTTTTTTGAAAAATGCTCTTGGTTATTTGTTTTATCTAGAAAAGTCTTGGTTTTAACCTAAAATATTAAGGAAAGTTTATGAAAAAAGATCTTATGCAGGATTTCCATACGAACCAATTCGAACAGCTGACTGTGATAGTTTGCGGTGTCAAAAAAAATGTACTTCGCATGTCGTGGCAAATACTTTGAAAAGTTGCTTAGTTATTGTCGATTCATATCATTTGTAGAAATGGCATGCGAAAAACCAAAAGCAGACGATTTTTTCAAAAAATAACATAAAACCCAAAATCTCGAAAATCGTGGTACTTTTACTTAACTGAAATTCCCGGATATAGTAGGACATGATCTAACCTGTTGACAGTTGCAGGATTATCCGTTCATAACAGGACACCCTGTGTATGCAGGGTGCTTGGCACATGGACCGACACCGTTTTTTCGGGTTGGGGGGGGAGGTCATTTGCTACTTTTTTCACCCTTAGACTATGTCCTAAGTGTCACAGTGATTAAAATATGATTTTTTTCGATACAAGGCATCTAGATTATTTTTTTTTACGTCACTCTTCAGGCCGCTCCGCTCCATAATTTACAATGTTATACATAGTACACGAGAGATAATACAGAGTATGTCATTTCTGCATAGTATAAAAAAAGTGTGAGGGCCGCTTCTTCTGTAGGTTTTGAATTTTTATCAAATTTCTTTACAGATCGTTTATATCCCTAGGCCAAGTGGAAAAATCCCAACTTGGAAACAAATGTCCATCTGTCTGTCTGTACGTTTGCGCGCTCGTAGCTCGAGAGCAACTAAATCGATTTCGATAGATTTTTCACGGAAGCTCAGAGTGTGGGATACGATTTATGCGATTGAGCATAAGGCTGTGTATTTATTTACCATTTTAATAAACAAGCCTACAAACAGACAAACATTACGTTTGCATTAAACAAATAAGCGGCAATAATAAACGAGCGTGAACAAATTAACAATTTAACAATGAAGGAATAAATAAATTTTCAACACACAAAAATGTACGGATAATCAGCGAATGTGGGTGTTTTACGTATTTTCTAAAATTGTTTTTACAGACAATTATTTTCAGAGAGAGGGGGATGAATAAGAGAGGGAGAGAAATTTTATGGGTTCGAATTCTAAGCACTCAGATAGTGCGAATCCTTCTCGTCAGTGTCTTCTGGAAGATTGTTAATAAATCGTCTACTCGTATCGATAAAAAAAAAGTATTTGATGTTGGATTTTGCAGCGTTGGAATGAATCGGCAATTAATCATTTTTCATTTCTCAAAAGTTATTCGCCTCAATCGGCTTACGAAAATCACTCGATCATTTTTTTTTTTCATTCTTATTAGGGATCTGAGACCTGGAGTTGCGAAACAGGCTTTGGATAGTGAGAAAAATAAAGCAATAAAAAGGACGAAAAAAGTATTTACCTTCCAACTATGCAACTTCAACGTCATACGAGTCTTCCTATTCTTATTTCACACAATAGTTCATTTCGTGAGTAGATGTTCTCCGTTTCACCAATTGCCTTCACGGCAAGTTGTACAAATTCTTTTTTATTTGTTTCAAATTTATTTATATGCATTTCGTAATGCAGCGATGACGAAATCACGTGGGGACGAATCGTCTCGAGGATTTTCACTGCTTCTTGTCACTAGGTGCGGCAGGTACGGGAGGGAAGACTTTTCCACTTGGCAGCATAGACACAGCAATGGAAAAGTTGTTTTGGATCTCTCTCTCTCTCTCTCTCTCTCTCTCTCTCCCCCCCCTCTCTCTCTCTCTCTTTCTCGTTCTCTCTCTCTCTCGAAATATCTTCATCCTGCAGATATGCAATAATAAAGCAGCTCTCGCGGTCTCGCCGAGATTTACGAGAGAAATGAGCGCCACGACTCAAAAACCACACTTCGTTCCACTCCTTATAAAACGCGCCCAAATTTTAGCTTCATTTACATCACTGCCCAAAAATAGCGACACTCCGAGTTCTGCCGTGTGCTCGAGGGCGAAACACAAAAGTTTGATTTATCCGCTGGGTCTCTTGATCCGCTTTTTTTTTTAAATTCGTCGTTGATACTGAGGGGATACAGACTTGCGCTTCGCACAATGACTGTTAAGGGGAGGGTAGGGGTTTCAGCGTGAAAAAAAAAATTTTGCAATTTTTTTTCATCTATATGGATAGAGTAAATTTATTGAAACCTTTTGTACATTGTTAAGTGTCATTTCAAGAACATTCCGTAAAATTTGTACGCGAAAATATCCACAAACAAGCCGGTGACGCGTTTCTCTCGAAACCACTTTTTCAAAGTCCGTGTTCACTGCCATTTGAAAACTACGTGACCGATTTATTTCAAACTTGGTACACACTTTCTACATATGAAATACCCCCACCAAACGGTCCTTGATAATTTTTTTTTTTCATTTCCAAATTTTTGGTGGCCATGTAAAGTGAAAAGTGCTATTTTTCACGAAAAATTCCGCTATTTTTAACGAAAAAAAAAAAATAATTGCACGAAATTTCACGAAAAAAAATTTCAAAGTGGTTTTGAGAAAAACGCGTTACCGGCTTGTTTGTGAATATTTTCGCGTACAAATTTCACGGAATGTTCTTGAAATGACACTTAACAATGTACAAAAGGTTTCAATAAATTTACTCTATCCATATAGATGAAAAAAAATCGCAAAAAAGTATTTTTTTTCACGCTGAAACCCCTACCCGCCCCTTAAAGGATACTTATTTTATTACTAGACGTGGAATCGTCCAATAGAGAATGAAAGCTCTTCGAAGCTCAAGTACGTAAGCTTGGGGCCGAAAAAAGTCGATTTTTAATATTTTTTTCCTGAGGAGAGTATTGGGACGACGAGGTTGGGATTTTGCACACAATTAATACACAGTCTTGCTAAGATCGAGGTTTTTTCGTACCGAAAAATACTGATAAAAAGTGACGATTTTTTCATTCGAACAAAGTGCCGCTGTTGCTGCGTGGCCACTTGCTGTGGGTCGTTCTGGCCACTAGAGCCATCTGAAATGAAAGATGAAAAATGTACTTTCACTGTAACAATAAAACTTCCGCATGACCGGGTATTTCTTTGAAATTCCGAAAATCACGAAAATGGCAGAGTGTAGAAAAAAAGTTCGATTTTCGACGAAAAAAAAACCGTTTTAGTCATGTGTTATTAACGAATGAGAAAATAATTGGGTCATGCGAGAGAAAATGTTATAAACTATGCTCTCTCCGAATTTGAAGTGAATCGGACGAATAGATTTTGAGATACCCAACAAAATATCGCAGCAGGGCGGTTCGCCGTAGCGCAGTGGGCGATCCGAACGTTCACCAAAATCGGCATAACTCGCTCAGTTTTTCGAATTTTTACGAAAGCTTTGTTGCAAATTAAAGTTTAAACCCTAGGCTACAAAACAATGCTATAAACAAATTTTTCTAGTTTTTTTCAAGCCCACTCAGGACCGGTCAAAATTTTTCGAAAAAGGTTAATTAGGCTTTACCAAAATTTCAGTGCGGTCTACAGTACTTAATAATTTTTATCGCTGACGTTGAATCGCTGGCATGGAAGCTCGGTTTCTCTCTCGATCGACAGCTGAGCTGGGCCTCGAGCTTGCAGGATTACGTGCATTTGGTAAAGATCTATTTTGACTCCTGATCGAAGCTCCCACCCCTCGGTGGTCGTGCACGAAATTGAGTTTATCCACTGCGATCGCTGTACAGGGCAACGTGGCAGTTCGGTGCATTCCTCAGTCATCGAAAAACGGCCTGTGTGGTTTTACGATCGCTCTAACGTCGCGAAATAGTGATCCACACAACCGTACACACGCACACAAGATACAAATGCACACAAACAAATGTACATAGCTGTAAAAATATCGCAGCTCGTATTTGCACCTTAGGACAATTGGAAATATTCCCATTTAAAATTGTACCCTTCATACTGTCAATTGGACCAATAAAAATTGCATTGGCACCGAAACGAACGAATTTTTACCTGTCGCTAAACGAGCCAAAGAGAAACCATTCCTGCTTCGGTAAGTCGAGTGTGTCATCAATCACAAACACACACAAATACGCGAGAACCCATACACACGAGCGTAGACGATTTCGGGGGATGCTGGTGACAGTCGTTGACAGAATGGTCCCACCTCTCGGGGTAGTGGCCAATTTGACGAATTGGAAAATTAAGGAAAATTCATTTCCAGCCAACAGAGATAAAAGGAGTTTTTATTAAAATGAACATTTGAGAAAAATAATATCACTAAATTCGACTCTAATGGAAAAAAAACATTGCTGTGAAATTGGGAAATTTGAAAATAGCGTTTTTTATTTACTTAAGTATTGGGAAACAAACATTTTAATCTAATTGGCAAATATTGGAGAAAAAAAATGTTATTAAACTGAGGAATTTGCAGACTAGTTTTGTTCAAATTAAGTGTTTTGAAAACCTATTTTATTAAATTGGACAATCATTTTTTTTTATCATTCGCATTAAATTGGCAAATTTAAGAACACGATTTTCGATCTAATTGAGAATTGATTTTTTTTTTCATTGAACAATACTGGAGAAAAAACATTAGTATTAAGGTAGTTCCTCTGCGAAAATCTCAACCAAAAGTTTACATACCATGTTCGTGTATAAAAGATTGATAATTGGTTTAATTAGTAATAAATAAAATTAAAAACTACGCAATATTGACTCGGTACTAGTAGATAATACGATGGATATCATTTATTGCGGTAAAATATATTTTATGTTATGTTTTTGATCTATCATTGCCAGTAAACTTTTTGCCGGGACTGTCGAGGCTTTGTTCCAATTGTTTTTTTCCAGACTTTGCCAGGCTTTGCACCAAAATTGTGAGGGCTTTTCATGGTTATATCTTGGAAACTAGATGGTGAATCATTCTCATTTTTTTCACATTATTCGTGATATCTTACTCTAGCTTATCCTCGTTTTTTAGCAATTTCTTAATTTTAGTTTTGACGGTAAAATTAATGATGATCTGTTTGCCCATCATAACGCATTTGTTACGTGTAAACCAAGCCAACTTTAAGTGTAAATATCTCAGGTTTGGGGTGGTCAAACTTATTCAAATTGCACAGATGTTTGGATAATGTATTAAATAACATATATGTCAAATTTCAACCATTTCTTAATTCAACTCTTCTGTGGAGGTACTACCTTAAATTGGGTAATTTAAAGGCATTAGTTTCCATTGAATAAAGCGTTTTAAGAAAAACAATTTTATTAAATTGGACGTTAACATTTTTTTTGATCATTCTTTTTGAGATGGAAAATTTGTAAACGCTAATTTTTATTGAATTGAGTAGTTGACAAAGGATGTATTAAATTAAATACCAGCAAAACATTCTATTGAATTGAACTATTGAAAAACATAATTTTTATTGCCTTTAAACGATGCAATCTTCAATACCATTCTGAACTACAATAAGGAAAAAATTTAGTCACATCGCTAGTTGACAGAGAACGAATTTACATCCAATTATTTATCATAATTTTATTCGTAGGACGATGTATCGAAATGGATGAGGTTGAAGTTTGGATCGGTGGAATACAATGAAAATTAACATTTCTACATTTCTTCACTTTATTTTGGCAAATTTTGCCGACAAAAATCACTCAACCATTTTTGACGATATTTATTTAGCGATCTACAATATGAATATATAAAAAAATATCTTCTATAAAAATGAAAAAATGGAAAATTAAACGCAAACAAGAACTTTCGTTCCGCTTTAACGATGCAAACTATAATACCTTCCAAATTGTGGTATATGTTGGAACAAAAAGCTTATTTCTCTGGGCCAACAGAATGGCCAGAATAAAGCGAAATTTTGTCCATGTCACCGGAGATCAATAATGATAGAGCTCTGTGTTCGTTTGAGTTGAAATTCAATGAAATTTTTTCAACGCTAGACATTTTTCCATTGTCTGAAATTATTTTTTTGCAGACTTGAGCCGCGTGTTAAAAAAAGGGCAACGAAAAAAGTTTGATACATTCCAGGCCAGTACTAAATATGGGAATGAGAAAAATCAATAATTAAACTCCAACGATTATTCTATCTCCATCATCATAGGAATAATAACGATGTCATTGTTAGTACCTCAAAACTTTTTGCCAAAATGGCCATACAATTTAATTGGATTCAAACAGGATTCAAGCCCTTCAAAGCCCTAGTAAAGTGGCTTGGGTGGAATTTCTTGTTGGTTGATCCTGATTGAAATTATTATTATTGATTGTTATCGACTGTAGGTATGGACATCGTTGTCAATAAAAAAGATGGCAAGTTTTGTTTAGGTTTACTTGTCTGGGTTGACCGAACTCCATTACTGGGATGAACTCCAGCTTCATACAAGACCGATTTGAGACGTGACGTCATGGCACAAAAAAAGGAGTGATAGAGAAGATGGAAAGGGGCAGGGAGAGAGGGAGAGGGAGAGAGAGAGAGGGGGGGAGGCGAAAAAAGGGAGGGATAACAAGAGAGACAGTGGGATGGTGAGAGAGACGGAGGTCGATAGCGCCCTCTACAGGGTGTCCCACAACTGAATGCGTTCCCTCAAATAGGGGATTGGGGGTGAAATTCTGAGTCGATTGATATAAGCATGTGTGGGTCCCAGACCAACCCCTGAGTTAGTATTAATTTTTAAAGGCGAGCCAATCAGGTGCCCCCGCCTTTTAACATTGATAATAATACAGGGGTTGATCTGGGACCCAAACATGCTTATATCAATCGACTCAGAATTTCACCCGCAACCCCCCCCCCCCCCCCATTTCAGGGAACGCATTCAGTTCTGGGACACCCTGTATCTTGCACCAGGCACGATATGAATTTGTCTAGAACATTGTCTATTTCTAGCTGGATTCTCTCTCGGATATTTTCGCATGTGGTCACATCCGTCCACGTTGAAACTTTGCATCCCTGACAAGTAACAAAGTTCCTTTCACTTTACATAATCCAAATTTTTTATTTTTATTTTTAAATTCAAGCTCCAAAATTCGTTAAACTTTTTTTTAGGACGATATCACAACGTTTCTACAACATTATCGCTTTGCCCTTCTTTTCAATTTTTCTTCGGAGCACTCCCCCCTGCCCCGTCCCGGCCAAAACGGTGATGTTCCCCTAAAACATTATTCGAACCTCCAGCTATATTCGACAGTATATTTTTCAACGTAACACATTTTTAACGTAAAATAAATGACGTACTTTGAGTTGAAAAAAAAGATTTGTCAATATTCTTTTATATTTTATAATATATATATATATATATATATATATATATATATATCTATATATATATATATATATATATATATATATATGCATGAATGGGTAGATAAAATAAATCTATACCTTTTTTACCCACTGTAGGTATATATATATATATATTATAAAATATAAAAGAATATTGACAAATCTTTTTTTTCAACTCAAAGTACGTCATTTATTTTACGTTAAAAATGTGTTACGTTAAAAAATATACTGTCGAATATAGCTGGAGGTTCGAATAATGTTTTAGGGGAACATCACCGTTTTGGCCGGGACGGGGCAGGGGGGAGTGCTCCGAAGAAAAATTGAAAAGAAGGGCAAAGCGATAATGTTGTAGAAACGTTGTGATATCGTCCTAAAAAAAAGTTTAACGAATTTTGGAGCTTGAATTTAAAAATAAAAATAAAAAATTTATTTTATCTACCCATTCATGCATATATATATATATATATATATATATATATATATATATACATATATATATATATATATATGCATGAATGGGTAGATAAAATAAATCTATACCTTTTTTACCCACTGTAGGTATGCTAATCTAGTCACATTGATAGATTTTTCCATGTTAATTTGTTTTCTCGAATTATCGGAGTATTCTTCGGCCTTCGGCAAAAGAGGAGGCTCTCGTGTCATTATAAATATATATATATATGTCCGAAACTGCGCGAAATTTAATTCGAAGAGCCCCAGCGAGGAAAGGGAGCTCGAGAATCTCACGGGCCTTGCGCTTCGTTCCATTTTCGTTTCGACTTTGTTTTCAACCTTGACACGGTAACGCCGTGTACCAGGTTCAATAATTAAGCTCCGCGACGACGTAGACGCCGAACCTTTCGAACTTTTGAGTAAGGTCGCAACGAGGTTAAAAAAGGAAGAGGACATTGAGTTTTCATTCGTTCGAAGCGAGCTAATGGAAATGTGACATAATTTATTTTGGCGCATGCATGATTTATCTGAGTGTGTTTAAAAGGTCCGTGTCAATCGGATGGGTAATAAATTTTGCCTCGTGGAAGCAATACGAGTCGGGGACGGACCAATCGATTTTCACCGTTTACAGTAGAGCTATGAGATATTTATTTGTTCGTCGCGCCATGTCGAAAATGCGGAATCCTCATCGTTCCCTACGATCGCAATCTTGAAATAAAGCGAAAGCGAGTGGTGAAAGAAATAGTGATAGCAAGGAAAATGATAATAGCAGAATCGAGACAATAGTATTACTTGGTATAGTAACAGTAAAAATAATAGTAAAAGTACAAGCAACAGTAATGGTAAAAGTATCAGTAATAGTGAAAGTAGAAGTAATAGTAAAAAGAATACTAATAGTAAAAAATAGTTATAGTAGAAGTACTAATTCCTATGAAATTAAAAATCTATCCACACTTATGTTAATAGGCATAGTGGAACAAATGGTAATATCAGTAGTAACGATCGCGATAACAAAATACTAGTGAAACGCAATAATAGTAAAAAATAGTAGTGGTAGAATTAGTAATAGTCACGGTAAAAAATATTAATCGCAGTCACAGTAATGACCATAGTAGAAAAATTACAATAACAATGAAAATAGTTACAGAAGTGGCAAAATAATAGTAAGCAATAGTAAATCGTATTAATAGTAGTAGTAAATAATAGTAAATAGTAATAATAGTAAAAACAATAGTGAAAGTAGAAGTAATAGTAAAAGGAAAACTAATAGTAAAAAATAGTAATAGTGAAAGTACTCATTTCTATGGAATTAAAAATCTTCCCACAATTATAGTAATGGGCATAGTGGAACAAATGGTAATATCAGTAGTAACGATCGCGATAACAAAATAATAGTGAAACGCAATGATAGGAAAAAAATAGTAGTGGTAAAATTAGTAATAGTCACTGTAAAAAACATTAATCGCACCATAGTAGAAAAATTATAATAATAATAAAAATAGTTACAGAAGTGGCAAAATAATAGTAAAAACAATAGTGAAAGTACAAACAACAGTAATGGTTAAAGTAGAAGTAATAGTAAAAGGAATACTAATAGTAAAAAATAGTAATAATAGAAGCACTAATTCCTATGAAATAAAAAATCTATCCACACTAATAGTAATGGGATAGTTAAAAAAATGGTAATATCAGTACTAACGATCGCGATAACAAAATAATAGTGAAACGCAATAATACAAAAAATAGTAGTGGTAGGAATAGTAATAGTCACAGTAAAAAATATTAATCGCAGTCACAGTAATGACCATAGTAGAAAAATTACAATAATAATCAAAATAGTTACAGAAGTCGCAAAATAATAGTACAAACAATAATGAAAGTAGAAGTAATAGTAAAAAGAAAACTAATAGTAAAAAATAGTAATAATAGAAGTACCAATTCCTATGAAATAAAAAATCTATCCACACTAATAGTAATGGGCATAGTGGAAAAAATGGTAATATCAGTACTAACGATCGCGATAACAAAATAATAGTGAAACGCAATAATACAAAAAATAGTAGTGGTAGAAATAGTAATAGTCACAGTAAAAAAATATTAATCGCAGCCACAGTAATGACCATAGTAGAAACATTACAATAACAATAAACAGTTACAAAAGTGGCAAAATAATAGTACTAATAAAAACAGTACAGTAAAAAGTAGTAATAACAGTAACTCGAAAACAAAATTAACTGACGATAACAATCACGTACGCATCACGAAAGAAAATCAATGAACCCGCTTCGTCTTTTACGATAGCTAAAATTTCTTTGCTGCCACTCGAGTGAGTAATTTGCATATTTATTCCATCAGCACTTTTTCCTCCGGCACCGTCCAAAACATGCATCGAAAGTTCTCGCACGTTTCCACAAATAAACGCTGATTCCTTTTCGAAGCTGCAAGAGCCAGCTGCGAGAATGAGAAGAAAACAACAAAACTCAAAAAAAGGCACGCTTAGCTTAATTCCTCACTCAAAGAAAGTATTCGGAGCGGCACGAAGAGCGAATAAAAAAACAAGGACTGGCGAAATTTATAGCTCGCTCGGTGCACACGAGCCTACTGGAAGAGGCAAAGGGAATTTTTCAATCCGGGACCGCATTCGGACGGATGCCTCGCGGGAAATCATGAATTTAAAAAAAAACCAACGGCGTACGTGATCCCGATTTTTAAACGAAATTATGTGAATGGACGAAACTGGGCCGAGGAGATGAGTAGAAAACGAAAAAATCAAGCCGGGAAAATTGACCGAAAATTATTGACATCTTGTAAGAAGTGGACATGAAAGACACGTATTTAAAACGTTTTTTAAAGGGTAACCTCATCGATATTTATTCCCGTACATTTTCATTCTACGCAAAATAATTTGACTCCGTTGAACATTTTTACACATTGAAATAACGATTTTTGCCATCTTTAAGTAAAAAAAAAATCGTTTCGGCAGAATGAATCGAAAATTATTGAAATTTTATGAGTATTGAAAACGAAACGAACGTTTAAAAAAATATAAATTTTTTTACTTATTATCACACCGATATCCATTCCCGTACATTTTTAATTCGACACAGAATAACTCGGCGCGGCGAGAAACTTCGTAACAGTGAGATATTTGTTTACGGCATATTGAAAAATAAAAAAAATCGCTTTGGGAAAACTGATCGAATATTATTAAGATTTTATAAGTAATGGGAACGAAAAAGGTATTTTTTGTTTTTTTTTAAGTTCAAATTTCATCGATTATTTATTCCCGTACTTTTTTATTCGACACAAGATAAGTAAGAAATTTCGTAATAGTTAAATATAGGTTTTGGTCAGTCTGAAATCTGTCTTTTATAGTTTGAAAGAAATATTTCTCGCTTCAAATATCGTAGGTAATTTTGCTGTCGTTTCGGATCATCAATTCACAATTCCTCGCAGGAGTGATCGCTCGATCGCGAGACGCGCATTCTGACCCGGTCCTTGCACTTGACCGACACAACACTTCCTGGTGCCAGATTCTTAGCTTACTATGCGAGAGCTTCGCCTGTGACCAACGTTCATTCAGCCTTTGCACTCATTCTCTCTCTCTCTCTCTCTCTCTCTCTCTCTCTCTCTCTCTCTCTCTCTCTCTCTCTCTCTCTCTCTCTCTCACTCTCTCTCTCTCTTTGATTTTCACTCTCCCTGATTTTCGTCACTCCCTGCTTAAGATGACCTGTCTATTCATGTGCTCGAAGCATTGCCACGAGGGAACACCCGTGCGCAAATAGACGTTACGTATCGAAAGATTCGTCTATTAGGACGAAGAGTTGATGGGCCGAGGATATGATGGGTGACTGACGTAATCAAAGCAAATTCGCCTGAGCTCATCGTGATCGTTGGAACCCAGGAAGGAATGGCAATAGTGAAAAATCGTAGTAGTAAAAATGGAAATCGCGATAGTAAAAGAATAGTAATAGTAACGATCGCAATGACGACATAATGTCGATAATAATAGTGAAAGGTAATAGTTACGTTATTAGAAATAATAGTGATGATAATAGTCATAGTTATGAGGAATATTATTTATACAGATTGCAGTATCCAGATAATAATAATAGTCGTGGGAAAAAATAGTGGAGATGATCGTGACAATAGTAAAAAAGTAATAGGCATATTTATAGTAAATGAGGAATTTAGTCTCCAGATAATAATAATAGCCGTGAAAAAAATAGTAACAGTGAAAACAGTCACGCTAATAGTGAAAAAAATTATAGCCATAGTTATAGTAAATGAGGAATGCAGTCTCTAATCAATAATAATAGTAATGGTCGTGGGACAAAACAGAAATAGTAGAAATAATTATCACAATAGTGACAAAAAATAGTGATTGAAAAAATGGCAATTATAATAGTAAAATATAAAAATAGTAATAGTAACGGTTTCTTCTCACAAATATAGTCATGGACGGTAAATAATAATAGTTCAAATAGTATTAGCGGAAGAATAGGAATACAAAACATACTACAGATAGTAGTTAAAAAAATCGCACAAACAAAATAGTTATAGAAAAAGTGAATAGCCAAGGAGGTTCCGAAATCCATATTTTTCAGCCAATTACAAAAAATCATTTATTTCAAACAAATGACTCACGTTTTTTTTCTTTGTACTAAAAAATCGCCGATATTTTTAAATTCCTGTCAAGAAATCAATTCTTGAGCATAATATTGAATTCCTTTGTTTATAAAAAAATTCCGTTAAGGACCCAAATTTCGAAAATGATATACCATTCCTCTTTCTCCACGCTCACAAAATCTCCGAAAAAATATATCAGAAAATGTCTACCGCCAAATCAAATTTTTAAACCCATATTGCGACCCAGTTTGTTACATTTTACTGGAAACAAAAAAATTGCACAAAAATGCCCGAAGTCGGCCAGTTCAATTGTGAGAGAGAATTTAATTTTAACGTTGGAATCTCGAATTGTCGAAAATTTCACGCGTCGTTCGTGCACGTGCACGCGAAACGCACGCGAGAACGAGATTTACGGGAGCGCTCGAGTTTCCGATCGTCGATCATCCCCCGAAATAGCGCCGACATATCGTCTTCTCCCTCGTTTCAGGCCTCGCGCGGTTTCGCACAAGCGTGAAACAACCGGGTCTCCTCGATTGGGAGCAAGTGTACGAGGTCGGCCAATTTGCAGTTTCGAGTCGAAAAAAATCCTCTTTGATTGTCGAACAAACAATATTTATCCTGGAAAACCATCGATTAAGTTCCATTTCAACACTAAAGCAACATTCAATGTGAAGAATAAAAAATCCCTTATCACCTCAAATTCATACCCGAAAAACGAAAAATTAATTTCAACCTCAAACACTGACCCAAAGAACAAATAATTAACTCCCACGTGAAAATCTAACCCAAAGAAGCATCAATTAATTCCCGCCTTAAGGCGTTACCCCCACTTGTAGCGCAAAAAAGGCCTTTTTCATGAATTTTTTTAAAGAAAACTACAAAACTTTTTTAATCGATCATTATACCATCTTAAAGAACACATCTTGAAGAACTTTCAGTCATTTTTTTATTGAAAAATATTACATTGTTTAGTGGCAAATGGCCGTCAATGAAATAATGTTTTTATATACACGGTTTGCGGTGACCAACATTGCGGCGAAGGGGATCATCTGAAAAAAAATGCGGATGGATTTAGTCAAATATAAGTATAAACTAGTCTTTAATCGAAGGATTTTAAAAAATATTCATTTTTCACAAAATGGCAGACAGTCAAAGTTAATGGTTCGATTTTAACGAAAAAAAACGGCCGTTTTTTGGCTATAAAACGGCAATTTTTTTTTCGAAGAAAAAAAATCGAACGATTAAAGACTACATTTTTATGTATTAAATAAGCCTGCAAAATTTCAAGAAGATCGGTTCATTAGTGTTCGAGTAATCTTGGTCACCGACTTCAGAAATGCCATTTTGAGAAAAACGCGTTTAAAGTTTGAATTTCAGTTTACACGAAGAAAATATTTTTTTTTTGTAAACTTACATAGAGTCATCTATTCCGGGCCCATACAGAAGTATGGGCCCGGGTACTTATACTTAAAAAAAATGCAATAAAAAAAATCGATTTTTTCAAAATCGCAAATGGGGGTAACCCCTTAAAACGAAGATAAATTGAAGTATCGAAAACAAAACAAAAGTTGACATCTCCCTCCAAGGCTATAGAAAAATAGTCGAACCTAAAGAACGGAAAATAAAAGTCTCGCAATTGTGTCTCGAAGTGCTCATACATTGGATTATTGAGGTCTGGACCACCGGCATTCTCACTATAAATATTTTCATGAGCATATATATATATACACACACACATATTTATTTATATATCTTTGGAAGTAGGTAACGATAGCGCCGGTCGTTCGTCGTCTTCTGGTAAATCCACAAGTGCCTATAACGTAAGAAGCATCGGGATGCGATATAATAATTCTCGACAAGCATTTTACGAGCAAGGCGCAATATTGTGAGGGACGTGTGTTTATACACACACACACACATATATATATATATACATATATTAATCTTGGAGACATTCGACTTCGAATACGGTCCTCATCATTATGTAAACCATGATGCCTTCAACATCGCGTTTACATAAATGTAAGCATATTCATTTAAAGACCATTTCAAGGATCGCATTATCCCCAAAATCAACGAATCGGTCAACAAAAATTCAACGAGTCTCCATAAGCTTGAGCCTCAAACAACAGATCGGTTTTCAATATTTTTTTTCTAATGTCAGTATTGGGATGATGAGGTCGGGATTTTACACACTATTGATGCATAGTCTTGCTAAGATTAAGTTTTTATTTTATTGAAAAATATGAATAAACAAAGAAGGTGTTACTGTTTAAGCAAAGTGCCGCCGTTGCTGCATGGCCAATCGGTGTAGGTGGTCCTGGCAAAGAGGGTCATCTCAATTGAAAAAGAATACTTTTAGTAATGAATAAGGTAGTTATGCAGTTTGAGGACTTTTCTGAAAAACGACGGGAACATTTTTTTTCACCGCGAACTCGTTTATTCCATGATATTGAGTGATTTTTCGTCGGGGGAAGCTGACACTTTCCATTAATTCAATAAGTTATGGGGTTTTGAAGTTCGGGGAAACACGTGATAAAATAAGGCATTTTTAAGTATTTCGACGTCTATGTTGGGGGTGGGGGGTGGGGCATTTATAAAAAAAGCCATTCCGAATGTAATGTCGAAAAAAAAAAGCCATTCCGAATGTAATGTCGAAAATAAATCGCCGCAGTCACTCTCCCATAAAAAGGTATAGGGTTTTAAAGTTCACGAAAACACGTTATAAAATAGCGCATTTTCAAAAATTTTCGGAACATCTATATTGGATGTGGGGAGTGGGGAGACTTACAAAAGCAGCATTCTTAAATACCCCCTGCCCCCCCCCCTCCTTTGTTTTTGTGTGTTGTATGCGGAAGGTGTCTGATGCGACCACGCAGAGGCTCGGGGGGTGCAACCCCCCGGCGGGGTACACGGGGTAGAGGTATGCCCCCAAA
Organism: Ophion slaviceki; assembly: GCA_944452715.1. Taxonomy (NCBI): domain Eukaryota; kingdom Metazoa; phylum Arthropoda; class Insecta; order Hymenoptera; family Ichneumonidae; genus Ophion; species Ophion slaviceki. The sequence goes on along the minus strand of OX101783.1, from coordinate 5,922,567 downwards.
GGCACTAAACATATTTTTTAAATATATTCGAATGAACTACAATCGTACTACGTTCATAAGTTTTGGGGCCGGTTCAGTTGGGGTATTCAGGAAGGTTTCATTTATAAATCCCCCACCTTCCACTCCCAATATAGGAGTCGAAATATAAAAAAAATGTCCTGTTTTAGTTTTAAGGCTTTCACGGCTCTTTATGTAATGAGAAGAGTATGTGGCTTCCGGATGGAGGCCGTGTTGAGGATCAGCGTTGTGCCGACGTTTCGCAAACGTTACAGTCTGCATCATCAGGGCTGAGAGCTCCGATACTGAAGCTCTCGTGTCTCAGGTATTCCTTATATAGTTGCGGTCATCGTTCCAGATCGCTGCACCAGCCAATCAGATGTTTTAATTGATCAGCTGGTCAATTAAAAAACCGGGAGGACGGTGTGCCAAATAGGATTGACGTGATATCCTCCATCTCTGTTTAGATTGTCCGGATGTTTTCGGATTTCCAAGCCTTCTCGGTGTTTCCTGGAAAAATAGCTGTATGATGGGGCCAGACTTTGGGCTTTGTCGAACTGGATGGCATGACCAGTCTCCATCCAATGTTCGGCCAGCGCTGATTGTGTAATATGGCCATATTTGATACACCGTTGGTGTTCTTTGATCCGTGTACTGATCTTCCTCCCGGTTTCCCCTGTGTACACTTTACCGCATGAGCAGGGTATTTTGTATACTCCTGGTGCACTTAATGGTGGTCTTTGGTCTTTTGCACTCGGAATCACTTGTGCTAGTTTCTTCTGAGGTTTGAAGATGACTCGCACGTTATGTTTTCCAAGGACCCTGCCTATGCGATCGGTTATGCCCTGAAGATATGGAAGGGAAGTTGTTGCAGTTATTTGTCCTTCATTCTCTCCATCAGGTGCTGTAACCGTTTTCGGATCAGCTATTTTTCTTTTTAGATTTTTTATCGTTCTTTCGATGTTGCCTGGCTTGTAGCCATTGTCTCCTAAAGCTTTTCGTAGGTGTTCTAGTTCAACCTCCAGGGAGTCTGGTTCGCAGATCGCTAGAGCTCTGTAGACCAGAGAGCTTATGACCGACTGTTTTTGGGAAGGGTGGTGATGGGACGTAGCGTGGAGGTATCTATCCGTATGCGTTGGCTTCCGGTAAACTTTATGGCCCAAAGTGCCATCGCTTTTCCGTTGAACCAGTACATCCAGAAAAGGGATTTGATTTTCCTGTTCTATCTCCATGGTGAATTGAATATTGGGGTGTTGGGAGTTGAGGAAGGTTAAGAAATGATTGAGGTTTTCTTTGCCGTGACTCCAAATGACGAAGGTGTCATCGACATATCGGAACCAGGTGGAAGGCTTGAGGGAAGCTTCTTGCAGAATTCTGTTCTCGAAGTTCTCCATGAAGATGTTGGCGATGATAGGGGAAATAGGGGAACCCATGGCTGCGCCTGAAGTTTGTTCATAAAACTGGGATTGAAATTGGAAGTATGTAGAGTTAAGGCAATGTTCTATGAGGGGCAGTAGGTTAGGGGCAACTTTTTTGGAATTTTTAATTATGCTTAGGGTTTCATTGGTTGGGACGTTTGTAAACAGGGATACAACATCGAAACTCACTAAAATATCTTCTGGTTGTACCTTGATAGACTGGATCTTGTTCACAAAATCCCGGGAGTTTTGGATATAGGAGTTGTTAAGGCCTACGAGTTCCTGCAAAGGTTTGCAGAGAAAACGTGCCAAATGATATGTAGGACTGCCTATGTTGCTAACAATGGGCCTTAGTGGGATATTGTTTTTGTGTATTTTTGGCAGACCGTAAAGCCTGGGTGGTAGGGATTCCTTGGGTGTAAGGGCTTTGGTTAGGTTTTCCGATAGACCAGCCTTCTTTAGAAGTGTTGTTATTTTCTTTTCTACACTCGATGTGGGGTCACGAGATAATTTTCCTATTTTCAATGTCCTATTTTATTACGTGATTCCGGGAACTTCAAAACCCCATAACTTATGGAATTAATAGAAAATGTCACCCTCCCCCGACGGAATATCAATAGTGGTGACCAATTAAAGAAAGTCATGGCAAAAAAAAGAAATTTCGTAGTTTTTCGGAAAAGTCCTCAAACTGCATAAATACCAAAATTTTATATTTTTATTATTATTATATTAATATTATTTTTATATTAATAATAATGAAATTTTCGTATGACCGAATACCTTGATGGAATTTTGAAAATTACTACAATGGCAAGTTGTAGAAAAAGGTCGAAATTCGACCAAAAAGAAAGTACTTTAACCATTTGTTGTCAACAAATGAATAAACATATCAAAAATTCATCTGGTTATGGGAAATGTTAAAAACTATGCTCTGGCCGAATTTGAAGTGAATCGGATGAATAGATTTTGAGACATTACTGATTTATATATATATATATATATATATATATATATATATAGCGAAAACGATGAGGAACCGAGTAAGATAGAGAAAATGCATCCCGAGTTTATTTTCGCTCGCACATCCTACAGAGGCCGTCGACGAGACGTTTATTTCGGGCGCTTATAACGCTCGCGTGTGTGCGTATATATACATATGAGGGACGTTAAAAAACAAAATTTGAAAGATTCGCAAGCGAAGGGAGCTTCCCCCCACGTGTCGTATCGCCACCGACAATGAGGTAATTTCGTGTCTCTCGCGCTCGAAACGAAATAAGAGACAAAAAGAGCACAGAGAAGAAACGAGACAAACTTCGGTATGACTCGAACGAACAAATTATGTGAGGAGTTACTCCATAAACGAGTACAAAAAATTAATAAATCAAGCTTTAATTAAAATAGCTTACATTAAATTAAAAAAAAATAGCTCGTGATTGTCAGGGCCTGTATTTCTCCGTCCCTCTCTCGCTTCGTATTGTCGTAAATTTTCCTATTTAGGCGTCTGCACTGTTGAAAAATGTTATTTGATTTAATTACGATCGATTTGAAATTTTTTCGGTGCCTCACGGCCTACTATGATTCTATTTGTTTCGAATATATTTTTTAATTTGTTTTAAGCATCCCTTGATCTAGACAATTCAATAAATACTGATCTGATCAAAATAGATTTTTGATTTAGACGTATAAGAGTTATTTTTTTTTAATAAAAAATGTCTTTATTCGCATGCAGTAAATGTGTCTTAAATTCAAATAAATTGCCATTTCGAACCAATAAAAATTGTATTTGAATAACTAGTAGTTTGATTTGCAACCAGCAAATTTGTCACATTTTCTCATGCACAATACATATTTGTCCATATCGTTAACAATCCTCAATGGCGAAAAAGCATAGCAAATATTTTGTATTAACACCAGTTCGGTATGCACGAGAGGTATAAATTCTTGGTGCGTCGATACGTTTCGCGGACTCGGTTGCATGTTCGCTCAGAGTACAAGTGGCTTGCGCGAGAAGCCTCGAGCCCTGCGCCACACTCCGGCGGCAGAGCGAACTACTACGTCTACGAATTTGCTAGTCAATTCAAATAAAAAATCTAAATACACCCGTTTAGGCTATACGACTAAATATTTTTTTCATTCGATTGTATCAAAGACCAAAAATATTAGAAGCTTTTCAATTCTATTGCTCAACGGTGTTAAGGTAGTACGAGCGCGCAATCTTGATTTCTATAGATTTTGTTCAAATTTTAACCAGACATTGTTCATATCATTATGCATGTTTGAGTGAAATTTCAGAACAGTCGACTACTTAGGTTGGGAGATACTGGGTTTTAAAATTGCAACTTTTCACCCTGCAGGGTCTGCATTTAAATTTAGACTGAATAATTTTCCGTAAAAAATATTTGTTCCCTATAATGAGAATACATATGGCAACACCGCATCGTTCCATGTATCCAATGACATGAGTTTGCGCGGCATATTTAAAATAATACTGCAACACAAATTTTTATTTGGACGTAATTTTTAATCGAACAAAGTTTTTAATTAGTTGTAAATGAACCAACACTTTTATTTGTTAATTAAGATAACACAAACAATATAAAATATTAATATTTATAATGCAAATATTTTTTTATGACAAAATTTTTAACTTTAGGATCACGATAATTATATTTTTCTCGAAATATTGAACAATACTGTTCTGCGGTGTTGCCGTATGTCTTCTTATTATAGGGGACAAATATTTTCAACGGAAAATTATTCTGTTTAAATTTCAGTGCAGACCCTGCAGTGTTCAAAGCTGCAATTTTAAAACCCATTATCTCCCAATCTAAATAGTCGACTGTTCTGAAATTGCACTCAAACATGCATAACCCAAACAAACCCAAACAAACCCAAACAATGTCTCGGAAAATTTAAACAAAATCCATAGAAATCAAGATTGCGCGCTCGTACTACTTTAACTAGATCTTGATTAAAATAAATAAATATTATAATTGTCATAATAATAATTGATCATGTAAATTGATTTAAATTCAAATGAACATATTTGAAATAATTTTCCGAAATGGTAGAATTAAATAGCGAAAACATCGATTTTACGCAAATTATTGTTAGTTCAGATAAAAAAGAATCAACCAAGCGCATTTAGTTGACGTCAATAAAGCCTTTTCATCAGCGTAGTCCATTTTCTTTTTGTTTGACGAAGCGCTTGGAAATAATCGTATGGTGTGATACGCATTCATACATTCGAGTCTTGCCCTGAAGAGTGGTTTAAATATAAGACATCGAGTGTGCGTTCGATGGGGCTGCGACGTGTGCCCGCGAGCTCGCCGTGCCATTTTTCGGGGCTGGAACGTCGCCAGCTTTTAGGATAACCAAAAGAGTGAGTGAGAGAGAGAGAGAGAGAGAGAGAGAGAGAGAGAGAGAAAAGAGAGACGTTTAGTACCGCGCGCAAAACACACTGCTTGTTAAAGAGAGACCGAGTCAGGACTAAAGAGGCAGAGAGAGAGAGAGAGAGAGAGAGAGAGAGAGAGAGAGAGAGAGAGAGATCGGTAATATGGAAGACGATAATCTTCTGACGTTGGACCGTGAAGCGATGAGGTAACGAAAATAAAATGAAACGGGTGACGTGGCTCTCGCGGATAGTGCCCACGACTTTTCCTCCATACGTCCTCTCATTTGCGCCCGGCTTTAAAAGCATTCGTTCACTCAATCTATATTTGGAAATTATTAAGGTGGATTGCCACCGATTTCAACTATGGCGATACGAAATTTTACCTTGAACACAAGATTCCAACTGACAATGCGGAAGGTTTCGTGCCACGAAAGTCAAGCGGTGCGTCCGAAACGGGGACGCAAAAGGATGGAAAGTGAAAAGGCCTATAGCGGGCTAGGGTTTGGAAATAAATGACGCGGGGTACACCTCATTATGATAAATAAAATGAAGGTGGCGAGATGGGTTTGACGAGATAATTCGTTGAATGATGAATATACCCATCTCCTTACCCCCCCCCCCCTCTTTCGGTCTCTCTCTCTCTCTCTCTCTCTCTCTCTCTCTCTCTCTCTCTCTATCTATCTGTCTTTCTTCTGTTATTTTCAAATATCCCTTCTTCTTGTTTTATCAAATTTTAATTTTTTAACGGCTACGATAGTTATTGACGATTTGGAGATTTTTATTTCTAATTGAAATTTTCACTTTCCATTACTTTTTAACAATTTTATTTATTTTTGAGAACTTATATGATTTTGTGTATTGGTACATTTTATTTTATTTATTCGCTTCTCATATGTATAGCGTGTATGTATGTATAATATGTATGGTAGTTAATTTTGATCTCCCCTTAAAGCTCGTTTCAGGATATATTACATAATATAAAATCTCTCTCTCTCTCTCTCTCTCTCTCTCTTGCTTCTGTTGTTTTCAAATATTTCTTCTTCTTTCTTCTCATAAATGTGGATTTGGATGTTTTATGTATTTCTTAACTTTCATAAGACGTTGTATGTTTAAATTTATTTTATTCATCCGCTTATCAGATTTATAGGAGTTTATTTTAATTCTCCCTTGAAGCATGTTTCAGGATATAATAAATTATACGAGATCTCGCTCTCTCTTACTCTTTCTGTCTTTCTTCAGTTACTTTACATTTCTCGTTTTCCTCTTTGGTTAGATTTGGTTTTCCCGGGTGTTACACTTGTTATTGACCATCCAGTGATTTTCATTTTTACCGTTAATGATTTTGTTTATGTTTATTCATTCATTCGCTTATCATATGTTCAGTAATAGTTTATTCAGTTCATTTTAATTGTAGTATTCTTTTTAATTCGCCCCAGGGCACGTCCCAGTTCAGAATAAATTATACAAAATCTCTCTCTCTCTCTCTCTCTCTCTCTCTCTCTCTCTCTCTCTCTCTCTCTCTCTCTCTCTCTCTCTCCCTTCCGTTATTCTTGAATATTTCTTCTCCTTTTTTTATACTAAATTTGGATTGCTGGACAGTTGCACTTATTAGCTATTCAATGCTATTCATTTCTATTTTGTTTTTACTTTCTATGGTTTTTCTGCATTTCTTTATTTTTACAAGCTCATATGATCTTGTTTATTTTGAATTTTTCTTTATTTATCCGCTTATCGTATGTACAGTCATTTATTTTAATTCATCCTAAAGCACGTCTAAGAACACCATAAATTATACAAAATCTCTCTCTCTCTCTCTCTCTCTCTCTCTCTCGCTCTCTCCCCCATTCTAAAAAAAGTAATACACATTTCAATAAAATAAGTGCGGTGAAATATCTCTATTGAAATGCTCAAAAAATATTTTTTTAAACCCCTCCCCCTCCTCGTTCCTCATATAGAATAAAAACATCGCCACTAAAATAATCCAACCTCCAACAAAATGAACGGACTCCGTCCCCTCACGATTATTAATAGCACCTCGACCAAATTACTCTCATCCGCAAATCGCGCAACAAAAACATATTTTTCTCATCGCGCGAAACTGATTTTCAAAATAATTCCGGTAGAAAAACACTTTTCCTGTTTCTCAAACGCGACATTCCCCGATTTTCCTGTTGTTCTCGTTTTCTCTATTCCTCGCTGCCAATTTCCAAAGAATTGTTTTTCCTCTCATAAAGACACGCATAAACGCCAATCAAACGCAAAGCTTCATGGGCGATTCGGGACGAGCGACGTTTGTGGCCTTTGCCAATAATTTGCCCTAGGCTGATCAGCGTGTATTACAGCCCCAACGTGATCCAAATAGTTATAAAACGTCCGCAAAGAGGGCATAAAATAATTTGGGTTTGGCTGCACACGACGGGTGTGCATACGCGTTATTGAGCCCGAGATATTGAGAGCATGTGCTCACGCAGGTCGAAAGTATATTCGAATACTGTTGCGAAATGTGTGTGAAGTATGTAACGTGCGGATCGGGTACGGTTGCCAGAATGGATGAGGGAGATGCCACCAATTTTTGACGTCTTCTCTCTACCTTTCTCTGTCTCGTTATTTCGTCTACCACAAAGCGTTTCTCGTTCTGATGGGTAGACATAAATATGTATACAATTATATATAAATATATGTATATATTAGGGTAGCACATTATATTAGGGTAGCACAAATTTGCGGTCTACTTTTTTCTTTTTCTTACCATCCAATTATTTTTTCTAATGAAAAAAAAAATTGTCGCCAAAGCTGCGAGCTGTTAAAAAATATTTAGAGGTCGCTCAAGCCTCGCAAAAATTCAAATTTTCATTAAAAAAATATGTATATATTAGGGTAGCACATATATTAGGGTAGCACAAATTTGCGGTCTACATTTTTCTTTTTCTTACCATCCAATTATTTTCTCTAATGAAAAAAAAAAAATTGTCGCCAAAGCTGCGAGCGGTTAAAAAATATTTAGAGATCACTCAAGCCTCGCAAAAATTCAAATTTTCATTAAAAAATCGTTTTTTTTTCTTCCACTTCTCACCCATGAATTTTACGCTTTATAATTTTCAAATTAACTCCGCAGAAGCTGTAGCCGGCCAATAAATATTTAGTGGTCACTCAAGAGCTTCGAGATTTCCAATTTTCGTGAATTTTTTTTGCTCTTCTCACTTGTAAATTTTACGCTTTGTAAAGTTTAAAACAATTAATCCTTTTTTCTTTAGAAACAGATTTTTCAAATTTACCTCACACTTCTAACCCACGAATTATAATCTTTGTTCTCATAAAATAATTCTTTAAAGCTCGTGTCCGTAAACAAAATTATAGATCATCTGATTCGTAAAATGGAAATGGCAGCTGTTTTCCACGCATCGTAATGCGTCCCACAGTTGGTCTCGATAGTCAAACTGCGGACCAATCGTGGCTGTACTCTGTGACGAGCGACGCCACAATGAAATAATACACCACAAAACATATCGTCTAATTGGTGTTTGTTACAAATTATTATAATAAATCATTCAGAAAATGTAACACTTCGCTGTTTATTTTGTTTTAATGTTACAAGGAATCATAGCGCATGCGAGATTTTTTTTGGGGAAATTGCTAATTTCGAAAACCTCGACCGACCACTAAATATTCATTGGCCGGCTAGAGCTTTCGCGAGGTCAATTTTAAAATTATAAAGCGTAAAATTCATGGGTGAGAAGTGGACGAAAAAAGAAAAGTCGATTTTTTAATGAAAATTTGAATTTTTGGGAGACTAAATATAGCGACCTCTAAATATTTTTTGACCGCTCGCAGCTTCAGCGACAAGTTTTTTTTTTCAAACAAGATAATTGGATGGTGAGAAAAAGGGGAAAATAGAGCTCAAATTTGGGCCACGCTAATAATATATATATATATATATATATATATATATATATATATATATATATATATATATATATATATATATATATATATATATAGGGGAAAATTATATTTTGAAGTCATTATATCCATGTAATGTTGGCTACCAGGACGTCTGGCTATTTTGAGGACGCTTCGCGAAGTCGATGGTCTTCGAATCGCCTTTTCCATACATCTACAGGATGATCCACAATTCCGGTTCCCTTTTCGAGCATAGAGGGTGTTTTGAATCCACCTCCAGACAAGTGAATTCTTTTTTCGGTAAAAAATAATGAACGCGGAGACTCGCTTTGCAAATCGATAACATGAATCAATCATATTCATTTATGATTTAATAATCGATAAAAAAATCGCGCCCGGCCTACTGCTGTGCAATTGGTTACTCAGCGTCGGACTTTGAACGTGAATAACTCGGCCAATTTTCACGCACGACATTGTAAAAAAAAGACATTGAAACTTGCATCGTTGGAATGCAAAGAAACTTTTTTTTTAATGCAATTTTTTTTTTCGACAGATCAAAGCTACTTTAAACTTTTTTTAAGATTCTTATTGGAGACCTACAACCTAACTGTGTCGAAAACAATTTTGGATAACAATAATAATGGAGAAAAAGAAATAAAAATGAATTTCCTTTGCATTCCAACGATGCAAACCGCGACGACATTAAAAAAAAGCGTTTTGCTCGCAATGGGAATCCTTATTGCAAATCATCCTCTATGTGAAGGCAAGCCTCGCTTAATCTTTGCGTCGAATCGTGTAAGTCCGAGATCGAGAATCAGTCAAAATTTTCGCGGTCAATGCTGACGTCGTGCACCAATCCTCGATACACGCTTCTTTGGTTTGGAGACGATGAGAACACCGCGAGTGGGCTCTGCCAAATAGAATGGTCCAAGGTATCTCGTTAATTATCGTGGCGTTCATCGATCGTGTGTTATTTGCACACACACACACACACACACACACACACACACACACACACACACACACACACACACACACACACACACACACATATATATATATACATATATATATACATACATACATACATACATACATACATACATACATACATACATACATACATACATACATACATACATACATACATACATATATATATATATATACGTGTGATGCTCTAGTGCGTACATATCTTAAGGACACGCACAGTCCGAGATGCAGATTTACATGCTGGTCCAGGGACACAAACATATACGCGCGATCTAACTTTAGCCTTAAAGCCCCGCTCGGGCTTTTTGTCTCTCTATCTCTGCCTCTCTCTCTCTCTCTCTTGTCATCGATGCGGCCGCAAGGCAGATTTTGCAAGCGTATAGACGATCATCATCATCATCCGATTCTGCAACTGTCCGTTGAAAGCTTTGACCGCCGCGTCGAGTACCGTCGAGGTCCGAGTAGTTAGGGTCCTCGGCTCGTTCGCTCTCGTCTGTGGCGCTTTATCTAATTCTTGTCTAAATAAAAGCCAGTGTTCGTCGTCGCGGACCGCGCATTGCAAACGTCCAGACGTTTCGTCGCCCGGTAAATTTTTTTTGTTGTGATCAAACGCGCCACGTGGCGAGAGATCGGCGATTCGATCGGCACCGGAAAGTGGGGACGGCGCTAATCGCCAGAAATTTGACGTGTCGAATAAGTCATTCGAGGGGAATGAGGGAGAAGCAGCGAGCTTGTCCCGGGAGCCGAACCGCGAAATGAACGGGCCGAAGGAAACGTAACGAGAAAACGCGCCAGTGATGACAACGACCGCGGGCCGAATAACTGCGTGGGTGTGCACCTGATCCGTTACGTAATCGGCGGTCAAGCAGCCTGTGAATGTGCCCATGTCTGTGCCGTGACGTCATCGAAGTTCGCGCCCGTGATCGAGATCCTTTAGAGAAACGACGGCCCTGATCGGCTATTGCCGATTGCTATTGAGCGGGCTCTGAACGCGAAGAATCGTCGACGGGACGAGTCACCGATGACGAGAAGTTAGGATCGCAATGAGAGGAAGAATCGCCGGTGAAAAAGATCCTACTGATTGACTTTGAGAGAGATTTATTGGAGAAAGGACACAATGGGGTTGTTGCTTTCGATACTGGTCGGCTGCGTGGGAGTCCTCGAACTCTTGTCCTGCCTGAAAAAAGTCACCAGCGAGGTGTCGGCTGCTTCCGTTGGGCCGACAAGCCCCTGCCTCTCTTATCACGAGACCACCGACGATATACCAAGCTTTCACGACTCCCTGTGCAGCATAAGTCACTCAGGTGACATTCCCGTGAGCGGAAGCGCCAAGAGGAAGTTGGAGAACCTACACGAGTACAGTTTGCGAGTCAGGAGCGAGCTCAAGTCGGCAGGTGGCTCGGAGAGGGGCACCCTTTCGGAGTGCAGCACGCGCGATATCCTGTCACCCTCGCGAACCGACTCCCGTCACAGCCTGGCGAACTTGGACTCGATGATCGTCGATGATCAGGAGCAGGACGATGAGGAGGAGGATGACGCTTGGAGGAGTCTGCTTTCCGTTTTACCGAGCCAACGAACCTTCGGGATCCTCGTCGAGGATCATTCGAACATCGATCAATTTGAGCGATGCACCATCGAAGAGATCCAAGATGTTGCAGAAGCAAGGGAGAGTCTCCTGCCTGGTGGCAGAATTGATCAATACGTTCGCGTTCCCACACCCATACCAATTGGCATCTCTCAGGAACTGTCACCCTCCGACTCGTCGTTGAGCAGCTCCGCGGAATCGGGCAACGAGGCGCCGACGAGATTGTCCTTGGATCAGGTCTCCGGTCTTTTGAGGCTCGGCGGACACGGGGACGAGAACACCTCCTCGTCCAGGGAGTCCATTATCAGGGAGGACGATCCAACCGGTCGATCGAGTAAGAAAGACGCTAGAGTTTCGAGATTGTCCGAGCCGAAACGTCGCCTACCAATCGTCATCGGCAACAGCCCGAAATCCGAGGCTGGTAAAGAAAAATCGGCTGGTCCCCTCGCGAGCAACGAGGAACCCACTCGGCCAGATGTCACGGAAACCTCGTGCGTACTCGACGCAGCGGCCAAAAGTGTGGAGGGCCCTCAAAGACGGGGCCGATCGGACAGGACGAAGGCACAAAGTGCAGTCCTCAGGAAGCCAACGAGGCTCAAGTCGCGGAACGCCGAGACCAGCAAATCGGCGGAAAATCTCGCCATCGACAAATCGAAACGGACGAAACGTCAGCGGGAACCCGAGAGAAGGAAATCCGACATATCGGTGCAAACGATCGAACGAGAGGAGTCGCTGCGCGACGAATGGACCAACACATCGCCGACAAACAGCGAAGTCTCACTGGCCGACAGCCGGACCAGTGTTTCCGTCCAAGTTCAAACCAGCTTCGACGAACAGCCCGGCGATTTCGCCATTTTGGAGAACCCGCCACTCGGACTGTCCGAGAGTGCACGGGACATCGGTCTCAAGGACAGCGATGGACGCAGAGCCTTCAGGAATCGCCGATTTGCCGGTTCCAACGCACCGAAATCACGCTCTCTTGATGACTATCCGAACTCACATTGGATCGTCGGTGATGTTGAGGCCCTTGGATACGCTAGGAACATCGGGGCCAGATGGGATCCGAAGAGATTAGAGGCCAATGGCGTTCTGCTCGCGGACCGTGATTCACGAACGAGGACGGAGGAGAGAGCCGATAAGGAGGAGGAATCCTCAATGGACGAGGAGTTCGTTGATGCTGAAGAGGCGAGTACCAGTGTGTCCGCTGACGGACCGATCGAGTACCGAATACCCTCCAACGAAGCCTCCGGCGATAAGCCTTTCTGGGTAACTTCAAGCCCCTTTGATGAACGCCTGTCCTGAACCCGTTTTGCCATACCAACCTCGAAGACTCTCCTACCTCTTGTACCTGCTCTTTGTACCTGAAATACACAAATCCCTGTAGACTCCGGAATACCATCTTTTGACGTCTGGTGCGGACAAAAACTGTCTTTTGATGGTGCGTGTTGCAACTGCAACCGGACGAACTCCATTTGGATTTAGACGAAGCGAACGATCAGTTGGTGACCAACTATGTCCACGGGCTTTTGGGATTGTTTGGGTTTGTTCGCGTTGGCACCCGTTGGTCCTCTACGAAGCATGACATTGATTACTCTCCATAAACAGGCAATCAATGCTCCTGGGAAAACAGTCGAATCCAAGAGTTGGGATGGGGTTTGAGGATAATCATTTTAAGGTGAATTCAATCAATGGGATCGGGGTTGAAGATTAATTATCCGTCTTTCTCCCTCGCTTTGACTTCGGCACCACTGTTGCTCTTTCGCACTCGAATCTGTTCCGCCTCGGCAAAACTTTGACCGGAATCATAGTTGCACAATAGTGGTAGACTATTTTCGTTGATTCTCTACCCGTCTACGGCTCCGATGAATCTGCGAATAAAATATGTAATTGTTATCGAGAATGATACAATGTCGATATGAGAACAATTATCGAATCTACATAAACCCAAACAAGCCTAGACAAATTAGCCAACGTCTTGTTTGGACTTGAGCGAAGGGGAATATTTCGTTGCAACCGATACTTGTATAATTAACAAAAAGCAAATAAATATCAAGCCAACAACAAAGTATCCAACGTCGCGTTTGGACTTGTTTAGGCTTAAGTGGTTAGGCCACTCTAGAGGTCGAAAAAATAGGCTTTTTGGGGATTTTTTTTTTGGAAAGACTACAAAATAAATCGAGATTACAAAAAAGAGTGTTTATCTTACGTATCAGTGACTATATACAATCATTTTTGTGAAGCGATTTATTTCAAAATGGCGACGGTGCAGCGTTTATCTCAAAACTGCATTTTTTAAGTTGGCCGGAAACATAACTCAGACAATTTTCAACCGATTCACTTGAAATGTTGAATATATCTTGAAAAATACATTGTCTATAGAAGTACACAGGATTTTTTTTATATTGCATAGTTCATTTGTTATTAACAATTATCTGACGAAATGTTTAACTTTCCAAAAATTTGCTTAACAAATCGCCAGATAATTGTTATTCCCAAATGAACTATGCAATATAAAAAAAAATCCTGCGTACTTCCATAGACAATGTATTTGTCAAAATATATTCAACATTTCAAGTGAATCGATTGAAAATAGTCTGAGTCATGTTTCCGGTCAACTTAAAAAATTCAATTTTGAGATAAACGCTGCACGGCCGCCATTTTGAAATGAATCGCTTTAAAAAAATTATTGTATACAGTCACTGATGTGTATGATAAACACCCTTTTTTGTGATCTCGATTTATTTTGTAATTTTTCTGAAAAAAATTCCTAAAAAGCCTATTTTTTCGGCCTCTGGAGTGGCCTAAAGCCTTAGATAAAAGGAATTGTTTCGTTGCAACGAATGCACATATAATTAAAGAGTAAACAAATTCATAAACAAACCCAAACCACGTATCCAAAGCCTCGTTTGGGCTTGTTTGGGTTCAAACGGAAGCGTCACGACGAATGTTCCTGTAAAAAAAAAGCAAATAAATAACCAAAGCCAATCAAAGTATCCAAACTCTACCTCTGGCTTGTTTGGGTTTGAATAAAATACAATCTCGCGTAACAACGAATATTTATAAAATTGAACAAAAAAAAAACAAATCAACCCAAACAACGCATGCAAAGTTTCGTTTAGCCGTGTTTGGGTTTAAATAAAAGGGAAACGTTTAGTGACATCGAATGCTCGTGGAATACAAATTTGAAAAAAGCAGAGGCACTTAGCTCTGGGGTTGTTATCGTTGCGGTTGACAGAGGGAAAAGCGCGAGCGACCGTCCCAGGCGACTTGGGCGCTCGTTTCCCGGCGACGAAACGTTTTATACAGTGAAATCACGGGATGAAATTGTATTGGGTGCCGCCGACGAGAGAAACTGCGAATCCGTCTCGTCTCTCTCTCCCGCAACGGGGTCGAGAGATGAGGTTGTACACACGTCAAGTTAGTGCAGTGGGCAAGCGAGAGGAACCGCGGCGGGGGGGGGGGGGGGGATTTTCCACGTTGGTGCCGTGTGGCTACTTCTTGCGGCGTCGACCAAAATATCAATCTCGAATACACGCGCTCGCGCGCAATTTAATCGCGTAGGCTGCGTATGGAATGCGATGGAAATATGATATCCCGAAAATTTCGCTTGCGTATATTTCTCGAGCTACTCTTACCGAGCGATTGACGAATTTTCTATTTTTCATATACATCGAAATAAAGAATTCTTAAGGGGGCACACCATAGTGAGTTCCCCAAAAAATTGATGCAAATTTTGCAAATAATTGTGAGAATGTTAATGATGCGATTTAAGTTGTTTTTTTGTGGTGTCATTGTCATGGATGTTGCCAAAGATATCTGCTACATTTGAAAAAAAGATAAAAATTGATAAAGCTGTTTAATTGCGGGCACAGCGTCTAATAACGTTTTTCATTATTTTGATGTTACCTCCTCTTTTGGATGATCTTGATAATGTTTATACTAACAATACATTAAAAAGAAAGTAAATCTGTGTGTATTTATTTACACATATTTTCTATTTATATCCAGAATATTTGCTCAATTTTGTTATTTTATATATATATATATATATATACGTATGTTTATTAGGGTGGCTCAAATTTGAGCGCTATTTTTTTCCTTTTTGGGACCATCCTTCTTTTAGGAAGAAAAAAAAATTTTTGCGAAATCTGCGAACGGTCAAAAATATTTAAAGGTCGTTCAAGCCTCTCAAAAATTCAAATTTTCATTAAAAAATGAATTTTTTTTTTCGTTCACTTCTCACCCATGGATTTTACGCTTTATAATTTAAGAATTAACGTCGCGAAAGCTCAAGCCGGTCAATGAATATTTAGTGGTCGCTCGAGAGCTTCGAAATTTCCAATATTCGCCAATTTTTTCTCATTCGTCTGACCCATAAATTTGACGCATTGTAAAATTTCCAAAACAATGAATCGTTTTTCTTGAAAAACACATTTTTCAATGTTACCTCACACTACTAACACAATAATTATAATCTGTGTTGTCATAAAATAATTATTCAAAGCTCTTGTCCGCAAACAAAATTATATGTCCCTCGTTTTATTGGGTTAGAAGTGTGAGGTAAATGAAAAAAACCGTTTCTAAAGAAAAAAAGCATTAATTATTTTGAAAATTTTACAAAGTGTTAAATTTACGAGTGAGAAGAGAAAAAGAATTCGCGACAATTGGAAATTTCGGAGCTCTTGAGCGACCACTAAAAATTTGTTGGCGGTTTAGAACTTTCGCGAGCTTAATTTAAACATTATAATGCGTAAATTTCATGGGTGAGAAGTGAACGAAAATAAAATCGATTTTTTCATGAAAACTTGAATTTTTAGGAAGCTTGAGCGACATCATAATATTTTTTGACCGCTCGCAGCTTTCGTGACAATTTTTTTTTCTTTAAAAAAGATAATTGGATGGTGAGAAAAAGGAAAAAAATAGAGCTCGAATTTGGACCACCCTAATGTATGTGTATATGTATAATGAAATGAATAATAATGATGATAAAATGATGTAAATGGAGAATAAATATAAGAAGATAAAATAAAGTGAATGAATGTTAAAAAAATTGAGTGAATATTATAAAAATAATCTTTATATGTATTTATCGACACGCATATATTTTTTTTTGTTTCTAGAATATTTGCTTGATTTCGTAGTATTTATTTATTTTATTTTGGCATTATTATAGACATATAAGAAAAACAATATAATGATATAAATGAAAATATATATATAACAAAATAAAATAGAGTGAATGAATGTTTGAAAAATTAAGCAAACATTCCAAGAATGACTAGTTATTCAAATGAGCAAATATTCTTTAAAAAATCCACATATATACGCATTTAAACACCTATATTTTCTATTGATCTCTAGCATATTAGCTCAATTTTGTAATATCTGCTTACTTTTTTATTATTAATGCATATATATTTACTTTTCATATTTATTGCATTTTATCATTATCATTATTATTATTATTATTAAATTGAATACAAAAAGAAACCAAACCTATTTTCATTAAATTAATGTTCAAATAAACGATCGATTTTTGAGATCTCCCTTGAGTACTTGTTCGCTCAATCGGGCATGTGAAAATTCAAGTGTCACGGTGAGAGTCCCATCGACCGTTAATACCGCTCGTTTGACGGATGCATGTTCACCGAATTGACGGAGCATCTGCCGATCGTTTCGCCAGACACTCGTTTGCGCTCTTAAACCTCCTGAAGAGATTATAAATAAATTTCTGGCAATGGATACGACTCATGATCCGTTGCACCCGTAAAATTTTCCCTGCGAATCTTACGTTCAGAGGCGCGCGTCCGTACAAAATTATGAGGGAAAAATAAATAAGCAAATCGACGGGCAATTTTGCCATGATGACGGACGCAATCGTTCTCAGTAAAAGAAATGACCGTCCTCGTGGGTTTTCCACAGTTTCCCTGTGCCTTTGTGGGTTTTCCGCAGTTTCCCTGTGCCCTCGTACCTTTTTCTGTAGTTTCCTTGTGCCCTCGTGGGTTTTCCGCTGTTTCCGTCCGCTCTCGTACGTTTCCCGCACTTTCCCTGTGCCCTCGTGGGTTTTCCGCAGTTTCCCTGTGCCCTCGTGGGTTTTCCGCAAATCCCCTGTACCCTTATAGGTTTTCGGTAGTTTCCCTGTGCACTCGTGGGTTCTCCGCAGTTTTCCTGTGCCCTCGTGGGTTTCCCGCAGTTTCCCTGTGCCCTCGTGGGTTTCCCGCAGTTTCCCTGTGCCCTCGTGGGTTTTCCGCAGTTTCCCTGTGCCCTTGTGGGTTTTCCGCAGTTTCCCTGTGCCCTCGTAGGTTTTCCGCAGTTTCCCTGTGCCCTCGTGCGAACACGTTTGCAGGCACAAGGAATAAAAATGTATTTTGCCGAAATCGGAAAATTGTCGCACAGTTTTCCTGTGCCCTCGTGGGTTATCCGCAGTTTCCCTGTGTCCTCGTGGGTTTTCCGCAGTTTCCCTGTGCCCTCGTGAGTTTTCCGCAGTTTCCCTGTGCCCTCGTAGGTTCTCCGCAGTTTCCCTGTGCCCTCGTGCGAACACGTTTGCAGGCACAAAGAATAAAAATGTATTTTGCCGAAATCGGAAAATTGTCGCGGATCTTTCGAGACTAAACGTGGAGACGAAATGTGGAATAAAAGTGAAAGAATCGAAATAAAGCTACCTCCCGAAAGAGACACTTTCGAGCAACGCGTTGTCTCACGAAGACGATTATTTTTAGGGTTTTTCGTGGGGTGTGAGTAACGAGAGGGAAAAATAAAATGTTACCAGTCGGGGCGGAGAGGCAGAGCGTGTGTACAGAAACGATGGCGTCAATTTTCGGCAAATGATTGTGTTACGCGAGCGTGGGTGGCCGAGACATTGGTGATGCGTGGAAAATGCCGACCCACTTTAACGGAACACAGTCATCAGCACGCCCGCCAGCCATATACACTGTCTCCCTCAGTCATATACTCACACGTATTTTCAAAGCTCAAAGAAGCGCACCCCCTCCCCCTCCCTTCGTCGTTGCTTTTTTTCTAATTTTTTCAATATTTTTTATTTCCTTTTCTAACACTCGTTCATCGGTTTCCCTCTCTCTCTCTCTCTCTCTCTCTCTCTCTCTCTCTCTCTCTTCTTTTTTGTCCGTTCATGATTGTTGCATCGAAGCGTTTGGGTTTGCATTCCCCTGCGCTTGCAACTGCGTCATCCTCAGCGGGATGGCGCGAAAGCTCCGCAAGGGAAAACCACCTGCTTGGCACGCGCTCAACATTTTGTCTATCATCGTGCACACATGTAGATATCTCACGTTCTGAGACAAGAAAATAATGCCCTACCGCTGTTTTCCACCGTTTTTACAAGATTTTATTTATGTTCACTTTTTGTGAGATGCAAAACGGAAAATCGATATTACACCCATTTGCCGACTACTTAGAGCTCTGAAATTTCGCAAACATGCATCTAAAAGGTGACAATGCATGATTCGATAAAACAGAATATCCATAAAATTGTATACTTTTCATGTAGAATTAGAGATATCTAATCGTCCAAATGAAATCTCACTAACACATACAAGCAAATTCGTAGCCGACTGTGTTTGTATGTGGAACGTTTATATGCAGCAATTAGTCGGAAGTTCAATCCCAATTACAGTCTTTGTTATTGTTTACAAGCATTTTATGTCCCTAACGTACAAACTCGTAAACTAGTAAACTACTAGTAACAACTAACTAGTGAAATCGATTACAGACGAAAAAGTTGAAAATAATGTATATGTAAAAAAATTATTTTTAAACGACAAGCTTTTATCTAATGTACCAAAAAATAGAAAATGTTTTTTTTACGAAGTCTGTGACTATAAATAAAAGCCTGGGTCGCTCAAAATTTCGACATATAATCTTTAATTCACATAAATCCGTTAACATATCATCTGTATTTAATTTACTGTAAAACAACCCTACAATTCGCTAATAAAAATCCTGAAACTGAGTCTAAACGTGTGACAATTTTTTTTTCTCTATTACTATTGTCCCATATTGAATACGGATAATGAAACTGAATTGAAGCAAATGAAACAATTAAACAAATGTATTAAACATTCAAAAAGTTGAGCGCCCCAAGCTTTTATTTATAGTCACATAAGTTGGAAAAAAAAGATTGGTAAAAAAAAATTATTTTCTACTTTTTTGTACATGAAATAAAAGCTTGTTTTTTAAATATTTTTTTTTACATATAAATTTTGCTAATTTCGTCTCTTTTTTGTCTGTCGGCTCGCTTTCCCTTTCTCTCTTTATTTTCTTCTGTCTTGTATTCAGTTTCTCTTATTTCCACTCTATTTCTTTCTCTCTCGCACGGTTGCTTTTTCTGTCTTCTCCCTTCATTTTCGATCGCCTTTTTTCTCTCTTTTGTCTCTTTTTCTTCCTCCCTTTCCCTCCCTCCCTCCCCCCCTCTCTCTCTCTCAGTCTTTCTCAATCCAATGCAACATTGGTGATGTGTGAATAAAAAAAAAAGCGTCGGAAACTTTCAGCATTTTTTTTCCCCATTTTACTTTTCGCACGCGATTCGCCCTCCGTCACGTCCACGCACGCTCTTGGTAACCTGATGAGCATTCGCACAGTCGAACGAAACTCGGGCATCCCTTGGCCTTTTTTGGGCAACTTCCGTTAACTCGTTTCACTTATTTATTTATAGTTTACTTATTCTTTCCCAAGACGTATTATCGAAAAGCTCGATAAAATATTCTACCATAAAAGTGGCACGTGATGTAAATTGGTCGAGCAATTCAAAATCGAGTTAAAAAATTAGTTATTCATATGAAATCATTCGATACGATCGTGATCTATCCAACGATTTCTGGAATGTCTATTCGTTACGGGGTAGAGTCGTTGAACGTTTGATTGGATACTTTTGGATGAAACTAACTGTAATTTATTGGCATGCCAATCTCAGTATGGCGGATACGGTTATATTATGATTGCCCTATCAATAAACTGTAGTCAGTTTTACTATACTATGTATGTACGTATACACAAATGCTTAGAATCTATATATATATATATGGAATGGTGTTAGGAAGGTTGATGCAAAGCCTTAAGGGGTTGATCGCTCACCTCTTCACGAACATATCTAACCTAGGTTACCTTAGTCCAAATACTAAGGAGTTCGAGTTATCACGCTATGATTTTTGGAAACTTTCAAAAAATTAGGTACTAACTCGTTCACCTCATATGTAAATGCTATTTTTTTTAAATATCATTGATAGCTCACGTCCCATTTGGTTAGTTGTGTGGATACAGATGATTGTATTGGTGTTTGTCGACTACACATTAAGCTAAGACGCAAATAAGTTTTTAGGTACCAATTATTGTCTGTTTGAACATTACGAACGAGTTAGTGTCTAATTTTGGGAAATTTTTCAAAAATCATACCAACCATGATAACCCGAAATCCTTAGACTGTAGACTGAGGTAACTTAGGTTAGATATGTTCCTAATGAGGTTACTTCTGACCCCCTTAATGCCTTGCATCGACCTTCCTAACACCCTGTGTATATTTATATATATCCACATCGAATAGTCACATACATGTATGTGTATGCGTGTATGTGGTTGGTATGCATACACACACACACACTTATATATATATATATATATATATATATATATATATATATATATATATATATATATATATATGACGAATGTTCATTAGTAGCTTCGTTTATTGTAAATACTCGGGATTTTTTTCTCCGCGTTTCCCCGCTTCATTTCTCACCGTGTAATGGACCGCGAAAAAGGATATTCAGAATCACCTCTCTCTCTCTCTTTCTCTCTCCCTCCCTCCCTCCCTCTCTCTCTCTCTCTCTCTCTCTCTCTCTCTCTCTCTCTCTCTCTCTCTCTCTCTCTCTCTCTCTCTCTCTCTTCTCCACTCTGGTATTTGCATTCGCTCTACTGAGGACCCAAAAACGCGGAAGTGCGAGATTACGAAAGATATTTTCTCAATGGTTATCTCACAGGCCGTTATTAGAGAGTGGAGTGCGTTATCCGTGGAGCGCTATAGTCAAAGCGGAATTCGAAAAGCGGAAAGTATCGCTGCCGAGGTTCGAGGAGGTCTCCCTCTCTCCCTCTCTCTCTCTCTCTCTCTCTCTCTCTCTCTCTCTCTCTCTCTCTCTCTCCCTCTCTTGCTCGAAAATCGCGGAAAAGTTGCACCCGGCACACTTGCACCACGTCGCGTCGTTGGTACCGCGAAAGCTCCGCGTGTGCTCTGCTTCGGTGGGAAAAGATTCTCTCGCAGCATCTCTGGGAAGACAGGGCCGGAGAGAAAGAGAGAGAGAAAGAGTGAGGCTGGCTACGCGGCCTCTGAGAGGGGAGTGTGACGAGGAGGTGTGCGCACGGTTTCTGGAGTCGTTTCGGGACGACGAAAATAGCGCGGTTCCCGATATGAGATGACGCCCGGAGCGATTCGTTCGTAGTTTTCAGTCAGTTCGCAAACACGAAAGGGACACGGTGCCTGTAAAAGCGGTCCTCCTCTTCCTTTCTCTCTCGCTCTCACCCAACCGAGTTGCGACATCACGGTAGAAACGTGATCGAGAAGCGTGTCACAGAGACACCACCGATCGACACTTTCTTCGCACTCTCGTTTCATCGAAGAGCAATCAAGAGTACCGAGCGAATCAACGGGTGGTAGGGAAGCGAAAAAATCCGAAGGAAAAAGCAGCGAGTATCGATATCGATCGGGATAACAATGGCGGACGTAGACAGTGTAGTGTACACGACCACCGAGCGAAAAGTTCGCAAAGTGAAGAAAACGACGAAGAGACGAGAGAGCCACGATCAGAACGCGGAGGTGACGATAACCGAGGTCGACAGCACCCAGAACAATCATCACAACGCCATCGAAGAGTATGTGCTGGCTGGAGATTAGAGCAAAGAAAAAAGATCAAGAAAAAAAAGACACTACGACCAAAAGCCGAAAGAACCCTTAATTTTTTTCTTTCTTTTGCTTTCGAACGCACTCGTCCGTTTTTTTTTGCTATCACCGTGAGCAGCCCCCGACGCCCTCGCCGATCTGTCATTCACGAAGACGTACCAAGGGTACCGGAAGTGCCAAATTTCACGGTTCTCTCGCGCTCCCTTTTGGCCCAAACGAAATCCCTCGTGAGACACGATCAAGTATCTCACTTCCGGTTTCTCGCGCGGAGTATTCGATCTCGCGCGTTGAAAGGTCACCGTCGCGAAGGTACCCTCCGAGGTGCCATTCTTTGCCGCGAACCCCAAGAGCATCGCCTCGAGGACCGGAGAGGGATTATCGTTTCTGCTCTTATCGGGAATAATGACCCTATCGGAGAAACGAGACAGGCCACTGTATCCTTACTCGTACAGGGGCCCTTCGACCTGTACCTTGTAGGTTCACCTCAGAGGCCCTCGAACAGCAGACTCGAGCTGCCGAAACTCTTATCTAAGTAACCAGCTTGATATTATGCCGAGTCTCTTGAGTTTCGAAAACATCCATTTTTTCGTTATCTTCGAAATAAACTATTTCTTTCGACGAAGCGAAATCACGAAATTCGCAAGGATACGGATATCGTAGATACCTTTTTTATCGGCTGAGTTGGGCCGGTTACTCGGTCGATAAAAAGATCGCAGAAGTTTCCAGCTTTATTGCGAGTTTCGTCAATTTTTTCTGCGAGTGTTATTTTTTATGGATAATAAGGAAATATGGAATTTTTGGATTAAGAATTTTAAGAGGCTGGATACAATATCAAATTTGGTCGTTTTGTTGTTTTTGGAATTTCGTACTCCCTGCCCCCTGGTACCCTGCTGAAGGAATATGTCGAACTAAAAGGTACCCTGTATGTGTGTGTGTGTATATATATATATACACACACACATATACAGGTCATACAGGTCAGGTGTTTTCCAAGGGTCTTGCGCGGAGATTTTATACGATCAAAAAAACATAATTTTTAATCATTTTTCAAATCCTCTTCAAAAATAAATATATCGTATTTTTATAACTAGTATGTACCCGAAAAAATTAAGCGTTCTGGAAAGAAATCAAAAATTCATTGTGAGTACAGCAGAATTATTTTATGATTATTATTTAATTTCGAATACGAAACAATCCAGAAAAACTTTTTTGTGCATCCCGTTATCGAGAAAAAAAACATTAGCAAAGATGCATTCTGAAGTGGATAAATGGAACTTTACAACGTTATAAAAGTTTTATGAGTGTTTCGTATTCGGAAGTCAATTATCTTCATTTTGTTGAACTCAAAATGCATTTCTGATTTTTTTACATAATGCTCAATTTCTTCTGGCAAATATTAGTCATCACAAAAATACGCTACATTGGTTTTCGACGAGGACTTGCTAACCATGAAACATCGTATTTATGTCGGTCGCAAAATCTCCGCGTCAGACCCTTAAAACGTATGGCCATCTAATATATATATATATATATATATATATATATATATATAATTTTATATTATATCATCTACAGGGTGACTTTTACATCGACTTATTTCTCCGAGGGGTGATACTAGTAGAGGTCAAATTCACGTATTTATAAACTCATATATATATATATATATATATATATATATATATATATATATATATATGGGGTATTCCAGCTCGATTCAGACAACTTTTTCCCTCACCATCGTTGATTATAGGTTCCTATAGTGGAAAACCTCACTCTTGGGGTAAAAAACACGTAATTTTTTTTTATTTCCTCCCCCACCTTCTGCCCTTCTGCAGCTCCAAAAAAAAAAACGAAAACTCAATTCGGGTCGTTTTTAAAATTCTGTTAAAATTTTCATACCTCTTACACTTGTTCAGTGCATTTATGACCAAAGCTCAACTTGTGCTTCCGATATTTAATTTTTTTGTTGTACAACTTCCATTTCGGGAATGAGTATTCGACAGTTTAGAAGTCAGAAGAGTACTTTTTCGGTCTACATCCCACCCGATTTGAATTTCATCTAAGACGATATTTTTAGTTTTTTCTTTCTTCTAAGACTAAAAACTACTTTTTTAATGCTTATTTTGTCGAATAATCATCCTCAAAATGGAAATTCCCCAAAAAGGAATAGTAAATATCACAAGCATGAGTTCAGCTTTGGTGAAAAACGCACAAACCAGGTCCAAAACGTATTTAAAAAAATTCCAGAATTCAACGAACCGCCCGAGTGGATTTTTTGATTTTTTTTTCAGTCGCAGTATGTGGGGAAAAAAATAGAAAAAATACTTTTGATGCCAGAAATGAAGATTTGCAGTATGGAATTCCATAATAAACGATAGCGAGGAAAATAGTTGTCTGAGTTGCGCTGGAATATCCCATATACATTTATACACCCTTCGGATTTGGGGATGGACGCTTCGCAGTGGCATTTCGTGATAAGTAGCAGTCAGTCAAGCTCATTCAGAGTCGAAAGAACTTTGGCAAACGATTCGTGGCCATCTATACAATAATACGAACTCGCTCTGGGAATCGCGCGATTGGCACACTCGGGATATCGTTCGTCACACCCCCGTCGATAATATCTCACCTTTTTGCTAAAATAGCGAGTGATATGCATCGCGTGATTTTCCAATATCACTGGTCGAGATGAGAAAAGCGAAAGAAAAAGAAAAAAAAGTGTCGAAATATTTTTCTTGATTCGCTTTATCTTAACTGTCATTTGATCGCAAAAATTATTATTATTATTGTTATTATTATTATTATTGGGCAATAGGGGAATGGCACATATTGATACTCAGCCAGCACATACAACAGCACTCAATCAAGGTACATATCCAGGACATAATCGCGACAAACATCACCGTCCAATATTGATCGGCACATACGTCGATCAGCCGCAGTGATCGAATAACATCGAGGACTTTTTTTCGGTCATGTTACGCGATACAAATCGACAGAGATCGATTCTCTTCGATTGACGATTTTATCGTCGATCGATCAGAGGAATATCGATTTTTTAAATTGTTTTTGAAGATGGTCCGGCGAGGCGTGGAGTGAAGGAATTTTTGTCAGTTACGTGATTACCGACAGGAACTCCGGACTGGAAATGTTTTTTTCGATAAATGATTTTTGCGAAAAATTATTTTTTCGATAAATGACTCCCGACTAAAATCATTTTTTCGAAAAATTATTTTACCGCGGGTATAATCGCCCGAAAAATTTTAACCGCGACGTTTTGGTGTTCTGTAAAATTGTCGAATTTGGGTCATCGTCGACAAGTTTTTAAAAAATGTTATAACGCTCACGAAAAAGAAAAAAAAAACAAATCACGAGAAAGTATGAAATTTTTAAATAAAATTATATTTAAAAAAATCCAAAAGGAAACTGATAAAAATTCTATATGAATATATATATAGAAATTATTTAAAAAATTACGAATAAAATAATCAAAACGGAGAGAAAGTTGATAGAAATTTGTACTTTTTTATTTCAAAGTAGAATTGAGCTCGTTACATGTAGCTTCAAATTTAAGATGGTACGGAAAAAGAAATTACTCGCTGAAAAAACAATGGATAGCGTGATATTCAATTTACAACATCGAAAACAATTTTTGTTTCCATTCGACACAGACAAACTCGACAAGAAGTGAATAAGAAATGCTTTTTTCCGAACAACCAGAGTCACTTCCGGTTTACAATTACAAAGTATAAACTACACCGTGTAAATTGCACAGCTATCCCCACCCTTACATCGCAACATAACTTTCAAGTTTCCCAATTTTTTGCGACCCCAAAAAATGTTGAATTTCTTTTTTTCCTAAGAAAAAAAAGAAGCATGACTACAGAAAATAAGTAGCAATATATCACGTTGTTTTTTAGTGATGCGAAAATAGTTCCCTCATTGGGCTAGCTTAGAAGACGAAAATTAGCCATTTTTTTCTTCCTAGCATCCGAGGCACGTTTGTTGCTCAGTTTTGCGGTATAATGAACGTTGTTTTTTTTTCCTCGCTCGGTTACAGTTGATTTTCAGTGGGGAATACACAAAGGCAATGAACAAGGACTGGCACAGCGGGCACTTCTGTTGCTGGCAGTGCGACGAGTCTCTGACAGGACAACGCTACGTGCTGAGAGACGAGCATCCTTACTGCATCAAGTGTTACGAGAGCGTCTTTGCAAACGGCTGCGAGGAATGCAACAAGATCATCGGCATAGATTCGAAGGTTGGTAAAAACCTTCTAGAAATATACTAGAAAATGTATGTTCAAAAGCATTACTGTTATCATGTATATGTAGTGAAAAAAAAATCACTATATGTACATCATCACAGTAATGCCTTTGAGCATACATTTTCTAGTATTTATCCAAAATGGTATTCCTTAGGCCATTTAAAAATTGTTATTAAAATAAAAACTCGTAATTTTGGAGTTGCCACTCTTTTTTTTCTCAATATACTGCAACGACTTCAAGAAAAACTTTAATAACTATCGTTTTAAATTTCATTCAAATTTATTTAATGAAAAATCTAAATCAATGAACTGAGTTTACGGTCTCGTAAGTTTGGGAACAAAAAGCAGGTCGATTGGCAATTTTTTTCTGATGACAATAACGAAATGACGGAGCTGGGATTTTACACACAATTAATACATGGTCATGCCAAGTATGAGTTTTTTTTAGTCAAAAATATTGATAAACGATGAAGTTATTATTATTTCAACAAAGTGGCACCGTTGCTGCATTGCCAATCGATGTAGGTGGTTCCAGCAATCAGGGGCATCAGAAATGAAGAATAAAACAAACTACTTTTAGTATGATAACAAAACTTTTGTGTGATCGGATAATTTTTTGAAATTTAAAATATTACGAAAATGAAAAGCTGTCACCAAATGGTTCGGTTTTAGAAATAAAACCACTTTAATCATTTTTCATTAACGAATGGATAAACATATGAAAAAATGATCAGGTCATACTGATAGCAAATATTATGAACTACCGTCGCTCCAAATTTGAAGCAAATCGGACGAATGGATTTTGGGATAAGTTTCGAGGAAAACGCAAAAGAAAAAAGGGTCAATTATGAACCTGTACAAAAATCGTCATGACTCGGTGAATTTGTTCAAGATTTGCAAAATCTTGGCTTTCAATTCACGTCAAGAGCCTAGGCTAGGAAACGATGCAATAAAAAAAATCGTGTTTTTGAAATCTCAAGTTTACGCAGACCCTGCAAGTTAACAAACCAAAGCCAATTAAAATAAAAATTCTCTTTCAATTAGAGTACAATTAAAAAAAGATCGATGCGCATTAGGGTGGCACAAATTTGAGCCCTATTTTTTTTCCTTTTTCTCACCATCCAATTATCTTCTTTAAAGAAAAAAAAAATTGTCCCGAAAGCTGCGAGCGGCCAAAAAATATGACGGGGTCGCTCAAGCCTCTCAAAAATTCAAATTTTCAAAAAAAAAATTGATCTTTTTTCGTATACTTCTCACCCATAAATTTTACGCTTTATAATTTAAAAATTAACCTCGCGAAAGCTGTAGCCGGCCAACGAATATTTAGTGGTCGCTCAAGAGCTCCGAAATTTCCAGTTTCCGCCAATTTTTTTTACTCTTCTCACTCATAAATTTGACGCTTTGTAAAATGTTCAATTATACCGCATGCGCGATTTATTTTCTGACGGAAATTGTAAATTTCGAAAACCTTCAGTGACCACTAATATTTAATGACCGGCTAGAGCTTTCGCGAGGTTAATTAAAAAATTATAAAGCGTAGAATTCATGGGTGAGAAGAGGGCCAAAAAAATTGATTTTGCATTGAAAATTTGAATTTTTGGGAGACTTAAGCAAATATTTTTTGACCGCGAATAGCTTCAGCGATAATTTTTTTTTTAAGAAGATAATTGGATGACGAGAAAACGGGAAAAATAGAGCTCAAATTTGTGCCACCCTAATGTACATATTACGTCAAGAAGTTGAATTATTTCAATTCGAGTAAATTTTAACAAAAATCCATGTAAATTGAAATGTTCTAATTTGAGGTGAACTTTAATAAAATTCGATTTACACATATTTAAAAATTCAATTTAAAAAAACTCGAGTAAATTTTAACAAAAATCCATGTAAATTGAAATGTTTCAATTTGAGGTGAACTTTAATAAAATTCGATTTACACATACTTAAAAATTCAATTTTAAAAAATTCAAACCCGAATTTTCTCAGGTCTTAAAATAAATACGTAAAAATCGGGCTAAAATATATAAAAATCGACGGACGATAGAATCGGGGTTCCACATAAGTGTAAAGCATGTTGTTGGTCATAACTCGAACTCGGCCCGAACCGAAACTGGATTACAAAAAGGCAGCTGACGTCACGGCGGTTGGCAATAACATCGCGGGGTTTGGAGACCCACGCGTCACCTTCCGATCGTACTATCCAAAATAACTTTTCGATCGACCCGGAAGTCGTATTTTATCGCCGCCTTGTGTGTTTCGAGCATTTCGAAGATGCGTTCGAGTTTTTCGGACTCGCTCAAAGAGCCACACGAACGAATAAATCGATTGACTATTTTTCGGAGCTTTTTTCGTACGCGACTTGCCCGGAAATCTTTGGCGGCGAGGGGAGGAAATTTGAATTGCGAAAATCAAATTTCCGAGACGAGTTGATCGGCTTATGTGCAATTGTGGGAGCTGGGGCGTCGGAGAACAGTTCGAAAAGTCGGAGCATCCGCGACGGGGTATCGCCTTACTCGCTACTAGAAATAGAAGCGACGAGATGCACGCCCCGTGTGTAAAACTTCCACCTCTAGCTTCTTGTCCGGACACTCCGGAGACCGCACTTATTTTTGACCATCTCGTCCAAAATTTTCCCTCCCCTCGAGCAACCGTCATTCGTTTTTGTCGACACCCCAAAATTCGCTCTCCTTAAGGGGCTACATCCACCTAGAGACCCGGACAAAATTGCCAAATTCCGAAATTTTTTTCCCGCGAAACCGTTAGTGAAAATAAAACGCATTTTTTTCAACACAAAGGCACATATATTGAGAGCGTTTAAAAAAAAAGTCACCTTAAAATACGGTAAAACAACGAAAATATGGCCGCCGACAGATGATGAAATTTTTTTCACGATGTTTGACGGTGGACACTCTTCAGCTTGAACGGTCCATCAGAAATATAAAAACCAAACGGGTTATTCGAGCTAATAATAAATACGAGTCGTTGACGATCGTCGATTTTCAAAATAATTTTTTTTAACAACGTGGCAACGAATTGAACCTTGAGCTTACAAAATCTATGAAAAAAGTCATCATTTTTACGTAATTGTTGGAAAATGAAAATCGATTTTGAAAAAGTTTGATCGTCAACGACCTTCAAATGTTCCTCGTCGTATCTCCTGTAAATTTGAAAACAATCCATCGAGTGGTGCTCAAGATATCATGTCCACCGACTTTGAAAACAGTGGTTCGAGAAAAACGCGTTTAAGGGGTTACGTGGGTTTCGAAGCCAAAAGAGCATACTTTCTCTATTTTATTTGAAATATAATATATAAACTATTTTATTCAAAATGTTAAACACATAAAAGAGCAACATTTCAACAATATTTTTAAAAAAGTCCATCCAAGAATTTGGGAAATTTAGCCGGTGGGACCTGGTTTCCGGAGACCCCTAAAAAAAGTGTCCTCGTGGTGGTCAGGATAACTCATGATAGCTTTGTGTGAAATTAAAAAACCAAATTTTTTCTGTTAAAAGATAAGTTTAGCTCGTGATTCAACAAATAATTTTTTTTTATTGAAATTTGAATTTTTGGCAGAGTTGTATGCAAAATAGTTCAATATTTTAGTACAATTTACACTACGTGTAGCCTTTTAAAATTTGTTGTAATCGAAAAAAACTGTTCAATCACTAGTCAATGCTATTTTGAAGAAGTCTGCCAAATGTCAATAAGATCGGTGCATTAGTTTTTTAGAAATCGTGTCCACCGACTTCAAAAATAGTGTTTTGAGAAAAACTCCGATTGAAGTTTTGAGTAAAAATAAAAGAAGACATTTTTTTCAACTCGCATAGAATCGTCGATTTCATCTCCATAAAGCAAAGATCCTGCTGCAGCTGCGATGTCCAGGGCATCCTTTTGTTCCAGCGTTGATTTTTTGAAATTTTCAGACCCACGTAAGCCCTTAAAGTTTGAAGTATTGTGCAGCTACCGCTCGCTCGGTTCACCAGGTGTGAACAAACATTAGCATTAATTGATAGAAAATATAATTGTAAACCATTACAAATTTGAGTTGAAATTATACCATTGATTCGTTACTACGCTCGAAGCCAAACATGCTTAAATAAAAAACATTTACATGAAACGTCTTCAGGTAGTAATAAAAGTAAAAT
This sequence comes from Ophion slaviceki, assembly GCA_944452715.1. Taxonomy (NCBI): domain Eukaryota; kingdom Metazoa; phylum Arthropoda; class Insecta; order Hymenoptera; family Ichneumonidae; genus Ophion; species Ophion slaviceki. The sequence goes on along the minus strand of OX101783.1, from coordinate 5,891,964 downwards.
AAATAAAAATGACAAAAATTGTAAGCATATTTCAACGAACTATTGTCTTTTTCAGGATCTATCTTACAAGGACAAGCATTGGCACGAGGCCTGCTTCCTCTGCAACAAGTGCAGGGTGTCGCTCGTGGACAAACAATTCGGAAGCAAGGTAGACAAGATCTACTGCGGCAATTGTTACGACGCCCAGTTCGCCAGCCGTTGCGATGGATGCGGCGAGATCTTCCGCGCTGGTACGTAATTAACATATTTCTCTTATAAACATGTTTTCTCTTATAAAAAATGAATCAAAGAAATATTTTTTTCTCTTTTCTCTTATAAAAAATGTAAAATTCTCTTATAAAAAATGAACTATTTTTTTCTCTCTTCTCTTACAAAAGATAAAAAATAAAAACATTTTCTCTTATAAAAAATGAATCAAAGAAATAGTTTTCTCTTATAATTTCATTTTCACATTTTAGCACTGCATGCGTCACTTGAAAATGCACCATTTTCCTGAATATGTTGTTCTCTATTACGTTGCACTATATTAGGTGACGTTTAAGATTATTAGAGGTGATTTAAATTGGGTTGAATTATTTTCGCATACTCACGCGACTAATTGGATGGGTGACCGTTTAGCCGCACACTAAGCCGTCACACATCCGAGAAGGAACATTGGAAAAAAAATTAAAACTCCAGCTGGATTAACCTGAGCTTAACGAAGTTCCATAAGCTTGGGCTTCAAAAAACAGGTCGATTTTCAATATTTTTTCCTGATGAGAGTATCGTCATTACGAGGTCGAAATTTTACACACATTTAATACATAGTCTTGCCAGGTATGAGTTTTCTTTTTAATGAAGAATTGTGATAAACAATTAAGTTATTGTTATTCAAACAAAGTGAAAGTGAAGAAATGAAAAATTAAACAATCTACTTCTAGTATGATGATAAAGCTTTCTTATGACCGGATAATTTTTTTTAATTTCGAGAATTACAAAAATAGCAAGCTGTAGAAAAATAGAGTTGTATTCTCGACCAAAAAACGACTTTAACCATTTGTTATCGGCAAATGGTTAAAGTTGTTGATAACGAATTTCAACCAAAATAACAACCTTACGAAAAAATCATCCGGTCATACGATAGAAAATGTTATAAATTATGCTCTGTCTTAGTTTAAAGTGATTCGAACGAATATTGATTGATTGATTTTGGGAAACGACTTGCACGACGTTGAAGTTTGCATCGTTGGAATGCAACGGAAGTTAATTATTTTTACTTGCTCGAAAATTTTGTTGCTCGATTTAGACTACTCTACGATCTAGACTACTCTATGATCTAGACTGATCTACGATCATAATTTGTTAAAAAAGCCTTTGCATAATGAGAAAAATAAAGAAATACAAAAATGGACAAAAAATCGTAGCATTCTAACGAAACTTCAACGTCATCGACTTTCACCGTTTCGTAAATCATAGTTTCGAGAAAAACCCCCAAAAAAATGGTAAATCGCAGCGAGGCGATTCACCATAGCGTAGTAGGCGATCTGACACGTCACAAAAATCGTCATAACTTGGCAACTTTTGAAATTTTTATGAAATCTTCGTTGCAAATGAAAGTTAAGACTTCAGGCTGTGAATCTATACGAAAATCGTATTTTCAAAATTTCATGCTCGCGCGGTCTCAAGTTTGGAAGACAAAACAGCGAACAAATCGCTCATTCTCTAAAAACTGTCATAACACAAGTGGGTTTTTTTTTATCGCAATTGGCAATTATTTATAACCCTTAAAAAGATTGATAAATGTTAAAATAAATAAAATCATTGCAGGCTAATTTAGATAAATATTGATGTCACAGTGGCCTTACGAATATGAAGAAAAAAAAACGCTGCGGCTATCCGTCCGGTTATCGGACGAATAAGCGTATGTTATTCGTTCGAATAGCGGCTCAGTTCACGCAGTTCACGCTGTGCAACACGCCAACGAACAAACCCAAACAATCCCAACCAACCCAAAGCAAAAAAAATTATAAAGATTTTATTCGGACGAATACGTGTAAATTAATCGTCCGGATAGTTTGTTTAACAATTTAACACATTCTATCCGGACTACTATATTACGTATATGTCAAAATAATATCACAATAATATGTATAAATATATGTAAAAATAATATTTATAAATATAATAAATAATATGTATAAATATATGTAAAAATAATATGTGTAAATATAATACAAATAAATCACAATAACAAGTACGCCTACTGGAAACTACGGCGTGAACTGAGCTGCTATCCGGACGAATAACCTACGCTTATTCGTCCGATAACCGGACGGGGTGGGGCCGGGTTGAAATTTCGAACTTTGAATGATCAGAACGCTCGAAACTCCGAAAGAATACTACCCCGAAAGATCAAAACTCCAAAAGAATTTTACACGAAAGACCAAAACTTCGAAAATCTGAACACCGTCACAATTCGGCTATGAAAGTTTTAAAAGTTTCAAAATTTTCAATGAATCGACGAATTATTTCAAGATTTTTTTTTTTATTAAGAAGTGATTTTACGTCAATTTTGAAATTTGTCTAGACAATGTTATACGTTCTACATCATTTACAGTCAACTGTGTAGACTTTCGCTGGCATAATTTTAACGAAACTTGTAATTTCGGAACATTAAAATTAGGAATTTTAAACCGTCGGCGCATTCAAAGTTCGGAATTTCAACCCGGCCCTCATGTCAAGATCATGCCAGCGAAAGTCTACACAGTTGACTGTAAATGATGTAGAACGTATAATATTGTCTAGACAAATTTCAAAATTGACGCAAATTTGACGCAAAATCACTTCTTATTAAAAAAAAAAATTATTGAAATAATTCGTCGATTTATTGAAAATTTTGGAACTTTTAAAACTTCCATAGCGGAATTATTTTGACGGTGTTAATATTTTCGGAGTTTTGATCTTTCATGTAAAATTCTTTCAGTATTTTGAGCGTTCTGAAAATTCAAATTTCGGAATTTCAACCCGGTCCCGACGGGGAGTCACTCCGAAAAAAAATCAAAAAGCGTTTTTCTCAAAACAGCATTTTTGGGTTATGACAGTTTTTTTTAGAGGATGAGCGAAAGGTCTGAGGAAGTTGACATCCGCATACGAAATATATTCCCTCTCTCTCGCTCTCTCGCTCTCTCGCCCCGAGTGCGGGGGCACGAGCGAAATTGGCCCGATGATCGATCGATGCGGCCATCGCGATTGAGAATGATTCATAAACATGTTGTGGATACACGCAAATCGTACGAATACAGAACTTAACATGCATTGTACATCGTTACGTTGCATGTAAACGGAGCTCCCGTAATTGCACGCGCGATTTGCTACGAGCGATCGAGATCGGTACGTAGCCGATAGATCTCTCGTTCGGGCTTTCTTATCGAGGTAACCGAGTCAAGGCTTCATTGCGATCTCGAGCACATCGCTCGCACTGAGGCACTTTTACGGATTGTCGATAAATTTTTGACGACACTCCTGCGGCGTTGCAAAATTTTCCGCATCCGTCTGTAAATTGCACTCCGGATTCATAATTCACGAACGAGGTAAACTTTTTGCTCACGAAGAGAGAAAGTGACAAAGCGAGAGAGAGAGAGAGAGAGAGAGAGAGAGAGAGAGAGAGAGAGAGAGAGAGAGAGAGAGAGAGAACTTTAAGTCCCATCTAAAGAGAAAAAAGAATTAAAATTTTCAACGCCATTTTGATTTTTGCAACATTCCAAAGTTCCATCACCAACTTCCGGCAGAGAAGTTACCGGAGGAGCCCTAGAATTAATTGTTTGGGTTCGCTAGTTCTAGGGATTTTTTTTTCGAAAGAACGGAGAAACTTTTTTTTTGGTAACGTAGGGCTGCTAATTTGGAATTCCAGGCTTCCGAAATTGTGTCGAGGAGAAAATTACATTTTGAAATAATAATGACGTTGAAGTTTGCCTCGTTGGAACGAAACCGGATGTTATTTTTTTCATTTTTTATTTTTTCTCATTTTTTTCATTTTATTTTATCTTTACCCGAAGCCGACTTTCGCACATTAAGGTCGAGAAATTCTGATAACAATACGTAGAAACGTTTGAGCGATTTTCACAGCCTAAATCGGCCAAGAAAAATTAGAGTAACTAAGAACAATTAATTTTCGTTGCATTTCAACGATGCAAACTTTAATAATATTGGGCTGTACTTCCGACTTAGCTGAAATTTTGCACACATTATCTTTTTTGCCAATATAAGTAAGTGCCTAAATACATTTTCGGCGCATCACAATTTTTTTCGAAAATATATCCCTACTTTATCGACATGATCGGATACCAATTAAACCCAAACAAACCCAAACCAAAGACGACAAATCTCGAGAAATCCCAACAGGAAGAAATAAGAAGCAAGCTTGTTTTGGTTTGCTGGAGTTTGTCGAATTTAATTTGTTTACGTTTTTTCCTCATATTGTTCCCGACAATTTATTCTTCCAGAATAAAATGTCAAGATTGTGCGATCATTTGGTCATTTTTTCTGTTACTTTATCGTCATCATTTGGCAATCTTTTATTACAAGCTTATCAAAACTTGACCATTATTGTTGAAACATATTGTTTTTTTTTTTCAAAATAATATCAAGCACCCGTAAAATCGGTTTTGTCAAAAAATATCACATTCAACAATTTTCGACAATTATTTAGACCATCTCTCGGATGAAATTACAATTTGTATTGCACATATGAAAATTCCCTACATCGAAGTTCATCGAAAATCCCAAGCTCTCGTTGTTCCATCCCATATCCGAGTACCAATAAAATAAAAATGACCAAAATTTCGCGCGTAAATCGAAAAATGAATATAGCAATAAAATATCTTCTCCATCGGATCTATCGTACAGGGTCCTATAATAACAATTACAAATTATTTGAAATGACTTATGGTCACTATAATTACGACAATTTTATTAATTTCATTCTTATTGATATCATTATCCATCATAGATACTAATATTACGATTATAATTTGTGTGAAATATAATATAATTACGATATACAGTTGGGCGAATTTTCAATCGGGCCTTACGAATAAATTAATTCGCTTTGGCGTAATTTCAATGAGCCAATAAGTGGCACTTATCCAAGGCTGGTATATATACACATATGTTCTTGACGAGAGAACTTAATTGATTCGCGTCGGTCACTCTTCATCTCTATTACGGCGTAGACCGCGTGTCTTCGAGTCCCGGATGAGGATCCGCGCAAGTGATTCACGAGAGCGCATAAATCTCTCGAGGCTACGGCCAATACGAGCATTGTGATTAGATCGCGTATACGTAAAAATGTGGCATACGAAATATATCTTCGATCTTCTTGTTATTACTGTTAACTTATTATTATCGTTATCTCTTTGTTATTATCTTTTTATTATGATCTTCTTATTTTTGATGTAATTTTTCTTATTTCAGTGGGCGATCCGAGCCTTCACAAAAATCGTCGTAATTCGATCAATTTTTTTTTACAAGGTCCTCGTTGCTAGTTGAAGCCAAGTCCCTGAGCTATAAAAACAACAAATAAAAATGAATTATGATTATATCGCGCATACGTAAAAACGTGATATAATCGAAATATATTTTCTTCTTGTATCTTTTATCTCTTGTTAATATTATTAACTTATTATTCTTTTTGTTATCCCATTATCATGTCATTTTTGTTATTCCATCAATATTATGTGATTATAGTCATGTCATTATGTTATTTTCGTTATCTGATTATTTTATTTTTGTTATATTATTATATTGTTCCTAATATCGCGGTGGCTGATCTGGCCCTTCACAAAAATCCTCATAATTCGGTCAATTTTCGGAATTTTCATAAAATCCTCGTTGCAATTTGAAGTCAAGCCACTAGGCTATGAAAATAAGCAATACAAATAAATTTTGATTATATCGCGTATACGTAAAAACGGAACAAATGAAATATATCTTCTATCTTCTTGTTATTATTATTGGCTTATTATTATTATTCTTATCATCTGATTATTATTATGTTATTTTCGTTATCTCATTATGATATTTTTGTTATAAAATAACATTAATTTATGACTGTCATGTTATCTCAGTGAGCGATCTAACTCTCCACAAAAATCTTCATGATTCGATTAATTTTTCGAACTTTTGCAAAATCCTTGTGGCAAATTGAAGTGAAGACCCTTGACCATAAAGGTAACCAATGAAAAAATGGTTTTCTTGAAATTTCAAGCTCACGCAGTCCCCTTTAATTAAATCACAATTGTGTAGCGAACGATTGTGAAATGTTCCAAAAAGTACTATCAATACGCAAATTACACACACGAAAAATAAACTACTGCGAATGAAAAGTGTCTCTTCTTCAACCAGTCAGCAGATCGAACCTAAACTTCGCCTACAGGCTCATACAACCCCCGTAGCAACGACGCAATTTTCATCACCACGGTTTCCGCAACACTCCCGTACCTCCTTAAGGCGGGATATACATTTACAACGATCAAAAAATCGATTTCTTTTCTTTTTTCTTTAAACCATAGAACTACATATGTAGAATATTTTCCTGAAGTTTCAAAGCGAAATTCGAAAAACTTCAAACGTTACAGCCCGTCAACGCTGTGCCTCACCGCTCAGATTCGGAGCGGGCGTGAACTTCAAACGCGTTTTTCTCAAAACTGCATTATCGAAATTGGCGTGCAGGATTACTCAAAAACTATTAAGCCGATTGAGTTGAAACTTGGTAAGAATATTGATAATATTGGTACCTTCTACTTGACGAGAACTATTTTTGAAAAATTGGAAAAAAACTACTTTTTTAATCCACATTTTACAGAAATGTTGCGTGAAATGTTGATTTTTTTTTGTAAATGGGGGAATTTTCTTAAATTTGCATTTTCTTCATTTTAATTACCGTCACATAGAAACTATACATGTTCTAACTGAAAAAATGTTTGAACTTTTTTGCAAATCAAAGTCTACGGGAAGCTAGACTGCACGCCGATTCGCAACTCCCGCGGCGACCTTGCTGTAACACTCTGCCACAGCTCCGTCATTTCGACGATGAATTAATTTTAAAAATTGTTTTGTATACTTAAATATACTATTAAGGTATACCTAAATTTTTATAATTGTAGGATAATTATTTCCTAGTTTAAAAAATCTCTCAATATTGCTTATTTTTTTCTGTCTAAATGTATATCCCGCCTTAAATATACGTGTCACAGGCAGAATCGCGCGCCAATTAGAATTTTTCTTTCGCGATACTCATCGACGCCCTACAGCAGAGGTGAGCAAAAAGTAATTAAATTAACAATTAACAATTACTACTGTAATTGATAATTCAATTACTTTGTGACAGATTACTAAAGTAACTAGTTACCGCAAATACCAAGTGTAATTAATTACTGTGTAATTTAATTGAAAGCTAATCCGATACAAATCAATCGATTACATATTAACGGAGAATTTGTCCTTGGAGTGCCATATTTCAGGTGTTTACATTTTATTTTTTTTAAAGGAAACGAGTAAAGCTTTTTTAGTGCGGTTTTTTTCTTGCTTTTATTCATGATATACAGAACGTTAAAAAATTTTTTTTTGAAGAAAAACCAAAATGGCGGCCGTTGCAGCTCCGCGAAAACAGGTCCTCAAATCGCGGGAGGTAAACGGCTGACATCACTGCCCCCTCTTTGTTGATCTGAAACACAAATTCAAAGCATATTATCAATCTGTGACCCTTTGGTCATGGAATGACGGATGGGTTTTTTGTTTAGTACAAATTTCGGAAAATAGCGGCAATAAAAAAAAATCGAATTTTCGCGTTTTTTTTCGCATAAGAAGATAAATAATAAATGCAAAAATGCATCTATCGAAAAAACGATCCGTCATTCCGTGAAGACATATTTTCTGAGTATGCTCTCCAAATTTCAGGTCGATATGTTAATTACAGCGGTCAGGAGAATGTCAGCCATTTTTAAAAACGTGTTTTCGAGAAAAGCGCGTTTAAAGTTTTGTAATGTGTTTACACAAATGTGTTTATAATTACCGCTAATCGGCAATGCCTGGTCCATAGAGGCATCCCTCCTCTTCTTCTAGCTGCTCATGTTGAGCCGCTAACATCTCCCGCTGCTTTCAAGGACAAAGTCTCCCTTAATTCAAACAATGTAATTGTGCGTGTTACAAAACCCGAGTTACAGTTCTTGCAATTCACGAGCGCGAGTGGACCTTTCGTGTGGTAATTTGTGTAATTGCACGTTACGGTAGTGTGCGCTGTTCGCGTTGCACAAAAGTTGTGTGTTTCCAAAGTTGACAGTCTAGCACACACCACACTTGATCCAACTTTAGAGGTTAAGATGATATTTTCTCCTACATTGTACCATAAATAATAATGTAATTAGATTACAAAGTATTTGAATACATTCTGATCAGATTACTTTGTAATTAAATACATTATAACAGATTACATAATATGTACTGAGTATTTTAATGACAATGTGATAAAATGCAATTCAATGATATTACTCTGTAATTGAATTACTTTGTAACCAGATGAATAATCAAATTACAATGTAATTTAGTTATGCCCATCACTGCCTTACGGAATATTCAAGCTGGTGAGACGGAGATGCGTCATAATCCTCGAGGTCTCGCACCCGAACCGAAAGTTCACCAATTTCGAGAGGAAAGAAAGAGACGCCGCGTTTTGGCCTCCGATCTCGAGGGAGTTGCGCCCTTGTGACAGGCGGCCCGCGAAATTACCACGTTTGTTCTCGGTGAAACGCGAATGTTAATCAAGTCGCATCTCCCTCGATCCACGAGACGACCCTCCCATTGAAAGCGTGGGCAAATAGATGCGAAGCTTTCTTTCTTCGTTTTTCATCTTCAAATTATAGTGGAAAGCCCACACGCCCTGCGAAAGGCCTCGAGCAATATTTAGACCTCTCTCGCTCTCTCTTGATTTTTTTTATTTACTTTGGGTTTATTAACCTAATACTGTTTATTTTTTATTTATATTAAATCTTTATTTCTTTAAATCTTTTTTATTCTTTCTCATTCCATTTTTACTTTTACTTTCGCCCAAGAGTTCACTAGGGCACGGTATTTCCCATTTATTCGATTTACTTTATTCGGTCTCCTCATTTTCTCCTCATCCCATTTTGTTAAGTTAAATAAGTTAATTTAAGGTTTATTATTTCATTTTTGTTTATATCGGGATTTACCTCGTACGTTTTATTTGCTGATTTCTTTTTCTTTTATTTCGACCTCTAGTTTTTATTTATTGCTTTATCTTGGGTTCATTTCTTTGATTCCTGATTATTTTTTACTTATTTCATTTGTACCTTAACATTTGTCCGAGAGTTCAATAGGGCATAACATTTATTCTTTTTGAGAGTACCGAACTGAATAAAGATTCAATCTCAACGTTTCTGCTGTCACACAGCTTCGATCCAAAATGCGTGAATTTTGGTTTCTTGTTATTTCCTTCTCATATTAGTTTGTTGAGTTCATTAAGGGGAGATATACACCTAGGAGCCGGAAAAGGTCATTTTTGTGATTTTTTTCAAGGAAAACTATTTGTAATTTCGGATCGGGGTTTTAATTATCTAAAAGTATATACATTCAAAAAAATGTTTAATTTTCTTTATTTAAAAATATGGAAAATATACAAGGATATTGTATGATCCTTGAAGCGTCGTAAAAAAATCTGCGTATACGGTATCCACTGGCATTTCTTCAAAAATCATCTGAAAAAAAAACCAAAAAGATTATTAAATTAGATACTATAATCTAGTACTTGTCATAGCCGATTTTGAAAATATCGATTTATGACAAAATGGCGGACGTTTGAACATAAATAGTGATTTTTGGGCCAAAAATTAGTTATTATTTTGCCTATAAAACAAAAACTAAGTAACGGAAAAAAAAAATCCTATGAGACGTACTAGATAATGGTGTATAGAATAACCACAAAAAACCTCAAGGCAATCGGTTCATTGGTTTTCGAGAAATTTTGGGTACCGATTTGAAAAACGTGGTTTTGAGAAAAACGCGTTTGAAAATTTGGGAATGAATAAATCATGAAATTTGTCAACTTACATGGAATCATCGATACCAGGCCGATAGTGTAGGTTTTCTACGGTCGACGGAATTTATAGCTTCTGAATCCTCGATCTAGGTGTATATCTCCCCTTAAGTTAATCGCAGGCTTATGATTTCGTTGTTGTTTGTATCGACTTTTACTTTGTATCTTCATTTGTTGTTTTATTTTGTTTGGGTTTATTTCTCTAATTTCCATTCATTTATTTATCTTGGGTTCATTTATCTTATTTCATATTATTCTTATTTTATAGGAAATTTCTATTACTTTGTACCCAGTTTATTTTTTCTCATTTCATTTGTACTTTTACATTTGCCTGAAAATGCCCAAATACTTTATCTCTTTCTTTCTCTCGCACTCCCTCTCCGTCATTCATGCCCGTTCCCTGTTGATTATCATATTATGATTGCTTTGAGAATATAGGTCACACGCGTGGATCATCGCCAAAGGCGTGGGCCATTTCGAAAGTCCTTCGAGCGCAAAATAACCGAGACTCTTCGCTGTCTGCACACGAGTCCCTCTCGTCCTCCCGCGCCCTTCGATCCCGTGCGCAACAGGACTAATAATTATCGTCGTGTTTCTTTCGTCTTTTTCCCCACGATTGAAAAAACTCGAGTGCTCGTACTTGACGCGGAAAATATTCATTTTCACACGTCAAAGGCTGCGGAAAAGTGGGGCCGGGTTGAAATACCGAACTTTGAATGCTCCGGCGATTTAAAATTCCGATCTTTGAATGATCAGAACCCTCAAAACTTTGAAAGAATATTACCCCGAAATATCAAAACTCCGAGAGAATTTTACACGAAGGACGCAAACTCCGAAAATCTGAACACCGTCGAAATAATTCGGCTATGGAAATTTTAAAAGTTTCAAAATTTCCAATAAATCGACGAGATATTTCAAGATATTTTTTTGTTGTTTGAAATCCGAATGCGCCGACGATTTAAAATTCCTAATTTTAAGGCGTTACCCCCACTTGTAACGCAAAAAAGGCCTTTTTCATGAATTTTTTAAAAGAAAACTACAAAACTTTTTTAATCGATCAATATACCATCTTAAAAAACACATCTTGAAGAACTTTCAGTAATTTTTTTATTGAAAAATATTACATTGTTTAGTGGCAAATGGCCGTCAATGAAATAATGTTTTTATATACACGGTTTGCGGTGACCAACATTGCGGCGAAGTGGATCATCTGAAAAAACAATGCGGATGGATTTAGTCAAATATAAGTATAAACTAGTCTTTAATCGAAGGATTTTAAAAAATATTCATTTTTCACAAAATGGCGGACAGTCAAAGTTAATGGTTCGATTTTAACGAAAAAAAACGGCCGTTTTTTGGCTATAAAACGACCATTTTTTTCGAGAAAAAAAAAATCGAACGATATAAGACTACATTTTTATGTATTAAATAAGCCTGCAAAATTTCAAGAAGATCGGCTAGTTAGTGTTCGAGTAATCTTGGTCACCGACTTCAGAAATGCCATTTTGAGAAAAACGCGTTTAAAGTTTCAATTTCAGTTTACACGAAGAAAATATATTTTTTTTGTAAACTTACATAGGTCATCTATTGCGGGCATAAAAAAAACCACTTCAAATTGCACTTCAAAAAAATGCAATAAAAAAATCGATTTTTTCAAAATCGCAAGTGGGGGTAACCCCTTAATGTTCCGAAATTACAAGGTTCGTGAAGATCATGCCAGCGAAAGTCTGCACAGTCGACTGTAAATGATGTAGAACGTATAACATTGTCTAGACAAATTTCAAAATTGACGTAAAATCACTTGTTAATGAAAAAAAAATCTTGAAATAATTCGTCGATTTATTGAAAATTTTGAAACTTAAAACTTCCATAACCAAATTATTTTGACGGGGTTCAGATTTTCGGAGTTTTGGTCTTTCGTGTAAAATTCTTGGGGACTTTTGATGTTTCGGGGTAGTATTCTTTCGGAGTATTGAGCGTTCTGATCATTCAAAGTTCGGAATTCCAAACCGGTCCCGTTCCGATTTTCGGAGTTTTGGTCTTTCGGATTTTTTATCTTTCGAGGTCTGACGTCACTTAACAATTCCCGGTTCCTCAGAAACGCCCACTGTACTTTTTTTCTTACGCAACGTTGTCAATTTTCGAGTAGCTCGCCCCCCTCTCCCCTTGTAGTTTTCCAAGTCCACTTAATTACCATTTCGGAAGAGCAATCAGCTGACGTTGCACGAGCAAGAAATTTCCCCGTGCAGAAGTGGCAGACACGTGACTAGGTGGAAAAAAAAAAGAAAAAAAAAGAAAAAAAAAACGATTTTAGCGTCGACGGATGGAAAATTGCGAATGCTCCTTTCCCTATTAGTACATGACACGTGGATGAAAGAGACGTCGGGTGTCTGCGCCCACGTTGACGAGATAAAGCCATCCCGGCAAAGCGTAGTGTCGAGCGCAAATACTCGACTTGGTAGGACAATCGTTGCATCTCTCTCTCTCCCCCCCCCCCCTTTCTCTCTTGCCGCATCGATCCTTTCGACGCCATAGTCCAGTAAAAGAGACGAAAACCCAGCACTTTTAGTGTAGAATTAGAATTTTTGACTGTAGCTAGATGGTTACATCCTGAAAGTAATCCCAATGAAATTGTGTCCCTCAACTCGCCCTAACCCTAAGGGTTGAAAACCTAAAAATCACCGTATCTCAAGAATTAATAGTCCGATCAAAAAATGTTTCGAACAAAAGTTGTTTGGAATAATGAAATACGTATAGAGTTATTCAACGTCAGATCCCCTATCTTTGAAAATAGCGGCACAAAAACGATTATAAAATTCGGGCTTGATCCGGGCCAGTGGTGCTCTCGCACTTTTGTGCCGCTATTTTCAAAGATAGAGGATTGGATGTCAGATAACTTTATACGTATTTCATTATTCCAAACAACTTTTGTTTGAAATATTTTACGATCGGGCTATCAATTATCGAGATACGGCGATTTTTAAGTTTTCAACCCCTATTCCTTTGGGTTGGGGCGAGTTGAGGGGTAAGGTTTCATTAGGGTTACTTTCAGTATACGACTATCTAGTTTCAGTAAAACATTCTAGTTCTACGCTAAAAGTGCTGGGTTTTCGTCTCCGTTCCGGACCAAAAAGGAGTCGTCGATCATCGAACACGAATGCCGATCGATTCTTCTCCTCGGTGACGCAATATCGACAGTACGAGGGTGAATCGAAAAGTTCTTGGTATCACTATAAAAATATAAGAAAGTTCAAACAATTTTTTATTACATAATCTCCTTCTACTTCTATACATTTAAAATACCGCTTTTCCAACTTTCTTATTGCTCCATAAAAAAGAAACATTTTCTTGACTCTTCAGAGCTCGATCTACCTCTTCAGCAACCCAGTAAGCAACCGTAGAATAGAGTAAAGCATCAGCCCCCAATGTTTGCCGAATGTCCACAAAACATTCCCTTGTGGACTTTTTTTCAGTCACAGGTATTTTGTCACTGCACGTAACTCACTTTGATATATATTTGTGTATTTACAACTGTTTGCACAAAATAATTAATAACTTAAAAACAACACGATCAAATCGATTGAAACTTTGCAGCAATATTGTGACACTCTTCAAAACAATTATCAAACTACGATCGAAAATATGATATCTAAATGAGCTTCAAATAAATGTTTAAACCACCCTCGTATATACATAGAGGGTGTCTCACAGCTACCAAGGTTCCCTTGATCAGCGTATAGATCGCGAAGTCTGTACCAGGGATCTATTGAAAACCGAAAATCAATAAAGAAACAAAATTAAGGCAAATCTCGAGCAATAGTTTAAGGCGTTACCCCCACTTGTAGCGCAAAAAAGGCCTTTTTCATGAATTTTTTAAAAGAAAACTACAAAACTTTTTTAATCGATCAATATACCATCTTAAAGAACACATCTTGAAGAACTTTCAGTAATTTTTTTATTGAAAAATATTACATTGTTTAGTGGCAAATGGCCGTCAATGAAATAATGTTTTTATATACACGGTTTGCGGTGACCAACATTGCGGCGAAGTGGATCATCTGAAAAAAAAATGCGGATGGATTTAGTCAAATATAAGTATAAACTAGTCTTTAATCGAAGGATTTTGAAAAATATTCATTTTTCACAAAATGGCGGACAGTCAAAGTTAATGGTTCGATTTTAACGAAAAAAACGGCCGTTTTTTGGATATAAAACGGCAATTTTTTTTCGAAAAAAAATCAAACGATTAAAGACTACATTTTTATGTATTAAATAAGCCTGCAAAATTTCAAGAAGATCGGTTCATTAGTGTTCGAGTAATCTTGGTCAGCGACTTCAGAAATGCCATTATGAGAAAAACGCGTTTAAAGTTTCAATTTCAGTTTACACGAAGAAAATATTTTTTTTGTAAACTTACATAGAGTCATCTATTCCGGGCCCATACAGAAGTATGGGCCCGGATACTTGTACTTCAAAAAAATGCAATAAAAAAAATCGATTTTTTCAAAATCGCTAGTGGGGGTAACCCCTTAAGCCTGGAGAGAACGATCGTAAAGCTCACGAAAACTTCGTACTCTCGAAACTTGCAACGAGTATATTTGTGTGTGTGTATATGCGCATATTGGTAATTCTCCCAAAATGATCATTTTGCATGTAATCCGAATTTTTTAATAAATGCAATTACCTGGTAGGGTTTTTTTGGAATATAACAGTTTGAAATATTTCAAAAACTTCCTACATAACAGATTTGGCGGAATAATCATGGTTATCGTATGTTTCCGGTATTTTGACTATGAAAATCATTCCTCTGGAGTGTAACTCCATTGGAATCCAGATTTTGTATACAGTAGCAAGAGGTACTAAAAATTCAAAAACATCAGAATGAATGTACCTTGAAACTATTGGACATTTATTTAATTCTTCCCTGAAAAATAAGAATAATAAGCACAGACATCTCACAATAAATAATGAAATTTTTTAACTGTTTTCTCAATCATTCCTCTGCAGAGCTGTAAATCAGTTCATTCATAGTGAGACGGCCGGCACCAGCTGATCACGCTTGCCAGAGCAGTGCCTTCTACATCTACTTTTCCGAAGAGACTGATTGTGTCGTATCATTTTAGTAGCTGTAATTTTTTCCACAGACTAAAAATCCTACAGACCAAATATACTACAAAAATAAACCGTTTCAGGCCTGTCGAAGCCGAATTGGAAATCACAAAATCATTAATAGCATTATTGGAAATTAAAATGATAAAAATCTTCTTAAAAAATACGATTAATTCGACAAAAAAGAAGGAAAAATGGGCCCACGATGAAACTACTCTGAAAAATCATGAAATGGGTCACTCTATTTTAGAGAATTTCTTGAAAAAAATAAAAGATGTCAATCATCGTTAAAGAAAATAGTCGGAAGGAAAAAAACCTTGATATCGTTAATTGATAAATTTTTCCAGATTTTTAAACTGAAGTATGCTCCAAAGTATGCTCCAAAGTATGCTCCAAATTGTTGTTGTTTCCAGAATGAAACAAAATTACATAGTGACATTTGTCGATATCTCAATTAGTTCAGGAGTTATGAGCGTTTACACGTTTCCAAAACTTCCGAAAGCGATATTTTTTGGAAAATTATAACTCCCAAAAGAGAACAGATAAAAATCTAAAAATTGTCGTGGATATTCCTTTCATGGGGTACAATTGTACAAAAAAAAACAGGAAAACCGAAAATGGTCGGGATCACTTGTTCAGCAAATATATTTCATCAATAAATGTATTGAGATGTATTATTTTGTTTTAGTTAAAAAACGAGAAGAACTTTATGGTAGATCTAGTTGCATGTTTGCAGTTATAAACAGAATCGTATTTTAAAAAATAATAGTTTTTGATTGTATATGTATACACTCATAATGAAAAACGATTTTAAAAAAAGTGTATGCTTGCAATTGCGAACTGACATGCATTTTATATATATATATATATATATATATATATATATATATATATATATATATATATATATATATATATATACATATACATATACATATACATATACATATATACATATATATATATATATATATATATATATATATATATATATATATATATATATATAGAATAAAACACTATTATTTTTAAAAAATGCCATTCTGACGCAAAGAAATGTGTTCTAAATGCAAAAATGCAAAAACGCGAAAGTAACCAAAGAAAAGTTCTGAACGAGCTTTACCCCTCTCTCAATTCTCTCTTTTCGGTTAGGGTAGGGGAATGTAAGGGTGTCCTTCAAATACGTGGCTCCAAGGCCACGACTCTTGCTTGGCGAGGATGCACACACACACACACACACACACACACACACGCGCGCGCGCGCGCGCGCACACACACACACGCACACATATTGGCAAGAGCCTGCAGATAGCGAGAAAGCTTTTCCTCGAGACTTGTACGAAGCGAGAGGCCAGTACATAGTGCAGAAGCACGCCTTGCGGGGTTTATCGCAATACTGCGTTGCATGGGCACGTCGTCTCTCCAGCAACGAGGGAGAGAGAGATAGAACAACAGAGGGCGAGAGAAAGAGAGAGAGAGCGAGAGTGAGGGAGGGAGACAGCGTGAGATCGAGAGAAAGGGAGAGAGAAGGAGAACTGTATACGGGTTCTTCTCCAGTTGCCCACTCAGTGGCTCGTAAGCCTTCGAGCCAATCGCATTGGCCATTGTATTTTTTTCGTCGTTCCGCGTGTCTTTTTTTTAACCGATCGTGGACGTTTCTCTTCCCCCCCCCCCCGCCCCCCTTTCGTCCCGCGTCGTCTGCCTCCTCACTTTTTCCCCTTCGAGGTTCGAGTCTCGCGAACTTTCGCGTCACCGCGATCTCGCAGGTTTACAATTAAATAATGTGAACAATTAAAAAAAACGTATAAACATATATACACACACACACGTATATGTATATATATATATATATATATATATATATATATATATATATATATATATATATATATATATATATATATATATATATATATATATATATATATATATATGTACATACACACACACACACATACATACACACAAACTTATATATATACATACATATATATATATATATATATATATACACACTATACTGCGGAAGATCGAGGGAGTATAAAGTTATCCACGTAAAGGTGTATACAATTGCACCAAAGGGTGCATCAGTTCGTTCCGATTAGTTTTCACCGCAGCCGTTACGTCGTTAGGATTTGTTCTGCCTTTTTTTTCAATTATTCATTGCTCCCTTTCGTTTTTTTTTTTGGAAATGTGCATTTTGCGGCAATGAATTGGAGCAGTGTATTTCGTTGCAAATAAAATTGAGAAGAGCACGCGAAAACGCTTCTTGTGCGTTTCACACGATGACAACTTTTGGAGGATTTTAATTCTCAGTTTGTCTCTCGCGGGATATTTTGGCTGGAGTCGTTTTTCTAACGCTGAATTTGTGCCGGTTAGATAGAAGGGACAAAGATGGGTTTTTTTATATTTTGATTGATTCGTTCGAAAAGTTGTCGGGGTGCCGAGTTGATAAATAATTTGGGTAATTAGTGATTGAATCGTTGGGTAATTTTTTTCGGCGCTTCCTATGCGAAAATTCCATTGTTCTTTTTTGGTTATTCATGTTTTTCAAGTTTTTGCTTACGGTCGGAATTTCGAAGTGGCACTGCGAATGTTTTTTTTTGTTGCGGAGCCACCGTATTTGGAAATTGGAGATCGTGTGAGGCTGCACTTTTGATTGATCGTATATTGATATAATGTTTATATATATACATACATACATATTTATGTACATACATACACATATATACATACAAACGTATATATACACACACACACACATATATATATATATATATATATATATATATACCTGTGTATAGAAATTTAATGCTCGCTCATTCATCTTCCTATTTGCTCAGTTTGTTTGTCGGAGGCTCATTGAAGAAATTAATATATATCCGTGACAGACGGCATAACATACGAGACTCAGAGCCGATCGTACGGAGAAACGTCAATCCGGTGTATTTATCTTCTTTGATAATCGTTTTTTTTTTCTTTCTTTTTGCCATCATTAATGACATAATCGGCTGCGACGAGAACAGTTCGTACGAGCACACAAGATTCTTGGACTAAATTGCTCCGCGTCTACCCGCGCATGCATTTTTTCATTTAATTTTTTTCGCTTACGAAGATCGGTGCTTCGTCGTTCGAGCCACGCGTGTCGTGACACTTCTACGCGTTTGCTCGCTCACGGTTATCCTGGAGTTGAATGTTCAAAGGAACAAGCAGATTTTTATGTCGCGATAACGAATGGAAAAATACTAATGATTTTGCTGTCCGAAATGAGCGTATATGTTGTTTTTTTCATTGTGAAATTCATTGACAATAAATAATTCATACGTTGAATTTTAAATGTCCTTTCAAGTGCTGTGAATAAAGTATTCCAGCTCTCACGATGTTTTCAATTCAACGATCCGAAACGTTTTTTTGGTGGATTGCAAAAAATAAATTGAAAAATGACGATGATGGAATTAACTTTTAATTCGAAGCGGATTCGTTTTTAATTCGACGTTGAATTGATCATTTCGACGATCGATAGTATCCTTTCGAATTGTTTGATCCTGCGAAAAACATCATGTTCAAAACAACATGTTTTATTTTCGTTCGGATCATTTGAACGAAAAAAAATGGATGAGCTGGGGGAAGAATAGTGATCTATTGAATATCTATTGATCACGAAAATGTTGATCGATCAAAAATATCGCGGTTAATCGATATTTTGCGACAGACAACTTTCCTCGTGCAAACGGCACTGTGGGAGACGCGAGATTGAATCCCACGGAGGCGTGTGGCTAATGGGAAATGAGTTTTTTTACGAAAAATAAGAGGGAAAAAAATGGAGAGACAAATTCGTTGCGTAAATCGAATTTACGCAACGAAAAGATTATTTATGTCTATATATATATATATATATATATATATATATATATATATATATATATATATATATATATATATATATATATATATATATATATATATATATATATATATATATTTGTAACTGAGAAAAATATATTAAATGTTTTTTCAACACCTTTACGAAAAAAGTATAACGTATTTTTGTGATGATTGGTATTTGTAAAAAAAATAGACCATTCTGAAATAAAACATAATTCCCATTTTGAGTTCAGCAGAATGAAGATAATTAAATTCAGAATACACATGACTCCCCAAAAAAGCTTCGCTCCAACGAAATTAAATTGCATTTGTCCACTTTGAAATTCATCTTCGATCATTTTTTGCTCCATGACGGGAAGCACGAAAACAAAATTCAGGAGTGTTTCGTATTCGGAATTTAATTATCTTCATTCCGCTGAACTCAAAATGGAATTTTGTTTTTTTTTCGAAAATGCTCAATTTCTTTCGGCGAATACTACTCGTCACAAAAATACGCTGTATTGTTTTTCGAAGAGGTTTCGAAAAATCATTGAAAATTATATTCTTCGCGGACGCAAAATTTCCGCACAAGATCGTTAAAAAACACATGGAAAATGAGAGGGCAAAAAGGAAGAGAAATTCGTTGCGTACGTAGAATATTTACGAGAGAATGATGCATGTCTATGTATAAAGATATATATTTTTTAAGGTCTAACACGGAGCTTTTGTGGCCGAACAAATATGACGATTAATGATTTTTCAAGTCCTCTTCGAAAAAAATCAAGCGTGATCTCGTGATGAGTAGTATTTGCCGAAAATAATTGAGCATTCCGAAAGAAATCTAAATCCATTTTGAGTTCAGCAGAATGAAGATAATTAAATTCCAAATACAAAACACTAAAAAAGAACTCTTCTCAAATGGAATTAAATTGAATTTGTCCTCTGCAATAGGCATTTGTGATAATTTTTTTCTAGATGACGCGATGCACAAAAAAAGTTTCTTAGGAGTGTTTCGTATTCGGAATTGAATTATCTTCATTCTGCTGTACTCAAAATGGAATTGTAATTTTTTTTTTCGAAAATGCTCAATTTTTTCTGGCAAATGCTACTCGTCACAAAAATACGATGTGTTTTCTTCGAAGAGGACTTGAAAAATCATTGGAAATCATATTTTTTCCTCGGTCGCGAAATTTTCGTGCAAGGTCCTTGAAAAGCACATGGTCATTTTAGAATATCTTTAAGGGATTTTCTCACTTTAGATGCTGAAAAAAGCTATTTTATGAATTTTTTTGATAGGTTTATATTATAGATATAGATATAAAAATTGTTACACTTAATAAATACACTTTCGAATTACATAAAAAAATGTATTTATTTATTTGAGTCACTATAGACGAAAATGGTGGTTAAAAAAATGTTCAAAAAAATTGTAGGTCTGCGCTGTTGATGAAATCTCGAAGATGGATCATTCGAAACAAAAAAACCAAGCGGTTTTAGATTCAGTGTGTTAATGGCGAAGCGCATATCATGCGATTTTTAATATATGCAAAAATAACAAAATGGTGGACATTTTTCGAAAAAACAGAAAAAACGTATTTTTTCACCGTATTTGGCGAAAAGGTGTAAATATCAAAATTCAAAAGAATCCTTAATATGCGCTATAGCTATCGTTGTAAAGAATATGTGGTTAACATTTCACAAGGATCGGTTCAGTAGTTTCGAATATTTTATCAACAAGCCGTCGAAAAACGTTGTTTCGAGAAAAACGCTTTCAAAGTTTGTTTGGGATACGTAAATACATTAAAAATTTTTTAAATGTATTTCGAAAGTGTATTTATTGAGTGTAAAAACTTTGACATCAATATCTGTAATATAAACCTTTCAAAAAAATTCATGATAATAACCTTTATAGCGTCTGAAGTCAGAAGACCCCTTAAGGCCAAAAGTTTCTCAAAAAAATTCATGATAATAGCCTTTTTTAGCGTCTAAAGTCAGAAGACCCCTTAAGGCCAAAAGTATCTCAAATTTTCATAAAGTTTCAAAAAATAAATTTCGTGGATCCTTGAGAAGAGTACGTCGACCGCGATATTGTTGAAAAAAAATGTGCCTTTCCAGGCCGCGTGTCGTACAGGCAGCACCGATTGAAAAAGGCCGTTTGACAAATACACACATAAACTACTGAAACTCTCGCGGCGATCTATCTTGGCGGTGGTGGGGGTGGTAGAGTGGAGTAGGAGAGGGTGACCAGTGTCTGCGGCGTGTCCGCGATTTCTTCAATAAGAATCGCGACGCATCGGTGATCGGGTCCGAGTCCGCGTTTACTTTAAGACGGTGCGACTGGTCCATTCTCCCACAGCCTCCCCCCAAAATTTCCACATTATTTCTTCCTTCTTTAAAAAAAAACTTACTGATTTCCCAAAGGTCCTTAAATTCCATAGGTCCCTCACCCTTTCCTCGCTCCTTAAACGTAAACGAAAAGTACCTTCGATTTGGCGGAAGAATTAAAAAAAAGGTAGCAACGCTTCGACGAAACGATTTTAGATCGGCAAAGAAGCTGAGAAACGTCGCAGAGAAAAAAACATTCAAGTGAATTATCAAAGTGCGATAGACCGAATAAAAGGATTATCAAAAAAAAAAAAACATCGAGGAAGAAAAGTGTGAAAATGACGACCGAAGCTTTGAGAGAGAGGCTTTCGAGCAAATTGCATTTGACGACGAAGACCACGGGCGAGGAGAGAATACGGAGGGCCAAGGAGAAGGACGAGGACGTCGCCATATTCAGCATGTTCCCGATGGAGGGCGATCCGAAGTTTCGCTGCTGCTTGGGCAAGGATTGCACTTTGGGCGACCCCAAAAAAGCTGACCCAGGTGACGATTCGCTGTAAAAAAAAAAAAAAAAAACGTCGATCAAGTGCTGATCAACGATCGAGACACCGATATAAAAAATTATATATTGAACAAGGGACGAAAACGCTTTCAAAACCATTACCTTCCGTGGATCTACGAAATTTTCATTTCCACTCATCTCAAACTTGCCTATTGCATTATCGCTGTGCACTTTCGAGCTTCGTTGGGATTGATATTCGTGATCGAAGTTGGACGTCGTGTATAAGGGTTCTTGAATCGCTTTGAGGTCACAGTATCATCGGGGCCAATGGGATGTGGGCCGAGGTGGCTTTTACGTGTATACGGACACACACACTATATATATATATATACACATACATATATATTTATTTATACATGGATGTAAATTATAAGCTAGAATACCCCATATATATGGGAAAAAGTATTTTTTAAGACATTACTCCTCATATCAATCAATTGCCCCCGTATTCAAAATTACGTACACCTTAAAATCTTGAAAATCACATTACATCAAATGTGAGTTTACATCCATATATATATATATATATATATATATGTGTCAAGCGGCAGTTTTCAGGACATTTCCAGATAGCCATCGGATGTTGCCGGGACACTTGGCAGTTTTCGGGGCAGACCTGAAAGAATTTTTTTGTCGATCGTTCATTATCAGGACAGTCCCGATAATGTACGATACAAATAAAAAAGTTCTGATACGTTTTTTGAGAATATGCTAAGGAAAAAAAATGTTTTTCAGGCCTCAATTTACTACCCATCGTTAGCAAAAATGTATGTGTTTATGTAGAGCTTGAACCCATGCTTTAGTATAATTATATGTGTAAAGTGTGTTTTCGAGACAGATTTATATGGTAATGGGTTGTTTTCAGGACAGGCCTGAAAACAACTGTACAAACTCTAAAATTTGGTATAACTTCGTTCTACCATTATATTTCGATTGCTCAAGGCGGTTTTTTTTCATCAAACTTTCTTTGTAGGTCCTAAAAGCGGGAGTTTTCAGGACCTTTTCAGATAGCCATCGGATGTTGCCGGGACATTTGGCAGTTTTCGGGACAGATCGAAAAGCATTTTTTTTTTGACGATTGCTCATTATCAGGACAGTCCTGATAATGTACGATACAAATAAAAAAGTTTTGATACGTCTTATGAGAATATGATCAAACTTTCTTTATGTCAAGCGGCAGTTGCCGGGACATTTGGCAGTTTTCGGGACAGATCGAAAAGCATTTTTTTGACGATCGCTCATTATCAGGACAGTCCTGATAATGTACGATACAAATAAAAAAGTTCTGTTACGTCTTTTGAGAATATGATCCTACTTTCTTTATGTCAAGCGGCAGTTTTCAGGACATTTTCAGATAGCCATCGGATGTTGCCGGGACATTTGGCAGTTTTCGGGACAGATCGAAAAGCATTTGTTTGACGATCGCTCATTATCAGAACAGTCCTGATAATGTACGATACAAATAAAAAAGTTTTGATACGTTTTTTGAGAATATGATCAAACTTTCTTTATGTCAAGCGGCAGTTTTCAGGACATTTTCAGATAGTCATCGGAGGTTGCTGCGACACATTTCAGTTTTGGGGGCAGGTCTGAAGGCATTTTTTTGTCCATCGTTCATTGTCAGGACAGTCCTGATAATGTACGATACAAATAAAAAAGTTTTGATACGTTTTTTCAGAATATGCTAAGGAAAAAAAAATTCAGGCCTCAATTTTAGTACCCATCGTTAGCAAAAATGTCTGTGTTTATGTAGAGCTTGAACACATGCTTTAGGATAATTATATGTATAAAGTGTGTTTTCGAGGCAGATTTATTTGGTAATCGGTTGTTTTCAGGACAGGCCTGGAAAAAACTGTACAATCTTTAAAATTTGGTATAACTTCGTTCTATTATATTTCGATTGCTCAAAGCGTTTTATTTTATCAAACTTTATTTATCAGGACGATCTGGGAAAGGGAAATGAGGAGCGAAATTTTTTCGATCGGACTTTACGAAAACTGGACTTTCAAGCAGCCCCGGATCTACGATTTTTCCGAGCCGGGGAAAAAACTTGACATTGGCGCCCCTCCCCTCCAGCATTTAAGATTAAGGGGGAGATCTCTTTAGACGCCCGAAAATAAGTCATTTTTCATGATTAAAAAAAAATGTGATAAAATAATCGCATCATTTTAAAATTTTGACATTATCTTATTACAACTTTCAAGTGGTAAAACTTTTTAATCAGAGATAGGCTTGAGCAAGCATTATCGATTGTAGATCTCATATTGTGAATGGAATGTGCTTGTAAATAAAATAAAATAGTGTGATGGCACTAATAACGATTACTTGCGGATTTCATTGTATTCTCATGACTTCCTTTCGCCCTGAAGCATATCTATAGGTATGTGACGAAGATAATGTTAATGGAATTGCATACATTGGCTGCACACCACTTTTTTTGTGCCGTTTTTTCAAAATTTCTGTTTAAATTATTGTTTGCATCGGAAATTTATATAAAGGATGTTGTAATATAGGCAGAAAACTTTCGATGGTCATCATGTATCGGAAGTTCGCGAAATTGTTGCTGGTGAGAAAAAGACTGTGATGGGAAACGTTCTTCCTCAAACACGCGTCAACAATCCCAAATATCACGTGAAACGCTGTTTTTACAACATAAACATCACACGCGGTGCTGTCATTCACGCAAACACCTGATTTAAATGGCGACCGGCATACTGCACTAGCAGACGAAAACCAATCAAAATTTTTACAAAACTCGCCGCAAGGGCTGCGCTCATGGAGCCTAGATACCAGGAGGTTCAGCGAGGCCTTTCAACTCGTCCCCAAAACGAGAACAAGAAATGATGGCGCTGGGGTGCTCCGGCACCTATATGTATATAGATATACGCTAAACATGGGTGCGATCTAAGACAAATCACAGATGATGTACCTAACCCTCATTAGTGTTAAGGGATAACACCAGTCTAGGATTTTGGAAAGACGTTTTCTTCCCTAAAAATACTTTGGTGTCATGAAAATAATATGCAATTGGTCCTGTAGCAAGTTTTTTAATTAACTAAAATTAATTAATTAATATTAATAATTAATATTAATAATAATTAATAAAATTAATTAATTAAAATTAATTAATTGGTTTTTGTTTCAGGTCTTATATTTTAAGAGAAAACCGTTCTCCCGTGAAGCTATATGTAAAAAAACACGTTTTTCTTGATGGGCTGTATCGCCGCCATTTTGAGTTTGAGATCTTTTCTCGCTTTTGCGTTTTTTTTCCGAACCGTCATGAGGAAATTATGAATCTGCGGATATTTCGATGTTTGATGTCACGATCGGTCTGTCGTGAGGTTAGAAACTCATCCGATCACTTTCACCTCGTTGACCAATATATTACTATATATGTAGGTGCCGCTGCACCCCAGCGCCATCACTTCGGGATATTTTCGGGGACGCTTTTTTCAGCGCCTTTGCATTGCCGCTGAACCTCCTGGTATCTAGGCTCCATGGCTGGGCTACTAGAGTTACTTCGGAGGCCTATACGAGAAACGAAAACGCGTTTCGTCCCGGCTTTTTAGTTCTTGTAATCGCCACTACCTAGCGTTGGCTGTTATGTGACAGCCTGCGGCTCTAAATACTTCGATCAGATGAACGATTCGATACTTTCGTTCCGTGCTGTTATCGTAATAACGAACTGTTACAGCGATAACAGAATCCATCATACACGCGGATAATGGTTTTCGAAAAGTTATCTACACTATACTTTTATTCGTGTAAAATATTCGAAGGACCGGTGCAACGTACATATATATGCATGCCTGTCACACGACTTCTAACGCCACAGTGCGGTAAGGACATTTTGCGAACAGCATTTATCTACCAGTGTCGCCCCCTGGTTCCGATAGAAGAAATTGTGTGACTTCGTAGGAGGGGATTAGCAGGAAGAAAGAGAGTCTTCGAGTATCGTTCATTGTGTGTCGCGCTGTGTCTCTATCTCCGTCACTCTTTGTCGGCTCGTCTCGCACCTCTCGGTCGCGTGCCGGTTTTTCGCGCCCGAGACACAGGCTGCCTCTGCCTCGAAATATAGACTCGATATAGCTGTCTGTGTATCGCTTTTTGTGTATCGCCCTCTATCTCTCTCACTGTACCTCGGATCGCCTTGCGCCTCAGTCTCAGAGACAAAGGGTACCTTCGCCTCGACGTATATCCGAATTGGCGAGCTCGTTTAAGTTTTCATCACAGTAAATTGTGTGTAATTTCGCAGGAAGAAGGACAGTCTTTGCACTGTGAACGATAGACCATTTCACGGGTTGGTCGTTTTCCCGAGACTTTATTTCTTCCTGCACGGCAAAATATTAATTTATTGCGAAAAGGCACGTGGCTGAAGATGTACGCGTTAGTGGAATTCACCGATGATAATATTTATTATGTTTGTCATGAATCTCATATAATGTCCAAAAAAGGAGACGCATGTTGTGCAACTGTACGTTGCACAACATGCGTCTCCTTTTTCGTGTCCACCGTTTTTTAGGAGGCCCCGGAACGTAGGTTTCACCGGGAGAATGTCCCAAATTTTTTCAAGTTTGTAAAAATGAAATATTGCTTTTAATGTGCTTTTTATTTTGAATAGAATAATTGACATTATATTTTTAAAAATAGAGAAAATATGCTTTTTTGGCTTCGAAACCCGCGTAACCCCATAACCACGTAAAATGATTATTGAGAAAATAAAAGAAAATAAATTATTCAAAAAATGTGCAAAAAATAAGCTTCGCGCAATATATGATGTATGCAACGTTACCGTGATATTAATAATAAAACAAAGTGTCTTCGAATCCTTATGTCCATTCTGTTACAGTGTTATCGCTCACTAGATCGACCTGAGCCTCACGATATACAATATCTAATATCACGACCTGAGCCTCTCGTGCGAATAAAATGTAGACTCTAAAAAAATCTTCATTTCTTAACGACTTCAGAGACGAGCTCAAAAAGTACGAGTAATCGTGCAAGTAATAGTGTATAATGCTTTCGACATTCTCCATTGCGAAATAATCACCAAACAATCATGATAAAAAAAACCATTAACATGGAAGAATATTTGGGTTTGTTTGGGCCTTGTTGGATGAAATTCTTCGATAAATTATTCGTGGCGTCACCTTGCCATTTCCGAGGAATTGCAGGGTAATTTTATGAGTTTAGGAGAGCATAATCATAATTGCGCGAACGGCTCGAAATGTGGTGGAAGCGGCTTGTATATGCCAGGACCTGAAAAAGGCCCATTCGTCCCTAAATGTTTCGAAAACTGCCAATTTAGCGATAGTCTTGAAAACTACCAGTACATACTTCTTGTTGTTCACGTGAGGGCGTCGCGGGATATCATCGTGTGTCAATTCGTACAACTGAGCACTCGCCTGTTAATCTCGCGATTCACTGAAGTTCTGTGCTTCTACAGTGCTATCGTGTCTTTTTCGGTTTTGGGTACAAACCTTCTCGATGCTCCTGGGGTTATTTTCGGCCCCGAGTCGCAAGCTGTTTACAGAGGAGATTGTGTACAGAGGAAACTTCAAACGCTGCCTAATTACCTTCTCCTCTATCCACGTATCCTAATGATGATGAGAGCATGAAGCTTTCTCCCAAATTCATATTATAGGATTTATAATATTCAATCTAATTATATAATATAATATGTAACTTATACTATGTAACTTGGAAAGAAATAGTCAAGTTTGCGGAAAAAAGTTCCTACTGTTAAAATGTTGAGAATACAAATTTGAAAGTATTTTATAAATGTTATAATTGTTCAAAAGAATTTAATTTGAAAACACTGCTCATGCAATGTTACTTAACCACGTATAACAATTTAGAGAAACAAAGTAAATTATCATTGAAAATGTACATCATACAATTGTGTTCCGTTTGTTTATTCGATTACAATTTGAAGGGACCATAAAAACTATATCATTGAGATAAAACTGATCTAATGAGTTTCATTGAAAAAAATATATTTCCGTACCGTTATTTTGCTACGAATAATAAAAAGTAAGAATCAAACAAAGTGGTTTCGAGTTCATTCTGTTACTATGATTCCCGATGATATGCTCACTCTTTACGGCGAGTAGAACTGTCCCCTGTGCTTCGAAAATTATTGATTAATGTGAGGTTTTAAAAGCACCAATCACTTTGCATTGTCTCCGATCTCGTGAATACCAGCAAAGCCCTGGAACGTAACTTTCTATTTATACTGTCCCGAAAACTGCCAATATATATTTGGAGACAAACTACGCTATATATACTGTCCTGGAAACTGCCAATACATTTACAGAGACCTGAAAAATGATATATACGCAAAGACCTGAAAAGAGCCCATTCGCCTCATAATGTCTCAAAACTGCCAATATATATGTGGAGACATAAACTACGTGATTTATACTGTCCCGAAAACTGCCAATACATTTACAGAGACCTGAAAAATGCCGATCTCTTGGTACTGCCTCGAAAACTGCCAATATGTATTCGAAAAACCTATCTCTCTAAAAGGTCCTGAAAACTGCCTTTATACGCGAAGACCTGAAAAGAGCCCATTCGCCTCATAATGTCTCAAAACTGCCAAGATATATGTGGAGACATAAACTACGTGATTTATACTGTCCTGGAAACTGCCAATACATTTACAGAGACCTGAAAAATGCCGATCTCTTGGTACTACTGCCCCGAAAACTGCCAGTATATATTTGGAGACATGAACTACGTGATATATACTGTCCTGGAAACTGCCAATACATTTACAGAGACCTGGAGAATGCGGATCTCTTGGTACTGCTGCCTCGAAAACTGCCAATATATATTCGAAAAGACCTGAAAAATACCTATCTCTCTAAAAACGACCTGGAAGCTGCCTATATACGCGAAGACCTGAAAAGAGCCCATTCGCCTCATAATGTCTCGAAAACTGCCAATTTACCGATAGTCCTGAAAACTACCAGTATATACTTTTTGTAGTATATATACTTTTAGGGGCTTTATATAATGAAAAATCTTCCCGAAAAATGTTGAGGGTGATAGAACGTACGGAAATCGCGGTAAATATATGCCTCTCAAAAAAGTCCCACAAACTGCCGTTTGACATATATATATATATATATATATATATATATATATATATATATATAAGGGTGATTCGTTTCAGGGCAACTTTTTTTTTTCGACCCATCGTGCCCGAAAACCTTTAGTTGGTACCCAAAAACGAACTTTCGTGAAAAGGGGGTGTTGTCAAAAAATATTTAGAGGTCGCGAATTAAAATTGAAGGTTTCCCATTTGATTAACATTGAAAAAAATATTTTCCTCACTATTAGTGTTACCATTCCGCGAATTTTGATATTGCGATATTTTCCAAGTGGGTTCTCATAGGAAATATGATACTCCGCAATAAAGTTCATTGAGCCATGGCCGTAAATTCAACCGTTTCAGCGGCATCATTATTTCAAGTGAATACTGTGCAAAATATCTATTCAAACGGCTGTAACGCCTAAGCTATTAGATATATCGAAAAAAATTCAGATGAGAACTTTGTAGAGAAGGTAATTTTCTACAAAAAAGTCTTATAAGCCGAGCCCGAAAATTCAACTCTTTCTCAGCTATAGGTGGATGAAGTAAAATAAATAGATTTTTTTTAAACAAAAACAAACCCCCCTCTCCCCAATGACCAAAAATGCACAAAACAGGTCAAAAACGTATCTATTTTTTTTTTCAGAATTAAACAAAGCGACCCGAGTGCATTTTTAAATGTATTGCCGCCGCCGTCCGGCAAACGGTGGGGAAAAAATCGTAGTCTGATTTGAACTGGAGTACCCTATATACATGGGAGGGGAAAACATTTTTAACTCGTTTTATCTATGCAACTTTGGGCATCAGCACACTATGGCTGTTTTGAGAACGTTTCGTAAAATGGCCTTTACGTATATATATATATATATATATATATATATATATATATATATATATATATATATATATATATATGGATTAACATTTGTATCACATAAATCCAAAGGTGATTTTGAAGACTTTGATATATACATAATGTTGAGTATGGGGACTATTGACGAATACGAGGATTAATGTCTTCAAAAATACATTTTGCCATATATATATGTCAACGTAACAGTTTCTCGATACGTGTACGAAGCACGCGACTAACCGGTCTTTGGAGCAGGAGCAACAGGATTATAACCGAGTGAGCATACGAGAAATCGAGTCATAGTCTCCCGTAACCTTATCGGGCGTATATAAGCTGGTTATAAGCATATATACAGGTATGTATATGTATGTGCATAGGTGAATATACACCTGTATATGTATGTATGTATATACATATATATATATATATATATATATATATATATATATATATATATATATATATATATATATATATATATATATATAAATGCCTACATACATACATATATATAACCATATATGCATGTATATATGTACATATGTATATATTTGCCCGCTATTAGCTCGGCGTACCACGTGTCCACCTGTGTGTACACCCTGCACTCACATAGCTAACGAACTCGCTAATTAGTCTCGACCATGGCTCGGTCTTCCTTTTGCTTCGCTATGCAGCCGCGTTTGCCCTCGCTGCGACACCCTCGGGCATCCTTATTCTACTTTTTTGCAAAATCACAACAAAAATACGCCAAGCACTTGAAAGTTGGTCTTCTCACTCATTCGCTCACTCTTTAAGCAACGAAAAGATTCGATTGCATCGGCCAAGAGAGAGAAAGAGGGAGATTCATTAGATTTGATTGTTTATTAGTGCTCCAGGATCAAGACGTACTTTGACACTCTAGATTGACGGTTCGTGCAATAGAAAGAAAAAAAAATACAGACATAAAAAAGAGGCGCGATACAAGAAAGACTCTGTATAAACAAAATAAAAATTAAACGAAAAACGCGAATAGAATAAAAAAGGCGGTTAAAAAAAAGGAAAATGGAAACAGGTCGCCGGAATTTTACTGAGGGATACAAAGCAGAGGCTCGATGCAAAAGCAAAAGGACTCTATGAAGGAAATAAAAATGAAATAAAAAATGGAAATGAATGAAATGAAAGCGAATAAGAAAAGCAAATAAAAAGTAAGTGGCAAGTAAAAAGAAAGAAAATGGAAACCGGTCGCCGCAATCGTACTGCGGGTAAGAAAAAAGTGGCTCGATACAAAAGCAAAAGAAAAATGGCTGTACAAATAAAATTAAAATTAAACGAAATAAATGGAAATGAAAGAAATAAACGCAAATGGAAGGGAAAAAAACGCAAATTAAACGTGAACGGCAAACGGAAAGAAACAAAACGTAAACTGGTCGCCGGAACCGTACTGCGGAAAGGAAAAAAAAGAGGCCATACAAAAGCAAAATAAAAATTACCGTATAAATAAAATTGACGTAAAAAGAAAAAACCCAAATAAAAAGAAAATGGCAAGTAGAAAGAAAAAAAATGGAAACAGGTCGCCGGAACCGTACTCCGGAGAGAAAAAAAAGGCTCGATAAAAAAGCGACAGAAAAATGACTGCAAAAACAAAATAAAAATTAAATATCACAAACGCAAATAGAAAGAAAATCGCCAATAGAAAGAGAATACACGAAGACAGGTCGCCCGAGCCATAAGTGCGGAAAGAAAAAAAGGTTCGGAAAAAAGCAAAAGAAAAATAATTCTCATGAACAAAATAAAAAAAACAAGAGAAAGAATTTAAAATAAAAAAAAAACACAAATAAATGAAAAAAAAAAAAAAAATACCTAAAATAAAAAAAAAGAATGAAAACGAAAACAGGTGGCCGGAAGTCTAACTAGTACCGGCAGTGAGCAGTCTCCAGAGATTAGATTTGTCCATTAGCGCGCCAGGACTTTGGGCCCTCTGGCACGTCGCAAGAGATAGAGAAAAGGATCGAGAGCGTTCACAATTTTCTTCATGAAAATCTATTTGCGAATTGCAACCGCAATCGCGAGGGTTGAAGGGACTCGTGCAAAATTATTAATTCTGTCGTAAAATCGATAATGTCTCGTCGGAACTGTCAAGTTCAGGGAAATTCGGATTCGGTGGATGATAGGCGCATATGTTCGAAATTGCGCTACTTTCCGAGAAGCACTTTGCCCGGCTCGCAACTCTCGCACTCCCTTTGCGATACGAGGCTCACCGCGCTGACGTGCATGACGCGCGTGTATTCTCGTCGCGGGGAGCACGCAAGTCTCGTTTCACTCTAAAACCATCCCACTTTGGCCACACGCACACACTTGAGCGTACATTTGTACAGATACGTGAGCACGAGATATCGAATGTGCGGATCTACACTGCTGAAAAAAAATATTCATTTTAAGACGGGAGCCTGAATTAGAAAGTCCAAAAAAGCGTTTTTTCGGGAATTTTTTTGGAAGGGAAAATAACAAGACAGCCCAGTAAACATTGAGGTATCTTTTCATGTATATTTGAAATGCATTAAAAAAATGTTCAACGTGAAATAATAAATGACTGCAGATTTGCCTAGTCCATGTGCGTCTTGCCACTGCAGTCCCCAATCGGCGGGCAAGATGCAGCTCGTAATTCTTGCCTGAAACAAAAAAACCAATAGAATTTTCAATTGTCATATATTTTTCTTCTGGGTGAAGTAAGAAAAAGGTGAAAAATCGGGAAATCATGATTTTTCTCCGGATTAAAAAAAAAATGGGTTAAAAAAACACTTTAAGGCGTTACCCGCACTTGTAGCGCAAAAAAAGGCCTTTTTCATGAATTTTTTTAAAGAAAACTACAAAACTTTTTTAATCGACCAATATACCATCTTAAAGATCACATCTTGAAGAACATTCAGTCATTTTTTTATTGAAAAATATTACATTGTTTAGTGGCAAATGGCCGTCAATGAAATAATGTTTTTATATACACGGTTTGCGGTGACCAACATTGCGGCGAAGTGGATCATCTGAAAAAAAAAATGCGGATGGATTTAGTCAAATATAAGTATAAACTAGTCTTTAATCGAAGGATTTTAAAAAATATTCATTTTTCACAAAATGGCCGACAGTCAAAGTTAATGGTTCGATTTTACCGAAAAAAAACGGCCGTTTTTTGGCTATAAAACGGCCATTTTTTTCGAAAAAAAAAATCGAACGATTAAAGACTACATTTTTATGTATTAAATAAGCCTGCAAAATTTCAAGAAGATCGGTTCATTAGTGTTCGAGTAATCTTGGTCACCGACTTCAGAAATGCCATTTTGAGAAAAACGCGTTTAAAGTTTCAATTTCAGTTTATACGAAGAAAATATTTTTTTTTTTGTAAACTTACATAGAGTCATCTATTCCGAGCATAAAAAAACTGCACTTCAAATTGCACTTCAAAAAAATGCAATACAGAAAAATCGATTTTTTCAAAATCGCAAGTGGGGCTAACCCCTTAACGTGCTATAAATATGATTTAGGGAGACTTTTACAACGACTTTTTTAATTCACTTAGAAGAGATTTTCGTACTGAAGAAAATGAACTTTGGTTTGATTCAATAGGTCGTTTAGTTTTTTTGCTATCACGCCCGCCAATTTGGAAAAATCGTGAAAATGAAAACTGGAGAAAACGCGCTTCAAAGTTTTCAATGGGAGGAAATGTCGATATCAAATAGGAATCGCTTCTCTGCTTTTCGCCTTGTATCTTCGAAAATATTTACAATTGGCCTCTCTAACTTTGTTAATATATTCTTGGATAGTTTATCTATCGATTTAAGCAAATAAAAAAAGAAAAAAATTTCGGACCTTTCTATTCAGGCGCGCCCTTAAATAGTATCTATTTAAATCAAATAAGTTTTTCCTTGTTTCACGGCTTACAACGATCGTATTTGTTTCAAATACATTTTTTTATTGGTTTCAGCTATTCTTGTTAAATATAAAATATATTCAAATTAAATAAATAAAGATTAGATTCAAGCACATTCTTTCTGTGAACGTATGGGAGATATTTTTGAATAAAAATACCTTTATTCGCGTGAATAAACGTATATTTGATTGAAATATATATTTCTGTTAAATTGTCGACAGATCTCTTTGAACCAAATAAATCTTTATTTGCTTACCCTATATCTGTCTTTCATTCAAATATATTTTCACCTCCAACGCATGAAAATTTGTATATAGCAAATGTAAATAGATTTCGATGGTCATCATATGAAAGGTTTATGTGGATCAAAAGAATTTTGATTTTATATTTTTGTGTAGTATGTATACATGCATAATGCGTGTGGTAACAGTATGAAAAGAAATCAATAAATATATTTAAAATAAATAATTCCAATAATGGAATGCAATAGGAAAAATTTCCGAATCCAGTGTAATCGCAAAGTCTTTAATAATCTTGACACAACACGAATTTGCGATAGCCTGATCAGTTACGAAAGAATACAAGTGCCAGCGTATAGACGCTCCTTTTATAGTTTTGGATGTAACGAAACCATAGCGTAATGTAAAATAAACGTGCCTTTTATTGTTGGGTTAGGCTACTGTGACTATCCGAAAATCATTTTTTTTAAATTATTTTTATTAGTTTAAATTTAATAATTAAATTAATAATTTAAATTATTTTAAATTATATTTATTATTATTAAATTATATTTATAAGGGTTATTTAAAAAATTAATTTTGAAGTAATGAGTAAGATTGAAAAATCGTTCGGACTTTTATTTGCATGTACATTAACAAAGTTGTGTACCAAATTTGATTAAAAAATATTAATAATTAAAGAAGTTATGAATAATCTCGTGAAGGACCTTTCAACGGTGTACTTCAATTTAGCCACCCGGTTGAAACAAAAAAAACGATTATTTTCTGAAAATAGATAACATCGGCTAGGACTTGGCCGAGTTTTTTTGTTATCTTCTTTTTATCATCAAGAAAAAATGTTTGATTTTTTTTCGATTTTTTTTTCGGAAAAATGCTATCATTATTGTTAATAACTAATGAAAAAAATGTTAAGAAGAAAAACGTCCGTCAAGACTAAACTACTATGACACTGAATAAGTGTATCAAATTTCAAGTCACTTCGTTTATTAGATGTCGAGAAATCGTGTACACCGTTTTGAAAAACATAGTTTCGTGAAAAACGCGTCTAAATTTTTACCAGCAGTTCTATCGTTGTAATCATAAGTTTACCTTCAATCTGCGATTCCTGGACCATGTGCTGGACCTTCCTCTTTTCAATTCAAGTTTTCTCAAGCGACGAACGCTTTTTGAAATCCCTTGAAAAGTGCATGTTAAGCTACAAATTCGTAACGGATCGGAATAAAAAGTATCCTATATGTTAGTCCGGACTGCAAGCTATATCTGTACCAAGTTTTAATCAAAGTCGTTTAATAGTTTTTGCGTGATGCGGGCGCATACAAACAGACAAGCGGACAGATAGACATTCCAAAAATTGCTGTTTTATTGGTTAACAACACGGCAATTACTCTCATAAAAATGTTTTATTTATATACGGACACGACTTTGTCATGATTTTATTTTTTTCCGATACGAAATATATTCAATCGTTTATTTTCATGTTGACTTGAAAATAAATAAACAATCCATCGTATTGAATATCGCCTTTCATAAATGTACAATATCTGTAAGTAACATTAAATTTATACATACATAAAATTATATATTATTTAAATATCGAATGAAAAATTGAGTTTTATAGGCGAATTCTGTGATCGCAAGATTCGTCGATAAAACTGCTTCTTTTTCCACAGCATAATATATTCTCGTAGGTCAAGAAAATTTTATCACCGAACGAATCCACCTCGTTTTGCAAACTATATTCATGTACGTTGTCTCTACGCGTGATTATTATTAGAAATGACGCACTCCAGCACCCTAAGAACTTCTCCACGGGCCTGCGTGAAATCCGGGACTTCCTTCAACGAAATTTTGTTCACGGGTTTATATATATATATATATATATATATATATATATATATATATATATATATATATATATATATATATATATGAGTGTCTATATAAAAACGCTCACGTCTATACCTATACACGTGACAGTACGAGATTCATCGTTTTCGCCTCGCGATCGTAAAGTCTCCGCTAGTCTTCGTCAGCCAGTGTTGATTCTCTTCCGTTCCTCCGGATTTAACGCATATGCGCATTTTTGCGATCCCCCGTATACGCATTTATCGAGTCGTTGCGTATACACGCGCGCCTACGTACCCACGTACGAGGAGCGTCGAGATGACGCTCCTTCGTGTACACGCACGTTTCCAAAATGCTCTACGATACGCAAATGCTATAATACGCGCGGCTGATGATTCAGTGCGTACGGGCTCTGCGAACGATACCACCCGCGACGACGAGCATCACGCAGAGGCGACCTCCTTGCCTTGAGGAATAGCGTTCGATTTTTTGGTCGTTTGGAAAAGTAAAATGAATTCTTCGGTTCATTGAGAACAAAAAAAAAGAATTTTTCTGTTCATTGAAAACAAAAAAAAATAATTTTTCTGTTCGTCGAGCATAAAAATATTAATTTTTCCATTTATTGCCCACAAAGAAAATGAGTTTTTCTGTTTATTAAAAATAAAAAAAGCTTTTTCTGTTCATTGAGAATAACAAAATTAATTTTTCTGTGCATTGACAACAAAAAATGAATTTTTCAGTTTACTGTGCACAAAAAGATGAATTCACTGAGTATTCAGTGAGAACACAAATAATCGATTTTTTTTGTTCAGTGAGAACACAAAAAATGGATTTGTTCTGTTTTTTAAGAACAAAAAAACTAGTTCTTGAGCAATTATCTGTTAATTTATCAATTATTGAGAAAATTTGTCGTGAATTATACTCTTTTAACAAATGAGCATTTATTCCGCGAGTTTATGCGGCTTTTTTATTTCGTTTTGCGTGCATGAATTAAACAGCATCGGAAACATAAAACGTGTTTGTTATCCGTTTCTCCGAGGATAGCCGTGCGGTGGAGAATTTCAATGCGAATTTACACACACACAGATATTTGTATGTGTATATATGGTATTATTTTTGATAGTCTGCCGAACGAGAATTCAAAGATTCGCTAGATCAAGTGAGAATAAAAGAGAGACGCATAATCACAAATATATTGAAACTTGGAGGTTACCACATTGCTTGCCTTGGACCATCGTCCAGTAGTTTATACATATACGGACGTGTCGTGAGCGCGAACCGTCGTGACGTCAGTTCTCCGGTCCTAAACTGAGTCACACGTGTGAACGAGAAGACAACGTATTTATCCGAAACATTTATCTTCGCGGCCCGATTCGCCCGAGTGCCAAAAATATTTAATGCGAATCGTCAAGGACGCATTAAAATTTAAGTTTTATCCAATCGGGGAGAGGGATACTCGTTGATCGATCTTAAGTGAAGGGGATGTGTGTTTCGAGGACTTGAAAAATAATACGGCTTTGAATAGCCGATATTTTAGCTGGTCTGAATTTATGCCAGTTCGCCGTGTGCGTAATGTTTAAAAAGTCGCAACAGAGGTTTGCGGGTTAGATGAATCGCGTGATTCTAAAGAAAAAATTGTTCATCCGTTTTTCTCTGGGACGCAGCGTTGCTGAGATATCAATCGACGAGTGTCAGCCAATCGGGTGCTGCGGTGAGACGCATCGTGCCGCGCAGCGGCGAGCGTCCAGTGAGTGAGCGCTCCGCCGCCCCTTCTCTTCGCCGCGGAGAGGCCCAAGCGGAGTGGGGAGGCACTCGGCGCATCCGATTGGCTGTCGTTAATCGATTGATAGCCGAGCAATGGTGCATCGGACAGAAAATCGCAGGAACACGTTTCTCTCGAGAATTTCACGCTCTACACTATCCTCCGAAGCTTCGGCCCGACATTTTCTGACACCTCGTAAATACCTTTTACCCATTCAGCCTGTTATAGCTTGACGTCGCGTTGTTCGAGATCACCTCGACTTTCCTCTCGACACTGAGGGCCTCTTAGATCATCGTTCGTAATACCTACATCACATACACGCACATGACCGGTAATAATTCGTTGCTTCTTCGTGCGGCAAGAAGATAATGACTGTGGCGAAGCGTGTATACGTGTACACAAAGAACGCGAGTCGCGGCGATGATACACGGAGTTAAAGAGATCGAGGAGCAAGAGAGGAAAAATAATCTTTCAAGAAGGCCGGACAAACGCCCACGAATATCGCGCGACCTTCTGAGTCATTTCGGCGAATATCGTCGTTTCGACGACATCGCGATGGCGGTCGCCAATATATATATATATATATATATATATATATATATATATATATATATATATATATATATATATATATTGGCGATGAACATACAGGGTGACAATTGTAAGGTGGTCATCTGCTTTTGAAGGGCCTGGTGCAGAGATTTCGCGACCGAGAAAGTTACTATATTTAACGGTTTTTCAAGGCCTCATAGAAAAAAATTAAGCACTCTGGAAAAAAACAAAATTCCATTTTGAGTTCAGCAGAATAAAAATAATTAAATTTCGAATCCGAAACACTTCTAAAAAAACTTTTCTCAAATAACATTAAATTCCATTTGTCCACTTTCAAATGCGTCTTTGATCATTGTCGTCGCGACGACGGAATCACTAAAAGATTTTTTGGCCTTTCGATATTTGGAATTTCATTATCTTCGGCCTAGTGTACTGGAAATGGAATTTTAATTTTTTCCAGTATGCTTGTTTTTTTCTGGAAAGTACGACTCATCACAAAAATACGCTATATTTTTTTCGACAAGAACTTGAAAATCAATTGAAAATTGTATCTCTATCAGTCTTCACGCAAGACCCTTAAAAATACATGGCCACCCTATAATCTTCACCCTGTGTATTTAATAAACGAAACAATCGCCATATAGATCATCCGATAAAAAAATTGAGTTTCTATTAATATTTCATCCAAATAATGATAAATGATTGCTCTTCACAAAAAATTATTCCGTCGCTGCATGAATTATTCTTAAGAATTGGTCCCAATGACCGAACACTTTATACACTTTTCCATACCAATTGTTTATGACTTTTCGCTTCTGCGCTCACGCTCGTGACGTAAACGTTGACACCAAATGATAAGCGGATACAAGGAGAACTGATTTTGTGTGGGCGGTCGAAGCAATTGCTAAACAGGAAGCTACATTTTTCGTTTGAGCTGACGTTCGTCTCTCCGGCGACTCCCTGTTTTGTAAAGCTGGCCGAGCACCATTTCACTTTAATATCCGAGACATTCCGAAGCGAAACGGTTGAATCGTGTAGGATAATCCTTCGAGTGTACCGTACAACCATTCCACTTTTCCTCGTTCTATTTCGGTACGTAACTCTGCATATATATGGAAAGAACATTTCGAACCCGTTATAGCTATAGCATATTGGCTATCGGCATATTTGGCTGTTTCGAAGACGGTACTTGAAATTTTTTTTCCGAATCGTTAGTTTTACAGAAGGGACGGTTTTAAAAATGCATATTTCGGGTGATTCACAACTATTTTTTTTTTTAATGTCGTGCGACAAAAATTTGCTCGAGTATTGGCGCGTCTAGGAAAGAAAATTGGGTAGCTCACGCATAAATTCCGAGCACTTTCGAAAAAAGTTCTATGATTAAAAATGAATAATGAGAAACAATATTCTAATCATCCCTTGATTTTCATGATTTTTCTTTTGAAGGAAAGATTTTTTTCTCCATTCCTGAAACTTAGGGTATGTTTCATTGCCACTATTGGCTTTTACATGGTATTTCTTTTTATTAATCTTTAAAAATTGCGAAGGTATGGCACGGTCTTCTAAATGCGTTGCGGCGGATGTTGTCAGACGGCGTGACACGTGGCGGCGGCGGGATTAATCTGAAAAAAAAACCAACATATCATACGATTTTTTATATATGCAAAAATAACAAAATGGCGGACATTTTTCGAAAAAAAGTGTTTTTCACCGTTTTTGGCAAAAAAAGTGAATATCAGTTCAGTAGTTTGAGTATCGGTTCAGTAGTTCAATATCGGTTCAGTAGTTTCGAAGATTTTATCAACAAGCCGTCGAAAAACGTTGTGTCGAGAAAAACGCGGTTTAAAGTTTTTAACAAGCAGATGAACGTGCTCAGGTAGTAAAGTAAAGGTCACACAAAAATACAGTGAGTCTTGCAGTTAGTTTTTCATAAAATTTTAATACGATGCTTACGGATATCTATACTTTTGGAAAATAAATTTGAAAAAAAATCGATTTTTTGAAAATTGTCCAGTGAGAAGACTGAAAGATCATGTGATGCAAATCAATCGATTGCATATTAATTCGAATAATGTAATTGTGCGTGTAGCAAAAATCTAAGTTACAGTTCTTGCAATTCACGAGCGCGAGTGGACCTTACACGTGGTATTTCATGTAATTGCACGTTACGGTAGTGTGCGCTGTTCTCGTGTCCACCAGGCACGAAAGTTGTGGGTTTCCAAAGTTGACAGTCGCGCACACACCGCACTTGATCCAACTTTGGAGGTTAAGATGATATTTTCTCCTATATTATGCCATAAATAATAACGTCATTAGATTACAAAGTATTTGAATACATTCTAATCAGATTACTTTGTAATTAAATACATTATAACAGATTACATAATAAGAACTGAGTAATTTAATTACAATGTGATGAAATGCAATTCAATGATATTACTCTGTAATTTAATTACTTTGTAACCAGATTAATAATCAAATTACAATGTAATTTAGTTGTGCTCATCACCGATCTGGGGCCTCCCTAACAAATGTCTGCACGGGGTTGCTTACCCTGCAAAATATTCGCCTCTCGTTCGTGGTCAATAAAATGAGACATTTTTTTACGTCTTTACGATACAATCAGGAAATGTTTCTTTTTCCAAGTGTCATTTTTCAAACTTTCTGAATCCAAGCTCACTCACGAGCGAGCAATGTCTCATATTGGTAATGACTGATTTATCGTTTTTGCATTTGCGTACGACGCGCGGTAATTGAGATTCGCTATGCAAATGGGCAAAACTGCTCCTTGTGTGCGATTACGTTGTCGCGATTACGTTGGACGCGCAGCGTGACACTGCGACCGAAAATGGCCGAGGTTTAAATTCTCCGGGATAAAGTAGACAAAAAAAATAACAACATTGATGATGAATTGTCTCGAGTGTGCTGGTGCGGAGACCGCCCACTAGGGCCCATGAATGGCAGCTGTATCTGGCTATATGTATATATATATATATATATATATATATATATATATATATATATATATATATATATATATGAATAATGAATTTATATATATATATATATATATAAATTCATACATACACTTTCGATTATCATAACCCGTTGATGGAAAAAGTCCCACGCTCGTCGAAACCGAGGCATAAAAATCGCGTATGTAGTATATACAGGCTGATTCACAACTATTAAGGTGTCATTGCGAGAAAAACGTTTTTTTTTTCTTATAAATGTCGCGCGACAAAAATTGGCCGAGATATTCGCGTTCGAAGTCCAAGTAGCAAACAATGTCACAGTAGCTACTCACGTGCGGAACATGCAAGCCGGATCGAGCGGGGCTTCGAATCCAACCTCAGAAAAGTGCATTTAAAAAAAAAAATTCTCGCCGAGAAATACTCAATCCGGAGACTCGCGTAGCAAATCGATAATATGAGACAATAATTTTCGTTTATTATTCAATAGTCGAAGGAAAAAAAATCGCGCGTGAGCAACTACTGTGCCATTGATTACTCACAAGGAACATCACTTAAGTGTCCGCTTACGATTAACGTGAAACGCATAGATGTTATAGAACATTGAAAACTATTAGATAGGTGTTTTTTTTATCGGTGGAAGAACGTTTTTAAGGGGGGAAACCACCCTTCGAAGAAAGGCGTGTCACCCCTTAATTTGATTTATGTTTAATACTTCTATAGTGGATATTTAATCGCTTTACGTTAGAAGAATTTTGGGGAGGGAGATACCTTTAGGAGAGAAAAAAATTGCTGAAGTTCATGATTTTTTTTTAACGCGGTCCTCTAGTTTCTCGGCTGTTTTTTTACGGCTTTTTAAATAATTTTTTACTGGCAAAGCATCGAAATAATCAATCTCATTGTTTTTGCATAATCTTTATTAACATTTAAATAAGCTTTACAAATTTTTTGAAGTCAAAATATATAATAGAATAAAAGTTATAGTGGCCGACAGGAAGACATCAAGTAAAAGAGGTGCTTGACGGTGACCAAGATTGCGGCTGTTCTGCTTATCTGAAATAAAAAAACCAAAAGGCATTTTAATCTTCATATTTAAGACTAGCGATTGAACTAGAGTGAATTCTAAATTACAAAAATTGACTTTTTTGTACACTTTTGAAAATTACATTCTATTTTTTACTCATTTTTTCTTAAGTTTTTCGCTCGAACAAAAAAAACTATCGAAGCAATCATGATAATCTCAGTTCAATCGCTGGCTTGTAACATATTAAAGATGCTGTATAAATTTGAGCAAGATCGGTGCAGTAGTTTCTGAAATATCGTGGTCACCGTTTCGAAAAATGGTGTTTCGAGAAAAACGCGTTTGAAAGTATACCTGCTCCGTATACCTGCTCCGTTCCAGGGCCGTAACTTGTGAACCACTTCGAATATCGAAAAATCCTTTGGCACACTTTTTCTACACATGTTGTAGATGTGATTTATGAAAAAAAATCGATTTTTTCGACCCGAGAAACTAGAGGGTCGCCTTAAAGAAAAGACTTTTTCTCCGTTTGTTAGGCTTAGGCTATGTTCTATTACTACTTTTAGCTGTTACATGGTATATTTTTTATGTTGAATTTATGTTGTCAGACGTCGTGACACGCAACTTTGGCAGGATTAATCTAAAAAAAAATGAACGATGATTTTTCTTTCATAAACACTCATACGCAGTACATGAACCAATGAAAAGTGACAAATGTCGAAATTCGATGAAATGGTACGCGTTGAAAGAAAAAGAGTACATGTTCCAGAAAAAGGCTACATTTTTCAATAAAAAAATAGTTTTAAAAATGTTCAAAAACATTAAGGGTCATATGTTGAACGATGAGGTTAGAAAGATTTAGATCGAATTTCATCAGAATTGGTCAATTAGTTTATTAGCTATACGTCACGTCAGTTTTGAAAATGCAGTTTAGAAGACCCCGCCATACCTCCGCCGTTTTTGAAGATTAATTCTTTTGAAATACCATCTACCAGCCAAAAGTAGTAATAAAATATACCCTAAATCTAAAAAATGGTGAGGAAATCTTTCCTTTAAGAAAAAATCATGAGAATGAGCAATTTTTTCCTCGCCTAAAGATATCTCCCCCTTTAAGGGGTCTTCTCACTTTAGACGGTAAAAAAGACTATTTTCATGAATTTTTTTGATACGTTTATATTATAGATTTCTTTATTGATATAAAAGTTCTGACACTTAAAAAATACAATTTCAAAATACATTTTTTTTAAATTTATGTATTCAAAACCCAAACAAACTTCAAACGCGTTTTTTTTCGAAACAACGTTTTTCGACGGCTTGTTGATAAAATCTTCAAAACTACTGAACCGATCCTCATGAGATTTTAACCACATATTCTTTACAACTACAGCTATACCGCATATCAAGGATTTTTTTAA
The DNA here is from genome assembly GCA_944452715.1 of Ophion slaviceki. Taxonomy (NCBI): domain Eukaryota; kingdom Metazoa; phylum Arthropoda; class Insecta; order Hymenoptera; family Ichneumonidae; genus Ophion; species Ophion slaviceki. The sequence continues at coordinate 5,848,358 of OX101783.1, read as the reverse complement.
ATGTTGATATTCACTATTTTTTGCCAAAAACGGCGAAAAAAAACTTTTTTTGTTTTTTTTTTGTTTTTTTTTTGTTTTTTGTTTTTTTTTTTTGTTTTTTTTTTTCAAAAAATGTCCGCGATTTTTTAATTTTTGCATATATAAAAAATCGTATGATATGTGCTATAGCCATGAACATACTGAATCTAAAACCGTTTGATTTTTTTGTTTCGGATGATCCATCTCCGAAATTTCAACAGCGCAGACCTACAATTTTTTTAGGACATTTTTTATCCACCATTTTCGTCTATGAATAGTGACTTGAATAAATAAAAAAAAAATTTAATGCATTTCGAAAGTGTATTTATTAAGTGTAACAACTTTTATATCAATATCTATAATATAAACCTATCAAAAAATTCATGAAAATAGCCTTTTTTTAGTGTCTAAAGTGAGAAGACCCCTTAAGCGATGATCCTTAAGGGTGATCCTTAATGATGATCTCTCAGTGTTGGATATTTTGAAAAATCAGCGTTTCATTCGCAAAGACAGACCTCATATGCCCACCAAGTGATCATTGTGAATCGTCCTGTATGTATGTGTATATAATTTCAATATGTCATTAACGCCGGTTCTCCAGTGGAGAACGCAACGAATGCTGCAAGTCTCGTGCCGCGGTCCTCAAGAAACTTCGACACTTGTACCTACGCAAAAGTACATACTTTTTTTTTATCGTCCGAAAGTTCGGATTTTCCACATTCAGCGCATCACTGCAGTGATGCGTTTCCACGAGGGCACAGGGAAACTGCGCAAAACCCGTTGCCGATGCAAGCAACGATGTTTTCCTCTGAGTTCCAGAATCGCGTTGAAAATTCGCGTCCGCTCGGTGGTCGGACAGCCGCGTTCCGCAAAGCGGTCACCCATCCGAGTATTGGCGAACGGGTCGAAGTCCGAAACGACCGTTCCGTCGACTAGTATCGGCTTGTAAATTGTCAGCTCTGGAGTGTTTGCTTTTCGTTTTGGTGGTTTTTTTTCTTCTTTGCTACTCCGCAATGAGAGAAAAAGGTCCGGTCGAGCGAGTATCCTTTGCCTCTTCTTGGACAGAGCCGAGACGCGAAATCGGGTCAATTGGATACCGCGAGGCGTCTCTTTCACTGATCCAACGTGATTTCTCGTACACACCGTGTGTGTGTGCACATGCACGGTAGATAAGAAGAACACGAAAAAAAATTAAAACTAAGGACCGCCGCAGAGAGAGGGAGAGAGAGAGAGAGAGAGAGAGAGAGAGAGAGAGAGAGAGAGAGAGAGAGGATCCTCGGTGCGCAATTTATCGAGCTCAAAGCGAAAAAGCAAAAAAGAAAAAAGCCGAGAGACGCACGAGAAACTGTTTGACATCGAATAAAGAATGCGCGAAACACTCGCGGATTTTTCCATCTCGACACTGTACGCCTCCATTGCGCAACGAGCCTCGTCTCTCGGGACATTCGATGTTTGTCGAAGTGTCGTGACTCAATGTGATTTTTCCTTTTCTTTTTCTTCTTCTGGGAAAGGCAATGGGTACGTGGGTGGCGCTAATCGACAACGTTTGACTTATCGAACAAACGTGGCTGCTCAGATTTAATTTTAATTCTAATTAAACCGAGTCGCGATTTGTCGAGAATTTTTTTCTCGTTGAAATCTTTTTTTTCTCGTTGAAATTTTTTTTTTCTCGTTGAAATCGAATCGATTCTTAATTGTTTTTGAAAATTGCGGCTGCGTAATTTCTTTGGAGTCCTAAAAAAATCGTCTGAAAGAGTTAATTTTTTTTGCAAATTTCAGTCAGTTTCGGATTTTTTGTCTAGAAGAGAAACAATTTTCGAACTGCTATGGATCTTCAATGAAAAAAGATTGTCAATAAAAGTGATTGAGACATATATAATTGGAAATATCAAATTGAACAAATTTAATTATAAATGAAATGTAATTTTGAATAACTGAGGATTGAAAAGAACGAGAAGGTTTTTATTTAGAAGTTTTTATAAAATCCTTTTGAATCCTTTAGATTTGAACTCGAACTTGAATCGGTCAAATTACAATAAAAATTTTTAATTGAATTAATTAAACATTTTATTGAAATTTAGGATTTAAAATGTCAATCCTCTATTTGAATAAAAATGAAGGGCTTTATTTGAAGATTCAATAAATAAATAAAAAAAGAAGTGGACGTCCATATCGTATTGGTAAAAAAAAATCACATTAAGTCACAACACTTCGAGAGACATCGAATATGTTTGTCGAATTTTTGTTTCAAGTTGAAGGTTTTTCAATTGCTCCTAATCATACCATGAATTTGTGTAAGTTAAATTGAAGTTGAATATTCGTTAAATGATTCTGGACATATGAATTTTAAAAAATGCCCCTTGAAAAAAGAATCCACGGTTCTATGAAATGAATAAAATTTATTGACGATAATAAATAAGATATCCGATCGAAAAAAATCTGCTTTGCGGCAATTATTATCCTCAGCATTGCTATCAGCACAATCGTCCTTATTTATCTTGCAAAAAATGTTATCATCAACGCAATTGTTTATCTTGCGAAAAACGACACCGGCAAATCTGAACCGACTCTGATTACTGGCGTGCACGAAAAGTACAATGCGTGCAGCCGATGAGGCGCCTCACGCGAGTTTCGTCGCATCCCGGCACCCTCGTTGGTTGGACGTTTTCGTATTGAAGGTGCATAATTCGGTATTACAATTTTCCTAGAAATATTGAAGGGGTAAAAAAGTGATTCAATTCTTGCAAGAAAACCTTATTTCATGTGATCGTAACGTTTTCAGAAAAGAAATTGACTTCGGCACTCGATCAACGCAACAATCGATCGATTGGATTGTTTTTTTTTATTCCCAGGAAACCTTTCCAAGCAACATTTTATAGGGTTCTTCGATGTTTGGATTTGTTCGAATAAAAAAGAGCGAAGAAGAAAATGTATCTATTTTAATTAATGTTCTTGGGTGGATTGAGTTTTTTTTGTTGATAATCGCAGTGGACCATTTTAAAGATTTTGTAATTGTTTTTGAAATTCCTATAAAAATGTTTCATATTTTTTATTCTATTCAAAACTGCTATATTAATTTAAAGAAATCTTTATTGTCTTTATAACTGCTATTTAAAATTTGTAAGATTCCTAATGGTGTTTTTCGGGTATATTCCCCAAAGTCCTTTCGAAGCAGCCTTCCTTTGGGTTCCTCGATGTTTGAGTTTGTTTGGATGGAAATGTGAGAAAAATTCGTAAATCTGAGTAATAAATATACTTGAATGAATTGATTATTTTGAAAGCTGTAACCGGCTATTTTACAGATTTTTAATCGTTTTCGAAACTTCAATTTATATTTTTCAGAATCTTAATCGTTTTTAACACTGCTATTTAGATTGATCGAATTTTTTTATAATCTGTTTTAATTTTTAATAAAAGTACTATAAACTATCTATTTAGAAGAATTAAAAATAATTACATATCTAAAAATTTGAAAAATCTCAATCGGAGTATTAAGTCTGAAAAACCGCCGATTACAATTTGCAAGAAATTGAATGCACCGTCATTACTCAGATATTATATCGAATTTATTCTTCACTCTTTATCATCTAAACAAACCCAAACATCGAGGATTTCCATAGAAATCAGCATGGAAAGGACGTTAGGGAATTGACAAAAAACCCCAATCAATCGATTATCCCACGTCGGTCGAGTTTACCAGAAAAATGTTAATTTCCAATTTTTTTGGAAAATGTCACCCTAGTGATATAAATATTTTATGCAAGAATTAAATCACTTTTGGTCCTCTTTGGAAGAACCTGTAGTTTAAAAAAATCGGTTTAAATCGGTTAAAACGGATAAAATCCTTGTTACTAAATTACAAAAGAACAGCCAATAGGATAAATGATTAAAGAGGAATTCTTTTCGAAAAACAACGATCTGAAATATTTAACGACGATCGAACATTGAAATATCTTTTTTTTTTATGTTTTAGGTACCAAGAAGATGGAGTACAAGACCAGACAGTGGCACGAGAAGTGTTTCTGCTGCGTCGTGTGCAGGAATCCAATCGGTACGAAGAGCTTCATACCGCGCGAGCAGGAGATCTACTGCGCCGGATGTTACGAGGACAAGTTCGCGACTCGTTGCGTCAAGTGTAACAAGGCAAGTATTCGTTGATTAAGGCGTTACCCCCACTTGTAGCGCAAAAAAAGCCTTTTTCATGAATTTTTTTAAAGAAAACTACAAAACTTTTTTAATCGATCAATATACCATCTTAAAGAACACATCTTGAAGAACTTTCAGTAATTTTTTATTAAAAAATATTACATTGTTTAGTGGCAAATGGCCGTCAATGAAATAATGTTTTTTATATACACGGTTTGCGGTGACCAACATTGCGGCGAAGTGGATCATCTGAAAAAAAATGCGGATGGATTTAGTCAAATATAAGTATAAACTAGTCTTTAATCGAAGGATTTTAAAAAATATTCATTTTTCACAAAATGGCGGACAGTCAAAGTTAATGGTTCGATTTTAACGAAAAAAAATCAAACGATTAAAGACTACATTTTTATGTATTAAACAAGCCTGCAAAATTTCAAGAAGATCGGTTCATTAGTGTTCGAGTAATCTTGGTCACCGACTTCAGAAATGCCATTTTGAGAAAAACGCGTTTGAAGTTTCAATTTCAGTTTACACGAAGAAAATATTTTTTTTGTAAACTTACATAGGGTCATCTATTCCGGGCCCATACAGAAGTATGGGCCCGGATACTTATACTTCAAAAAAATGCAATTAAAAAAAATCAATTTTTTCAAAATCGCAAGTGGGGGTAACCCGTTAAATATTGTCAAAAAATTCACAACATTCGTATAAAATCGAATCATTTACGGATTTATAAAAAAGCACTGAATCTTTTCTATTCGCCAACTTTTACGAATAAATTTGGCAAATGAGATCGTCCGAGAATGGCTCATTTCGATCGAAACGCCATTGATGATAAATGGTTCGATAAAGATATTAGATATTAATAAGAATAATGAAGTAGAAAAAAACAAAAGAGAATTTTCGATGCTTAAACAAACCGAAACATTATCCGGACCCAAACAAACCCAAATTTTAATCGAACCCAAACAAACCCAAACAAACAATGTTTGAGTTTGTTTGGATTCGTTTGGATTTCTTTGGGTTTGTGCAACGATGAAAACTTCATCATTTTTATCGACCAACTTCTGTTGTTAAATATGGAAAATGCTTTGATCCAAGACTGCTCGATTCTAATTCATTCTTCATTTGAATTATCGATTGATCGGCGAAACTGACGAAAAACCAAAAGTAACATTTTGTCTCCTTTCCTCTCCTATCGACAGATTATCACCAGCGGCGGCGTGACCTACAAGAACGAGCCCTGGCACAGGGATTGCTTTACTTGCAGCAACTGCAACAACTCGCTCGCCGGGCAACGATTCACGTCCCGCGACGACAAGCCTTACTGCGCCGAGTGCTTCGGCGAGTTATTCGCGAAGAGATGCACCGCATGCACGAAGCCGATCACCGGTAAGTCAACCTCTCGATCGCTCCTTAATTCCCCCTTCCCGTACCCGTGACCCTCCTGGTTCGTATCACCGAACCACTTCGGGATGGCCTCACTGAATCAAATCGACCGAGCTTTGCAATCTTCGAATGAGTATTTTCGCTTAAAAAATCCCAACTTTATCATTGTTTTTTTTCGATTATTTTTATAAAATTCGCGGATAATGCTCGGACGATGATACATTTGGGAAAAAATAAAAACTCGGTCATACATTTCGACAGGGAAATATCAAGTATATTTTTGATCATTGAAATATTTATCATTGCATTTGTCATTGTTGCGTAACTTCATTACTCCGGGAAACAGACTTCATTAGCTTGCACTGGAAAACATTTATTCACATTTGTTTTTTTTTATTTTTTTATTTTTTATATTAGACTTTAACCCTCAGACTTTAACCCTAAGCCCACTTGCTGTGGGCAACACACTTCCTCAGTTTGCACTGGGAAACATTCACCTTACCCCGGGGGTTAGGCTCGGTCTTAATCTTATTATTATCATTGTTGTCATTATTATCATTGTTGTTGAAATAATTATGAATATTATTGTACATTTTCCATGAATGTGCCAAATACGATTGTATTTTCATTTCAAACGTCATAGCATTTTCGATAATTCAGTTTTTCTCAGATCCCAACTTTATCATTTTTTTTTCAATTATTTTTATAAAATTCGCGGCTGATGCTCGGACGATGATACATTTGGGAAAAAATAAAAACTCGGTCATACATTTCGACAGGGAAATATCAAGTATATTTTTGATCATTGAAATATTTATCATTGCATTTGTCATTGTTGCGTAACTTCATTACTCCGGGAAACAGACTTCATTAGCTTGCACTGGAAAACATTTATTCACATTTGTTTTTTTTTTTATTTTTTATTTTTTATATTAGACTTTATTGCTCCGGGCAACACACTTCCTCAGTTTGCACTGGGAAACTTTCACCTACCCCCGGGGGTTAGGCTCGGTCTTAATCTTATTATTATCATTGTTGTTGAAATAATTATGAATATTATTGTACATTTTCCATGAATGTGCCAAATACGATTGTATTTTCATTTCAAACGTCACAGCATTTTTCGATAATTCAGTTTTTCTCGTTAAATTCCGTGGGTGTCTGTCCGACGAGATCGAATTTTTCGACGCATCCCCGATTCGCCGATCTCGCCCAGTCTAAAGTGTTTTCGCAATATTTTTCATTCGCACCGCGATGGGGTTGAAACAGGAATCGGAGGCACGCGCTTCATCTCGTTCGAGGACAGGCACTGGCACAACAATTGCTTCATATGCGCCGGTTGCAATACCTCGCTGGTCGGACGTGGATTCATCACCGACGGTGACGACATCATATGTCCCGAGTGCGCCAAGCAGAAGCTCTCGGAATGAGGAGCCAAAGAGGGCCAGAAACATCGCGGAGTGGAAGAGAAAAAGAGAGCGAGAAAGAAGCGGAAGTGACGTGTGTGTGTGCGATTGTACGACAAAAAAAAAGTCAAGGGAGAGAGAGAGAGAGAGAGAGAGAGGGAGAGAAAGAGAGAGAGAGAGAGAGAGAGAGAGAGAGAGAGAGAGAGAGAGAGAGAGAGAGAGAGAGAGAGAGAGAGAGAGAGAGAGAGAGAGAGAGTGGGAGTGACAAGAGACGAAAACCGTAAAAAAAAAATCGACCAATTTTCCAAAATCAATTAAATCGAGACGACAAATTGACCCAATCCTCACCAACGATCCGTGAAATCGACTCTTCCTTTCCACTTCGTCCTCATCCGCTACGATTGAAGAAAAACAAACGCTTGTCAAAAGGCAAAAAAACGAAAGAGCGAGAGAGGTAACATTTTGCATCAAATCGCTTCATAATATATTCTTATTATTATTATTATTATTACTATTATTGCTATTACCATTACGTCATTATTATTGTCGTTATTATTACTACTACTATTATTACGTCATCATTATAATAATACGCATTACAATAATATATAAGGTACGATTGAGCTGCCTCGAGTCGATTAGAGCCGCCTATACATAAATACGAAGCTACGTGTAGACTCCGCCTCGTCCTATCATTAACGTTATCGTCTCTCGTTCATTCTTGTTTTTCCCTCTTGTTATGAAACAAAAAAAAACACTCGGCAGAAAGAGCGAGCACGGCAGTAAAGGGCCGGAGAGCGAGTTAGCCCATTTTTTTAGCCCCTTTACACAATGATCGGAGCGAACTATGCTGAGAGGAGGGAGCGCGATTTCCTGCATGCCAAACAATTCCGGTCATGTAGAAATTCGGTAAAAGAGAACTGGTGACGGTGAAGTTTAGTAAAAACAGCTGGTAATATTTGATAACATTTTGTAGAATTGAAAATTTGGAAAAATGTGGTTGTATTGGTACAGTTTGGTAAACGAAAACTGGAAAGGATTTGATAAAATTTGGTGAAAACTGGTAAAGTTCGACAAAAGTTGGGGAAAACCGGTCAAATTTGACGAACTTTGTCAAAGACGGGTGAAATTTGATTTGATAGAAAATAAATGTGCGTGGACACGGGGCTGGAATAGTTTTGTCTGGACTGTGTGTATTGGAACATAGAAACATACGTATAGGGGAGACCGGGGCAAAATGGTATAGCGGGGCAAAACGGTACCGGGGCAAAACGGCACTGGGGCATAATGGGATCGGGGCATAATGGGATAGCAAAAAATGAAGTTTCTTGGTGCTTGATTTGGGGCAAAATGGGATAGGGGCAAAATGGGACAGAGAGGAGTGGAATATCAAATTGGGGCAAAATGGGACACAAAAATGAAGTGTCGCAGCCCGCTGAATTTGGGGCAAAATGGGATGACAGGAAAATTCATGCTTCGGCTATATGAAAGAGCTGTTGAAACATAATCTAATCTAAATGGTGCTTGTGGTTCGTTTCAGTCCACATATACGCAGATAATACGGACTGACCGATATATTTGTCGACACATATCCGTCGATTTCATGGGGAGCGGCGGTTCTAGTTTCATAAAACAATTTACGTAAAAATTGACAAGAGTTAGATTTTCATCAATGGCTTGAAAATCAGTATCAGTAACGTGCAGTTGGCCGAAAATAAATTTAAAAAAAACAAAGAAAGATAAAAACAAAAAAAAAAACATAAATTGCACGCGTCAGATTATAAAAATTACTTGATTATTTAAATAATTAATAACGACAAAGAAATTGTACCAATCGAATAAGAAGGCTCAAATAACAATTTACGTCAAGTTTGGTACAGTTCTGACCGCAGAATCAAAAGTAATT
>OX101783.1:5799493-5836993 GCA_944452715.1 Ophion slaviceki | reverse complement strand
ATGTAATGGGTAATGGAAATATTTTACATTACAAAATTTAATGTAATGAGCAATGGAATTTTTTTACATTACAAAATATAAGGTAATGAGCAATGGAATTTTCCACATTACTAATGCAATACAATGTAAGGAATCCCCATTACTCACTACCATATATTTTGTAATGTAAAAATGTTCATTGCCCATTACAATGTACTGTGTAATGACATTTTTTGTCATTACACATTACATTGCATTTTGTAATGAAAATGTATCACATTACAAAATGTCATGTAATGAGTAAAGGGAATTTTTTACATTACAAAATATAACGTAATGAGTGATGCGGATTTTTTACATTACAAAATCTAATGTAACGAGTAAAGGGAATTTTTTACGTTACAAAATATAATGTAATGAGGAATGGAATTTTTTTACATTTCTGAATGTAATGTAATAGTCAATGAAATATTTTTTCATTACTCGTTAAAAAAGTAAGGAATAATGCATTACTTTTTCATTACAAATTTCGCATCCCTGGTCTAGACGATCTTATACGTTCTACCTCATTTACAGCCAACTGTGTAGACTCGCTGATCTTGATATGGGGGCCGGGTTGAAATTCCGAAGTTTAAATGCTCCGACATTCAAATTTCCTAATTTTAATGTTCCAAAATTACAAGTTTTTTTATTTAAAGCCAACACAGTTGGCTGTATTTAAAGCCAACACAGTGGGCTGTAAATAATGTAGAACGTAAAAGATTGTTCAGACAAATTTCAAAATTTACGCAAAATCACTTCTTGATAAATTAAAAAATCTTTAAATAATTCGTCGATTTATTGAAAATTTTGAAACTTCAAAAACTTTCACAGCCGATTTATTTTGACGGTGTTCAGATTTTAGGAATTTGGTATTTCGTGGAAAATTCTTTCGGGGTAGTATTCTTTCGGAGTTTTGAGGGTTCTGATCATTCAACGTTCGGAATTTCAACCCGGCCCCGTCGATACTTGGTCGAGTTTCGTTTTGAGTTACTGGGGATTTTGCTCGATCACGATAATGGAACTTTTCATTGAAGGCGGAGGGTGGGGATGACGTTAACAGGGAAAATCATTGATCGTTCTTCGTCCAGATGGAGAGAAATCGATATTGCATGGGAAATATACATCATTTTCTTTTGTTTTGGTAATTTGGTTATTTTTGGTGAGAATGTTGGTCTTTGGGGTTGTTTGGGAAATTGTATCGAAATTATTGCTTATTCGTTTAAACACTCCCCACCCTATTCCACTTCGTTTATATTTTATTTATTTATTTAGCATTTTTTAATAGCACTTTTGTTATTTATTCATTTAGGATTTTTCTATTGATTTTTTAAAATTATTTGTACATTTAGTATTTTTTTGTGATTTGTTTATTCAGTATTTTTCAAAATGATTTTTCAATGATTTATTTATTTAGCATTTTTTCAACGACTTTGTATTATTCGTTTCTTTATAATCTTTTTATTAATTTTGTTATTGCTTCTGTGTTTAGCATTTTCTTTATTGATTTATTTTTTTACAAATTGATTTTTTTATTATTCATTTATTCAAAAAAATGTATTGATGTGTTGTATTCTTATTTGTCAATTTGGCATTTTTTCAATGACATATTGATGTTTTATTTATCTAGTATTTTTAATCGATGTTTTTGTTATTCATTATTTAATATTTTTTTCATTAATATCTGAAAATCGAATAAAAAGTTTCGGGATCATTCCATCTATTTAGCGTGGAGCTCACCGCTTCGAGAGAATAGTTGTTCAGTGCCATCTGTCGTGAATGCAGCATGCTGCGAGCTGCGTACCTCTCGTCGATACATCTCTCGGCGAAATTCAAAAGCTTTTTTTCTATCGAGAAGGTACAGAAAAAAGACGATAGGCCGTGATTCCATCCGGTGCGAGAAAAAAATAAACTTCATTTCGTTGCTTCGTCACATTACCCGGTGGCCACAACTGCGAGGAAGCAGACTCGAGAACATTGAAAGCGCCACGAGCTTCCGGCTCCCGCCGCGAATCTACACTTCCGGCGGAGGATTCGGATGGAGAGCCCCTTTTTTAGCGAAGGATAAGTAAGAAAGACCCTGCTTTTTTAAAAATATTCCGCTTTCAGACTTGTCCTCTAAAATGCACAGAGAAACTTTCCTTTTTCGTTACAACTGCTCTTGGAAAAGAATACGCTCCGAACAGTGCCAAACATATTATTTTTTTTTCGCAAGCGTGTCTCACAGTATGGTTTTTTTCTCATATTAAGGGGTTACGTGGGTTTGAAAATTTAAAAAAATCAATTTTTTTTTTAATTTTATTATGTTATAGTACAATCTGTCTAGAATATTCTCCCCGTTGGGAAAGACCGCCCGAAGGGACGGAGGTAATCGCATTTTTCTCAAAACACTATTTTTGAAGCTGGTGGACAGTGTACCGATCTTATTGAAATTTTGCACACATCTTCAAAATAGCATTGACTAGTGATTGAACGAAGGTTTTTTTCAATTACAACTAATTTTAGGCTTACTCAAATTTCCATTTTTTTAAATCCTTCGTTCAGTCACGAGTTGTACTTATTTTACAACTTAGCAACAATAACGTTATCGTTTATCAATCTTTTTCAATGAAAAGAAAACTCCATCTCGGCAAGACTATGTATCAATTATGTGTAAAATTCCAACCTCGTCATTCGAATTCATCTTCTTTTTTTAAATAAAATGTACGTAATAGACAATAATCATGTAACACATAAAATATAAAGCTTTATTCATACGTTCATGTTAACATTATCACCAAACTCTTCCAATACCCCAAAAATAATAAACTAATTTTTCATAATTATTTAATCTAGTTACCAGTCTTCGAACTTCACTTCTAATACAGGGTGTCGGAAAGGTCACGCAACAATTTGCACAAGCCGCGAAAGTTAAATGGTGCGTGACATTTGGGACACCCTGTAGGTACTCACTCGAATGAGTCTTACAATGTACATCACTTAACCCTAGGACCCTACACATGGGTACCGCACACCCCACATTATTAGTGAGAAATGAGAACATCATTTTATTTGCTTTTTTTTCAATGGCATTTTTCACGGTGATAAATTTATATTAGGTTTTTCTCGCAATGCCTATTCCATTCGTTAGTTCTCGAGCGTTCGATTTCAACAAAAAAATCTTTCTTCGACAAACAGTTTGTTAGCAGGGTTGATTTGAAGTGCTGGGGTGAACGTAACCCCAGTGTAGGTCATTTGTTTCGTACAGATAGTGTAGGGTCCTAGGGTCAACGGAGACTTTGTCCTTGGAGTGCCATATTTCAGGTGTTTACATTTTTTTTTTTAAGGAAACGAGTAAAGCTTTTTGAGTGCGGTTTTTTTTGCTTTTATTCATGATATACAGAACATTAAAAAAAAAAAATTTTGAAAAAAAAAACCAAAATGGCGGCCGTTGCAGCTCCGGGAAAACAGGTCCTCAAATCGCGGGAGGTAAACGGCTGACATCACTGCCCCCTCTTTGTTGATCTGAAACACAAATTCAAAGCATATTATCAATCTGTGACCCTTTGGTCATGGAATGACGGATGGGTTTTTCGTTTAGTACAAATTTCGGAAAATGGCGGCAATTAAAAAAAAATCGAATTTTCGCGTTTTTTTCGCATAAAAAGATAAATAATAAATGCAAAAATGTATCTATCGAAAAAACGATCCGTCATTCCGTGAAGACATATTTTCTGAGTATGGTCTCCAAATTTCAGGTCGATATGTTAATTACAGCGGTCAGGAGAATGTCAGCCATTTTTAAAAACGTGTTTTCGAGAAAAACGCGTTTAAAGTTTTGTAATGTGTTTACACAAATGTGTTTATAATTACCGCTAATCGGCAATGCCTGGTCCATAGAGGCATCCCTCCTCTTCATCTAGCTGCTCATGTTGAGCTCAAATTGATTTTTTGAAAATTTCAAGGACAAAGTCTCCCTTAAGGCGGAATATACATTTGCAACGATCGAAAAATCGATTTCTTTTTTTTTTCTTTAATGGATAGAACTATATAGGTAGAATATTTTCCTAAAGTTTTAAAGCGAAAAACTATTTGTTTGATCCACATATTACAGAAATGTTGCGTGAAATGTTGATTTTTATTTGTAAATGCGTGCCATTTTCTTGAATTTGTATTTTCTTCATGTTAATTACCGTCATATAGAAAATATACATGTTCTGACTGAAAATATGTTTGAACATTTTTGCAAATCAAAGTGTACGGGAAGCTAGACTGCACGCCGATTCGTAACTCCCGCGGCGACCTTGCTGTAACACTCTGCCACAGCTCCCTCATTTTGATGATGAATTCATTAAAAAAAAAAAATGGTTTTGTATACTCAAATATACTATTAAAGTGTATCTAAAGTTTGATAATTTTTGAATAATTATTTCTTAGTTTAAAAAATCCCTCAATATTGCGTTTTTCTTTCTAAATGTATGTCCCGCCTTAAGTGTCCGCCGTCGATTTGGTTGAAACTCATATATGTGATAAAGCATTGAAAACTATTAAACACGTATTGTTGTTCATCTGTGAAAAAACGGTTTTGAGGGGGAAACCACCCCTCAGAGAAAGGCGTGTCGAGGGGTGGTTTTGCAGTTTCATCCACAAGCAGTCCACCGTCCGAATGAAACAAAAACCAAAACTTTTCTATTGTTGGTGATAAAAAATTCTCTCTAGAATAATTGAAAAAAAATCAAGGGGTGACACGCCTTTCTTTGAGGGGTTATTTTCTCCCCTAAAAACGTTTTTTCCGCAGACAAAAAAAAATACGTGTCCAATAGTTTTTAATGATTTATCACATATATGAGTTTCAACAAATTCGGAGGCCGACACCTAAGTGATGTTCCTTGTTAATTTTCAATTTTTTTTCTGCGAACCGGCCCAAGCCACCATCGGGTAACCGTTCCTGAAACATTGTACTTAAGGCGTTACCCCCACTTGTAGCGCAAAAAAGGCCTTTTTCATGAATTAAAAAAAAAACTACAAAACTTTTTTAATCGATCAATATACCATCTTAAAGAACACATCTTGAAGAACTTTCAGTAATTTTTTTATTAAAAAATATTACATTGTTTAGTGGCAAATGGCCGTCAATGAAATAATGTTTTTATATACACGGTTTGCGATAACCAACATTGCGGCGAAGTGGATCATATGAAAAAAAAATGCGGATGGATTTAGTCAAATATAAGTATAAACTAGTCTTTAATGGATTTTAAAAAAGGATTTTAAAAAATATTCATTTTTCACAAAATGGCGGACAGTCGAATCCGAAGTTAATGGTTCGATTTTAACGAACAAAAAAACGGCCAATTTTTTTCGAAAAAAAAATCGAACGATTAAAGACTACATTTTTATGTATTAAATAAGCCTGCAAAATTTCAAGAAGATCGGTTCATTAGTGTTCGAGTAATCTTGGTCACCGACTTCAGAAATGCCATTTTGAGAAAAACGCGTTTAAAGTTTCAATTTCACAACGGATTCTTCTCTTTCAACGCTCATATCTCAGTCAATTTTGTTCGGATCGACTTGAAATTTTCAGGATATATTCTCAGATACTTATACTTCAAAAAATGCAATAAAAAAAATCGATTTTTTCAAAATCGCAAGTGGGGTTAACCCCTTAAGCCGCGTTTCTATCCGCCTCATGGCAGAAAAGCTCCTCTCACGGCCGGCTTTGCTCGGTATGAGTATTGCTGCTTCGAGAAGTTTATACAAGTACTCCTTTTTGATATGCTTGCTTAAGGGGGGCCTATATCTTTAGGCGAGGAAAAAAATTGCTGATTTTCATTGTTTTTTTCACAAGGAACGATTTTCTCACAATTTTTTAAACTTAGGGTATGTTTTATTGCTAGTCTTAGCTGCTGCAAGGTATTTTTTTTATTAATCTTCAAAAATGGCGGGTTTATGGCTGAAAAATCAGTAGACTGATTCTGATGAAATTTAGTATAAATCTTTCTATCTTCATTGTCTAAAACATGAGCCTTAATGTTTTTGAAAATAAAAAAAAAAGGTTTTTTTTTAATTTCAAAATGTATCAATTATTTTTCGTCAAATTCAATTTTTTGGTTTCAAAGAGTACGATTCCATCGATTTTCAACATTTATCACTTTTGCCCAGTCAACTTAATTGTGAAATTTGAATATCTACTTAATTTATTCAATGAAATAGCTACTTTTTTACAAATTATGGAATTACGACGAAAAAAATAGTTCAAGTTTTATCGAATTATTTATTCATGCTTGCTTGGGTGAAAAAATTAAATTAACCGCTCATTTGAATTTAAGGTGCGTGGTAAAAAAAATTGTTGGAATGAAAGAAGCGCTCAACACGACTTGTTCGAAGCTAGAGAGGGTATCCTATACGGCACTGGTATATCCGACTAACGGTAAATTGCCGAAATCAGTGTATATCCACCCTAAACCTGTATGAGAAACTTTAAACGCGCTTTTCTCAAAACAACATTTTTTTATATCGGGCGTGTATTTTTTCAGAAACTATTCGGCCGATCATCTTGAAATTTCGCACACGTATAGAGTACATGTCGGGCTATCGTTCGGCTCTCCATCTTTTGGTTTGGTTCATAATTACTATTTTTCCGGGCCGCGCGAAGTGGAATTTTTATCGTAAAAACCAGAGTACTCTTTTTCAAACGCCGCCATTTCGTAAATTTTTCCAGCAATTTTTTATTAGAGGGCCGAACGACACCCACATCCGTAAAGAATAGAATAAAAAAAAAACGTTTGTAGACTGTAGAATGTAAAACACGTAGAATTTCGAATAAAATGCTTTGAAAAAAAATTACGATGTTACTTCAAACATGTATAAATATAACTGTGGAATACCAACACCATAGGTTCAACCGTTTCTCTAAATGCAATTCCCAAAAATCACCCTGAAAATGGGCGTTCACACAAGAATACGGCCTTAATTGTGAAATTTGAATATCTACTCAATTCACGTAAGGAAATAGCTACTTTTTACGAGTCACGAAATTACAACGAAGAAAATATTAGTTCAAGTTTCGTTAAATTATTTATCAATACTTGCTTGGGTGAAAAAAATAACATCAATCGATGATTTTCATTATTACAAATCGTTTCTTTTACGGGCTTGCCCCATTTTGGCAACGTCAATGCCTTTGACATACATTCTTCGGGCGAAAAATTCGAAAAAGCACCAACGGGCTCGCTGACGCCTGACGCCATCTCGCGGGTAATCAGTGAACAACGGCGCTCGTGTACCGAGTTGTCGAAACGCCCGTGGGATGGCGCCACCCCGCAAGCTGATCGACGCAATCGGCCTCTGCTCTTGCCACTGTACACGGCGAAAAACAGCTGTTCGCAGGTATCGACAACGGACCACGCGACGTTTCGGGTCCTCGTTCAACGTTTGATGATTCGTCTCGGCAACAAAATAAAACGTCAATGTGCTTCGCGCCGATTATCGTTCATTATTCACTATAATTCGCCGCGAATAAAACGCGATTTGAATCGGCGTCGCTTACCCGCGATATTTCGCATAGATCTCGCGTGAGTTCTTCGCAGACATCCGTACGCGAATGTTTCGTGTGTTTGGGGAGTTTGACAGCTTCGCCCCCGGGCTGGTCAGTGCTCGCAGTGTTGACGTTTCGATGCGAATTTCACGGAGCTGTTGACCCAACATAGTACGTGCCAGACAGTAATGTATTATTCTTGTATTGTCGTACGTTCTCGGTAGAGGGTTTGAGGACCGCGATTCGTAAATATTGCGACGGATATCCGGTCTTGTCTGGAACTGGGCAGGGCCGCGCGCAGGTTATGTGCACTTGCGTGCACGTTTTGTGATATTTTTAGGCGGATATTTTCTATATATGGTTAATTCTCCGGAAATGATCATTTAGCATGTAATCTGACTTCTTTAAGGGGCTGTACCAGTGGACACTTTCACCACATCGTTTTTTTGCCTTTTTCGACAGTTTATACTGTCAAGAATATCCTGTAATTAGCAGTTTTGATGGTAAATATCATTTTATCTTGCAAAAATCGATAGTTAAATCTTTAAACGCGTTTATCTCGAAATGAGATTTTTTAAATTTACTGACATTGTAACTCAAAGAGCAATTATCCGATTGACTTAAATTTGAACTGAGTAATCTTGAATATATTTACTCTACAATGACGTAGGATAATTTTTGTTGGATAAAAATGAACGATTCGGCATTGAAAAAACGACCATTTTATAGGCAAGAAAACAGACTTTTTTTTCATAACTACGCCATTTTGTTAGATTTTGATATTTTTCGAAAATCCTACGTCATTGTACAGGAGGTACCTTCCGGTTTAATGACATTTTTTCCTTTTTCGGTTTCAGCTACTCGATAGGCCGGAATCATGTCAGCAGTGGAGGAACTTTTTTTTGGCGCCCCCGAAGGCAGTGCTTAAGTCGCTTGGATCTCAATATTTTTCTATGAAAAAAATGTGTAATATAGGTCAAATATAGCCAAATATATTCTTAATTTTCCGAAACATTTAATTGAGTACTTTTCTTCCAAAAAATTCGCGAAAATCACTCAAATTTTCAGCGTTCACACTGGCATAGCCCCTTAAGGTAGCACGAGCGCACGCTCTTGATTTCTATAGATTTTGTTCAAATTTTAACGAGACATTGTTCATATCATTATGCATGTTTGAGTGAAATTTCAGAACAGTCGACTATTTAGATTGGGAGATAATCGGTTTTAAAATTGCAACTTTAACACTGCAGGTTCTGCATTGAAATTCAGACAGAATAATTTTCGGCAAAAAATCTTTGTCCCCTATAATAAGAAGACATATGGCAACACCGTATCCACGTATCCAATCACGTGAGTTTTCGCGGCATATTACCATAATACTGGAAAACAAATTTTTATTCGGAAGTAATTTTTAACGCTGCGGCTAGCCGTCCGATTATCGGACGAATAAGCGTATGTTATTTGTCCGGACAGCGGCTCAGTTCACGCAGTTCACGCTGTACAACGCCCCAAACAAACAAACCCAAACAAAATCATAAAGATTTCATTCGGACGAATACGTGTAAACTATTCGTCCGGATAGTTTGTTTAACAATCTAACACATTCTTTCCGAACGATGATATATAGGTTATTCGTCCGGATACTAGCTGACACGAATCACAATAATATGTACGCCTACTGGAAATGCGGCGTGAACTGAGCCGCTATCCGGACGAATGACATACGCTTATTCGTCCGATAACCGGACGGGGAGTCACTCCGAATTTTTATTCGAACAAAGTTTTGAATTAGTTATGAATGAATGAACACTTCTATTTGTTGATGAAAATAACATAATCAATACAAAATATTAATATTTATAATGCAAATATTTTTTGTGACAAAAGTTTTTAACTTTAGGAACACGATAATTTTGTTTTTGTTTTCTCGAAATATTGAAGAATACCGTTTTGCGGTGTTGCCATATGTTTTTTTTATTAAAGGAGACAAATATTTTGTACGATGAATTATTCTGTCTTTACTGAACGTTTTTAGCAAAACTGAATTGTAAAGGCAATCAAAACTTTTTGCACTCTTTCCCTAAAGTTTGCTATCTAAGCATCCTTTTTTTTCTTCAAAATTTATAAACAATAGAATGGCACGACGAATTATGTCACCTGACTTTCGGTCAACGCAGACCCTGCAGTGTTAAAAGTTGCTATTCAAAAACTCATTATCTCCCAATCTGAATAGTCGACTGTTCTGAAATTTCACTCAAACATGCATAATAATATGAACAATGTCCGGATAAACATTGAACAACATCTATAGAAATCAAGAGCGCGCGCTCGTTCTACCTTAAGGCGTTACCCCCACTTGTAGCGCAAAAAGGCCTTTTTCATGGTTTTTTTTAAAGAAAACTACAAAACTTTTTTAATCGATCAATATACCATCTTAAAGAACACATCTTGAAGAACTTTCAGTAATTTTTTTATTGAAAAATATTACATTGTTTAGTGGCAAATGGCCGTCAATGAAATAATGTTTTTACATACACGGTTTGGGGTGACCAACATTGCGGCGAAGTGGATCATCTGAAAAAAAATGCGGTTGGATTTAGTCAAATATAAGTATAAACTAGCCTTTAATCGAAGGATTTTAAAAAATATTCATTTTTCACAAAATGGCGGACAGTCAAAGTTAATGGTTTGATTTTAACGAAAAAAAAACGGCCGTTTTTTGGCTATAAAACGGCCATTTTTTTCGAAAAAAAAAATCGAACGATTAAAGACTACATTTTTATGTATTAAATAAGCCTGCAAACTTTCAAGAAGATCGGTTCATTAGTGTTCGAGTAATCTTGGTCACCGACTTCAGAAATGCCATTTTGAGAAAAACGCGTTTAAAGTTTCAATTTCAGTTTACACGAAGAAAAATTTTTTTTTTGTAAACTTACATAGAGTCATCTATTCCGGGCATCAAAAAAAAACTGGACTTCAAATTGCACTTCAAAAAAATGCAATAAAAACATCGATTTTTTCAAAATCGCAAGTGGGGGTAACCCCTTAAACAGATGCTATTCGATTACTTTGTAGGTGTTTTTAGAAATACAACAGTTTGAAATGTTTCGAAATCTTTTTATAAAACAGATTTGGGTAATTCTTTCGATAAGTGACTTTTTCGAAAAATAAGCCTAACAATTTTTGTTTGCTATTTTCTCATTCATTGGGTTATAAATTATGATATTCAATCGGGGGAAGTGCACATTTGTCATTAACAATTTTTTACGAGCAAAAAATCGTTAACAATAATTTCAAATTTTTCAAAACCTCCTGTGGGGGGATTTATAAAAGAAGCCTCCCTGAATACAAAAAAATCCAAACAAACCCAACCCCCTCACGCTGGAGGGGCTTCGGTTTGTGTGTATTCAGGAAGGCTTCCTTTATAAATCCCCCCACCCTCCACCCCTAATATAGGCGTTGAAACGTTAAAAAATGCCCTATTTTATAAGGTGTTCCCGCAAACTTCAAAACCCCATAACCTTTTACGGGGGGGGGGGTGAATTCCAGCTTCCCCCGACTGAATATCATAATTTATAAATTATGATATTCAGTCAAAAAAGAAAACAGCAAAAAAAAAATTTCAGTCTCATTTTTCGGAAAAGTCACTTATCTAAAGAATTACCCAGATTTGGCAGAAAAATTGCCGTTATCCTTTTTTTCCCGTTCTTTGAGTATGAAAATCATTCCTCTGGAGTGTAAGTATCCAAACTTTATAGCCACTACCAAGCTGAAGAGGTCCTGAAAATTCAAAAATATCAGAAAAATCTACAGATATTACACTAATAAGTGCAACTATTTCATGGAATGGAAAATGTAATCAGATTTTTCGGGTGATAAAAAACAGGTACATGTAAATAATATGAGTTGGTTTTCATTATTTAAAAAAAAATATTGATAAATTGGGGGATAAAATTGGGTTTGTTTGTATAATAATTGTTTTATGATTTTTTTGATATATTTGTAATAAAAGTTGTAATCTAATTTTTAAATTAAAGAAAAGATTAGAATTGAGTGGGCAGAGGGCATTTTTCAACCAATCACAGGCATTCAGCATGTCGCAGCTCCCCCCACTCTACTACAACACAGTGGCAGTGAAGTGGGGGTAGAGTTAGTTTCGTGTGACAGCCAGCTAACTCAGACCCCATACCCAACCTACCTCAACAAACAAATACAGTTTTGAAGGCATTTTCAATGCTAAAAAAGCATTCTTTGAAATCATTGGACATTTATTTAATTCCTCCTTGAAAAATGAAAAAAAAAACAATAAGCACAGGTGTCTCACAATAAATAACGAAATTTTGTAACCGTTTTTCTCAATCATTTCTCTGGATGATACTGAAGTTTGCATCGTTTTTTTTTAATTCTCGATCTTTGCTGATCAACCAGTTGCTTTATGTGTTTAGTGAACAAAAAACATGTATCCGCCATGTACGTCTCCCGGAACTCACCCTTAGAAGGGGGTGAAAAATTGAAAAAATTATATCGACCGATGTACGTCTATCACACATTTTCTCTTTCGATAAATCTATTGGTGAGATCGAAAGAGTAGTTTAAAAATATTTTTGACGATTTTCGAGTAGCGGACGCCACCCTTAGGAAGGGGTGAAAAATCGAAATATCTACATCGACCGATGTACGACTATCACACGTGGTCTTTTTCAATAAATCTGTTGGGGAGATCGAAAAAGTAGCTTGAAAAAAATGTAGACAATTTTCGAGCAACGGACGTCACCCTTAGGAGGGGGTGAAAAATTGAAAAAAAAGATTATTTTTCGAGTAGAGGACGCCACTCTTATCATGCTTGTCAGAGCAGTGCCTTCTACATATACTTTTCGAAAGAGGCTGATTTTATCGAAACATTTTTGTAGCTTACGCTTTTTTTCTACAGATTTTGTGTGTTATGAGATGGTGCCACAGGCGAGGGTGTCATTTCTCTAGTCATTCTTCACTGTATCATTTTTCAATCAAAATAAGTCACTCTTTATCTGTTCAAGTGGAAATTTTAGACATCTACTCTGATAAATCGTCATTCCTCTGGCCCCATTATTTCTTTCGGTCATGATAAATTTCTCAAAACTGAAAAATCAGTTTGATCCATAGGAAATTTTATTACATCAATCAGCACTGAAGTCAATTGCAATTTCTACATGAAAAATTAATTTTTTTTTACGAATGTCTGTGTCTTGCAAATTGATAATTTCGGGAGAAACACCTTTATATATATAACATTTATGATCAATTTTAATTTTCCAAAGGGGTTATGCTACTGTGACAATCCGAAAATCAGAGTTATTTAAAATAAAAAAATTGAAGGGGTAAGTAGGGTGATTGAAAAATCGCTTCGACATTTATTTGTATGTACATTGACATAGTTATGTACCGAATTTCATGAAAATATATTAACAACTAAAAAAGTTTTGAACAGTCTCGTGAAGGACCTTTGAACGTGAGGGGCTCAACGGTATACTTGATTTTGGCCACCCGGTTGACATAAAACAAAAAAACGAGTTTTTTTTCTCAAATTAGATAATATTGGCTAAGACTTAACCGCGATTTTCTTTCTTATCGAGTTTTAATCATCAAGTAAAGATTTTGGATTTCCTTTTCTCGTTTTTTTCGAAGACAAGGCACATCATTATTGTTAATAACTAATGAAAGAAAAATGTTAAGAAGGGGCCGTCCATAAATCACGTCATTTTTTAATAGGGGGGGGGGGGGGTCTAGTCGTTGGATGACGGCAGTGATAATTTGATTATGACGATAAGAAGAATAGGATGATTTCAGGGGAGGGGGGGTCAAAACCGGCAAAAATCGATGACGTAATATATCAACGGCCCCGAAGCAAAACATCGGTCAAGACAAAACTACTACTGCACTGAATAAGTGTAGAATTTTCATGTAAATCCGTTTATTAGATACCGAAAAATCGTGTACCCCGTTTTGAAAAACATTTCCGAGAAAAACGCGTTTAAAGTTTTACTAGCAGTTCTATCGTTGTAATCATAAGTTCACCTTCAATCTGCGATTGCTGCATCGTACGTTGGACCTTCCTCTTCAATTTGAGTTGCCTCATGCGACGAACGACTGTTTTTCATTTTCACGGTAGTCTAACCCCTTAATCCTGAGGAATATTTATTTTTCCAGTAACAATAATTGGTGGATTATTAACTATGTTTATACATGTTTCAACATTAACGAAAAATTATTTATTTGAAGTTAATTATAATGATATTATATTGAATTTTAAATAAATTAATATTTCTTAATCTTGTAATACATATAGGAATGATTATCAATCTACCAATTGTTATTAATGAAAAAATAAATATCTTTCAGGATTCAAATAAAATATTTATTTTCAATTAAAACAAAAGAATCAAACGAAATGAAATCGATTAAAACTTTATGGAATGGGAATTATAATATTTTACATGCAAGTGATTATACAAAAAAATTTAAGTAAGAGAACATGTATCAAAATTGAAATGAATAATTTATAAATAAAAAAAGCAAACGATTTTACCATCCAAAACATTCATTTTGGAGAATGTATACATGAAATCAATATTTTTAATGATAAAATCAATTAATTTTTCACATACATAAAAACTTATAAATATGGTCTTGAAGTTTGCCTCGTTGGAATTCAACAATAATTCTTTGTTATAGTCTTATTTCCTCATATTTATTATTTTACAAAATAATCTTTGGCAGATTTACATTATACGTCGCTGAACAAGTGACTCAAAAAATGATTGATACATTTTCGCAATAAAAATTACGCAAAAGAAATTCGAGCACTTGGAAAATAATAATTTTCAGTGCATTTCAACGATGCATTTCCCGATCTCATTCATAAATTCAATTTTGACTTTCAAATTTTGAATCATCCTTTTCATTGTTGTCATCACATACCAAGCTTATTTTCACGCACTAAAAAGAAGCATCTACGATACGTAAAGAAAAATTGAATAAATAAACGCCTCAGTATATACACAACTCTGCAGTATATAATTCTGCAGTCCAGTCGATGGAGAGACACTTCCGGCATTGTGCAATTGCATAATAACGATGGAAGGAAGAAAAAAAGCACCAGCTCGCGTATTCTCATATATTGTCCGCCAATCGATCTCTCGTGACTTTCGTACGATTCAGAAAACTTTACGAACTTCGTTTCAAACGTTTCACAAATTCCGAAACTTCACCGTCCATTTCTCTCCGTGTCTGCACTTCCGTGACCTCCCCCCTCCCTCCCCCCCTCTACCTGTTCTTCCCCTTATCGTGCGATTGGAATTCAACTCGGTGAGTGCAAAGTTTGTTACGTGACGGATTTGCATTTGATGAATTCTGCAAACATCGAATCGATCGTGGTGCATTTGTCCCTTTGAGCGGAGCCACTACGTGTGGAGTTTGAATGGTCGTCAATACAACAGCTATGTATATATAGAGTTATATGCCCGTTTTATTGACGACCATTCAAAGTTCGCTGTTAGTGATTAGTTATTATAATATTGATATATATATATATATATATATATATATATATATATATATATATATATATTTGAGCAATAACATAAATCGTATCATTCAGCTTATGTATATGTACATATATATAGTTGTCGTTAACTCTGCTTGTGGATATATGAATAGCCACACACAATTTCTGATTGTTCTTTTCAACTGGCCTGCATAAACTTGGGGCCGAAAAACAGCTCGATATTTAATATTCTTTTTCGATGAGAGTGTTGGGATGACGAGGTCGGGGTTTTACACACAATAGATACATAGTCTTGTCGACTTTGAGTTTTTTTTTCATTGAAAAATATTGATAAACAACCACGTTGTTATTATTTGAACAAAGTATCACCGTTGCTGCATGGCCAATCGGTGTAGGTCGTTCTGACAATTAGGTTTAGCAGAAATGAAAAATAAAAAAATTTACTTTCAGTATAATAATGAAACTTTCGTATGACCGGATATTTTTTTGAAACTCTGAATATTACGAAAATGGGAAGCTGTACAAGAATAAGTTGGATTTTTGACCAACAAAAACCAATTTAATCGTTTATTATTAACAAATGGAAAAATCTTCCTGTGATACGATGGAAAATGTTATGAAATATGCTCTGTCCGAATTTGAAGTGAATTGGTGAATAGAATTTTTAGATACGATTTAGACGGTGTTTGATTTAGACATCATTGGAATGCAACGAAAATTTTTTGTTTTTTATTTCTTGATTTTAATCACTGTATAAATTCCTCTTTTGCAGTTTTTGGTTATGGATCCCTAGCAAGGGTCTCCAAAAGTATTTTAGTGATATTTGCAGCCTAGATGTGCAAAAAATTGGGCAAAACGAAAGTAAATATAATTTCGTTGCATTCCAACGATGCCAATTTCAATACGATCGATTTGGACCGTTTCGTGAAAATGTTTCGAGAAAAACGGAAAAGGGTAAATCGCTGCAGTTCGCTGTTCGGTTGCAACAAAAATTCCTCATTGATTTAGACTACGAAATGACTGTAATTTGCAACAAAAAAGCCTTTTAGTAATGAGGAAAATAAAAGGAATAAAAAATAGAAAAAATAAATCTTCGCATCCAACGATGCGAAGAAAAATGTTTTTCTTGGTTTTCTTTATTTATTTGTTTTCATTATTATTTGAAATCTCTGTCTTCAGGTTTTGGTTACAGATTTTTAATAAAAATTCTCGAAAATGTCTAACAATGAGTGGCTATACGAAAAGTAAACATTTTCGTTGCACTGTAACTACGCAATCTTCAATCCCATCCCTTCACAAAAATCGTCATAGCTCGATCAATTTTTGGAACTTTTACAAAATCCTTGTTGCAAATTGGACTTCTCACTTTAGACGCTAAAAAAGGCTATTTTCATGAATTTTTGTATAGCTTTATATTATAGATATTGATACAAAATTTGTTATACTTAACAAATACACTTTCGAAATACATTTTTTTAATGTTATTTATTCAAGTCACTATCTATAGACGAAAATAGTAGTTAAAAAAATGTCCTAAAAAAATTGTAGGTCTGCGCTGTTGATGAAATCTCGGAGATGGATCATCCGAAACAAAAAAATCAAACGGTTTTAGATTCAGTATGTTAACGGCTATAGCGCATATCAAACAATTTTTGATATATGCAAAAATAATAAAATGGCGGCCATTTTTCGAAAAAAAACGTGTTGTTTTTCACCGTTTTTGGCAAAAAATAGTAAATATTGAAATTTAAAAAAATCCTTGCTATGCGCTATAGCTATAGTTGTAAAGAATATGTGGTTAAAATTTCATAATAATCGGTTTAGTGGTTTCGAAGATTTTACCAATAACCCGCCGACGAACGTTGTTTTGAGGAAAACGCATTTAAAGTTTATTTGGGTTGCATAAATACATTAAATAATTTTAAATAAAATGTAAATTAAATAAAATTTTAAATAAAAACTACATTTTTAAATGTTTTTCGAAAGTGTATTTATTAAATGTAACAACTCGTATATCAATGTATATAATATAAACCTATCAAAAAAATCATGAAAACGGCTTTTTTTAGCGTCTAAAGTGAGAAGACCCCTTAATTGAGACTCTAGGTTACAAATCTATGCAATAATAAATCGTATTTTCCACATTTTAAGGGAGACTTTGTCCTTGGAGTGCCATATTTCAGGTGTTTACATTTTATTTTTTTTAAAGGCAACGAGTAAAGCTTTTTGAGTGCGGTTTTTTTCTTGCTTTTATTCATGATATACAGAACGTTAAAAACATTTTTTTTTGAAAAAAAAACCAATATGGCGGCCGTTGCAGCTCCGCGAAAACAGGTCCTCAAATCGCGGGAGGTAAACGGCTGACATCACTGCCCCCTCTTTGTTGATCTGAAACACAAATTCAAAGCATATTATCAATCTGTGACCCTTTGGTCATGGAATGACGGATGGGGTTTTCGTTTAGTACAAATTTCGGAAAATGGCGGCAATTAAAAAAAATCGAATTTTCGCGTTTTTTTCGCATAAAAAGATAAATAATAAATGCAAAAATGTATCTATCGAAAAACCGATCCGTCATCCCGTGAAGACATATTTTCTGAGTATGCTCTCCAAATTTCAGGTCGATATGTTAATTACAGCGGTCAGGAGAATGTCAGCCATTTTTAAAAACGTGTTTTCGAGAAAAACGCGTTTAAAGTTTTGTAATGTGTTTACACAAACATGTTTATAATTACCGCTAATCGGCAATGCCTGGTCCATAGAGGCATCCCTCCTCTTCTTCTAGCTGCTCATGTTGAGCCGCTAACATCTCCCGCTGCTTTCAAGGACAAAGTCTCCGTTAATTTCGTGCAGACCTCTTTAATTGCATGACGTTGAAGTTTGCATCGTTGGAATGCAATGAAAATGATTTTTGTTTTGTTTCGAAAATTTCCTTTGGCAGATTAACGCTACGAAAATTACGAAAATATTTTTTAGGTACCTTATTTACCAATTTACGAGAAATCTGCAAAATATGATGTTGGATAAGAATGAAAATAAGAAATTAGTAAGAATTTTTGTTGCGTTCCAACGATGCAAACTTCAGCCCTTCTACAACTTATTGGTAATGATTTTTTTATAACAGCAGATCACACACACACCCACATACTCAGGACGTATCATTATCGAAATATAAGAAAACAGTCGTAGATAAGAATAAACACATTATCGTGCACTCAATATCGTAAACAAAAAATATACAAATACATATCTACAAAAATTATTATGATGCAAATAATAAAAATGTAATAATAACAACGAAGACCAATAGTCACCATCGCAAACGATGCAATCGACTGTACGCAAGTTCAATCCCGACGATACGATTTTTTTGCAACTTTCACCCCCCGATCAGGATTCCGGAAGTTAAAAATCGTTGCCAATTTTTTTCGTGGCTTCTCGTAGACACTAAGAATATACAACGCGAAGAAAAAAGATCATCCGTACCGCCTGAAATACTATTGTTTTTTTCTCATATTCAACCCCTCAATAAGGGTGGATACTAGAGCACCAATTTTTTTCGAACGTCTTGTAGAGCCTCCGCAGATATTCTAGAGTCGGAGCATATACGAAAAAAAGTCACAAA
Organism: Ophion slaviceki; assembly: GCA_944452715.1. Lineage (NCBI taxonomy): Eukaryota > Metazoa > Arthropoda > Insecta > Hymenoptera > Ichneumonidae > Ophion > Ophion slaviceki. Next base: position 5,818,291 of record OX101783.1, on the reverse strand, counting down.
AAAAAACAAAGATTCCGTTGGAATTCAACCATGCAAACTTCAGACATAGATGAAGAGCGAATCGACGTGCGCCTCACGCATAGTGATTCGATCCTGTAATACCCATTTCCTACCGGGCGATCACGGGCCTGTTTTCCTCGTTAGGTTTCTCGCACTTGGCGAAGTATTAAATCCACGTGTCTCTCGTGAGCTGAGCTCGATCGATCCGTGTATAGAAATCTTATCAGCGAAACATCTAATATACAGCGTATAGGCACCTCGTCCGAATATAGGGGATCAATTCAGAGATTCCAAAATCTCATTAAGGATAGACAGCTTGGTAAAGCCCGTTTTCTGGCTGCCTCTCTCGTGCAGGCACACTTCCGGTTTCTCTACCATACATAAATATACGCGCGCAAATCTATGTATATAGCCCACACATACATACGTATGTGTGGGCATGTACAAGCAAGTATATGGTCTATACGGACATGGAACATTCCTCATTTACTCTCTCCACATCGATGTTTCAGCTCACGCGTAAGATGAGCTTTACTAGGATTAACGGTACACATAGACGTTCCTAAGACCTTCCTAAGACGTTTTTTTTTCACGCCGGTATAAAAGACTAAAAAGATATGGGTGTTACGTGAGAATTTTTCGAATAATTTTTCTTCTTTCTCCTCTCTCTCTCTCTCCCACCCTCTCTCTGTCCATCTATTTTCCTCTACTTTCCCATTATTACGACTTTTCACATATTGATCTATCTTTTAGTATATTTTTCTCGTTTAAGCCCTCTCTTTCTGTCCCTTACTCTTTTATAGATTTTTTTCGAAACTTTCGAAATTTTATCGCAACTATCCGTCATTTTACTATGTTTATTGTTAATTCCCTCGTTTAAACCCTTCTCTGTCTTTCTCGCGCTCTCTCTCCCTCTTTTTCAAAATTTTATCGAAAGTGTCTTACTTTATTATTTATTTATTTTCTCTTATTTATTATTTTTTTTTGTTATTCATTCATTCGATACGTATGGATGATACGTGAAATTTCTCAAATAATTGTTCTTCTCTCTCTCTCTCTCTTGCTCTCCCGTTCACATTAACACGAGCGTGGCATTGTAGAGCGTCTTAATAAAACGGTTGCGCTTGCAAATTTTCGACCTCACCAAAGCTCCTGCATAGACGATAAAGAGCGCGGTGGAGGAAGCGTGGGGGGGGGGGTGGTTAAAACCTTTCGCACCCCCGCGCCTGTACACACACACGTGAAAACTCACACGAGAGAACAAAGTGCAATGCTTGACCCTGTTGTGGAATTTTCGGCTGGGTGGAGCGAGAGAGAGAGAGAGAGAGAGAGAGAGAGAGAGAGAGAGAGAGAGAGAGAGAGAGAGAGAGAGAGAGAGAAATAAATACACCAGCATGTAATCCTAGTGGAGCTCAAGGATTATGTAATTCCCGGTCGCGCTCGTCCTCGACTGCGGAAATGCGGGCAAAATATATTAAACGAAAAGAAAAAAAAAACAATTTTCGCAAGAATAAGCAGAAACTTAAGGCGTTATCCCCACTTGTAGCGCAAAAAAAGGCCTTTTTCATGAATTTTTTTAAAGAAAACTACAAAACATTTTTAATCGATCAATATACCATCTTAAAGAACACATCTTGAAGAACTTTCAGTAATTTTTTTATTGAAAAATATTACATTGTTTAGTGGCAAATGGCCGTCAATGAAATAATGTTTTTATATACACGGTTTGCGGTGACCAACATTGCGGCGAAGTGGATCATCTGAAAAAAAAATGCGGATGGATTTAGTCAAATATAAGTATAAACTAGTCTTTAATCGAAGGATTTTAAAAAATATTCATTTTTCACAAAATGGCGGACAGTCAAAGTTAATGGTTCGATTTTAACGAAAAAAACGGCCGTTTTTTGGTTATAAAACGGCCATTTTTTTTCGAAATAATAAATCGAACGATTAAAGACTACATTGTTATGTATTAAATAAGCCTGCAAAATTTCAAGAAGATCGGTTCATTAGTGTTCGAGTAATCTTGGTCACCGACTTCAGAAATGCCATTTTGAGAAAAACGCGTTTAAAGTTTCAATTTCAGTTTACACGAAGAAAATATTTTTTTTTGTTAACTTACATAGAGTCATCTATTCCGGGCCCATACAGAAGTATGGGCCCGGATACTTATACTTCAAAAAAATGCAAAAAAAAAATCGATTTTTTCAAAATCGCAAGTGGGGGTAACCCGTTAAGGAACGTGCAAAAAAATCAATGCACGGAAAATACAGCTCAGGTTTGACCGGGAAATATAACGTTGACGTCATTTTTTTCTCCACATGTCGCTTCGCCAGTTCTGAAGTAGTGTATAGTTTTTTGTCGTTTCGGCGCTTTTCTTTTTTGTTGCCAGGGCCATTGCGGCGCGCCATTTCCGCCTCGCCGCTAAGAACATTTAATTAAACAAGCCCGAGTGCAAGTGGTAAGTCGAAAAACAGAAAAAGTACACGGCATTAAACTTTGCATCGTTGGAATGCAACGAAAGCACGTTTTTTTTAATTGCCCCCATTTTTTTTCGTCAAATGTATAACGTTGAAGTTTGCAACGTTGGATGGCAAGGAAAATTAATGCCTCTTAATTACTCAATTTTTTTTGGCCGATTTAGCCTGTGAAAATCACTCAAACGTTTCTACGTATTCTTACTAGAAACGTACGACCTCAATTCGAAAAAAAGCTTCGGGAAATGATAAAAATAAAGAAATAAAATGGAAACGTATGCGTTGAAACGTATGCAAAGTTCAACGTCATCCAAATTTCCGATCGAGATGATCACTCGTATGGATTTTTAGAATTCTTATCAGCATTTCTTTCTGTATATGTGTAAGGAAAGATTTCCGATGACAATGGAAATGAAGGAATCGAAGAAATAAAGAAAAAGTTTCGTTGCATTTCAACGATGCAAACTTCAAAATTGATTCTTTCCTTTTTACATGTGTATTTTATTCTTCTTCTTCCTCCCCTAATTATTAGTGTTATTACTATCATTATTGAAATTCGCTAATTATTAGCAGTTTTACATTGTAGATTTCCAATTAAAAATCCTAAAAATGTTTCAGTGGTTTTTGTGTCTCATATCTGACGACGAGAGAAATTGCCTAAGAAAATTATTCCAACGATGCAAACTTCATCGTTTGCATCGTGCATTCATCGTGCATTCCAACGATGCAAACTTCAATCTCTACGAAGTGTTTCATATTCGGAATTTAATTATCTTCATTCTGCTGTCTCCAAAGTGGAATTTTTATTTTTTCTTCACATGGTCCTTTCTGACAAATACGATCCATCAAAAAGATACGTTGTTTTTTTTTCAGAGAAGATTTGAAAATACGATTAAATATAATATTTTTCTCAGTGACAAAATCTGCACGCGAGACTCAACAAATGCACGGCTAACTTATAATTGTCACCCTATATACATATAGGGTGACAATTCGGTGACGCACTTATATTTAGCCACCTACCCTAAACAACCCACCGGTCGGTTTTTGTTGAAAAAAATCAGGGATACAACTTAAACATTTTATAATATGTGTGCATAATTAAAATTCGAAAAATTTCAAATTAATTACCTGTACACAATGATTAAAAATATTCACTGTTGGAAAGGTTGACATTTTATTTTAAATTCGTCCGGGTCAGAATGACCCAGTGTGTTAACGTAGATTTAAATATATATATACATACATACATACATACATACATACATACATACATATATATATATGTATATATATAGCTCAGGCTATATATACACATATATATATATATATATATATATATATATATATATATATATATATATATATATATATGGTATGGCGGCAGACAAGTCATCCGGGGATTGCGTCACAGGTCATAACTTCCGCGCATCGAATAATAAAAAACCATTTTCCCCCTTTTACCGACACAGTCATGGACGTCGAATAAGGAGGGGACAATTTTCGCGAAACGATAAAATACGTCGATATAACATAGTACGTGCTCGTATCGTTGTCGTGAATCTCGACCGAGGGTCGAGAGTCGAAGTGATCCGCTGAAACTGGTCTTGCCAACACGACAATAGAGTGTGCGGAAAAGCGCGCGCCCCCGACATTATTTCTCTTTGAGCCTCAACTTACCATGGAAACGAGATATTGCATGGGCTTAAAGCCCATGGGCTTTCTCAAAGAGAGATAAACGCAAGAAAACATGTGTACGGGGGAGTCTGATTTTTTTCCACCGAAACAAACGATACTCCAATTTTGTGGAGAGGATTTTTTTCGAGCGAAAAACTGTGCAAAGGCTGCCAGTATTTTGTGCAAAATGACGTGTATGTGTGTATGTGTACATATATAATGTAATATATATGAGGTATTCCACGTGAATCCGGTGAACTTTTTCCCTGACCCCCGCCAATTCAGTTTGTTTTTTTTTATCTGATTGCATTGACTCTAAAAGACACCCTGAATTTTTTTATGTTTTTCCAAGCAACCCTCAGTAAAAAATCATTTTTTACTGCGAAAAAAAACGCCCCGATTTAAATATCTGAAGAAATTCCCAAAAATGCGTGATTATATGTAAACATTTTCAAGCGATCACCCGCAGTGGAAGTATGATTTTTTCTGTGCTTTCTCAGCGATTAACGTTGAAAAAATCCGAAAAATTCATTGTGGGTATTAAAATACTTGAGTATCCGCCCGAAGTAAGCGATTCTTGAATTTTTCGGATTTTTTTTTTTTTTAATGAGGTACATATATGTATATGAGGTATTCCACGTGAATCCGGTGGACTTTTTCCCTAACCCCGGCCAATTCGATTTATGTTTTTTTATCTGTTTCCATTGACTCTAAAAGACACCCTAAATTCGTTTTACATTGTTCGAAAAAATCCTTAGTCAAACAAAAAAAAATTCTCCGAAAAAACGGCCCGATTTAAAAATTTGAAAACATTCCCAAAAATGCGTGATTATATGTAAAAAATTTCAAGCTACCACCCGCTGTGGAAATATGATTTTTTCTGTGCTTTCTGAGCGATTAAAGTAAAAAAAAATCCAAAAAATGCATGCATTTTTTTTCCATTTTTGAATAATCATTTGGTTATTCAAAAATGGTCAAAAAACTCATTGTGGGTATCAAAATATTTAAGTATCCGCCCGAAGTAAGCGGTTCTTGAATTTGTCGGATTTTTTTCAACGCTAATCGCTCAGAAAGCGCAGAAAAAATCATACTTCCACTGCGGGTGATAGCTTGAAAATGTTTACATATAATCACACATTTTTGGGAATTTTTTCAGACTTTTAAATCGGGGTGACTTTTTTCGGCGGATTTTTTTTTTTTTTTTTTTTTTTGAATAAGCGGTGTTTCGAAAAATGTGAAAAAATTCAGGATGTCTTTTAGAGTCAATGGAATCAGATTAAAAGATGTTTAGATTTGTATTTCATTTTAATAGGTGACCTTGAATGACCTTGAGCGACTTTGACCCCCTAATGTTTTTATGCGGCTTGAGGTGCTCCACAAGATGATTGAAAAAAATGTACCATTCCATTTAAAAAAGCGGAGTTCACCTTGACGTAGCGCCAGCGCCTCCACCGATAAAAAAAATAGGGTGGTCCAGTATGACGGCCTTCTCGAACACTGAAACTTTTGTCTGAAACATTTTTGGATATTATTAATAGTTTGAGTGCGATCGCTCTGTAACACTAAATATGCCTCACCCTGTATATACACTGTCGGCCAAAAGTTTGAGTACACCAGTCGAAATTTCTTGCCGCGCTAAAAGTTAGATAGCGGACTAAAAAATAAAGACAATCAAATTTCCCAAGCGGCGTTTTGTAGAGGACATATTTACCTTCATTTAGCCTTTTTAGAAAAATGTTTACAATTTATTTTCGGCCTTTTTGAAAAATACTATTTTTCAGCTTTTTTGCACGTCTAAAACAGCCCCAGTATTGCATTTGTAGCTAAAAAAGACATGTTTTTGAAAAATAGGCGTAGTCCAATAACTATGGGGTTTCAGAAAGAATTCCAAGTAGGTAAAAAGTTGCATCGGTTCACGCTGGAATAGCCAGAATTACTTCAGGCATTTTTTTGGATTGTTTTTTTTACGATTTTTGGTCGAGATTCTGATGAGTGGAGAGGCTCTATTTGGGAATCATGGGGTCTAGGACAATCTATTAAGAAAGAAAGTTTTTGTTTACTTTTTTGTTTTTAATTAACTACAATTTTTCAGAATTTTTAAAAATATTATTTTAACAATTTCTTCGACTAGAACTCGGAGAATCATCCTCGGTTGAGTTGTTGTGTCTCAAGACCTATCTCATTTCAGACCGAATATTAAAAAGAAAAAACTTTAAACGTTCAAATATGTGTTTTAACGCAAAAAATAGTCGATCACGTCTCTTACCTTATCTATACGAGTTTTTCGTTGAATATCAGGTCTAAAATCCGATAGGTTTCGAGACACAAGAACTCAACCGAGGATGAAAAAAAAGTTTAAAATAAAAGATGTTTCTTTCTTAATTGACAATAAAAAATGTCTATCATTTTTTTCGCTAGCTTCATTAGTAATGGAAATCTGAGCAAGGAACATTTTTATGAGAAAGACGGAACGATGAGTGAAAGGGACGAATCGTTGGGTGAGAGGTGACGCGATTAATTTTCGTCGCTTATATCTCCATTACTAATAGAGCCACTGAAAAATTAAATACCTTTTATTTCGAATTTCTATCTATGAAATGCACTCCCAATTGTTATTTCAAAAATTAAATCGTAAGAAAATGCCTTGGTGTATAGACTACTTGCTTGAGATAAAATCACAATTATTTTTCGTACCTTTAATCTGCAATCCCTGCACCGTACAACAATCAAACAGCCGGATTGGACAAAGTCATATCAATGCCTGAGAAACCATATAATGCATTGTGCAGCGCTAGAACCGTAACGCAACAGGAAGTCCTGACCTGCTCCACTAAAATCGTCGTAAGTCGGTTAATTTTCGGAATTTTTACAAAATCTTTTAATGAAATCAAAGACTATGCAATAAGAAAATAAAACAAACCAAAAATTGATTTTTTGAAATTCCAAGGTTATGCATATCCCTTAAAATTGCATAAGGATCTTTTCAGTAGTTTCGCAGATTTTATCAACAAGTCGTCGAAAAACGTTCTTTGCAGAAAAACGCGTTTAAAGTTTGTTTGGGTTACATAAATGCATAAAAAACATTTTTTTAAATATATTTTGCAAGTGTATTTATTAAATGTAACAACTTTTATATCAATTTCTATAATATAAACCTATGAAAAAATGCATGAAAACAGCCTTTTTTTAGCGTCTAAAGTGAGAAGACCTGTTAAGGCGTAACCCCCACTTGTAGCGCAAAAAAGGCCTTTTTCATGATTTTTTTTAAAGAAAACTTCAAAACTTTTTTAATCGATCAATATACCATCTTAAAGAACACATCTTGAAGAACTTTCAGTAATTTTTTTATTGAAAAATATTACATTGTTTAGTGGCAAATGGCCGTCAATGAAATACTGTTTTTATACACACGGTTTGCGGTGACCAACATTGCGGCGAAGTGGATCATCTGAAAAAAAAATGCGGATGGATTTAGTCAAATATAAGTATAAACTAGTCTTTAATCGAAGGATTTTAAAAAATATTCATTTTTCACAAAATGGCGGACAGTCAAAGTTAATGGTTCGATTTTAACGAAAAAAAACGGCCGTTTTTTGGCTATAAAATGGCCATTTTTTTCGAAAAAAAAAATCGAACGATTAAAGACTACATTTTTATATATTAAATAAGCCTGCAAAATTTCAAGAAGATCGGTTCATTAGTGTTCGAGTAATCTTGGTCAGCGACTTCAGAAATGCCATTTTTAGAAAAACGCGTTTAAAGTTTCAATTTCAGTGTACACGAAGAAAATATTTTTTTGTAAACTTACATAGAGTCATCTATTCCGGGCCCATACAGAAGTATGGGCCCGGATACTTATACTTCAAAAAAAATGCAATAAAAAAAAATCGATTCTTTCAAAACCGCAAGTGGGGGTAACCCCTTAACTGGAAGGACCGTCGGAACCGCAGGACCGTCGGAACTGTCCTTCCAGTGTCGATTGTCGACGCGACTATTATTACATACATATTTACCGACCCGATCCATATACACGACTGTATACTAGAAGCCATTCGTGGTTTCTCCGCTATGACGACTCTGCAAAAGCGCATTGTCCGCGCGATTCAACGCTCAACGATTTCCAACTCCAATGTTATCCACGCGAAACTTTGATCCTCCTCCGCTTTATAGTTTGCGTATTCCGTTGGTCCACCCGACATACCCTTTCTTTGTATTCCTCATCTCTTGGATCTCTCTCTCTCTCTCTCTCTCTCTCTCTCTCGTTCTTTCGACATTCCACGATTTGTTTTCGTCTGTCCATTTTGTTGCATCTACGACGACGTGATCCCGATATTCGCCTTCTTAACCATCAATCCAAAGTCAGCTTACGTTTTCATACAATAGCAAAATGTTAGACTGTTTGTGTGAAAGGTTCTTCACAATACCTTTTCAGGAGCTCTCCGGTGTCTCTTATTTTCTGTCCTTCGCTTCCTCTCTCTTTTTTCCCATTCCCTCTCGCGCTCTCACCCTCTCTGCCCTTATTTCTCGAGTTATCCCTTTCGCTTCTCTCTCTCTCTCTCTCTCTCTCTCTCTCTCTCTCACGCTTCTATCTCATTCCCTTTTTCCCATTTTCCCATTATTACCCTTAAACCTCGTTTTCTCACTTTATCCTTATTTTCCTAACTCTCTCTCCCTCCCGTCCCTTCCCCCCTCTCTCCCTCTCCGGTTTCCTGTGGCGGAAACTTTTGCAAATGCCGCATATATAGATCGCGCTTTACACATACACACACACATTCTTAGCTCTCGTTTAACTCTCCTAGTTTGCCGGTGTCACTCGAAAATCACATCAGCTCAGAAAGAGACGGAGATAGAGAGAGAGAGAGAGAGAGAGAGAGAGAGAGAGAGAGAGAGAGAGAGAGAGAGAGAGAGAGAGAGAGAGAGAACGTGCGGGTGACTAACAATACAATGGAAAATGTAAGTTGACAGAGCTCCGCTACGTCGCACTTTCGCCACATTCACGCAGTCTTTCCGCATTGGAAAAAGGGCATTTTCGACTTTATTGAATAAATATATAAATACAGGGTGATTCGCAACTATTAAGGTTTCTTTTGCGAGCATATAGACTGTGTCGTTAGGAGCAAAATGCTTTTTTTTAAATGTCGTGCGCCAAAAATTACCCGAGATATTCCCGTGCTGAGCTCGACGCTGAGTAAACAATGGCACAGAAGTTGCTCACGCGCGGAACGTGCGAGCCGGGTGAAGCGCCGGCTCGAATTCATTTCTAGACAAGTGAATTCTCTTTTGTTAAAGATTTTTTCGTGAAGAATAATGAACACGTATACTCGCATTGCAATGTGAAAGCTTCGATAATGTGATTCAATATTTATTCGTTAGTTCTTTAATACTGAAAGAAAAATATCACGAGTGCGCAGCTACTGCGCCATTGTTTACTCAGCGTCGGACTTTGATCGTGAATATCTCGACCAATTTTTGCCGCACGACTTTTTTCGAAAAAGCGTTTTACTCGCAACGTCACACCCTGTATGTTCGCCAACCCAGGTAGGAATTGACGATGAAAAAAGGGCTCGCCAAGCTCTGAAACAAGGCTCACATTTTTTAATTCAGGCTGAGCACCAGCCTGATTTCAAGCCTAGCTGAACCTCTGAATGATAACGCGGTTTCAGGCTCTTGCACACAGGCTTGACCAAAGGCTGGTAGAAAAGCCTGTACTAAGCCTGAAACGACGAAACAACAAGGCTCAAAACGAGCCTTAATGAAGCCTTCACGAGCATTTATGACCAGGTTTTTCCCAAACTCTTCCCGAGGCTATATGAGGCCTGTTTTTAGTTTTCTATATTCTACATTCGGGTAAATTTAATAAATTTGTAAAGAATTCATTTGATTTATTATATATATTTATTATTTGTTATATTATTTGTTACAAAATATCTATAAAAAAACATTTTTTAAAACAATACTTTATTTTATTGCGTACTTTTATTTTCGTATATACTTTTTTGTGTACCTCATAAATATCGATAAGACCATATGTTTAAATGTTCTGAGCTGCCTCCTTCGCTTTCGTTTTTCGTGCCTTCGCACCCGACAAATTTATTGCTAAATTTTTTTTCATATGAGTACAGAAAAAATATTATTTTAAACTTATTTTATTTTATCACAACCTGAAACAAGCCTGCATCTAGCCTTGATTTTTCAGCCTCAAAATTCACCGGCTGACTAAAGCTTGAAATAACCCTGAGTTTAGGCTAAGCAGCCAGTCTTGGTTCCAGGCTGCTCCAAACGATGCAATGAAACCTGGGCCAGGTCTGTCTCACTGAGGCTAGGTGAAACAAGGCTCGCACAAGCTTGTTTTCATCGTCAGCCTTTTGATTTCCTACCTGGGAAGGGAACCCCAAGGGCTGCGAATCACCCTGTATATAAGTATGTCCATATAAGACGTACAAAGTATAGAGGAGAGTCGTAGATCTGAAACTAACGGGCGAGAATCGATTTCTCGTCGGATCGGACGTATCCAACAATTCTTTTCATACGCGTAGAGCTCGTCGTAACTTGGAATACAACTTGGAGATTTTACGCTCGTTTTATAGGCCGCGGGATCCTGGGAATATTCTCCTTACCGTACAATAAAGAAGTCCCTCTTTCCCCCTCTACCTCTCTCCGTCTTTTGGCGCGTACAAACTGCGCCAAGTTTTACGTTTGCTTGTACGAAGAAGAAGGAACGATGCATAACTTCGTCGCGGATGGCATTGCATGCCGTTACACCGGTTAAGCCCTCATACCCGTAGCTCCCTTACACTCGCGAAAACTTTTGCCCAAGTTTCGCTACGCTCCTCCTGGTTAATCTGTCGTCGCGAGTGCATAGCATATAGGGGCACGAAAAACGCCGGCGAATTATTTTATGTCAAATATATGTATGAAGTAGTTGGTCGCGGTGTCTTATTAGCGAACGCAGCGGAAGAAACGACGTTGAAGCTCGCATCGGTGGAATGCAATGGACCTTCATTTTGTCGAACTAGCCGATTTTTTTTGTCGAAAATTCAGACCACAAATTTTACGATTTTTTTTCGGGTCTTTTTATTGCACATCCGAGGCCCACATTTGCATGACGAAAGATTGTGGATAATAATACTAATGGAGGAATGGAAAATACGAAAGCGGTTTCGTTGCAGTTTACCGATGTGAAATTCAAGACCATATGACGACATGGTGATTGTTCTATGATTGAATAATTTAATGTCTTATCGGAATTACCAAATTGTAGGGCCTGCATGTACATTTCTTTTTTTGTGTTAAGGGGTTACCCCCACTTGCGATTTTGAAAAAATCGATTTCTTTATTGCATTTTTTTGAAGTATAAGTATCCGGGCCCATACTTCTGTATGGGCCCGGAATAGATGACTCTATGTAAGTTTACAAAAAAAATATTTTCTTCGTGTAAACTGAAATTGAAACTTTAAACGCGTTTTTCTCAAAATGGCATTTCTGAAGTCGGTGACCAAGATTACTCGAACACTAATGAACCGATCTTTTTGAAATTTTCCAGGCTTATTTAATACATAAAAATGTAGTCTTTGATCGTTCGATTTTTTTTTTCGAAAAAAATGGCCGTTTTATAGCCAAAAAACGGCCGTTTTTTTTTCGTTAAAATCGAACCATTAACTTTGACTGTCCGCCATTTTGTGAAAAATGAATATTTTTTAAAATCCTTCGATTAAAGACTAGTTTATACTTATATTTGACTAAATCCATCTGCATTTTTTTTCAGATGATCCACTTCGCCGCAATGTTGGTCACCGCAAACCGTGTATATAAAAACATTATTTCATTGACGGCCATTTGCCACTAAACAATGTAATATTTTTCAATAAAAAAATTACTGAAAGTTCTTCAAGATGTGTTCTTTAAGATGGTATATTGATCGATTAAAAAAGTTTTGTAGTTTTCTTTTAAAAAATTCATGAAAAAGGCCTCTTTTTGCGCTACAAGTGGGGGTAACGCCTTAAATTGAGCGGGTAGGGTTAGAATACGATGCTGAGACGATCTCCGTCGCATTAGAAAACTAGAACGACGTTTTGAAGGTTGCATCGTTTGAATGCAACGGAAGTCCATACTTTTTAGTTGCTCAAAACTTTGTTTGGCTGATTAAGACTACGACAATGACTCAAACGTTTTTGGGTATTCTTATTAGAGATCTACGGCCGTTATTTGCAAAACCAAACCTCTGGATAATAAGAAAAACAACCGAATAAAAAATAGAAAAAATAAATCGTTGCATTCCAACGATGCAAACGTCAACGTCACAAACTTTGTCTGTCCATCTGTTTGAGTTTGTCTGGCATGAAAACGACTGAGGCTTTTTAACTGAACCTCTGATACGTAAAAAATTGTCGCATTCGGAATTCGCCTGCACTTTGATTTCGGAAAAAGTTTTTGGCAAATAACGAAAATTGAAGAAACTCAGAAAAGTAACGCCTAAATGATGCAAGCTTCAACCCCATCGCGAATTGCCTCATGGTTGTCGTGTCGACGATCTAGGTGGGCGATTCCTTTTATACCGATGAAAATTATGATTCGCAATCTCGTGTCTAGGGGCTCGAACAATGCGGAAGAGAAAGATTGATTCCCACACCAGGATCTTCTTCGCCGTACGGAAAAAGCGGTTGGGAGAGAGAAGCTCCTCATAACAATTGTGCTGTCAAGAAAGCTATGGCATCTATGGGAATGACACTTGGCTGCATTTGTTTGCACATACCACACCCCGACCTCCCTCTCTCTTTTATATTCCATCCCTGCTCTTACTTTGCCACATTAGCCCCAAACTGTGTAATCCTTCGTCTTGCACACTTGCAGTGAAAACACGAGTGAAAGAAGGCTCTAGAGAGAGAGGCAGAGAGAGAGAGAGAAAGAGAGAGAGAGAGAGAGAGAGAGAAAGCGAACGTCAACTCAGTCTCGTTTCGCTGACGTCGCCGTATTTCCGAGGAGTTTCGCCCTGCGGAGCTTTTGTAACGTGACAACTTGCGGTCGAAGGATGAGAGCCCAAAGACACGAGGAGCTTGGCTGACGAGGTTGTGGAAACGCTAGCGTAGGATTCTCGCGTTGGGCAAAGAAGCAACAGCAAAGCGAGACACCTCGAAAGATTTGTATATATATATATATATATACATGTATATAGAAAGAGAGAGAGAGAGAGAGAGAGAGAGAGAGAGAGAGAGAGAGAGAGAGAGAGAGAGAAAGGATGAGGTATCGGATGAGTATAGTAAAGTGACTGAACGGAAGCGAGAAGCAGACAGAGCTTATTATATTTTGGTCTATGTGTGTGTGTTCGTGGGTGGGTGTGTATACATATCGATAAAGAAACTGAGCTTCTTACTTACGTGTGTGTATATATATATGTGTGCGTGTGAGTGTATGTGTGCTTACTAGTGGTAGGGCTGTGATGCACGAAAGCTCGGAAACCGGTGTATAAGGGAACAGGCTGGTGACGAGAGATCCTGGCAAGCGAACCAACTTGCGGCTCTCTCGTCTAACTCTTGCTCGCTCTCTTTCTCTTTCTCTCTCTCTCTCTCTCTCTCTCTCTCTCTCTCTCTCTTCCTGGCTCTCTTGGTGAAGTTTGTTCGCCCCTTTCTGTAGTACTTGGCGGTAGGACAAACGGGACAACAGCCGCGAGCGATGTTGCAGAATTTGTCCCTGCCCACTCCCTCTTCGTCTATGTAGGCTGTGCACACATGCATTTCCCGATGTCTTCATCGCAATCAATAGCTAAGTTGTTTCAGCCAAGGAGAGCCTGAAAACAATCAATACCTCCTGTAGCCCAATTGCGAAAAGCCACAGTTTTTCTTTCCCAAAAATCACAGAGGAATCTGCGCGCGTAGGTCTAGTTAGGCTTGGTGAGGATGTTCAACGGGTGAAGATGACGGGAGCATCTTGATCGGAGAAACGCTCATCCAATTTGCTGGAAGAGATGGAAAGTACCGTTGCCAATATAAAAATGGACTCCCACGCAGCTAAGGAATGAGCTCCCTTCGTGGCAGACATGTTGCCGATTCAGCTTCGGTGTTGCTGAGGTGCGGGTCAACGCGAAGTAGAGCGCGCTCGATCAGACACGTGCAAGGTTTCGGGCTAGATCGATGCCCGGTATGAAATCAGACCAACCTGGAATAGCTCACGGATGAAATGGGTCGTGCCTCAACAACCAAAAGCGGCAATGCTAGGAAAGTCTCCCAGAAAAATATGGTTCATCGCTCAAGTCTTATTGATCGTTCGGTCATATACAGTGGCGTCTGTATTGCCCATCGGACGGAGAACATCGCTAGGCAGATATACAACATCCAATAGGGCAGGAACAACAGCAATTTCTATTGGAAAGAAGTAAGAGAAGGATTGCCCAGGGCTGTGAAAGAATAACGATACCGGAGGGCGAAATTGAAGGAGCTTGCATAGAAGCTGCTCACTTGCACCGCTTCTTTGCGACATCATTCTCTCACCACCCTCCTGCTTGCTCTCTGTCTCTACAATCTCTGTTTTTCTTTCTTCCATCTCCCAGTCCAGGAAAGTCACATTTTTCAGCAATGTACTCCGGTTGCAACGCCATATCTTCCGCCCTGCCGATCGACAAGTTTCGTACGAGCGATTTCAGGAAAACCGTCCATCAAGGGGTTCTCGTATGGAGGGTCGAGTTGGAGGCGGATGGGGCTGAGGAATATGAGAGCGCGAGCATTGGCTGGAGGAACGCAATAGTAGGAAGACACCAGGGACATCGTTCTACGCTGAAGTCTCCAACGGTAAATCAAGATTACACACAAATATATATCTACGTGTCTCCAGCCCTCCTACGTCGAAGCTCAAACTCGGTTGCCGGTAGAGCAGTAAATGTTGCTTTCGTAAGTAAGACAGTAACGCGAAAGCGCCGAAGGGACCAGACCCCTGCGCGATTCTCGTTCCACTTGCCTTTGTCGCGTTGTCCTTTTCATCGTCAGGACCTCTTCGCGCTACGGGCCGCTATTCCATTGTTCAACAGACCTCGTAAAGTGTTACGTATTCGTAGGTTTGCATTCTTGCAAGCTCTGCAACGATCGCGCGCCCCGACACGTACACCTCGAAAATACCGCACGGGCAATTGCACCAAGGAGTATAATACTCTGTATGCATGATTTGCCCACGTGTGTACGCTGTTGGAGATCCTGAAGCCGATGTATGCGTCTTGCGGAGTCACCCCGTCGACTCTTTCGACCACCGAACACAATATTGCGCTCTACCTGGCCGCCAGCCAACTTCCGACCGCCATTTTCCCTCCTCGTATACACAATTACGTGTACGTGTGCACCCTACAACTGAGTACAACTCGCTGCGGTGATCCCTTCTAATCGGTCAGACTGCAACACCGATCCGCAATCCCCCAACGAAAGATGCCTTCCGACCTCCGGTCACCGGAAGTCAGAGGGCTTGAAACCCGCGGTCTTTGGCTTCGGGAATTATGCTCACGCCGGGAACTCGGAGCTGCAGTCTTCCCTTTGCCATTTGATCCGTTGGCTTCATTGGAGCCGACCTTCCGTTACAGTTCCGACTAATCGTTACTGCAGAACGTTGTTGCGGCGATACCACCTTTCGAGCGGTCTCACAGTGATATTGATTTGCCTTCCTGAGGGTTTTTGATGGCTTTGGACTTGAGTCGGTAGCTTCGTTTGCTCTTGACAGTGCTGAAGTTCGCATCGCTGATGATGATGATGATCACTGGTGATGAGGCCGAAGTTTGCATCGTTTATGTTGCTCTGACGATGCCGATGTTTGCATCGTTGATATTGTTCTGATGATGCTGATGTTTGCATCGTTGATGTTGTTCTGACGATGCCGATGTTTGCATCGTTAATGTTGGTCTGACGATGCCGATGTTTGCATCGTTGATGTTGTTCTGACGCTGCCGATGTTTGCATCGATGATGTTGTTCTGACGATGCCAATGTTTGCATAGTTGATGTTGTTCTGACGATGCCAATGTTTGCATCGTTGATATTATTCTGACGATGCCGATGTTTGCATCGTTGATGTGGTTCTGACGCTTCCGATGTCTGCATCGTTGATGTTGTTCTGACGATGCCGATGTTTGCATCGTTGATGACGTCGAAGTTTGCATAGTTGATGATGCTTTGATGATACCGAAGTTTGGACGTGTTGGATATGTGAAAAAAATTGTTGGACATTTAATGGGTAGCTTCGTTTGCTCTTGACGATGCTGAAGTTCGCATCGCTGATGGTGATGGAGGCCGAAGTTTGCATCATTGATGTTGTTCTGACGATGACAATGTTTGCATCGTTGGTGTTGTTCTGACGCTGCCGATGTTTGCATCGTTGATGTTGTTCTGACGATGCCGATGTTTGCATCGTTGATGTTGTTCTGACGATGCCGATGTTTGCATCGTTGATGACGTCGAAGTTTGCATAGTTGATGATGCTTTGATGATACCGAAGTTTGGACGTGTTGGATATGTGAAAAAAATTGTTGGACATTTAATGGGTAGCTTCGTTTGCTCTTGACGATGCTGAAGTTCGCATCGCTGATGGTGATGGAGGCCGAAGTTTGCATCATTGATGTTGTTCTGACGATGACAATGTTTGCATCGTTGGTGTTGTTCTGACGCTGCCGATGTTTGCATCGTTGATGTTGTTCTGACGATGCCGATGTTTGCATCGTTGATGTTGTTCTGACGATGCCGATGTTTGCATCGTTGATGACGTCGAAGTTTGCATAGTTGATGATAATTTGATGATACCGAAGTTTGGACGTGTTGGATATGTGAAAAAAATTGTTGGACATTTAATGGGAAATTTCAAAGACGTTTGACAAATTCCTCCTAATAAAAATGTTAGAGGCTGCTGCCGAATCAATTTATTTCACTCAAAGCTTCTCCCGCTGATCAATTATACGAATCCCAATGAAATGTCAAGCAACGTGTTACTTCCTAATAACCCCTCTTTCTTCCGCTTCGTTATTGGAAACCTAAAATCATCGTTTGTTCCGATTTCACGTGAGGAGAATACCATCCTGGCCACTGCCGAACCTCTATATGTGTAACTGAACACCTAATTGATTGTACAGGAATGGCATGGGGTGTTAATACGAACCACGAAATGCACGGGCACTCACAACGTCCAAACGTATCCTCCGTACGTGCCCGATGTTGCTTGCACTGTACACTCGCGGTAATACACGTCTATACGTACACGGCATATTCGTAGATTCAATATTACATCGTATCAATCAGGCATCGTTAGACCAGCGGTCGCTCCGTTACCAGCCTGTTTGCATCGCCCCAATACAAGCCTCGCGGATACGTACGTGCCTTGCATATACTCAATTTGGAGCGGTAACTTATCGTGCAACGAACAATTGCGCAAAATTTCTCGAGAAAATCATTCAATTGTAAACTAAACCAGTACGCTCGTCGTCATATCTTTCAGTTTCAATAGCGGTACTTTAGAGTGCGTTTCAACCAGTCGCCATAAGCTTGGGGCCCAATTTTTGGCTAACTTTTAATTACGAAAATCCCTCCAACGTTTTTTGGGATCCTCGTTAGAAATGTACATCTTAAGTGTATGAGAAAAGATTTTCGTTACTGATGAAAATAAAGACATTCAATAGATGAAAAGAAGTTCCGTTGCATTCCAATGATGTTAATATCCACATTATTTTTTCACAGTGTTGGAGTTTGCATCGTTGGAATGCGATGAGAATTCTTTCTTTACATTCGCATTCCCTCATTTTTGTTATCAAAAAGGGTTTTTTTTTGTAAATTCAGGTTGTAGATGTCTAACAATAAATAAAAATCTTGAAAAATTTAGAAATGCAAAACAAATATTTGATGGCATTCAAACGATGCAAACTGTGTTACATCCTAGCGAATGTGTCCTTTCACAGTATACATGCAATTCTCATACATATAATATGTTGGTTGAGGTAGACATCGGTATCGGTGTTAATGGCTTAGTGGACACGCCGCGACGTTGTCTATCGACCGATAACGTTGCCAACTCGTTAGAGCAGCCTCAGACTCAATGCCGAAGCTGGTGGAACGAGAAAAGAACAAGAAAAAGAAAGGGACAAACAAAAAGATGCAGCAGTCGGAACAAATCAAAGGAACGAAGCACAATGAGGAAGCAAAATTGGAATGAAGAGGCTTAAAATCCAAGAGCAGGAGAAACGACGTTTTTAATTGTTTTCATTGACCCCGTGCAATTGACTGCGGATTAAAAGTTCGAAAGTGTGCGATAGGAAAGTACATGAAACGCAAACTTGGTCTCGTCCTCCTCATAATAGAGGCTTGACTCGATCGGATTATTTCCGAATGAAAGGAAAAAATGAAAAAAAAAATCAGGAGGAATAATTGTGCCGCGATAGGGAAGTTGATTCGTTCTCATTAATTTTACCAAGCATCAAATGGAAGTAAAAAAGGGTACGAACGCGTTATGCTCCAATTAATATTTATTGCTCGTTCGGATATCAGCGCTATTCCGTTACACCTTGTCGAACAATTATTTCCTTGGATTACTGATCCCCGTATGCATTCAATGCAAATCACTGGGATTGTCGAAGAAAAAAAAAGCGAATTATTTTCCTCGAGAAGTCGCGGGGGCAAGTCGGTTCAAAAAAT